>LR990646.1:10766272-11966272 GCA_905147715.2 Xestia xanthographa
GTTTATCCGTGATCATGGTGCTTGCAACAGCGCCGAAATATCGGAAACTCAAAACAAATAATAAACCTGGTAAAATTGATTGACATGAGAGACAGAATCACGCTATCATATTTTAAGATAGTATCCTTTGGATATGACAAATGCTGGTGGTGCATGGGGGTGTTCCAGTCTAGCTGATACCACGGTCCTATGCGATGCTCTAACGTCATTGGTGATGATGAGCCTTGCTTTGCAATACCCCCCTTTAGTGCAACTCCAAGTCTTTGTCTTCACATTACTCTTGTGGCAATAGAAAGTGTAGCCGTTGACAACCGCCAGTTCCTTTCCATCCTTCTTTTTTACCCATTGTAGCACTAGAAATAAAGTAGAAATTTTATGCTGTTCTGGAATGTATGGGTGAATATGGTTACCAGCTAAGTTTTTCAGACAGACTGCGTTAGCTAATCAAACTTGTCTATTCCAGATATGTTAGATAAGCTGTCGTAGTCTGACTGTGTCATTCATTCTTTGGTTAATGTATAAAAGAGTAGGAATAAAGTGGCTAAAAATCCACACGTTGTTCAATCAAAGTCTCGATGTGAGGCTGGAGGATCTGTCGAACTGGAACGGATAAATTGCGAATAACAAATACCTACAGACAGTGAGCATTTGTTTGGAGGTATTCGTGTCTGAAGCCAAGTCCGCAACCGTGTTATCCGTACCGCGGTAAGCCAAACCTTAAGAAAAAAACTTTTTGTTTCATTTTTTTTTTGGGAACATACGAATTAAAAAAAAAATTATTAAGTACATACTATGCTTTCCTCCTTATTTTGTATCTTTATTATTTATATTATTGTGTGTGCTTTAGTAACTGACGAAATAATATTTTTTTTTGCTTTCTTCCTTTCTTTTTGTTATTAGTATTACATTTAACACAAGGAAATTATTAATAAAATTGCATTTAACCGTTAACAAACTCAACAATAACAAATTAAATTTAAGTTAAAGCTTGCTATAATATCCATTCGAAATTTCAAACCGTGGAGGCAAATGACAATGACCCAACCTAATTGATTTGAAAACCCGCAGCGTAGGATCAATCTCATTGGTAGTTATCAACCTCGCTGTACAATTCTTCCCAGCGGTGCAAGTCCAGAGAAATGTCGTATGACTTTGTACTCTACAGTAAAAAGTGTAGCCCCCCACAATGGCAATTTCTTTCCCATTATACTTTTTTACCCATTTCACTGTAAGAGAAAAAACAGTTAGGTAGGCCTATTTGCAACACACACACTTATTTTATAACATAAAAAATAACACTCTTCGGAACTATTTAATTAAATGACGAAAGACAAGGAAAGCTCTAATACATTTCCAACGTTTAAAAAATAAATAAAAGACAAATAACCCAGTCAGTGACATGTTTAATCATCATCTGCCTAGCCTTTTCCCAACTATGTTGGGGTCAGCTTCCAATTTTATCGGACGCTCCTGAATACCAGTATTTTACATGGAGCGACTGCCTATCTGACCACCACAACCCAGTTAGTACCGGGTAATACGATACCCCTTGGTAAGACTGATTGGCAGACTTTTAGGGCCTCTGACTACCTAGCGACTGTCAACGATCTAAAAATGACAGCCGGGACCAACGGCTTAACGTGCTTTCCGAGGCACGGAGGAAACTCGGTATGTAATGGGCGGTCACCCATCCACAGACCAACCTAGGCAAGAACGGCTTTACCTAACGATCAACCCGAGCGGCTGTTATTATTTAGCCACGAGCTTCTTCAGTGACATGTTTAATATTAAACAAAAAATCACAAGAAATGTTCGTTTTTCTAATGTATTTATTGAACTCTACCAAAAAAAAAAAAGAAGGACAAACATAGTTTAAACTCCTTCACAATGTCTTATCGGACTGGGGTACTTTAAAATAAAATCCATTAGTAATCACATATTTCGGAGGTGCATGTGTATGGTTCAACTTGATACACAGTAATTGGCGACACGAGGGTGTGACATCGTTTGTAAAGATCAACCTCGCTTTACACGAATTCCCGTGCGTGCAATTCCAGATCTTTGTCTTTGTATGTATTTTTTTACAGAAGAAAGTGTACCCGTTTACGATAGCATATTCCTTTCCGTCAATTTTCTTAACCAATTTAACTGAAAATTCGTACACAAGTTAAAATACTCGTATTATAGCTTTTACAGATCAAAATAACGTAGAAATATGTGGAAATCTACATCTACATCTACACTTTAATCTATACTTATATTATAAAGAGGTAATCTATACTAATATTCTAAATAGGTAACATTTGTTTGTAAGTTTGTATGTAGGGGGTAATCTCCGGAAGTAATGAACCGATTTCAAAAATTCTTTCACCATTAGAAAGCTACATTCACCCTGAGTAACATAGTTTATTCTATACCCGTACCCCCACGGGAACGGGAACTACGCGGGTGAAACCGCGGGACGTCCGCTATAATATTATAAAGAGGAAAGATTTGTATTTTTGTGTGTTTGTAAGTTTGTAATGTATAAACTCAAAAACTACTGCGCCGATTTCAAAAATTCTTTCTTTATTAGAAAGTCACGTCTTTACTGAGTAACATAACTATATTTTATCCCCGTACTCCCACGGGAACGGGAACTACGCGGGTGAAACCACGTGACGTCCGTTAACTATAAAAACGAAACAAAAAAACACGGCGCAGGAAAAGGGTACCTGGAAGGATATGGGGTAGGCCCAGCTGTGGGATATTCAAGAAAACAAAATATTATATATACAAGTTTAGATAATACTACAATAAAGAAAGTAAAATAAAGTTGTAATGTTTTATCTATTAATTAAAGTCACTAGATCAATAACATTCACTCTTTAACAGACCATCCGTCAGAAATCACAAACTTCGGAGGTGCTTGTGTAGGCTCTCTTGGTCATGATCAGCTTGGCTGACTCAGGAATCAACTATTTCGTGTATCTCTTTTACTCATATGGGACTTACAATCTTTTGTGTGTTTCTTTAGCGGGGAAATAGTTCAGAACTAGAGCCTCGTCGGTAGAGAGACTTACATCCTTGTTTAGAAAGCTCGATTACTGGTAGTGCGTGCGTATGCTCCTCCCTAACTGATATCATGCGACGCTCCCTGCGGGTAACATCATTTGTGAACACCGCCCGCGCAGTACACTCTCTGCCGTAAGTACAACTCCAGGTATTCCACAGAGCACCAATTCTACTGCAGTAAAAAGTGTATTTTTTTATCACTAAAATTTCATTTCCACCAGCTTCCGTGAGCCATTGCACTGGAAATCAATAAGTTGATTATTATATATAGTGTGAAAAACGGCAAAATATCAGCATGAAAAAAAAAATCAAACATTACACACACACATTACACACATTACATTACACACACACACACACACACACACATACACAACACATTTCACATTACATTTTTTGTTTATTATGTTTTTAGGGACCACAAAATCGCTGTCATTTGAAATTACATAAGTAGCAATAGAGATATTTACCAAATTAACACCGTATTTAACACATATCAATAACAACCTATATATTCATGCATTTATTTAATGTGTATAACATCTAATAACAGGCAATATATTTGCGATTGAAAAAGAATTAAGACTAACTAAATACAAATTTTACCAGATTATTATTGTGTTCGTTTACTTATTAAGAACATAAGTGGAAAACGTAACATCTTTATATACGTATACAAACTTATTACATTATGATATAGTATGTTAGTTATACTGTCGAATACCTATGATATTACAGATGACTTTGACAATAATTTGCTCCCTAATGTCGAAATCAGACGCTAAACCCAAGTAAGTAGTTCATACTGCTCAGTTTTGTTTGAATTCATTGATAACTTTTTGGTTCATTTTGTGGTCAAACGTTTCACTTCGAGTGAAAGATGTTGAACGAAAGGCGAAAATGAACCAGAAATGAAAGCACCTTAAACTCTAACATAAACTCCATCAGAAATCACGAACTTCGGAGGAGCATGTGTATGGTTCTCGTCAATATACACTATTTCGCGGTTCGAAGGAATGACGTCATTCATGAACATAATTCTAGCCTTACAATTTGTTCTGGAGGAGGTGCAGTACCAGGTACTCTGTCGGGAACCGATTCGATTACCGCTGAAGGTATATCCGTTTATAATAACAAGATCCTTTCCGTTGCTTTTCTTCACCCATTGAACTGAAAATAAATAAAATCATGATAATCACGGCTTGAAAGGAGATCACACTAAAAGGATACAAGTAATTGCGGAAATTGGTAAGTAATCATCATATCATTGAATTAAAATTACTGACAACCATATTATATTAGTCAAAGTTATTTATTGAAATAGTTTTTTTGTACAATTTTCGACGTGACACTAACACCGATTACAACTCTAAAAGCAATTTAGGTTCTCTATAAAAAATGATTTACTTGTCAACAACGCTACAATAGAAGACACTTATTTATTCATAAAAACATTAGAAGGAAACACAAAAGTCGTGTTACACTTTGACGTATTTTAATGATGGCAGTAGGATTGATTATACTCATATACATTGAATAATGTAGCAATCATAATAACACCACACTTTGTCACTCGCTTTCTTTTGCCACAATGCAGGCCCTGTTTTGCACCTACATTCATTGTAGATTTTGGTGCGTGGGCAAAGTCGGAACTAACACCTCTTGTTTTTTGAATAATCAATTTTTTGTATTCCATGCTGTATATGCTGGATGCTGGATGAACAATGACTCAAAGCTAAGGTACAATTACATGTCGTTACTGTCGCGCCATTGATTATTAATATTATGACTTTTCACGGTCTTCCGTTAGTGCAATAACAGATAATCGCGTTAACACATTTTTTGATCGAAAAAGAAACTGAATTGTTCATTTTATACCCATTACCATTAACTGGGACATCAGACGAACATAAAGAGTAACAGTACTGGTCTGTTATTGCGAGTTTTTTTCGTTCGTCTCTCATTGAAATGATTAAAACAACAAAGGTATCTTATTTTAACTGATTTTGCCTTTGCTACATCAATTAAACTTAAGTTTTAAAGTAAAATCCGTTTTTAATTATAAACATCGGAGGTGGATGCGCATGAGTCTCTCTAACCGAGCATATTTGACGCTCCGAGAGTGTGGCGCCGTTCATAAAGATCAGCCTGGATTTACACGAATTTCCTCTCGTACAGTTCCAGACACTTGTCCTCAAACATTGATTTTTGCAGAAAAATGTGTAGCCGTTCACAATAGCAAGTTCTTTTCCGTTAACTTTTTTTACCCACTGAACTGTAAAAAATAAATAAATACGATATTGATTAAAAATAAACATAAGATATTTTGTACATAGTGAAGACTGTCTATGTGTGACACAAACCCTAAACATAAAAAATAACTTATTTTCATATAAAAGGCTTAAAAGCCACAATAAGCTTGATTGTAATATGACTAACAAATAAAAAATATATATAATTTGTAATTAATATAGTTTGGAATACTTTTTATAAAGACTGGCCTGCCTAAATTCCGCCATTTTATTTTGTCGCATTTCCGAAATATAAGCCATAAAAATTACAATCTTTGTCATAAATCTTCAATAGGTAATATTTTTAGCTATTGATTAATGCAGGGTTAATGCATGACTGCTATTTTTTATAGAAAATAAAATGGCGGAATTCAAGCAGCCCAAATTCGTCGTAATCAGTCAATAAAAACGCATTAAGTACTATTTAATACTTTATCATTTTCAGATTATAAATCTATGAATCTAAGAAGTAAAAAGCCTCTAAGAAATGGAATTACACTTTGGCTAAACTTGTGACTAGATGATAGGTTTACTCGAACCCTTAGACACTATGACTAGAAATGTCTACTCCACAAATCCCTTGTTTTACTCTATTGCTACGACATTTATATGAGACTAGCTGATGTCCCGCGGTTTCACCCGCGTAGTTCCCGTTCCCGTGGGAGTACGGGAATAAAGTATAGCCTATAGCACTCACGAATAATGTAGCTTTCTACTAGTGAAAGAATTTTTGAAATCGGTTCATTACTTCCGGAGATTACCCCCTACATACAAACTTACAAACAAATGTTACCTCTTTATAATATTAGATGAATACAATTATAGCGATACAAATAACGTTTATAGGTTTAGCCGGTCAAAAAGATGATTGTTAGCAAGGATTTATAATTTAATTCACTATTGTGATTAAAGGTGATTTGATTATTATTTAATTATGTTATTTTAATCTCAGGAACTTCTAAATGGTAGCCTGAAGGCTGTATTGCTCATAATGTTATAAAATATCAATAATAAAATGAATTGATTTTCACATAAAACCCGTCAGTTATTCTAAATGTTGGCGGCTTATGATTATGCTCCAGTTTAGCTGTCAGGACCGTTCGTTGTGCTGGGTCGGCTCTGTTAGTGATCATCATCCTCGCTTTGCACCTCATTGCGTTGGTACAAGTCCAGGTGCTCTTGCTCATATTCTGTTTATGGCAGTAGAAGGTATACCCGTCAACAATGGCCAGTTCCCTGCCGTTGGGTTTTTTTACCCATTGTAGTTGTCCTAAAATAAACAATTACTGATTAATATCAAAGATACCAATTGTACATGCTTATGCGTTAAAATCTATAAACATATACCTTCTTTTTTTTCGGAGGGGAATTCATCAAATGACTCCGCCCGCTCTGGGCGGAGCAGAAGGGAGTGTCAGACTTTTATTCACTAAAACCCATCCATGTTCCTTCATCGCCCTTTGTGTTCCGGGGCCACGATATTTCTTTCGAATAATCCCGCAGCCCCGAATAAACCTATACCTACCTTACACAAGTAAGTACGTAACAGGTTAATTGAAAAGTATAACCACGCTAAATGTGAGTTGCAACAAATGCGTTACCAACCACTGAATTCAAAACATATAAATACACTTTTTCGTGGGCGCATCCATAGATCTTCAATAAAACTAATCATACTAGGCGCAATTCAGGTCTCAAAAATATCCTGAAAGCTCATAAAATTTCCGATTATTGAATGCCCACAGCTATAATCCATTTAACAATAATATACTAATGACCGGTTTCACTAACAGTAAGTGGACCTTTGGATTTTCAACGCATGGAACAGCTCCAGAGGCTGAACATCCAACAGCGGTAATAAAGTAAACGATTCTTCTTCTTCTTCGTGTCGATGATTCCCATTTTTATTTTTTTTATTTTGTTTCGACCAGAACTTAGCCACGTCGACGGCGTTGGTAGTGGCGTCAGACAGGTCCCTTAAAGTACAAGTGGAGTTACACAAAGAGCATGTCAGGAGGTAGGTCATGGTTTGAGATGAGGCTCCGCAGTCGCACTCAGCTTTATCGGAATACCCCCACCGGACCAAGTTGAACCAGCAGCGGCCCACCTGGCTTCTAAGTCGGTTTAGAGTCTTCTGGTAGGTAAGTAAACTATTAAATAGAAAAACAAGTTTACACAAATATTTGAGAGCTCTTCATGTACAACCCATTACAAATAACAAATGACGGTGGCGCGTGGTTGTGCTAGTACAGCTGACACAACTGTACGCGTTTAAGCTAGATCTTCGCAAGTAACCAGCAGCCTTGCACTGCACCTGCCAGCCTGGGTACAACTCCAGGAACTTTTGATCTCATATCATATCTTCTGATATCTATCTTTTGATATCATATCTGCGACAGTAGAATGTGTATCTATTCGCTTTAGCTAGTTCCTTTCTATTGTCTCGTTTTGTCACTCAACTCACTAAAAATAGAATACTGTACTGATCCATGTTTACTTTCAACTGCAAGACGTACCTATCTACTCTACAATTACTATTATGGGCATTATACTTCATCTCCAGTAACTATAATATCTCATATGACACAAATATATTTTCTTTCATGATAAGAATATTGTCCAAAAAACCCCGGGACAAACCTCAGATGCGTCAAACAGATTTGGGTACCTTAGCCTATCTGACTTCCACAACCTAGTTAGTACTGGATATTACGATACCCCTTGGTAAGACTGGTTGTCAGACTTTTTGGGCCACTGACGACATGTAACGACTGTCAAAGATCTACAAATGACAGCCGGGACCAACGGCTTAACGCGCTCTCCGTGGCAGAAGAAACTCGGTATGTAATGGGTTGTGAAGGAACTTGAGCATCAAATATATCCAGCAGTGAAATGCAGAAAAACCGGAAAACCCCAGAGCCGAGTGCAAAAACCGGAGACGAAATAGTGTTGTACATATATATTTATCTATTATATGCAGTAGTACAACACTATTCAGGTTGATTGGTCAGATCAGTAGAAATCTGTCAAAAAGGGCATTCAATAAAACATTACTTATGATAGATGCAAAAATTTAATAGGCAATAAAATATTAACTACAGGCTGCATTATTCGTTATTTATTAAACTAATAAATCACTTTTTATTATTAAAATACTTGAAAATTGATTATACTAATAGATACAGTGTACATTGCCATTATGTACAGTGTCATTTAGTCTTAAAAATATGAAACACACAGTGAAAGCCTAATAGATGAACTATACATCAAAATTTAACCTAGATAAAAGTAAGTGGAATAAGTATTGTAACTACCCATTTCTCCCTTTGTAAAAAATGCCATTATGAATGAAAAAGGCTGGTGGAGCGTGGTTATGCGTGAGTTTCTTTGATACAATCTGTCGATCCTGACTGTCGGCATCATTCGTGATGATCAGTTTAGATGTACATGGGTACCCGTGGGTGCAGCACCAACTGTTGGTCTTCATGTTATGAGTATGACAGTAGAAAGTAAATCCATTTAAAATAGCAATCTCCTTCCCATTCTCTTTTGTGACCCAGGTTACTGAAATTTATGTTTTTGATTAGTTTCAACTTATAATCCAAACACAATCGTAGTGGATTTTCCGCTTTTCTTTTTTTCAAATTTTCAGTATAAATGTAGCCTTAGCCTAATTAAATATTATACTTATACTTACCTGTTAATTTTGTATGATTAACACAACGTTTTATTTTTCTCAAACATTTTTATTTATTGATTAACCATAAAACACACGCACACAAAAACAACACGCAAGAATAATAATTATTGGAATGTGAGATCATGTCAATATTTTTTTGCATACATTTTAATACAATACAGTGTACTCTTAAATCTATAGCAATAAAAGTTAAAAATATGACTAGACTTTGAACTCTAATAGTTTTTTCAAACATTTAACATAGGTCTACATATTGTTATTATTATTTAGACTAGATTTTGTACTCTACATTATGTGAGTAAAATACATTTTTGTAATGTTATTATAATATGACTAGATATTATTTCTCATTTTATTTTAAACATTGATGTTACATTTTAACTCGAATTTAGCTAAAATAGACTAACTATACGACAAGAAACATCCGACCTTTCACTAATAAAAATTACCCTACGATTGTGGTCACTTTTAATAAAATATCTACTTCAAAGGATCATGTGAGTTCGCTAGAAAGTAGAACGTGCTTAAAGATTATGGGCAGGTTTAGGGATAGGACTGATGAGCTTAAACTACAATTTTAGTTGTGCGAAAAGCTTTTTGGTCCGACCCTTGATGGTGTCGATTATGTTGTGCACAAACTAAACTTAATTTCGGCTATTGCTATCTTTTTCTCTCTAATAAAACGAGAAAGAGACGGACGTAATTTAGAGCTGTCTCATTTAGTTGGAACTAATATTTCCATACAAATGAAGGGTGCACGTAAAAACATGTCGACTAAAAACACGGTGAAGCGCAAGGCATAAACTAGTTTGACATCTCTAACTTAGTTCATAGCTATAGTCGTCCTTTTCTCGCACTGCCTTTTAGTAAAAGATAGCAATGGCCTATATTAAGTTTAGTTTGTGCACAACAGAATCGACACCAATGTGCGATCCTTTTTATCAGGAATAGGTTGCTTAACTAAGAGTTCTAGAAAACTACTGACTGCCTATAAACCCACAACACTAACAGAATAAGCAGATAGAATTGACACTCACGCCACTTCGCATTTTTGTCTCTTTCGTCTTGTTATGGACATTAATTCGCGGTTCTAATCCCCATCATTCTTATAATATGTATCGGGGCAAAGGACAACGCAGCGAGGCGTTGGTATACATCAAGCTAGCTTTTTAAGATGCAAGCGCAGCCGTACAGACCATTATACTGGTCAAATACATAACCTCCTCTTTTCCTTCTTGAAGATGGTTAAAACGCAAAACACGGTGAAATGCACGAGTGTCATATTCATATCTACAGGCCTCCATATTCTCATTTTTCTGTCAAAATCGTTCAGGATTAATAGGTATTTTAGTTATAATTGTAGAATTGCTATCTACAAAAGTATTTGCTTGGACACACATTGAAACTATTAGTGTTGTCACATGCGGTACTAGGGTTCCTTCTATCTGGCAGAATCTTGATGCTCCGAAATTTATTTGGCATAACACACTTGGCATAATCTTCTTTAAACGAATATTTTTAAGGCATAAAAAATATTTAACATAGTTATTGTTTGGCCGAATGTTTGTATGTCCGAATTTACAATGGCATACTTATAAGATGGCAGAATATTATTTGGCATAATTACCTTTGGCAATGTTCAAATTCCGCATAATTTCGTTTAGAATAATGATTATTTAGAGCGACTATTATTTGGTACAATTTCACTTGGCATACTATGAAGATGGCAGAATTCCATTTGGAATTATTGCCATTTCTATAAAATAGCAATTTTAACCTTAAGTTAGAATAAAAATATTGTCCTACAAAGACAATATGTTACGCTAAAAAAGTTAGTGACAGAAACGAAGCGCTCCAAAACCGACTCCACGTAGTCTTGTCTGCCCTACCCCTAGAGTGTAATTTAAATCCGCGAAGGCGCGGAAGGGTGAGGCGGCCCGTGAGCTGAGGAGCAGGTGGTTTTAACGCTTGCCGCCGTAGCTGAGGCTGGCCGGCGAAGCCGGCCAGCAAGCCGAAGCTGCGGTGGTGAGCGTAAAACACATCTGCGACGATAAGCTCGCGTGGGACCGCCGGAACCCTGCAGCGCCGGAGCCGTAACAGAAACCATGCCTGCTGCATGTTGCATGCTTGCTTGCATGCTTGCTTGCATGCTGCATGCTGGCTGCACGCATGGTGTATGCTGGTTTGCGTGTTTGCATACTGCATGCT
Source organism: Xestia xanthographa (assembly GCA_905147715.2). Classification (NCBI taxonomy): domain Eukaryota; kingdom Metazoa; phylum Arthropoda; class Insecta; order Lepidoptera; family Noctuidae; genus Xestia; species Xestia xanthographa. Next base: position 10,777,526 of record LR990646.1, read on the forward strand.
TGTTTGCACGTTTGCATGTTTGCATACTGCATGCTTGCTGCATGCATGATGTATGCTTGCCTGATCAGAAATATGCAGCAATTAACATTATCATCGTATGTTTGTGGCGAAAAAAAAATGTACTATTAATTTTATTATTATGGTAAGAAATACAAAATTATTAAAACTATGTTTTTTTTTTGTTATGTGATAGATCAGATGAGGCTTTCCATTATTTTTCATTATGAAATGTATGCCAAAAGATGATTCTGACTGTAAACTTTCTGTAATATAATAGTTCTGCCTTTTAATGACTATCGATATGAAATTTATGCCAAAAGATGATTCTGACTGTGAACTTTCTGCCCTACGATGGTTCTACTTTTAATTCTTATGCATATGAAATTTATGCCTAAAGATGATTCTGACTTACAAAATTATGAGTTTTGAATGTATGATAAATGAGTGTCTGCCACAAGATTTTCTGCGAAATGAAGTTTATGCCATCTACTGTTATGCTAAGTAATATTATGACATAAAAAGTTCTGCTATAAAGGGTAGATCCGCGGTACTACAGTTCATATACTACTGATTCTAAACGTTAGTAACATCTTACTACTCTACAATTTACAATAATACCCATTACTGATACAATACTTAGAAGGTTCGTGCTTGTGTTCCAGTTTCGCTGACAACACAATCCGACGCGATGGTTTCGCGTGCTTGGTGATCTCCATCCTGGCATGACAGTCCCCGCCAAAGGTACAGTTCCAAATCTTCGTAGACCTCTTCAAACTCTGCTTGCGACAGTAGTAAGTGTAGCCGTTTACTAATGCCACTTCTTTTCCGTTGAGTCTTTTCATGAATGTTACTGTAAGATGTTTTTTAAAGTGTTAATAACGAGTTTTTTTTCATGCATAAAAAACATGCAAAACGTGCTAAGGTAACAAGGGTGGCTATTATTATGTCTTGCAGGTGAATCTTAATTAGGTAGATCTAGAAGAGTGACCGCACTCTCGACCAACGGTCGTTGACATAATTATTAATCTTAAAAAAATAAATATTGAATTATGCAGAAAACTATACGAGGCGAGGTTTCAAACTGGAAATGTGAAGATAAAACAAAGTCGTAACAAAATGTTTCAGATTCAAACTTTTATATTTTCCAGTCGGAGATAGAGAAGGGTAAAAAACTATTTGTTTAAAACATTTGTTTAATTATTGCAAACACCAAAAAACGATCCAATTATAAGTTTTTTACACAGATCACCATAAACATGAAGTTTTGCTATCAGTAATTTGATGAATACAACATTACGCCTTTCAATAATTCGCTAACTTTGTCTATATTTTTTATTTACTCTTTTTAAGTTCTGATGCGAATAGTACATATTTAGAACTTCCCTCACACAATTAATTGTAAGTAATTATCCTCATTTATTAATTTGTCATGATATTTTTTTTGGACAGTATCTTCAGAGTTCGTATCTAGTAGTGCAGGTATGTAGTTTTTTTTTTTTAGCGACTCTATGTACAGTAATATTTCTTGTTCAGTTTTGAGAGCGCTATACTTGTTGTTATTATTATAATTTGCTCTACTTTTAATTGGTTTCATGAGTGTTATTATCCTCATTATCATTTCAGGCGAAAGTCGTTCACTGCTGAACCCTGGTGCTGCGAGTTTCTGCTACCAAGTCGTCATCCACCTTGTAATGTTACGCAACATGTATATACGTCATCATATTCTAACATAAAACCCATCCACAATCATAAACGTGGGCGGTGGATGTGTGTGCTCCAGCTTAGCAGACACCACGCGCCGCTTCTGAGGATCAGGCTCACTGCAGGTGATCAGACTGGCCTTACAGAGCCATCCATTGGTACACGTCCAGATCTTTGTCTTGGCGTTGTTCTTGTGACAATAGAACGTGTAACCGTTCACCATCGCCAGTTCTTTGCCGTTCCTCTTCATCATCCATTTTACTGAAATAGATTGTTTTTTTTTTTAAGTTTGGCCACACCGTATGTTAAACCTAAGGGGGAATAAGCCAAGGTAGCCTGAAGAAAAAAAGCCTTGTTATTTTTGTAATTTTCATCTCGAAATCGGTATTTTATTTTTACTACCTGAACAGTAAATAAATAAATAAAATAAAATCAATTTAAATTTAAGTATCACTGACTCATAATAGAAATACATCACACAGTCACATTACATACACAACATTAAATTCAATCCACTTAATAATAATTTCATTTACTTACTTAATTCAATTACATTACATTTTAATAAGTCAAACACAATCAATAAAAATAAATAAATCAATCAATTAACATTAACAATTCACTTATCAAAAAGCAGGTTTGTCAGTCGCATCAGCCTGCCACATGTCGCATGCAACAGTGTGAGATGATGGAGCAGTCAAGCCTTCCCGCGAGCGTGGCCAGCATACTGTTAGCGTTCCCCCGCACTCGCCGCACTAGCGACGTACCTCTCTTGCGCATAGTGGCGTGGAAGCAATCCACGCGCGCTTCTGCAAACATAGTCGATGCGCTGCAGTAGCGGGGGAGCGCCAACATCATCCTGAACGCGTTGTTGAACTGGACACGGAGGGCGCTGTATGACTTTTGCGTATAGTCAGTCCACAAGCTGCACGTGTACAGTGTGGTGCAGTAGGCCCTAAAAAGAGTTATTTTAATTAACATCTTTGGAACAACGTGCAAACCTGCGGATAACCATGTTCGCTCTGACTGACAGCGCCCTCCGCTCCCGCTCAATGTCCGCATCATCCTTCAAGGTAGGAGTCACGAAATGTCCTAAGTACTTAAAAATGTCCACCCTTTCCAAGGGTGAGCCATTCAGCTTTATGGGTGGTATATCTCGCACTTTCCTAGATCCACCCTGAAAAACCATGCACTGACTCTTCTTGACATTATAACGCAGGCCGTGATCAGCTGCGTAATCCTCACATATGGTCATCAGCCTCCTGAGTCCACAGACCGAGGCGCTCAGCAGCACCATATCGTCCGCGTAGCTGATGTTATTAAAACAGACGCCATCTATGTGACAACCGATATGTTGCTCGCTGAGCGCCTCGATCAGTCCGTTCACATACAGGTTAAAAATGGAGGGAGAGCTCAACCCCCCCTGCCTCACCCCACATTCCAACCTATATGGGTCCGAGAACGTGCCCGCCAACTTCACGGTGTTCACCTGGTTCCCGTACCAGTGAACAGTGGTATGTTGCTGAATGTTGTGGACATTATATAAAGGTACCTACTGCAAAACATCGTAGAAGAGTCGGAGAGAGTCAGAGTCAGTTTACAAATTCTTTAAGTACATTATAATTAAATAAGGTAAAGTAATAAAACACAACTCAAACAATATGTATTTGTAATACAACTAAATTTATGACGACTCTAAACTCATGAAGTCGTAGTTTTGTTAATTCAGGACAAGACATTATATTATCTTGCAAGAGCACGAAAAAACATTTTTTTACAACTTACGCAAATTGTAAAAATAAACACATGCTCGTAATCGCTTTTAACCCTTGCAAAATAATTAAAAAGTTCTTTTTAATGGTTATGCTCATGCATGTTATGGTTATGTGGTGATGTTTTTACTTGCTCTTGCTAGGTGGGTAAATAATAAACACACTCGTAATCACTTTTAACCTTAGCAAAATAATTAAAAGATTGTTTTAATGGTTATGCTCGTTTTTATAGGAAACAACAACACCATCGATTGTAAATGCAACTGATTTACACCCTGAAGGTCCTCGAGTACAGCGCCACCGTGTTTTGTGCTGTGCTTTAAGCGGACCACCTAGATTGAACCGATACCGACCTATGTTGAGACTCGGATTGCCATGTTTTGTTGAGCCGAATATCACATCGGAATCTGAAAAGTAAAGAAAATATTATTTTTCTTTACTTTTATAACCTGTTTCACCAGTTCCATAAAAGTTTGCTGACAGTGTTATTCAAAATAAAAATCAACGATGGCGGCCACAAAATGATTTCAAGTTTTTGTTGATAGATGTCGTTTTCATGGTTTTCGGGATCGCTGATAACTAAAATAAGGTAATAATGAAAATTCAAGATGGCGCGGAGGTAAATTTTTGGTTTTTCCTTCATGGATGTCGTTTTCATGCAAACTGCATATTTTTATGTATGTCATACTAAATCAAATAAATTAAACAGAATATTACTTAATGCTGCAGCTACATATCACTATTAAATAGTTATAGAGAAAGAATAAAGACAGAGGAGATATGAAAACATTTTTGTTATACAGCGTGTAACAGAAAGGTGTGAGTTGAGACCATGGTGTAGTTGAATGAGTTACAGACCATCAAACTGAACAACTGCCACCGTGAGACCAAAAACTAGCCTATTAGGCTAGTTTCCACCAGCAATAAATTTCAAATCTATTTAGTCCGTCAGTTAGAGTATTGGAAAATAATGGACACGTAGTTTTTGTTTTTGTAAATCAATGAATATTGACAAAGATAAAACGCATCAAAACTCCAGAGTGGGCTCGTGACGTCACAACGCACTAAAATTATAGCACGGCGTGACGTATTGAGAATATTAAAAGCGTCGTATCTTGGTCAATTTTGGTTTCCGTAACAAAATAAAAAATACGTGTCAAATATTTTTTGATAATCTAACTGACGGACTAATTAGATTTTTCCTGGACACAAGCCTATTGCAAATAAATTAACAGCTGTCCCATACTTTAATTGAAGTTTCGTATGGAATAGCTGATTATTTTTTCGCGATTACGATGTTGGTCTCATGGAGACAGTTGTTCAATTTGATGGTCTCTACCACACCGTTAAACATGACCACACGTGTTCGATAAATGCTGCATGTCTGAGCTGTATATTAAAAATTACTTTTCCCTTGTACCTTAATAAGTTTTTGTCGTAAGTACTATACAAAATAATTAAAGAATTTTTATTGCGTAGAAAATCCACTTATTTATTTTTTAAAGATGGGTATGTTCTTGCTTATGTGAAACTATAACACTATCGACTGTCACGATAACTGATTTACATGCCAACCGTTTCCGAGTACATAGCCATCGCTGTTTTGCTCCTTTGTATCTTTTTACTCGATTATACCGATAGGGACCCCAAATAATGACATCATTGCCACTCTTTGCTGTACTAAAAATTGGCTCAAAATCTGTAACAAAATAATATCGTTAAAAAAGATGAAAAAAAGAAATGTTTATTTAGGGCCTGTGCAGACGACAGACTATCCGTGACGCACTTTTTAGTCTTTAAAATAGAACCTAGGCAATCATGCAGTAACGCATACGATGCGCAAAAAGTCCAGCGGCCAAAAAATCCGTGTCATTCCGGCAGATCGCGTCGCGCCGCAGAAAAAGTGCGCGAAGAAATAGAACGTTTGCTCCAACACCAGGTAACGCAGACGGCGCACTTTTAGTATGCAATCTGCGCTCGTTGGTGGGCGATGTAATGTACTATGAAAATGTGCGTCGTGTGCGTTGAGTCTGCGTAAAATCCGCGACGGACTTTTTGTTTGCTATGTAGATATTTTGTGCGCAGGCCCAAAAAGACGGTAAGAAATCATTCTCTCCTTTCTTACACTATGGTTGAAGGAGTTCGTGTGCCTTTACAATGAGTTATGTCTATACGTAGGCATCTATGGTCTACGCAGGGTCTACGCGGGTCTACACGTCGTCTATACGTCCTCTTTCTTCTGCTGGCCACAGTTATGTGAACACAATTATTTAGTGCAGACACTCATGACCAAAAATTTAAAGGTCTTAAGTTAAGTCACTGCAGGTTACTATTGAAAAACCTTTAGATATTTTCAAGCATTTAATAATTAATACAAGTTCAATAGTTGTGTTCATATTTACGAGTATAAATAACTATTTCATCATTGACTGTGATCAGAGCTGATTTACATCCGCTCGATCTTCTATAGTTGGTGCCAGTTAAGATGAGAATAGCGGTCATTGACCCACTTACATTTATTAAACTTCTTAACTTTGGTAACCAAAAATAAGCCTGTTCAAGTCAGGAATCGTCATCTATCGTGATCTTCAGGAAAGGGCAATGACCGCTATTCTGGGTGTTTAGTAAACTGGTCCCACACAGGTGGATCCCGCGGGATCAGTCGACCTAATGTTTTTTGGAATTGGTCAACTGATCCCGTTGACCAATTTTATGATTTGTACTGTCAAGTAAAAAAGTTTCTTGATATTAATTTATATGGTGATTCCCGTTGGCCCATGGCCCGTGTCCACACTGGTGGGGCGGGGGTGGGTTTATTTTTATATTTTATTTATTTATTACCTACTTTACCTACTCAAAATTATTGTATGGGATATAGTAACATCGCCATCGGATCGTCCTTTTGCCGATACACGCCTGATTGTATCGATAGGAACCAACGATGATTAAAGGATTGCCGTGCTTAAGACGTTGTGAAAATTGTCCCGGTAATGTAAGTGTAATTTGTTTATTAAAATATTTTTTACAACTATCTTAGAGGTTTTTGTTCGATCTACCTAATGATAAAGCCTGGTCTTATGTCCATAGACTTAATTAACGTTTCAATCAAATCAAATCACAATCCACAATAATCTTTTAATTTAAGTAACATCACTGAGCTGTATTCCTTGAAATATAGGTAGGCAGATATGTACAGTGACGTATTACGTAATCAAAGTTTTAATTTTTATTTAGTAAGTAAGGATATTTATCGACCAACAAAGATCTCTAAAATTAAAAACTACAATGTTAATTGGCACATAACCGTACGAATAAACTTTACAAAAATATTATTTTAATGGTTATATTTGTTCTAAGTTGCAATCACACTTCCGTTAGCTGTTACAACACCAGCTTTACCTACATTCATAACTATTTCTGCAGTCTACTTCATTTCCATCGCGCTATCTCCATGGTATTCCCAGGGGCCTGATGATATCCATATCTACTATAGTGCAGCACAGAATTGGCACTCATCGTCGTCATGAAAGTTGCCTCTGTTAGTGAATAAACCCTTCATCACCTTCATCACACTGCATACAAACGAACTCATATAATCGCCTACTACTACTACACATGTACTTGAACCTATTTAAATTTTAAATGTTATAAAACGCTGAATTGCTGAACTCACCAATTTTGCGCATTATAACATTTTAATTAAAGAGTTTTATTAAATTGAGTTTTAGTTTAATTAAAGGAAATCCTTTAACGATTTGCGTTACGACGTTTGTATTCGTATAGCTGATGAAAATAAAACATAAATTTTAGACAAATGTTAAATTTTACTGACGAACAAACACTAAATACAGCATTAAAACTATATCCCTTCAAGGGAATCTTCTCAATGATTATGTTCTTTCTCGTGGCTAATGATGTCACCGTTAAAAGTAAAAATTTTCGATCGGCACCCGAATTTGTACCGGGTACATGTCCATCGTACTTTTTCCCCTTTGTAGATTAAAATACGATTATATCGATAGGGACCAATGATGATGACATCATTACCGCTCCTTGTCTTACTGAAAACTGGCCGCATATCTATAAAAAAAACACAAAGTTAACATTTATTCACCATATTTACTCATATCTATAGTAGTAGGCCTTAAAATTGAAACAAAGCATCAAAACAGAAGCAAGTTACATACTATGTTAAATAATTTATTCAATGAAATCAATAAAACTATCAATTATTGAACAATAAACTTTAATCAAAGCAATAAGACTAGTGATTATGTTTATTACTACGGCTAATAATCACACTGACAACAGTTACGATGGTAGATCGGCATCGAGATCCAATACGGGTACAAATCCAAAAATAAAATAAAAATATATAAAAAGTGCCTGTAATGGCTCTCCGTTACAGGCACTTTTCATATACATTTCACATAATCAAAAATAAGCTACATACAGTCAAGCCACAGCGTAAACTGTGAATGGACTATAGTTGCTTATTCCAAAATCGTTGATCTTATGGAGAAGAATAGGTAAGAAACTCCATGGACGCACTATTCAAATCAAATTAGACATTATATTGTCCTGGGTAAAATATTATTGCTTCTATTTGTAAGCACAATAAATTTCAAATCTATTTAGTCCGCCAGTTAGAGTATTGGAAAAAATGGACACGTATTTTTTGTTTTGGTAAATCAATGAATAATGACAAAGATTAAACGCATCAAAACTCGAGAGTGGGGGCTCGTGACGTCACAATGCACTAAAAATTATAGCACGGCGTGCGTATTGAGAATTTTAAAAGCGTTTTGTCTTCGTCAATTATGGTTTACGTAACAAAATAAAAAATACGTGTCAAATATTTTTTGATAATCTAACTGATGGACTAATTAGATTTTTTCAGGACACAAGTCTATTATGTAATAGAAAAAAAAAACAATGTAAATTTTAAAGATTAAGGCCTGTTAATCATAATTCTACATGGTACTCACAATTCCAAAAACTAAAAAATGCTTCTAATTTATCGAAAACAATGGTATTTAAAGTAATTATTTATTATTCGAGAGCCCAAGTGCCTGTGGAACAGGACCAGTATCGAACCGGGCATTTTCATCAACGATATAGTCTTCCATATTATAATATGCTCGCTTACACAGTGTGCGTTTTATGCATGTTTTAAGTTTCTTCTCATTTCGTTGTAAGGTGTAGAATGTCAAGTTGTATTTTATTGTAACATTTTACACAGTACCCCATATAAGAAGTGCGGACTTTTGACAATCTGAGACATGGCTCATCTGCAACAACAACAGCAACAGCCCATAACGTCCACTGCTGGACATAAGCCTCTCTCATGATGGGACGAATTTCCCATAATCTCCACGCTTGGCAGGCGGATTGGAGATCGCAGTGATGAAAGACTAACAGAAAACGCTGCTGCCCATTCTCTGGTCTACGGAGGCGCAAGGTGTTCTGCCTCAGACATTAGTCGCCTTATACGACACCCGTGAGTGTAATGGGTTGGTTCTATTCTACTCTGCCGGATACCACACGGCTAATCTAATTGGTCCTTATTTCTAGTATGCCTTTCGCTCATTTTACAAAAAAAAGAATGTGGTAGATGGCACGGGTGAGGGAGAGAGGAAGGATCAAATATTTTACATTTAGGTTAATATATACTTAGGTATAGCATAAGTAAGCATTAATAAACTACACACTATAAGTATTCATTAAACTATCAGCCATGTGAATCAAATATTTTATTGTAAGTATATTTCACACGTCTTTGTACTGAGATAACACTATTTTTAATACTATAATTATACTAGTTGAGACGCATTGCACACCTCTTAAGAATAAAGTCTTAATGTCGTAATCTTAACTGTTCTTCTGTTTGCTTCAATGGTTATGTTCATCCTTATGACTAACTATCACACTATCGATAGTTATGATGGTAGATCGGCATCCCAACGGGTACCGGGTACAGGTCCACCGCAGTTTGGCCCCTTTGTACCCACTGGACCGATTGTACCGATACTGACCATACTTGATCACAGGGGTGCCGTTTTTTGTAGTGTCGAAAACAGGCCCTGAAACTATAACTTTGGCGTAAGATTTTGATGGGATAAAAATGTGATAGAGACAGTGCTTTTAAATTCTTAATAAAAAATTCCAATTATTTGTTGTATAATTCGTATATTATCGCATATTGACAAATTACTATACAGGAAAATGTGTACAAAAGAAATCAAAGATCCTGACCCGACCTAATGACTGACTGATCATTAGCGAACAGCTATACAAGCCCTTGTACACAAAAATGTTGAAACATACGCGTTGTATGACAGCAAGTGAATATATGGTAGGTCTCAAATAAAGGTGAATACTGCAAAGCAATCTTAAAAGCTACTATCTACATTCATCTGACGCGGCTGCGCTTACGGACACTGACTGATTCTTCTGTAAGTCTTTGTAAGCAGGTGTCCGGATTCGGAGCCACGTCCAAATTTTGCGGACTGACCGATCCAACTCTAAAACTACACTTCAATGGTTATGCTCAGGCTTATGACTAACTATGACATCGCCGATGGTTATGACATTCGATCTACATCCATAGGCGTTCCTATTACAATACCAGCGCCGTGATGCTGATGTCCTACTACTGCTACTCTTTCTCTGGTTATACCGATAGGATCCTAGTATGAGCACAAGATTTCCTTGGTTTGTCTTTTTGAAAACCGGTACGAGATCTATAAATAAATAATCACAGGTTTATTTTGGTCGTACGTCGGTATCGATGTTGACAGAGCACACGAATGCAAAACAGATGACTGATTGGGGACGAAATATTCTGGAGTAGAACGATGACCTGGTGAATACCACGGGAATGCGCTGGGAGGCCTATGTTCAGCAGTGGATGTCATCCAGCTGAGATGATGAAATGCGTCGTTAGAGCAATCGAGGGAGAAAAATTCTCTTGTAGTGTTATAGATTTATTGATAACTAGCGGACGTCCCGCGGTTTCACCTGCGTAGTTCCCTTTCCCGTGCGAGTACGGGGATAAAATATAGCCTATAATACTCAGGGTGAATATAGCTTTCTAATGGTGAAAGAATTTTTGAAATCGGTTCATTACTTCCGGAGATTACCCCCTACATACTTACAAACATACAAACTTACAAACAAATGTTACCTCTTTAGAATATTAGTATAGATATATGTATATACATATAGTATAGAAGAGCTTCTTAACAAGTAAAATAGAGTTCCATAAAGCGTGCAAGACTTTTGCTCACTGACAGTCGACCTGAAATATTTTAATTAAAAAAAAAAAACATCAGTAAGGTAATTAAATCATGTCTTATTTCACTGGATTCAGTTTAGTTGTTGTGCTAAAAATAGGTTCTGAAAATCTAAATATATAAAAGAAGAAACTGACTGACTGATTGACTGACTCATCTATCAACGCACAGCCCAAACCGCTGGGTCTACAGATTCCAAATTTGGCAAGTAGGTTCCTTATGTGGTCTAGGGGTGCACTAAGAAAGGATTTTTCAAAATTCACCCCCTAAGGGGGTTAAACGGGGCTCCAAAGTTTGTATGGGGAAACAAGATTAGTTAGACTATTTTATTCGAAACTTCACAGGAGTGCTCCTATTGATAAATTAGTAGAAACGGGTTTCAGGGTTTTTCAGAATTCAACCCCTAAGAGGGGGAAATGGGGTGGCAAAGTATAAAAATCAATGCACAGCCCATACCGCTGAGTCTAGAGATTCCAAATTTGGCAAGTAGGTTCCTTATGTAGTCTAAGGTTGCACTAAGAAAGAATTTTTCAAAATTCAACCCCTAAGGGAGTTAAACGGGGCTCCAAAGTTTGTATGGGTAAAACAAGATTAGTTAGACTATTTTATTCGAAACTTCACAGAAGTGCTCCTATTGACAAGTGAGTAGAAACGGGTTTCAGGTTTTTTCAGAATTCAACCCCTAAGAGGGGGAAATGGGGTGGCAAAGTATAAAAATCAATGCACAGCCCAAACCGCTGAACCTAGAGATTCCAAATTTGGCAAGTAGGTTCCTTATGTAGTCTAGGGGTGCATTAAGAAAGGATTTTTCGGGGCTCCAAAGTTTGTATGGGGAAACAAGATTAGTTAGACTATTTTATTCGAAACTTCACAGGAGTGCTCCTATTGATAAATGAGTAGAAACGGGTTTCAGGTTTTTTCAGAATTCAACCCCTAAGAGGGGGAAATGGGGTGGCAAAGTATAAAAATCAATGCACAGCCCAAACCGCTGAGTCTAGAGATTCCAAATTTGGCACATAGATTCTTTATTAGGTTTTGGGGTGCATTAAGAAAGGATTTTTCAAAATTAACCCTCTTAGGGGTTGGAACGGGAGTCCAAAGATTACATGGGGAAATAAGATTAGTTAGACTACTTTATTCGAAACTTAACAGGAGTACTCCTATCGATAAATGAGTTAACGTCTGTGTTTCAGGTTTTTTCAGAATTCAACCCCTAAAAGGGGAAATGGGGTAACAAAGCCTGAAATTCAACATATGTATTGTTTGTATGGTGAATTGGGTTGGGTGTATTACAAAAACAACGATTTTAAAATTTAATGTGGCAGCCCTAAAATAACTTCATTCCCTGTTGGGGTGCGATGGGGTTGATATGTCTAAAAATCAATATGGGTGTCGATACCGAGATTATCAGATGTGCTGATTACGAAAATGGCATTTATTTTGAGATCCAGAAGATGGCAGATTCGACTTCTATACAGGGTTATTGTAGATTTATTGTGATGATTGTGATAACGATGATAATGATTGTGATTACGATGATGATGGTTGTGATGATGATGATATTTATTACGATGATAATTATTGTTTTACGATGATGATTGTGATAACGATGATGGTGATTGTGATGGTGATAGCGATGGTGATGGTGATTGTGACTATGACAGTGACGGTGATAATGATGAAGATGATTTTGATTACGATGATAATGATTGTGATAACGAGGATAGTGATTGTGAGAGTGATTGTGACGGTGATGGTGATTATGATTGTATTAGTGATGGTCATTGTGATAGTGACGGTGATTGTGATAGTGATAGCGATGGTGATTGTGATTGTGACAGCAACGGTGAGAATGATGAATATGATTGTGAGTACGATGATAATGATTGTGATAAGGAGGATAGTGATTGCGAGAATTATTGTGATGGTGATTGTTTTAACTTGATTTTGTGATAGTGACGGCGATTGTGATCATGATGATTGTGATTGAGATGATAATGATTGTTATTACGATGATAATGATTGTAATTACGACGATAATGATTGTGAAAACGATGATGGTGATTGTGATAGTGATTTTGATGGTGATTGTGATGGTGATTGTGATAGTGACGGTGATTGTGATGGTGATAGTGATGGTGATGGTGATTGTGATTGTGATTGTGACAGAGATGGTGATTGTGATAATGCGAAGATTATTGTGATTAAGATGATAATGATTGTGATAACGAGGATATCGATTGTGAATGTGATGGTGAGTGTGATTGTGTTAATGATGGTGATTGTGATAGTGATGGTGATTGTGATAATGATTGTGGTTGTGATAGTGATGGCGATTGTGATCATGATGATTGTGATTAAGATGATAATGATTGTGATTACGATGATAATGTTTGCAATAATGATGTAAGTGATTGTGATAGTGGTTGTGATCTTGATTGTGATGGTGATGATGATTGTGATGGTGATTGTGTTGGTGGTTGTGATTGTGATAGTGATGGGTGATTGTGATGATATTGGTGATTGTAATAATGATGGTGATTGTGATTACAATGCTAATGATTGTGATTACGATGGTAAATATTGTGATAATGATGATGGTGATTGTGATAGTGATTGTGATAGTGATGGCGATAGTGGTGGTGATTGTGATTGTGATAGTGATTGTGATAGTGATTGTGAAGTGATTGTGATTGTGATGGTGATAGTGATGGCGATAGTGGTGGTGATTGTGATTGTGATAGTGATTGTGATAGTGATTGTGATAGTGATTGTGAAGTGATTGTGATTGTGATGGTGATAGTGATTGTGATAGTGATTGTGATAGTGATTTTGATAGTGATTGTGATAGTGATTGTGATAGTGATTGTGATAGTGATTGCGATAGTGATTGTGATAGTGATTGTGAAGTGATTGTGATAGTGATGGCGATAGTGGTGGTGATTGTGATAGTGATTGTGATAGTGATTGTGATAGTGATTGTGAAGTGATTGTGATTGTGATGGTGATAGTGATTGTGATAGTGATTGTGATAGTGATTGTGATAGTGATTGTGATAGTGATTGTGATAGTGATTGTGATAGTGATTGTGATAGTTATTGTGATAGTGATTGTGATAGTGATTGTGATAGTGATTGTGATAGTGATTGTGATAGTGATTGCGATAGTGATTGTGATAGTGATTGTGAAGTGATTGTGATAGTGATGGCGATAGTGGTGGTGATTGTGATAGTGATTGTGATAGTGATTGTGATAGTGATTGTGATAGTGATTGTGATAGTGATTGTGAAGTGATTGTGATTGTGATGGTGATAGTGATTGTGAAGTGATTGTGATTGTGATGGTGATAGTGATAGTGATTGTGATAGTGATTGTGATAGTGATTGTGATAGTGATTGTGATAGTGATTGTGATAGTGATTGTGATAGTGATTGTGATAGTGATTGTGATAGTGATTGTGATAGTGATTGTGATAGTGATTGTGATAGTGATAGTGATTGTGATAGGATAGTGATTGTGATAGTGATTGTGATAGTGATTGTGATAGTGATTGTGATAGTGATAGTGATTGTGATAGTGATTGTGATAGTGATTGTGATAGTGATTGTGATAGTGATAGTGATTGTGATAGTGATTGTGATAGTGATTGTGATAGTGATTGTGATAGTGATAGTGATTGTGATAGTGATTGTGATAGTGATTGTGATAGTGATTGTGATAGTGATTGTGATAGTGATAGTGATTGTGATAGTGATTGTGATAGTGATTGTGATAGTGATTGTGATAGTGATAGTGATTGTGATAGTGATTGTGATAGTGATTGTGATAGTGATTGTGATAGTGATAGTGATTGTGATAGTGATTGTGATAGTGATAGTGATTGTGATAGTGATAGTGATAGTGATAGTGATAGTGATAGTGATAGTGATTGTGATTGTGATTGTGATTGTGATTGTGATTGTGATTGTGATTGTGATTGTGATTGTGATTGTGATTGTGATAGTGATAGTGATTGTGATAGTGATAGTGATAGTGATAGTGATTGTGATAGTGATTGTGATAGTGATTGTGATAGTGATTGTGATAGTGATAGTGATTGTGATAGTGATTGTGATAGTGATTGTGATTGTGATTGTGATTGTGATTGTGATTGTGATTGTGATTGTGATTGTGATTGTGATTGTGATTGTGATTGTGATTGTGATTGTGATTGTGATTGTGATTGTGATTGTGATTGTGATTGTGATTGTGATTGTGATTGTGATTGTAATAGTGATAGTGATTGTGATAGTGATTGTGATACTGACTGTGATTGTGAGAGTGATTGTGATACTGATAATGATAGTGGTTGTGGTAGTGATGGTGGTTGTGGTAGTGATGGTGGTTGTGATAGTGATGGTGATTTTGATGATAATAATAAATTGAGATGATTATGAAATTGGCACATTTATAGTTTGTAACCTGGATTAACATGTAGGATACTATTTATCCCTTTATTATGATTCAGTGGGACAATTACCGAACTTTACGCGGGCGAAGCCGCGGGCAACAGCTATACAAAATAAAAGTTTCGATAAAATATTGACAAAAGAAGTTTAACCTAGAAAAGCCTTTGTCAAAGATGCTTTTCTTTTGTTTTCTTAATTTGGGTTCGCTCTTGCTTGACCTAGATCTCGCATAAATGTTCAGGATAGTTCACCATTGCACTCATTAGCATGTTTAGGTGTCCATATTTAGGTAGAAGTCAACCATCTACCTACAAATAGCGATACAATGTTTCCGCAGCTACCTAAGTAATAGAGAACAGCTAGTTGACCTGCGTTTAAGTGACGGCACTACACTTAGATCGGCACTGATTCCCGTAGACAGGGGAGTCCCGCAGGGTTCTAATTTAGGTCCCATTATTTTTATTTTGTACTGCACAGACATAATAAAATGCCTACAGAGATGCAAGTACCATATATATGCCGACGATGTCCAACTATATATTTCCTTCAGACCGGACGAGTATGAAAATGCCGTTAAAGATCTTAACGAAGATCTTCAACGAATTGCCGTTTGGTCTGAGGAGAACTGCCTGTCACTTAACCCTACCAAAACGAAATATATAGTATTTGGCACCAGACAGCGGCTGGCTCGACTACCTTTGACTTTTGACTTGAAACTAATGGGCAAACCAATTGAGCGAGTGTATGAGGCGCGAAATCTGGGTCTGGCGATGGACAAAGACCTTCGTTTTGAGAAGCACGTAGCAAGCTCTGTCAGAAATTGTTTTTATCGTCTAAAAGTTTTTTTGAAGATGAGGCCTTACTTATCAGAATCACTACGGGAACAGCTTGTGGAATCTTTGGTAGGTTTGGTCTCTAGGTTGAACTACGCCGACACAGTGTACGGCCCGCGCCTGCTAGCTCGTACTGATCGACTCATGCAAAGAGTACAAAATGCTTGCGCGCGGTTTTGCTACAATATTCCTCGGCGCAGTCACGTAACACCTTTTCTAAACAAGCATTTCTCGCTTAAAATGAAGTCCAGACGGAAACTACACTTAGCGTGCCTCCTGTTCGGTGTGGTTAAATATAAAAAACCGGATTACTTATACAATAAACTAAGTTGGTTAACCAGTAGACGCGAATGTGGGAGAAGGCAATGCTCGCAACAACTCTCGACTCACTCTCATAACACAGCAGCTTTCAGGGGTAGCTTTCGCTATGCGGCTTCCAAAATATATGGAATAACCTGCCACCACCGATTAGAATGATCAACACAATACACACATTCAGAAGACGTTTACGGCAGTATCTTATAGAATCGCAACGGAAGTTAGATATGGTCGCACTGAATGTCTCAATTATATGATGTACAAACTGTCCTACCTATCAATACCCACACAATTGCCATCGCATCTGCAAATTTTAACGTTCACTTGTCACTTAAGTATTTATATTATTAATCCACCGCGCTCGGCTGCTTGCAGCGTATTGAGCGACGAAGTGTACCGGTTCATGGCATAGTAATTTACATGATTACAAGTTGGAACGTGCGAAACAGATTTCGTCCATTTTCATTTACTTAAGTACCATACGTTGTTTGTCCTGTCTTGCACTTTTCTCTCTATTCATATGTAGTTTATTTGTTATTATTTTACACACATTTATTTATTTTTTGAGTATCTATTCATACACACAAATATATAATTAGAACACGCACACCACAAAACTGTTTTATGTCCGTGACATCACCATCTCAGGTCCAGTTGAAAACCAGCGTCGGGCACTAGCTGCTCGGCAGTTTGCTGAACTGGGCCTATTTGGCGCAGCCGTGAGACACGCAATATTATTTCTCTTATTTTTTTGCTTAGTTTTTTTTCTATTATGTGGTTTTAAGTTTCTTATTTTTTATTTTATTCTTATTTTGTTGTGTGTATTTGCGGCTAAAGCCAAATAAATACGTTTTCTTTCTTTTGTTTCTTTCTTTCAAATAAAACTAATTAAAATTTTAAGATCATTTTATTACGCACACTTATTAAAAGGTTTAAAACACACGTCAATTTTGTTTGTTTCCGATTGTAAAGGTTATACACATTACATACATTATTATTCATCCCCACCACCATTTGTGAAACTTAATAACTATAATTATAATAAATGAGTTGATCGAAGTATCTTTGACGTCAATGGTTATGCGTATCGTTCATACGACTAACGAGGAGATTATTGAAAGTGACCACACTTGCTCGGCACCCACTGTTGTGCCTCGTACAGTACCACCGGACTCTGGGCCCGGCTTTACAACGATTCTTTCGATTATACCGGTAACCTCCCAAAAAGATCACAGGATTCCCTTGCGCCGTCATGCTGAAAGCTGGTACTGGATCTGAAATATAATAAAGTCCCATGTAAGTCTTGTTAGTGTAGTCTTAATAACAACGTATCTTTTGGTAGTTCTCGTAAATATGCAAACAGACAAGAGGCTATTTGATTCGCACCTCGACCCGAAATAACAGCACATAATTTGACCAAAATGCATACATAATAAGCATAAACTATGGATCAAAGGAAAAAATAAATATAATTTTAATTAGTCTTTATCCATTTAATGATTATGTTCAGACTTATGGCTAATTATCATCTTATTGATGGTAAGAACACTAGATCGACATCCATAGCTGTATCTATTACAATACCACCGAACTTTAGCACCGTTACAATGACCTCGAGTATACCGGTAGGATCCTAGAATCAGAATCGGATTCCCATGCTTTGACGTGCTGAATACTGGTAACGCATCTGAAACAAAAAGTCAGAGTTAGGTGATATATTTGGTCGATATGATGCTTTTACATACATAACACAACCGATGATGAGATGTACTCGTACAAATGAGGACGAAGCAAAAACACATAATTTTTGCAAAAAGGTACCAACTGCTCATATGCAATCTCATTGGCATTAGTTATAGAGGATGTAATTCAACATTTATAACAAGTCCCTATAGGAAAGATTTTTATTTTTCCACCTCATTCTGCTGGATTTTTTGTAAAATAGGCATGATTTCCATATATACGATCTGAGAATTGCATTTGTTTCAGCCAAGATTCCATTCGGACATCACGAAACACATTCAGTTGTCTTTTAATGATATTGAAACAGAAATAAAACAATTGCCACAGTTAAATACATTGCAGATATTTTAATGGTTATGGTCAGGCTTACTGGTAACTATTACATTATCAACAGTAACGACACTGGAGCGGCATCCACTGGGGTACTTGTTACAATACCACCGCGCTTGAGGTCCTTTAGATTGATTCGATCGATTGTACCGGTAGGGTCCTAGAGTCATCACAAGATTCCCATTCCTTGTCGTGGTGATAATTGGCCTTGGACCTGAAATAAAACTTTAGTGTTAGTCAAAGACATTTCAATGCGAATGAACGAGAGCCCTGAGACATGGGATTCCATTATTTCAACGTCGTTTCTTTTGAAATCACCTCTTCCATAAACATAATTACGAAGCAAGAACCGAAAATGACCATAATATTATTATTAATAAACTAAAAATACACACGCCAATGTATTAAAATTATATTTTTATACGGTAAGAAAAAAATAATGTCGTTGGTTGTTTTGCAGAGATTTTGTAACATAAATAAAACAGTGACAACGTTGAACATTTTGTTTTTCAGATATTCTAATGGTTATGATCAGCCCTATGGGTAATTTTGACATTATCGTAAGTAACGATATCTTAAATTATGTATCTTATAATTATGATTTTGCAATGTTTATAAACTCATCATCATCTGCCTAGCCTTTGGGGTCGGCTTCTAGTCTTACCGGATGCAGCTGAATACCAGTATTTTACATGGAGCGACTGCCTATCTGACCTCCACAACCCAGTTAGTAACGGGTAATGAGAGATACCCCTTGGTAAGACTGGTAGTCAGACTTTTTGGGCCACTGACTACCTGTAATGATTGTCAAAGATCTACAAATGACAGCCGGGACCAAATGCTTGACGTGCTTTCTGAGGCACGGAAAAAACTCGGTATGTAATAGGTGATCAACCATCCACAGACCAACCTACGCAAGCACGGCTTAACCTAAAGATCGACCCGAGCGGCTGTTATTACTTAGCCACGAGCTCCTCTGCAATGTTTATAAACTAAACATGTTAATTTTATCCTATGTTTAATCAATAACTAAACAGAGTGTATGGATAACGGCTATAGATACTTTAAGAGCATAATGTATACTCATTTCTATCCACAAACACACGTTTACACTCTTAACCCCACACCCTGCGAATGGCAGCCATCTTATTCTTTTAAACGGCTGATATAGGGTATGTTCAATAAAATGCTAATATCTTTGAATATTAGAGACCTACAGACGAGATAATGACTTAATTGCAAGGATAAACAAGAGAAAAGAACCGTTATCCCAACACATTGCATAATAAGTGTACTTATTCTACAATGACATTAATTTTTTTACACATAATATAAATATTGGACTGGAGAGACGCGATTTTTAGCAACAATCGACTGACTTAGCTTATTCCATAAAATCCAATTACTTAGAAACACACCTGAGGATATAATCAAGCGGAAATCGTTTTCAAAACGTTTCAAATTTCTACACCGACTTTCAACAAGAGCTTTGCGGCAGCTTATGTCAGTTTCATACATTTATCCCTTTTTCATTACCTTTAACGCTGATAGAATGTCACTGGATCTAGGCACTCTTTATAATTCCGTTTCTAAGTATGTGTATGTTCTTCCTTATGTAAAACTATTACATTGTCAACAGTGACGATAACTGATTTACATCCCAATGTAATACGAGAACAGTGCCACCGCTGTTTAGCCCCTTTGTATCTTTTCACCCGATGATACCGATAGGGTCCCCAGAGGAGGGCGTCACTACCAGTCTTTGTCGTACTAAAAACTGGCTCGTAAACTGTAACAACACGTTATCGTTAAAAAAGAACAAAGAAAGAAATGTGTATTGCCACCTAAAAGGACATTAAAGGCATCTACGGTTTCGAAGCGCCTACGCGGGTCTACGAAGCAGCCACGTGGGGTCTACACAGCGCCTACGCGGGTCTACGAAGCGGCCACGTGGGGTCTTCACAGCGCCTAGGCTGGTTCTACGCATTCTCTACACGTTTTCTTTCTTCGGATAACCTAAACTGCACAATAATTTAGTGCAAAAACAGGCACAAGTTAAAATTTTTAGGTCTTATGCCACTGCAGAGCAGTATTGAAAAACATATTATCTTGAAGCATTTAATAAATACAATAGGGATAATGTTTGACTAAAAAAATATGATTCTGTTTAGTCCGTCAATTAGATTATCGAAAAATATTGGATACGTGTTTTTTGTTTTATGAAATTAATAAAAATTGACGAAAATAAAACGTGTCGAAAGATCATGAGTGGGGACTTGTGACGTCACATTTAGGTAACAAAATGTACTCAAATGTGACGTCACACGATATTTCGACGCATTGTATCGTCTTAATTTTTTTGTTTACGTGAAAAAATAAAAAATATGTGTCCAATATTTTTTGGAAATCTATCTGAGGGACTAATTAGATTTTTTTGACATTTACCCTATTCAATGGTTGTGTTCATATTTATAACTAATTATTTCATCATCGACTGTGAGTAGTACTGATCTACACCCGCTCGATCTACTAGTACAACGCCATCGGATCGCCCCTTTGCCGATGCACGACTGATTGTATCGATAGGAACCAATGATGATTAAAGGGTTTCCGTGCTTAGATGTTGTGAAGATTGCCCCTGTAAATGTAAGAGTTATTTTATTTATTAAAAATCTTTCTTACAACTATCTTAAGGCGATTACAACAGCTAAATTAACCACTCTATTTGTGGTGGTTCAAACTTCGACTGAAAGACTACTAGAATAAGGTTCTAATCAGCTTGCACTCCAAAGTGGTTGTTACGTCAGTCACTGCGGGCCGAATAGTGCGAAATGAGTGGTTTTTTGCGATTTACAAAAAATCTATTGATTGGACTAAAAAATTAAAACACTATGATGCTAATATGTAGCTTGTAGAATTATTTGTCAAAAAATCAAAATGATCGTATGTATTGTAGTACGGTTTTTACTCGTTAAAAGATTTTTTTAGAGATAAGTTCGTGATTTTTTTCTATCGAATAAAATTAATTGTAATGTTTTCAAAACACTATCGTACTAGCTTAGATCCTGTAGAATATCATATATTTTTCTGGTTTTGTTTATTGCAGTGAATCATGTGCTTTTTTGCATCATAAAACTCGCGTTTAGCTCATGTTATCACCTTAACAGGTTTCCTACCGAGTAAGAAGGTGTGAACTTAGACTACAGTCAAACAAAGAAAGAAAGAAATAAAGAAAAAGCATTTATTAGCTCGCACATGAAAATATACGTAAAATAAAAAAGGGTGAAATTATCAGTACACTAATATAAATTAAACAGAAAAATAAAAATAAACGAAATTGGTCAAACGTATTCACAATTCTCATACAATCTCTCAATGTAAGTAATATAGCACAAAGCTACATTCCCTAAAATAAGGGAAATCATGTATGTTCAGTAATGTATTATGTAATCAAAGTTTCCATTTGTAATTATTAGGTATGGATCTCTATCGAACACGAAAGATGTCAAGAAATAATTGGCAAAATCTCAGTATCAATATAATATGTACATTACCAAAAAACTATTTCGATTTTAATGATTATGTTCATTTTTAGTTACAATCACAGTTCCGTTGACTGTTACAACAACGAATTTACATCCAAAACTTTGTCTGCCACATTTCCATCGCATTTTCCCCATGATATCTCCGGGTGTGGCCTGGTGATATCGATATCCACCATAGTGCAGCAAAGAATTGCCACTCTTCGTCGTCGTGAAAGTTACCTCTGTAAGTGAATAAACCCTTCATGTTATATTCCATACAAACAAACTCATAATCGCCTATAGTACAATAATTTACACGTGAACCTGTATTATATTAAGGTTTAAAATATAATTCAAAAAAATATTAGATGAAAATAAAACATACATTTAAGAATAATTATTTACTAATGCACAATCAAACAATAAGTACCGCAGCAGTGCAATATATTAAATTGAAATTGAAATTGTTTATTAAATATAAACAAATTATTATTATTATTATTTTAATTTATGTAATATTGTTTGTTAAATGATAAATAATCAGTCAGAAATTAAAACTGTTCAAGGAAATCATCTCAATGATTATGTTCAGGCTTATAGCTAATAATTTGATTGTTGAAAGTAAAGATAGTAGATCGGCACCCGCCTCGGTACCGGGTACATGTCCATCGCACTTTGGCCCCTTTGCATCTTAAATCCTGATTATATCGATAGGGACCAAGAATGATGACAGGATTACCACTATACGTCGTGCTGAAAACTGGCTCCAAATCTGCAATTAGACTTACAATCATTATTAAAAAAAACGCTTAAACTATTATGTGGTATTTATTAGGAAAACGACGAGTGGAATAATTGACAAAATAAAAAGCCAAAAGGTTTTTGAAATATTTTTATTGGAAAGTTTTTAAAATCAGCATGAAAAACTAAAAGTAAACAGCGATGATCCCTAGTGATTATGTTGACTTCTATGGCTAGCAATGACACTGTCGATAGTTACGATAACAGATCGACATCCTACCGGATAACGAGTACAGGTCCATCGTACTTTGGCTCCTTTGTAACTGTTAACCCGATTATACCGATAGGGACCAAAAATGATGACATCATTACCACTCCTTGACTTGCTAAATTCTGGCACGTAACCTGTAATAAAAGAGAACGGTATTACAGGCTGGTATTGCAATTCATTCAATTTGCATTTCATTTCAGTTGTCAACAAACTGAAGTTAACCGATGCCTTCAGGTTTTCAGCGAAAAGTTTCGGAAATTAACAGTTTTCACCTCGCAAAAACTGTTTATGATTTCCATATTCACAGAAAGACTAAAAACAAAAAACAAAAAAGCAATACATTCCAGTAAAATAAAATTTGTAAGTATCACAAGAAAATATTTTCTGCCTGAGAATTTTGCAATTAGAACAAAACTCAATGGCTAATAAAATTAATGGCTGTTTCTGCAAGTATTCTTCCCAAAGATGCTCTAACTAGAATATGCTGTAGAACTCCGTGGAACTGAGCTCCAAGAAGTTGCGTCATCAATCAGAACTCTTTGCCTTAACTTATTTCGATGATCTTCTTTTCGTACTTGCTTTTTGTGCTCTTGGTGTAAAATCTTTGACTTCTTTTATTTTCCCCGCTTCTTTTCTGTTGTATCTTTCTCTATCTTTTCGGCGTATTTTTTCCAGTTCAGCTTCAGTCATATTTTTTCTTTTGTTTCGTATCCAGGCATTCTTTCAAACGCTCTTTTTTTTCTTTTCTTATCGCCTTTTACCCTCCTAGCTTTAAAAGCAGAAGAAATCAGTGCATATCACTTGTGTAGAGAAAGCAGTGCAGTGTGGAAAATCGCTACATCGCTATGAAAAAACAGCATTGTATGTCAGTTAAATCATAAGCGTAAGTGTGTTTTTCTACAAAAAATAATATACACGGAAACCAGCAGTTTATCTCTTCTGTTCAATGCTACATCGACAGGAGTGAGTTCTACAGAAGTGAAGTATTCACATAAAAATCGATAATTAACCAACTTACTAATGAGGTCTTACGCAAATTAGGTTATTAAATAGTTACCTTTTTTGTTGAGTACAGAAGTGAGGAATGAACTTCGACAATGATAAAATACACCGTGTTTCCGGACGGTATAGATAAACTTCAACCGGTCATTGTACTCATCATTATGAACAACTTTTACTATGGGACCAAACCCAAGAAAAAAATCTGCTGTTTCCTACAGTTATGTTCGCATAACTCGTCAAAATGTATGGAATAGCTGATTTTTTTACGCGATTCAGGGTTTGGACCCATAGTAAAAGTTGTTCATAATGAAAAGTACAATGACCGGTCGAAGTTTATCGATATCGTCGGAAACACATCGTATAGAGCATTTTTTATATTATCTTTCAAAATCTCTGAACTGCAATCACTTGCAAAATTATGGCCAAACTTCTATGACATTAGATCGTAATGATAACGTTAGCATACGTTATTTTGAAAAATAAAAAGACCACACATTGTGTGATTTATTTCTACAAGCGTGACTATTTTCATGAACATTGTAGAATTTTTAATAAGGTTTTAAATAATAAACTATATTTTTTTTATTATTATACTCGTTGCGTCTTTGCCATATAAGCAACACGTAGTATCACGTAGTTTTTATAGTAGTTAATAAATAAATGAAACAACGAATATTAAAGCTACTTATAGATTAATTAAAACTAAATACATATTTTCAACAAAGAAAAGTTTAATTTACATATAATCTTATGTTAATTAATCCTTTACTAACTAACTAAATATTAGAAAATCAATCAAAATCGAAAAAAACCAAAATCGAAATCAGAATCGAAATGAGACATCAATCAAATTTACCTATATTGTAAATATTTGACAGGGCGTGAGTTATCATGTACTGTACTGCTAAAAAAGTAAAGAAATGCAAACAAAGAAAATTTATTATTACATTTTGTAAATTGTTATTTGAGATGTTTTGAACATTGATTCTAGCGGTGATGCTTAGTCTCATGGTAACCAATCTAACTCTCGATAGTATATAGATAACAGAACGGCATCCTACCGGGTACGGAGTACTGGTACATTGGACTTTGACCCCTTTCAGCACAGCAAAGTATCAGCTTCGACCCGATTGGAATCATTTATATAAAATCCCATACTGCGCACATCTTTAGACATAGTAACGGAATTGCTTTGCAGTATCAGTTTTTACGGGTAAGTATTGATGTTTAAAGAGCTAATCTTAGTGATTATGTTCAGTCCTATGACTAACAATCACACTGTCAATAGTTACGATAATAGATCGACATCCTGTTCCGACCCGGGTGCAGGTCCAGCGCGCTTTGGACCCTTTATACCTAATAAGCCGATTATACCGATAGCGACCGAAGATGATCACAGGGTTGCCACTCTTCGTCGTGCTGAACACTGGCTGGAATTCTGTAGCTGTAATAAAATACCAAGCAATTAAACAAAACTAAAAACAAATTTGTACACCTCAACCTCAACCTACCCTACTTTACTAAGATCTTGCATGCTCGATTTGTATGTAAACGCATGTTTTTAAATAAATAAAGTATATTTATCTTTAAACATTTTGTCAAAAAAACGGCACGAACAAGTGTAAAAAGATTGAATACATTATTTGCTGCATGTTCCAGTTCGTAATTGTCTGCAGTCTCTCATAGTTTGCAGGTATTGGTCCTTAGACCCAGCAGTGCAGTGGGAATAGTATGATCTATTAGAGCAATTATCGATTATGCATTTAATTTTTGTAAACACAAACACCAGAAAAAAACACGCGATTAAGAACCACTTGAAATGATTGCACAGGAACTGTTAAAAAATATTTTAATTGAAACCAATAATGGAAAATTCAACATTAATTTTAGACGATTATTTACTAAATCAGACAAACAGACACTAAATACGGCATTAATAATAAATCATAAGTATTCAGATATTAAATAGGTTCAATTATATCGTCTCAATGATTATGTTCAGACTTATGGCTAATAATTACACTCTCAAGTGTAAAGATAGTTGATCGGCACCCGCTTGGGTGCCGGGTACATGTCCAACGCACTTTGGCCCCTTTGCATCTTAAATCCCGATTATATCGATAGGGGCCAAGAATTATGACAGGATTACCACTATACCGCGTCGTGCTGAAAACTGGCTCCAAGACTGCAATAAGACATACAATAATTATTACAACAATGTTCAAAACTAGTCTGTGGTATTTATTGGGAAAAGGACAAGTGGAATAATTGACAAAATAAAAAGGTGGGTAAAAAGGTATTTCAAATGTGTTTATTTGAAAGCTTTTAAAAACAGCATGAATAAACCACAGTAAACAACAATGATCCTAGTGGTGTGTGGTGTGATGTTCACTCCTATGGCGAGCCATGACACTGTCGATAGTTCACTGATGTTGTTGTACGATAGTAGATCAGCATCCCAGTGTGACCCGGGAACACGTCCATCGCACTTTGGGTGTACTATACCATATCGAATGCCAAATAATCGAAAATCAATTGATCGGCCACTATGAATGGAACGTCTAAATACTCGAACGTTCATAACTTTAGTCCCTTTACAACTATTAACACGATTAAAAAAAAAAAAAAAAAGATAGGGACTGTGACTGTTCCTAAATTTTCCTAGGCTGATAAAATTTTCGTTTTTTCTAATTCATATTAATATTAGTAGTTTCGGTCAGTTTCCCCCGAAGGGGAAAAGGTCGCGTCATCGTGCTCCTAGTGAACATTGTCCCTAGCAGTTCTTTCGAACTGGTGAACGTGACAAGGCGGCTTTTCAGCGGCAGAACGTCAATCATCATGCTAACCAGTAGTCATGGTCCCTAACAGTCCTAAGACTAGATATAAAATAGATGTGGTATCAAACCATTCCAATCCCACCCCATGGATCATGTGCTCGTTTCGTACAACTAGTGCTTCTGCAAGACACGTGCTTGTGTCAGCCTGACCGAATCATTTGTCAGAAATCAGAACATATCATTCTAGAACCACTATATGGTTGTCCATAATAGAATTGAGAATCAAACTGATAAGGCAAGTTGACAGAATTGATGGTTAGAGCTAATGAATTCATAATTCAAGAAATATCAGATATTAGAGTTGATAAATCAAAACTTAATAACAATTTTACAATAGAGTTGGGAATCAACTGTATTGAAACCCTATAGACAGCCCCAAAAACGCCCAACCCTTCACCACTTCCTAGTGTTGGAGCTGAGGAGAAGATCACCCATTCACCCACTATATACTAGATTAGTCTAATTAGGGTTCTCAACCAAACTATATAATAACTTATTCAATCACTATCACACTCTTGCGACAACCCACTTGGTTGGACTTAGCCTCTCGCTATTAATCAAGTCTACTAACTTAACTAGACTAGATAGATCATAGATATAATAGATACCGTCCGGCCCCTATAGCGGTGTCACACCGACTGTCTCGAGCCCACCACACTTCTTCGGGATTTAATCTAACCGTCGCTCCCAGCCCCCTATCGCCTGAACCTTTTCCCAGAAATCACGCGCAGCGAAGCGCGTTGATGCTTTTGTGATTTTTTCATGTTTTAAGGGTCCATCCGGCCAAAACCCATAACCAGAGTATATTGCGAACACGTGTTCGCAAACACGTGAGTCACTCGTAAAAATAGGATATTTTAACGTTTCTAAGGAATTCTTTGAAATATTTCTTTTGACCGATTCTTGTTCTTAATGTATTTACAAGATGCCTCCATAAAGTAGAAATTTAATGGACTTTTAATTGCAAGGCAGATGTGTGTTGTTTTTAAAATAAGAATCAAGACTAAGATATTTGCTTACTAATTAAAGGCATGAGACAGACAGTCACAGGACCAAGTGCAATGACAATATCTTTATCATTCCTTGACTTGCTAAATACTGGCACATAATTTGTAATAAAACACAATAGTTTATTATATTATCAATCCCAATCCGCCTGCCAAGCGTGGAGATTACGGCAAATTCCTCCCATCATGGGAGAAGCTTATGTCCAGCAGTGGACGTTATGGGCTGTTGTAGTAGTTGTAGTATTATATTATCAAGCATTGCATTTTTGAATTTTATTTTATTTGGCAACTGATGTTAACATAGATGTTTTTGGGATTTCAACTAACAGTATCCGAACTTGACAGCTGTCACCACTTTTTTGTCATTGTATGTTCCATTTCTGGGCAAAGGCCTCCCGTTATCCTTCCAAGTACTCTTCCCTCGAACCAGCTTGATGCGCGGCATTTCTTATAAACTTAGCGGTGTCACCACATAGAAACTGTTTATCCTGTATAATAAAATATAATTCAAATATGGGCTTTACGTATTGCTCTTTAGATATACTTTACATTGGCAACATAAATTAGCAGACAGCACGCTGTCTGCGGGCTTACTGCCGTCAATGTAAAGTGTATCTAAAGAGAAATCCTTATAGCCCATATTTGAATTATACTATGTTTACGGAAAGAGTAAAAACAACAAACGTTTTTTTTTTTAATTGGGTACCTATCTATTCATCCACACAAACAAAAATCTTAAAATTAAAACAGTTAAACTAACTAACCTACCACCTTCATTTAGAAGTACAAGCAATATAATTATTTTTGAACAACACCTAAACTTTATTCAAAGCACTAATCCTAGTGATTATGTTCACTCCTATGACTAACAATCACACGGTTAACAGTTACGATAATGGATCGACATCCCCTTCCGACCCGGGTGCAGGTCCAGCGCGCTTTAGCCCCTCTATAAGACTTGATCCGATTATATCGATAGGGACCAACGATGATCACAGCGTTGCCACACCGTGACGTACTGAACACAGGATGTGTATCTGTTAAAAATAAACATATTTCCTGTACAGTTTTGTGTTTGGTTCATTAAAAGTAGACACAGAAAGGATTTGAAAATAATCTCGTTCAATTAAATGTGGTAGACACAATAGTTAGAGGGAGTTAAAAAGAATTTTCGTTTCAAAAAATATTTATTTAAATGTACAATTAAGGTGATGTGTGTATTAGAAGGAATGTATATGTCCTTACATAAACTTAGAATGTCACTTACAGGATATATTCTGTGCTTATTGCCGTAAGTGACATTTTAAGTTTAGTTATGAACAGTGATAGCTTAAAACAGTGTATGTCCTTACATGTCAATAACTGCGACTTTTTAATAGTTGCCCTTAAAAGGAGCGTGGCCTTCCATGATCCACCCACCTTACTTACACACTATCACATCTCATCTTCCTAGCCTTTTGCCAGATACTATGGGCAGCTTCCAGTCCGACTGGGCATACTTTTAATATCGTAGCGTGGACCTAAAGATTCCGTCAAACCTGCACAAATACACAATATACTGGAGTACATATCTGTCAATGTCTGGTGTCCGCAGTCTGTCCGTACTGGTTTGTTAGGACATAAACCTTTTACTTGGCCATCAATGGTTATGCTCGGACGTACTACTAATGAGGAGACCATTGAAAGTGACCACACTTGCTCTGCACCCACTGTTGTGCCTCGTACAGTACCACCGGATTCTAGGCCCTTTGCAGCCATTCCTTGGATTAAACCGGTTGTTTCCCAAAAAGACCACAGGATTTCCATGCTTGGTCACGCCGAAAACTGGTACTGGAACTGAAATATATCTAGTGTAAATCCTTTGACGTAGTTTGGTTTTATAAATAATTTTTAATGTAGGAGGACTGTAGGAGACTCAACTAGACGACAACTCAACAAGTAAAAAATGGTTACAAAAATAAAACAGTTTTGAATGAATCGCAGATATTTTATTCATGGTTATGATCGGGCTGATGACGAATGATTACATTATTGAAAGTGAGGATTCTCGATCGGCATCCACTGGGGTACTTATTACAATACCACCGAACTTTGGCCCCACTACAATGTTTTGGCTGATTATACCGGTAGGATCCTAGGATCAGCACAGAATTCCCATGTTTTGTCGTACTGAATGCTGGTAATAGATTTGGAATAAAACATTAAGTTAGGTTTAACATTTTGACAATAATGGTGCTTTTACATTCATTATGCAACTGGCGTCATTTGTAAATGACGCATTAGCAAAAGGCATATATATACGTAACTATTGCACAAAATTACATACTGTTCCTATTTCCTAAGCAATTAGTAACTGGGCAGTTATAACGAGTCTCTACAGGAAAGATTTTCACTTTCCACCTTCTTCTGCTCGAGTAGTTCTTGTAAAATAGGCTGATTAGGCATACCAAATAAATTATTTGAGAATTGCATTTTTTTCATCGCGAAACACATCTACTTCTCTATAAATATAAGTAAATGATACGAAATAATTTGAAACAGAAATAAAACATTTGACACTTCTAAACAGATTGCAGATATCTGAATGGTTATGGTCAGGCTTACAGCTAACTATTACATCATCAACAGTAACGACACTGGAGCGGCACCCACTGGGGTACTTGTTACAATACCGATTGTTCTGGTAAGCAACCTTCCTTGTGTTGTCACTATTGGCGCTGGACTTGAGATAAAGCTTTGGTGCTTAGATATTTATCCTAAAGTGATGAACATTATTTACATTTCTAATCAGTAAGTATATAAGCGAATACAGCGAGCAAATACGAATGACCGTTTCATAAAATACTGGACCTAAACAGCAAACAACCGTGTAAAGTGGATAGAACATAGGAAGCCTTAACCTTAGACCAGCAGTGGGACTTCAGGGACTAATAAAATAATAACAATGCAAGAGCTAATTTTAATATTTTATTTAATAAATGCACCCTTAAAATCAATTTCTACATTACTAGCATTACATAAAATTAAATAATTTACAATAAAATTAAAATTATGCAACAATGCGCATCCATTTATCCCGCGGGTACTCGCGCCTGGGTCGAAAAGACCCAGTACTCTAGTTTTTGTGCCATTACTGTTTTTGTATTAGTTCATTTGTGTCGTCGCACTAAGTACCTTCAAGTAGCTTCACAGGCTATCCGCACACCCCGCCTCAGTCAATCCCCGTGTGGCATTTGGACAGTACGGACGTGTCAAGTGAAAAAAGTTGAACTATTTTATATGGAGACTGACTATTTTCCCATTTTTTTTTTTTTTAGACTATATTAGAAGGGTTATTTTTTAATTATTTCTATATCGTAAAAAGTAAGATTTAGCAGTGATCTCTTGAATTTTGTGATTTACATTACTTTTTTTCTCAAAATAATAAACATTTATTATTTTTAAGTTTGTTTTGTTATCCTCTTTCTATATAATTTACAAATAATCCCGAAACTTAATTAAGTTATTAAAAACAATACATTCAAAATCTGGGTCTTTTCGACCCTCGCGCGACTGTTCATGACTTAAAAGGTGACGCGAGTACTGGCGGGTTAATAATACCACGGATCATGGTTTTCGGACTTATTGAATTTATTTTTTTATTTCTATCTGAATCAAACACACAGTATTTGATTCAGTTTCTTTGCCACCGACTTCTGAAGCTAGTTATTGTTTCACCTTGTTGTGTTTTTGAAGTCGGTTTTTGTTTTTGCAAAAAAGTTTTTTATTTTTCCGTTTTTATTTGTAATAATATCCTATACAAATATATTAGCCATACATTTATTTTCACATAACATAACATCACGCCTGTAATCCCGAAGAGTTGTGCTGAGGTGTACCCAATAGTACCTACACCCACATTTCGCCAGTTATGTTTAAGTCCCATGTAATAGGGGGCGAGCGCCGCTGGCGCAAATCGAAACTCCGTGGCTGCTACTGAGAAATTCCTGATGGAAAAACCCAATAACACTTTGCCCGACCTGGGAATCGAACCCAGGACCTCATGCTGAGTAGTCGCCACCACTAGACCAACGAGGCAGTAATTTATTTCATATTGTTAACAATACATGTCATGGTAATAGGCTTATCCCCAATAAAATGGAACCTAACATACCTGTCGAAATGTGGGTGTACTGTACACATCTGCATACCCCCTCAGAGCATACAGGCGTGATGATATGTTATGATGTTGGGGAAACAACAAACATCCAAGCGATTACAGCAATCACGACCGATTTGCTGTCTATAATTGAAGAGTTCCATTGTCTTTCTCCGAAGATCACCATCAGATCTTCACCAATTTAAACGAGACCACCGCGAAGTAATTTTCTTCCAAACAAAAAAAAAATCATCGAAATCGGTTCATAATAAGGAATATGCATAAATTTTCTTTTTTTTATTTCGATACGGAATGTTAAACTACAATAAAAGTAATGACAAAAAGCGAAAACAAGACATAAATCGGCCAAAAACCACAAAAGTTATAACCATTTAAACTTTTGTTTCTATCTCTTTTTACATAAACGAAATTTAGTATGGATTTTGTACGTCGATGCAGCGAATGACGTAATTCGCTGTATCGGATCTCTCTGTCTAATCAGCAGTTTCAAATGCTTATAACTTATTATTTTTTATAGATATTAAAAAAATAATTTCACTTTGCTATTTCTGATGTTAATACGCTTTGTTTAGAGTGATAAAAAAATCATGCATATACCGTATTGGCGAAAAAAAGGCTGAACATACACACAAAAAAATGGATATGATATTAATACAAAGCGTGTTTAAGAAAGGTATGTTCATATTTAAATAGGTATGTCATCATCATCAGGCTATAAATGTTCCCACTGCTGGGCCTCCTCCATGAGAGGGAATAGGTATGTGGTATACCTGTAAACCATCAACAGAACAACTTTTTTCACAAGTCCATTTTATTTTGTAAATTGTGAGATTCGTTCATGGAAGCAAGCAGAAAGCTGATCAGTTTATACCAGTTCCTTATATGACCAAACCTGTCTGATACATGCTGTATACAAAATTCCGGTGTGATTAGCAGGAAAAGAATTACAAACACAGTCATCATCATCATTTCAGCCGAAAGACGTCCACTGCTGGACATAGGCCTCCCCCAAGTGTCGCCACATTGACCGGTCCCGTGCGACTCGCATCCAGCGGATTCCCGAAACTTTCACCAGGTCATCGGTCCACCTAGTGGGAGGCCTTCCAACGCAACGTCTTCCGGTTCGCGGTCGTCACTCCAGAACTTTTCGGCCCCATCGGCCATCCATTCTGCGAGCAATGTGCCCTGCCCACTGCCACTTAAGTTTGGCAATTCTTCGGCACAGTACGTGTTTGTAACTCCTAGCTCGTCTTAAACGGCTTGATCGATTTTGATGTTTCTTTTTGTCTTTCAATATATTCCAGATATTAATGGTTATGATTTGACTTATGGTTGATTACGACATTATCGACAGTAACGATACTCGATCGACATCCTTTGGTATATCTAGTACAATACCACCGCACTTTGGGCCCTTTACAGTTAGTTGCTCGATTATACCGGTAGGATCCGACAATGATCACAGGGGTTCCATTTTTCGTAGTGCTGAAAACTGGAACTGAATCGGGATCTGAAATAAAAACTTTAATGTCAGCACATGCCAAAAGAAAAAGACCCAAGCTTCAATGTTTGTCCGACAATTCCTTAGTTTGGTTGAATTCAATTCAGTACACTTAAAACCCAAATAAATACGCTTATTTTTATTACTAAATAAAACACATACACACTGCAATTTACTTGAGGGTACTTGACATTTGATAAATTAATCATAGACTAAGTCCCAACTATTAAAGAGTTCAAAATAACTAGAGATTGGGATGTGGCATGTTCTCCAGCATGCCAAAAATGGATCCCATTTGCAAAGCAAGGAAAATTGTTTAGTTACATAATTTACAAACTACAATTTACCGATCTGTAATAGTGCCTATATTAAGTGACGGTAGTACCTGAAGCTAGAGGCCCAACAAAACAAAAACACATCGTGCCCCGCACACGATGTGTTTTTGTTTTTACTGGTGGGAAAAATAAATAAACCCAACCCGGGCGGGGTTGGGTTTATTTATTTTTCACCAGTGTGGACACGGGCGATGGGCCAACGAGAATCACCATATAAATTAATATCAAGAAACTTTTTTACTTGACTATACAAATCATAAAATTTGTCATCGGGATCAGTTGACCAATTCAAAAATTCACTAGGTCGACTGATCCCGCGGGATCTACCTGTGTGGGACCAGTTTACTAAACACCCGAATGATGCCCCTTTGACACCTAGTCGTACTTCAATTATTTGATATGATACTAAAGCTGCTCTACCTGCGTATTAACCGACTTAAAAGGAGGTTATCAGTTTGTCCCCTTTACATATATTTTATACTTATTTCCAAGAACTACCATACAAGGAAGTATTAAGAAAAAAATAATATTTTATTATTTAAATAATTCATGATCACTAGTTTTCGAACATTTTGTTTTTGTTGTATCTGCATAATGGAACTTGTCGTCTTGCCACTGCAAGATTGTTACAATACTAAGTAATTATTTTTGAAAAAAAAAATCGATAATTTTCATATCCGCAATTATTAATTTTGACTCTATATTCGTTTAGAACGCTCTCGATTAAGTACCATGAAAATGACACCCATGAAGAAAACTTCGCTACTTTTCGCAGTCGCCATCTTTGATTTTAATGTTGACCCCATATTCGTATAGAGCGCCCTCGATTAGCATGGACATGACACCCATGCAAAAATTTGCTACTTTTCACAATCGCCATGTTTGATTTTGGTTTTGACCGCATATTCGTTTAAAGGACCCTCGATTGCCATGGACATGAAATCCGATGAAATAACAAGAAATTACGATAGGTTAATTCTTTATTTCGGACAACACAATCAATGCACAATGTCATGGGTCAGAATCAGAACATACATGAAGTTATGCAATGAAAACACACTACGGCGACACCCAAAAGTAAGAAGAATATGTTATAAAAAGTTAAATAACAAGAAGCAGAAGAAACCTAGGTAACATAAACACTTACAGAAGGTAGACAAAAGAATGTAGGTATTAACCTGATTTGGAATAAAACAACTTATAGTTAAATGGCTAAACATAGATAACATCCTGAACGGACACACAAAACAACTGCATGAGTTCTTAGACTTTAATATAAACACCATCACGTATAACATATTTAGGGGGTGTATGACTGTGTTCCAGGTAATAGGATTTCATATGGCCATTGTCTTTTGTGAGGATGAAGCGAGCTCTGCATTTGCTTCCAAAGGAGCAAAAATACAAGTCAGTTGACTTTTTCCGACCGTCACGACAGAATGTATATCCTTGAAGCATGGCTATCTCTTTCCCATTCTGCTTTCGGTACCATTTTACTGAAGAAAATAAAACAAAGATTTAATTACTTGTTACAAAACAATATTCAAGAGGACGACTAGCACTTCTTGAAACTCCATCTCTTTTCCACATTAAAGTAGATTGAGGACAAGCATATTGAGCATTGCATTTTCTTCCAAGAGAACACATTTACGAAGCGGTTGTTTTATTATGACCGTCACAAGATGTGTATCTAGCTAGAAGCTCTCAACTGACGTGTTGGTGCCGTGAGTGCTACGAAAATATATGCTTTAGCAACACAAATAAAACAATAAAAATTATTTAAATAATTACCCCTTTACTGAGTTTAACTCACTTCAAAGTCAATAATATTATTCAGCTAGATCATTGTGCTACGAAATGATTTATACCTTATACTGTCGCAAAAATGCGTACAGGTCCAATCTAGTCTCAATGTCGTGAATAAAATCCTTAATATACAGTTAAATACCTATTATATAAATTCACAAACAACTATTCACAAAAAAGGACTAAATTAAGACTAAAACTGAAAAAAATATATACACACCGACGCGACGATAAAACAGTTATCACGTATTCAACACATCATTCTGAGCCCCAAAATAAAACAACTGTTTCCTACGAAAGTGCTTTCACGGTCAAAATGTATAGGACAGCTGTTCTTTTTTTGAAGTGAAAACTTCTTTAGGCTCGTTGAGCACTTTAGGTGAGTACTTTTTGGGGGGTTCCCTACTTGAA
The DNA here is from genome assembly GCA_905147715.2 of Xestia xanthographa. Classification (NCBI taxonomy): domain Eukaryota; kingdom Metazoa; phylum Arthropoda; class Insecta; order Lepidoptera; family Noctuidae; genus Xestia; species Xestia xanthographa. The sequence goes on from LR990646.1 coordinate 10,813,560, forward strand.
ATCAAATGACGTTAGATCGAATAACACTTGCTCGAAAACGTTAACTCGATAGTACTTGAAATCGACAAATTATGAGCTCGACAGTTCATTACCTCGATGCATCGAATAAATAAAAGCACGAATCATCGGCAGCGCGAAGCCTCATTATTGGATGCATCAAACTAGTACTACCTATAATTCGTTGAATGGAACAGAACTGATTATTTTCACAAATACCGTCCGTTCCGTTCAACGAATTATAGGTAATACTAGAACTAATTATTTTCACAAATCCCGTCCGTTCCGTTCAACGAATTATAGGTAATACTAGAACTGATTATTTTCACAAATACCGTCCGTTCCGTTCAACGAATTATAGGTAATACTAGAACTAATTATTTTCACAAATCCCGTCCGTTCCGTTCAACGAATTATAGGTAATACTAGAACTGATTATTTTCACAAATACCGTCCGTTCCGTTCAACGAATTATAGGTAATACTAGAACTAATTATTTTCACAAATCCCGTCCGTTCCGTTCAACGAATTATAGGTAATACTAGAACTGATTATTTTCACAAATCCCGTCCATTCCGTTCAACAAATTATGACATTATTGTAATTATTAATTATTTTAATTATTATTTTTGTTGTGATTATTGTTATTAAACTGATTATTTATCTTCAACTAAAAAAATGCTTCGGTTCTTACATCTTTATATACACTCCGTTACGTATAACAAACTCATGGGCTGGATGGTGGTGTACCAAATGCGAGGTTTTCATATAAGTCCTGTCCTTAGTGACGACGAAACGAGCATTGCATTTGGTGCTTCCCATGGAACATACATACATAACCGTTGACTTACTACGACCGCTTTTTGCAGAGAATGTGTATCCTTGCACTACGGCTATCTCTTTACCATTCGGCTTTCGGTACCATTTCACTGTGAAAAGAATATTTATGTTATTATTGGGAATAATAGCATAGAACTGACAGATAATGGCAGGTATAGTACAGTGATAGTTTTAATTTTTTAATATTTATTTATTTACTCAAAACAAAGCTTTAGTACACGTTAAAATACAGTTTTACAAAAAAAAAAAGTATTATATCTACAAACCTGTGGGTGAACACTGCTCTCCTAGCTAGGTTTTGAAAACCTGTGTTAAGGAGAAGCAGTCCGGTCCCCTAAGGTCTAATGATGTAAAGGTTACGTTCATGGTTATGGTCCAGAACAAAAAAAAAACGCAATGACGGGGAGAATAAATAGGTACCTTTCGACTTCGTTTATGGTCTATTTATACCCTTTATTTACCAAGCATTTTCAAGTTTACGACCAAATACCACAGCTTTTCATTGATTAAAAATAACCTAATTAATACTTATTTATTCCGATAATATTATATGTATGTATCTATTCTGTTCCTCTTCTAATGTTTGACGCTGACTGAACCATGTTGGCTTCTCGCACAAACCTATACTAGTTTCCTCCTTTTTCGTGTCGATGGTAACAGTTTTATAGAGCAACTAGGATCTTGTGGCGCTTCAATGACATTGACAGGGGGCGCTGTTTTGTAAACTTCGTAAATACTAAACTTACACAGTCACTTACGGGGATATCTTTCGTGATTTTCAACTATTGTGCGCTCCCACAAAAATCACGCAAAAATCACAGAAGTTAAGCCGTAAGTGTAAGTTTAACTGTTGTAAGTTTAGTTATATTATGGTATTTAGAAATCATAAAACATTTGCAAATTGTTTTGAAAAACAAAATGGCGCGATAAGTTTCGAAATGAACCACGCGCCAAAAGAGCCTTGTACAGTAAAAGTAAAAGCTTTAACCATGTGCCTACTACAGTTTATACAGCACATTATGATGTAACACAAATTGAGGAGCTTCGTGGTTATGGTTCGGCTGAACTGATGTGAATGTACCAGCATTATTTGTGATGAACCTTGCGCGGCACTTCGCCCAGCGGGTGCACCGCCATTGATAGGAGGTGGCGCTTCCTTTGCAGGAGTAAAACGTATAACCTTGAAACAACGCCAGCTCCTTGCCAGCAGCGTTGCGCACGTACTTCACTGAGGAACAGACAAAAAAAATCGAACTCAGTGTATGACAATACTTTAGCAAAAGAAACAGTATTTTTTTATTACTTGTTTTCTTTAAATCATTAGTTTTACATAGGTATAAGTAGGTAGTTTATAGTTAGCAATGTTTCCACACTTTATATTTATACAAAAAAAAAGTACCTATAGTTTTTATTGAGTGTTACGTGAAATAAGATCAAGCGAAAGCACAATAATACCAATCATTTTTACTATACAATAGGTATAAATGACAAAATAATACGACTACTGGGTCGCATTTACCTACCTACTAATTTAAAGAACATTACAGATAGGCGATCGATTAGTATATTAGTCAATCAAAATTAGAGGTATTTGGGGACCGATTAACATGCCATGGCAAATCAAGTCAGTCAATCGTGATTAAAAACTCAGATATAAACATAAGTCTAATGTTGTCAATGGTGGCCGCGCAACATTTACCTACTGTGTTTCACAGCGCCATCTAGTTTTAGTGCCCGCAACGTAGTCGTTGCGGGCACTAAAACTAGATCGCGCTGTGACAGGGACTACGCTGTAATATCGGTGAGGTCCACTTAAATGATATTATCAGGAAGGCGCTGTTGATAAGCGTTTATGAAATCGCATTTAAAAAACAAGATGGTGGCGTTGTAATGAAATAAATAAATGAGCTAGGCTAACACAGGATACTTTATATCTCGGTAATATGGTTCTGTGGGACAATTATCTAACTCCACGTGGGCGTAACCGCGGGCATAAGCTAGTATTTTATACGGACAACAACGTAAAGCATCAAGCATAATATCTATACATATAATAAATCTGTAGAAAAATAATTTTTGTACATTGAAAATATTTAAAAAAAAAATTGCCAGGGTGTGAAAGGATAACCAACAGAACCCATTTCCAACATTTTTGGAATTGTTGTCTGTTTATCTGTTTGTCAAATTATTTATCAAAAATGTCTCCCCGCACACACGATTTGTTTTTGCAGTGTATTTTCTAGTTTTGCACACCCTGACTTTAATCCTTAATAGGTAAACAGCATAAAATGTACTCAAATATAACAATCAACCATGTGTGGTTGTATTAATATTTAAAAAAAAATAAACTTGAGTAATTAAGGTTAACAAAATGAAAGATACCTAAGTACTATTATTCTATAATAAATAACTGTATTTATTAGACCTTCAAAAAATATGTACAAAAGGAAATTCAATTTATAACAGAAGTTTTTCCACCAATTAGAATTAATTAACCTATAGCTAGAAATACATAATATTTAATATAATATACGAGAACGTTGCGGTTTACAAGAAAATGTAGGGACTAAAAATTAAAAGAGGATATGCTTAGATGGCTTGGTTAGGTATGTGGATGTGTAAAAGGCGATTAACAAATGGTATTTACAAGGCAGATGTAAGTGACAAAGCTGGGAAGGAACCTTAGAAAGACAGACACTGACCTGACTAAGTGAAGTTCTTCAGAAAGGTCAGGTGCGTGGTATTTGACTATATGTATGACCGTGGATGAGGCAACAGGAGTATGTAAGTACCGTAACAGATGGCGTTCCGTAGTTTCTGCCTACCCCCATGGGGAAAAGGCGTGAGTTTATGTACCTATGTACTCGTATGTATAAACAGAAACACAAACTATTTTTGCATTACTAAAAAAAGACAAGCTAATATATCGAAATATCATCACTACACTTAGCTATAATATTTAAAGTACAAACAAATATTTCGGGTAGGTACGACAAATCATTTAGTGAACATTTTAAACAAGCGCTTTGCATCACTCACGCTAACGAACGAACTGATCATAGATCATACTACTCTAGTGTATGCATTGCGAGTGAACACGAGTGACAGCGGCACGACCTCCACCAATCACAACAGTTTCGTGTACCGCGGGGTGAATAGCGCAGCCCCTACAAGTTTGTTGTAAGGTTACCCTACCTGTATTATTACTAGTTGACTATTATTATTGTTTTTTGACAGGTATGACCCTTCTTTTATTAAGTTCTGGAGGTTTGAAGAATTAATAACAAATCTAACAAGAAACTATCGGCTAATATGCATGATGTAAATATAATTTATAGCCTCTATAGGCTATACTATAATATGTAAAGTTTTTCTATGTATTTTTTTAATTAATATTTAAAAATGTAACGAATTTGTTTAAAGATGAATAAATGACTTATAATTTTCTTTTCTTTTTCTTTTTTTTTATTATATTTTTCGTGGGTTCACCTACGAATAATGTAGGTTTCTGCCAGTGAAAGAATTTTTATAATTAGATCATTACTTCCGGAGATTAACCCCTACATACAAACAAATTTTACCAATACACAATACATAATATTAGTAATGATAATAGATATTTCCATCGCTGATAGAATGATACTATATCTAACTAGATCCACAGATACAAAATTATCCTGATTACAATTAAATAGCCGCACTATTTCACAAGAACTTACTGCAAATTGTCTTAAAATTATCATTAAATTCTAATATAAACACCATTACGGATTAGGTAACTAGGGGGTGAATGAAAATGTTGCAGATTACAGGATTTCATGACTCTCTTGTCTTTTGTGATGACGAAGCGAGCTCTGCAGTTTCTTGTAGTGCATCTTAACACATTATTTGCCTTAGTTTGAAGGCCGTAATAGAATGTGTATCCTTGTATGATGGCTATCTCTTTTCCATTCTGCTTTTGGCACCATTTTATTGCTGAAAATTAAACGATTATAAATGATTGTTTTTTTTTATAACGTATTTTTAAACGAGAATTAATTAATTAAAGAAAATAAATAAACGGAATACTAATTGATTATTTTTTATATATTTAGGGCATATAAAAAAATACATAACTAGAAATATCCTATTACCTATTGTTAATACTTATATTAAAACAAAAATAATAATGTCACAAAATACAAAAAAGAAACTTACAAAGCTGTTATTGTACTTAATTATCTGCGTCTTCTATATACAGTCTACTTCTAAATCTATATTATTTCTTATTATAAATCGCTTTTCGTGTCCATCTGTCCTTGACCTTTGTTTATTGTAAGTGTGCATTAGTTTTTAGGGTTCCGTACCTAAAGATTAAAAACGGGACCCTATTACTAACTAAGACTCCAATGTCCGTCTGTCCATGTGTCTGTCCGTCTGTCTGACACAGGCTGTATCTCATAAACCGTGACAGTTGAAATTTTCACAGATGATGTATTTCTGTTGCCGCTATAACAACAAATAAAAACAGAATAAAATAAATATTTAAGAGGGCTCCCATACAACAAACATGATTTTTTTACCGTTTTGTCCAATGTTGTATAGATAATGGTACGGAACCTTCGTGTGCGAGTCCGACTAGCACTTGGCCGGTTTTTTAATTAGTTATATCAAATAAATCTTAACGGTTTATAAAGACCTAAAAACCGTGCATATCAGTTGCAAGTCCCTGATTAAATAATGAGTACTCTCGTCCCTAAATTACAATGAGATATGGTTCCAGACTAAATTCTTACATAAAAACCATCACGTATTATATAACTGGGGGGTGCATGGCAGTGTTCCAGGTGACAGGACTTCATTCGTGCCCTGTCTTTCGTGATACAGAAGCGAGCTCTGCATTTTCTTCCAAACGAGCATTTATACAGATCAGTTGACCTACTTCGGCCATCACACCAGAATGTATGTCCTTGTAGCATGGCTATCTCTCTCCCACTCTTCTTTCGGAACCATTGCACTGTAAAAATCAACGATTAGTTATCTGCGTGAAATAGGGAAAGAAATATTTCAGGAATTAGGAAACAAGGTAATCCGAATGAAATCCTGGTCTTAAAAAGCGACGAAATAACAACGAATTGTGATACGTTAATTCTTTATTTTTGACGACATACGCAATGCAGAATGTCATGGGTCAGACAAGCTCAAAAAAAGTACATAAAATTCGTAATTAAAACACACTACACCAACATTCTAAAATAAGTAGACTATGATATAAAAGCTGAACAACAAGATGATAATATCATCTTGTTGTTCAGCTTTTATATCATAGTTATATATTATATAACAGAAATACTTGCAGAAGGTAGACAAGATAATGAATTAACCTGATTTGGAATTAAACAACTTTTACTTAATAATATTATTTTTCTTTAGATTTTTACTTAAATGGCGCTGGCTTAACATAGAAACAGATAATTTATAATACTTCCTACATAGATGTCATTCCGAACTGAAATAAATTGGTATCTCAACCTCTTACAAAAAATAGGTGCATGTGTTCTTAGAGTTTAAAATAAACACCATTATGTATTATATGGTTAGGAGGTGGATGACTGTGTTCCAAACAGCCGGACGTTATTACCCTTTTGTCTTTTGTAATGCAACCTCTTACAAAAATAGGTGCACGTGTTCTTAGACTTTAAAATAAACGCCATTATGTATTATATGGTTAGGAGGTGGATGACTGTGTTCCAAACAGCCGGACGTTATTACCCCTTTGTCTTTTGAAATGCTAAAGCGAGCCTTGCATATTCTTCCCCTGGAGCACGAGTACATATAGGTGCTCTTACTCTGGTGGTCACGACTAAATGTGTATCCTTGTATCATAGCTATCTCCTTCCCGTTCAGATTTTGGTACCATTTAACTGTAAACAAGTAGAGATACGAAAAAAAAATAGATTATTTTAAGAAGCAATAAATAAATAAATTAATGAGACGTTTTTGACAGTGGAGAGCAAAATTCTTATTTAAAAAGATGGAATGGTAAAAAAAACGACTGAATCTCACTCAAGAATCCATGTCTCAAAAGCTGTTAGTAAAACTTACGACTATGTTAGTAAGCACTGACAAAACAAACAACACAACAAATAATGGTGGATCACTGCTGTGACAAACCATGAGTAATTGCACAGCAGCGACCCACATAAACACAGTCCAGGCGACTGGCAATCATGCTTAAGATACTGTTGGTGCTGCCCCACACCCTGCGCACCAGGGAGGCGCACCTTTTACGCATTGTTGCGTAAAAACAATCCACATGCGCATCTGCGAACATCCCCGATGCACTACAGAAGCGGAGCAGCCCCACCTGATGGTGGGGCTCCGCGTTCAGTATAATAACGCTTTTAGGATGATTCCTAAAAGCGTTATTATACTGAACGCAGAGAGCACTGTACGGTCTTTGCGTACACCTAGCCCACAGGCTGCACGTGTAAAAAGAAGTACAGTACGCTCGAAAGAGCGTTTGACTGGAAGTGAGCATCGTGCAAACCTGCGAGCCAACATGTTTGATCTAACCGACAATGCCCTCCATGACAGGGGTAAAAACCAAGGTATATAAAACTGTGCTCTTTGCAAAGGTGAAGGTGTGCTCTAGGTATGCTGAGCGTAGATCACTTCCAAATCTCTCCAAAGAAACTATACTCACTCAAGGACAAAACAATGTATTTATTTATGTACCACTATCAATGATATTATAAGTAAAAAGGTGTAGATACGTTACCTAAACGACATTCTATCTTCAAAAACGGCACACCGCACACATGAATAACTAAAAATATTGCAATAACACACTACATTACAATTAGTCGTCAAAATAGGATGGCATGATTCAAGTATCGCGAGTGAAAAAGAGACAAATATAATTCGCGACAGTGCGTCGTCAAGTGTACTAGAAACGATGTAGAATTAATAAATCAGATATGACATTACCTTACACCGTGATTTATGCCTAAAAATGCGATTCACTCAAGAGTTCATGTAGTAAAAGTAATGTAATAAAAATGCATTGAAAGTCAACTGACTTGTCTGTTTCGTACATATAATTTTACTCTATGATCGGTAATGACGTCTATCTCTATCGCACTTGTTGATAGAGAAATTGTTGTTGCACTCTTTCTTTTCGGACGCCATTATTTTAAAAACGTACCTAATGTTTGTTTTGTGAAAATATTAAGATAAATAGTATACTTACGAATGATATGTGATTCCTTGACTTTTAGAAGTTTTGCTAGTATAATTTGTACAATATCTCATGACACACGACGGCATTTTCGGTAGTTTTGGGTCACTTTCACTTTTAATGCACTGTGTTTACGTGAAGTGCGTCTGTCGACGCCGGCAACGTCACACTGAGGTCAAGGTTTGCCAATTAGCCACATTTTAACGTACCGCTTGCTGAGCGCTTATAACGCATCTACACTTTTTTACATATAATATCATTGACCACTATAGTAAAAATATACAGATCACTTACTTAGACAATGTAATAAATATATAGTTACTATTAAATATACAGCAAAAAATACAGTGGAGCGTCCGACTTCGACGAGTATCAACAAAACAATAACCCAAGACTACAATATATTTACACAATAACGTTTCAAATGCCGTCGCCCGCCATTATAGTGCCGGCAACTTAGCTATGCACGAGGACAAAATTGGAACTACAGCCGTCAATGAACGTCATGCCGCTGTCAGTGTCCGCCAATCCGCGTTGCGGCTATGACAGGCCAGTGATGCCACATTTGGAAAATTAAATCACCCACTACTACATAAATTATAGTGACAGTGAATGCGATTCGAGTGACTCAGAAGATGAATAATTGAGGCAATCAGTACGAAAATTTAAATTACGACAGGATTTCCTTCAGTGCGGCCGCTCAAACTTAGAAAGTAGAGACCATGATAAAATATTTCTACAATAATATAAAATTGAATCCAGCACTTTTTGTTCTAATTATTCACTTACAAAAATTCATAGCTATATTTTAATATTGTTTTTTTTTTATATTTTAGTATGATATTATCATTATCACTACTGGCCAAGAGGTCCAGAACAGATTGGAGGTGTGGTGGCAAAGACTGGAGAATGTTGGCCTGAAATTAAGTAGGTCCAAAACAGAATACTTATTCTGTGATTTCGGCGGTCTCTCCAGTCCTACGCCTATAACTCTTGCCGGAACGCCCATACCGATCTGTTGCGATTTCCGGTACCTCGGGTCGCTTGTCCAAGGGGATGGTGAAGTAGACCGTGACGTAACGCATCGGATCAACTCAGGATGGATGAAATGGCGACAGGTCACTGGAAAAACTTGCGACCCACGTATACAAGTCCGTAATTAGACCTGTCGTACTGTATGGATCGGAATGCTGGGCTGTGAAGAAGATGGATGAAAAAAGATTGCATGTAGCGGAGATGAGAATGTTGAGGTGGATGTGTGGTGTGACAAGAATTTATCCATTCTTGTCACACATACGTACACATAAGGAATGAGTATATTAGAGGAAGTTTGAAAGTTGCGCCAGTACAGAAAAGTTGAAAGGGAATCGACTGTCTTGGTATGTGATGTGGAGGGAAGAATCGCATGTGACTAAAAGAGTGATGAATATAAATGTTGATGGATGGACGGGGAGAGGAAGACCAAAGAAACGATGGATGGATTGTGTAAGGAATGATATGAATGAAAAAGGTGTAAATGACTGTGTGTGTGTGACGGTTGACAGGGGAGAATGGAAGAAAAAAACATGTTGCACCGACCCCAAGTAACATGTGATAAGGGCAGGAAGATGATGATTATCATTATCACTACGCTAGTTAGACTTATATGATTGATATTATTTTTTTATATAGTTTCGTACTACCATTACTTTTCGTACACACTTATTGAAGTATTTGTACATTATTACCTACCTTACTTACTGTTTAAATATTACATTCTTATGATATTTAAAGACGGACTTTTGAGACTGGCTTATGTTTTACTTCCCTTTTTTCTTGGTGAGTTTCTAAAATGGCAATACCAAAATCACCACTAGCGACGCCTTCAGATGAACAGATAAGTTGGTGGCAGTTGTACGTTACATTGACAGCTTTATCGAACAAACACTCGATTCATTTCGGTGTGCAGCTAAAAAACTTGTCCTCTGGAATAAATACGTGCAACTGTTCCTATATTTTTAAATAAACACCATCACGTATAACATAATTAGGGGGTGGATGACAGTGTTCTAGGTGGTGCGATTTCATATGGCCCCTGTCTTTTGTGACAATGAAGCGAGCTTTACACTTGCTGCCTAAGGAACACTTATAGACATCAGTTGACTTTTTCCGACTATCACACCAAAATGTGTATCCTTGAAGCATGGCTATCTCTTTCCCATTTTGTCTTCGATACCATTTGACTGTAGGAAATAAAACAAGGATTATATTTTTTTTTCTGGTCTTTAACACCTTATCTTAGCTATAAATAACGTTATCCGAATTAAAAAGAACTTTTACGAGACAATTTTTTTATTTGTCGCACGAGTGCGGAAAGTTGAATGTCTAAAGCTATATTTGGTGCCAGCGCTGGTTTAATATTGAACTTACACATATAATTAGGTAGATACATAATATAAAGACAGAGTTTCTTGTTTGTATTGTTCCTAAATTTTTAAATAAATACCATTACGTATTATATACGTAGGGGGTGGATGATTGTGTTCCAGATTACTTGATTTGAAAAATTCTCTGTTCTTTGTTATACTGAAGCGTGCTTTACACCTTCGGCCCAGGGAGCACTTATATATTTCAGTTGATTTACACATATGGTCGACAGTGAATGTGTATCCTTGTGCTACTGCTATCTCTTTTCCGTTCTGTTTTTTATACCATTTAACTGTAAAAAAATAAACTTAAACAAATTAGTCCTAAGCAATGTAAAAACATGCAACAAAAAAAAACTCTAGTCAAAAAAATTATAGTATCATATGTGATACGATACTTTAAAAAAAAACTAGGTTATATTTTCACAGAGTCGCAAAAACCAGTCACATACGAAATTACCCAAAATCGTTCAAAATAAAACAACTTTTTCGTAAAGTTTTTACAGGAGAGAAAAGTATAATTACTTCCACTGCACTTACAATCAAATCTTCTACACTTATTCAAGTAAATATAAAAGCCTTATACTTTCTAAATAAATAGACAAACTCAGCACATTGTTTAAGCATAATTGCAAGTTAGCTGCCTGTATTCCTATCTCTTTTTTCGACTATGCTTAGATCAAATAATGCGTATATCTTGATCGGAAAGTTATTAAAAAGAAGTTATATTAAAACTGAAGTTTTATTAAAACATAAAAAACGGTATCTCCTAAAATATATTTAACTTTACGTACTAAATAAATCAATAACTAACGTCTTACCACCCTACAAAATAAAAGAAAAGAACATTTTTTGTCGTTAAAGTACTTCTCAGTACATCGCTGTCATCTGAAAACGTGCCTAGACTGCCAACATGGCCACAATGAATGACAATCCAGCCACCAGCAGACTCACGATGTCCGCGATTACGCGGAGCCCTAATCAAAATAATACTTGTCCAATCGACAAGGGGAACAACTATTAGATACACTTACCATCACGTTGGAACTGATGTGTGGCGTAGTCCCAGGTCACGTCGTATCCGGGTGGGGTGTAAGTGTAAATGTGTTTTGTGTTGTGCATGTGAAGTTAAGTCAGATTCGAAGATATTCCAAAGGACGCCCACAGCGCGTACCGTCGACTGCCTGGTCAAACCTTCCAAGATCACACACGTGGCACTTTCCAGTCAATGTCCAACTAAATCTTATCCCGGTTAGCCAACCCAAGTGGGGATTTTCAATAGTTCAGCACTAAGTTTAGGAAGTCACCGGCGTCCAAACGACACAAAAGCCGGCTACTTAACCAACAAATTATTCGCGGTCACGACCCAAGATGGCGAAATGTCTCAATTTTCACTCAATTATCAACAAAATATCAAACACCGATCAAGATTGTATCGGATTAACATTAACTCAAAGTTTCAATCAATAATTGCCCGACAACAACGTGCATCAAAAAACAAAAACGGAAGCGACCATTTTTCCCACCAAGATCGCACTGACAACCAAACGTCATCTGTCAAAACGTCAAAAAAACTGCGTTCGGAAACTTGTGGGATGAAACAGTCATCCTGTGCAAGAACATATACCGGATGACTTTTTATCACTTTCCAAAAAAATGGGTAAGTATATTATGTGAATGGAGTTAGAAACTTATGGGATACCTAGTTTTTTTTTTCTTTTATCCACAGCTTAGAAAAAAAAATGGTCCATCATCAAAAAACGCTACAAATTTCAAGCAAACTTTTCATATTAGAACAAAGAAAGAGAAATTTTGAAAAAAAAAATATCGAATTTCAAATCATACGCAATACTTATGATTTAAATTTCGTAATTTTTTTTTTCGAAAAAAAAAGAAAAGCTAAGTAGGTATGCCATTTGCTTCTACACCGTTCACCTATAATACCCATTTTTTTTGGAAAGTGGTAAAAAAGTCATCCTGTATTCTTATTATTTATTGTTATTAGGACTGAGCTCTCCCTGCTATTCAAATGTGTATCTACGATACAACAGTTTTCCTGAATATGTCCAATCTAGAATGACATTTTTTAGATTTAAAAATATATATTAAGACAAACTAATCTATTCCATAGGTCAACCGAGGAAGAGCCAAAACTTAACAATACACAAAACCTTGTGAAATGGTTCTTAAATTTTATGATAAACACCATTACTTATGAGAAACTTAGGAGGTGGATGAGTGTGTTCCAGATTACTTGATTTAATGAAATCCCTGTCGTTTGCGATAACAAAACGAGCTTTACACTTCGCATTGTGGGAGCACTTGTACTTAACGGTTTTCTTATTTCGACCGTCGAGGGTGAATGTGTATCCATTTATCATGGCTATCTCTTTCCCACTCTGTTTCCGGTACCATGTAACTGTAAAATGTGATATTAAGCATTAAAACATAGGTACAAAAATATCGTTTATAATATGTATAGGTCCAGGTCCGTATAGATATTGTAGGGTTCACATAAAATTAATTTACAAAGGCTGCATGAGAATAGCCTATAGCCGTGCTAGCCGTGTGGTATCCGGCAGAGTAGAATAGAACCAACCCATTACACTCACGGGTGTCGTATAAGGCGACTAATGTCCGAGGCAGAACACCTTGCGCCTCCGTAGACCTGAGAATGGGCAGCAGCGTTTTCTGTTAGTATTTCATCACTGCGATCTCCAATCCGCCTGCCAAGCGTGGAGATTACGGCAAATTCCTCCCATCATGGGAGAGGCTTATGTTCAGCAGTGGACGTTATGGGCTGTTGTTGTTGTTGTTGTTGCATGAGAATAGAATGAAAAGTAACCAACATGAACCGTGCAGATAGATACAACAAAAAACAAGCTACAAAAAACTTGATCAGGTTCTTAATAAAACAGATAAGTAAAATAAGTTATTTTTATTTATATTCAAAATTTAATATTTATGTGTTAAGGTGGATGCCCAAGGTCGACTTTTACATGAAATAGTCATTCAATCGAATTACATAAACTTGGCGGGTTGTATTGATGATTTTGTTGATTATAATTCTGGAACTATATACGTCTTACAGCCGCGAATCATATTTTAATCAACATACAACCTAGCACTAGCCTGCAAATTGCAAAAAACGTAAGAAAATTTGAATTTCGCGGGCTACCCTGGAGCATCCACCTTAAATCATTTTTACACTACACACTGTTCTTTAGCATTAGTTGAGGTGGTTGAGGTGATTCTGTCAATGGACTACGCGAAGTTCTTTTTTTTTTGCGGAATGAATTAAAACAACATTTTTACTTATGTAGTGCTAAAGTAGAGCTTGACAAGTACTAGAACGTCAAAGTACAAATGTAAAAGTGTAAATGTACTATCGAAACTAGGACTTATAAATTTAATTAATAAAATAATGGTAATCTACTTATATTTTGAACTACGAAAACAGATTTGTTCGAACATTAATAAACTTTTAAAATATAACTATTTTAATTCGTTCTAATATAAAGACCGTTACGTATTATAAATGTAGGAGGTCGGTGATTGTGTTCTAGGCGAGACGATTTTAACTCTCTGTCCTTTGTCACGATAAACCGAGCATTGCATTTTCTTCCAAGCGAGCACATATACGAATCGGTTGTCTTATTACGACCGTCACAAGAAAATGTGTATCCTTGAAGCACGGCGATCTCTTTCCCACTCACCTTGCGGTACCATTCGACTGTAGGAAAACAAAGACAATAATCATCACCACTGCTACAAAAAACACTTTCAATCACGTAATTATGAATTAAAGGAAAGCCTAATCAATCAATTTTGTTTTATATTCGTTTACTCGACAGCATAAATAACGCAACGAAAATATATATGCTTTAACAACACAAGTTAAACAATTATAACTTCAAAAACAATAATAATATTCAGCCTAAATATGTAGATCATTGTGCTACGAAATTAATTATTCATTATTATCACAAAAATACGTTCAAATAATTAATTAGTTATACGTCCAATCTAGTCTTTATGTCGTGAATATAGTTAATCCAAATTCCAATAAATTATACAGTTATGACTTAAATAAATTCACAAACTCATCATCTGCCTAGCCTTTTCCCAACTATGTTGGGGTCGGCTTCCAGTCTAACCGGATGCAGCTGAATACCAGTATTTTACATGGAGCGACTGCCTTTCTGACCTCCACAACCCAGTTAGTACCGGGTAATACGATACCCCTTGGTAAGACTGGTTGTCAGACTTTTTGGGCCTCTGACTACCTAACGACTGTCAAAGATCTACAAATGACAGCCGGGACCAACGGCTTAACGTGCTTTCCGAGGCACGGAGGAAACTCGGTATGTAATGGGTGGTCACCCATCCACAGACCAACCTAGGCAAGCACAGCTTAACCTAACGATCGACCCGAGCGGCTGTTATTATTTAGCCACGAGCTCCTCGAAATAAATTCACAAACTACTATTTACAAAAAAAGGACTAAATTAAGACGAAAACTTAAAAAAAACATTAATAAATAAATATCGCTGGACATTACACACAGCGCCATCTAGTGCCACACTAAGCAACAATGCTTGTGTCGTACTAATGTGTATATGTTATCAATACACTAAAGTTAATAAAATAAAATCTAAACAGATTTCACAAATAAGTACCATTTATCCCCAACAAAAAAAAATGCTACGGTTCTTACATCTTTATATACACTCCGTTACGTATAACAAACTCGTGGGCTGGGTGATTGTGTACCAAATGTGAGGTTTTCATATAAGTCCTGTCCTTAGTGACGACGAAACGAGCATTGCATTTCGCGTTTCCTATGGAGCATATATACATAACTGTTGTCTTACTATGGCCGGCTTTTAAGCAGAATGTGTATCCTTGTACTACGGCTATCTCTTTTTCATTTGGTTTTAGGTACCATTTCACTGTGAAAAGAATATTTGTGTGTTATTTTATTGGGAACAGTGTGACTGACACTGTGGCTTGGCCACCATCAGGGATTTCAATTTTGATAACACAAAAAATTAGTCACTAATTAGTAGAAATTTGTCGCCAAATATCAGAATTTGTCGGTCACTGGTTCAAAAGATATAAGGGTTATTAAGGCCACAGTGGTACTAGCAAGTACAACAAGAAGCAAGTAGTACTTTTGTACTTACTTGTACCACTACCACTACCACTGGAAATTGAATTCTTTAATATCTTTTTAATTACACACCGATTGAATCTGTAACTTGGCGACGCATTGCGACTAATAAATTAGCGATTAAATTTGGAAAGAAAAAACAGATCTTCGCTAGGTGCCCTAGTTTTTAAAATATAATTAATGTGGCCAAGCTAGGGAGACTCTCCAGATCGACCACCTATAAACCCTTATATCTTTTGAATCAGTGACCGACAAATTCTGATATTTGGCGAAAATTTTCGACTAATTTTTTGTGTTATCTAATGGTGGCCAGTGTCAGTCACACTAGGGAATAAAATAGAACTGACAGACAGTGGCAGATATAGTACAATAATTATAGTAAATCCATGGATGAAACGCCAGCAACGTTGTGCACGTACTTCACAGGGGAAAGAAGAGAATAATAATAAAAATAAAATTAGGATTTTGGAAATATAATAGATTGTCGTTGAATTTAGTGGATGTGATTGTTTTATAAATTGAAGACGGTAATATTTTTGTCTTGTTTATTTGAAACAAATTTATTTTTACATATTTTTTAATGATCCATGACCTTTTCTAATTACTTAAATTAAAAAAAAAATATATAAATAAGTTTTCATTGAGTGTATTGCAGGAAATAAAAGCAACCGAAAGCACAATAATATTTTTTTTTTTTTACTTTTGAATATTTATAACAAAATCATGGATTTAGGTAAAGCACATTACAGTTCGAGTTGAGTATATTATTCAGTCAAAATGAAAAGTATTTGGCGATGATTGGATCGGACATGTCATGCCAAATCAAGTCAGTCAGTCATGATTATGCTCAGATGTAAACTTAACTATAATATTGTCAATGGTAAATAAAGCCGCTGTGTTTGTTAACACAGCGCCATCTAGTTTTAGTGCCCAAAACGTAGTCCCTGTGATATCGGTGATGTCCGAACTCTAAGTTAAGTTGTCTTCGCTGACTTTTAGTAAATATTGGTACTTCTGAAACACGAGTTTTCATACACATCAACTTTTACCTTTTTCTCAAGAAACAAAACATACTTTCTTTTAGTTACACAATATATATGTCGGTTCCGGTCATGAGTACGGACGAGGGAATAGATGGTCTACCCCACCATGGCGTGCTTCTACAGAGTTCTGATGTTAACAGCTCGCGGCGAGGAAAACATTCTGGGTCTGATCGCAGTGCAGTTGAGACGTCTTGAAACTGTACCCGATTCATTGTGCCCCGTATTATTGTGATAAAGTGTAATGTCAAGTAATTGGTTATTTTAATAGAAATAGTGTATCGCTTCCAGTGTTTTCATTGCACGAAACCCGTCTTCTGCCCACAAAGCTCGAGCCTAACGGAATACATCCTGACAACCCGACATGTATAAAAGAGAATGTTAAAATAATTTCTACACATTAATATGTTTCGTTATTGACTGAGATAATACAAAACTTTAAATACATAATTATCTACTGAAATTAGGTACAGAAATATTTCGTCTACTAACACGAAAACAAATGATTCCTTATTAATCAAAACTTGATAAGATGCAATATTTTATTCTTTTAACCAAACAAAATTTACTTACACAATTATTTCTACAATTTACTCAAGGTAACAAAGTTACGACCTTCTGTTGGTTTCTACATTTTATTTTATGCCTATCTAATACTAATGATTATGGTTGGACACAAAACTAACTATAGTACCGTCAATAGTATACAAAGCCGCGCGACACTTCTCGTGTTTCTTAACACAGCGCCATCTAATTTTTGTGTCCGTAGAGTTGCTCCCCCTCCCAAATCGGTAAGGCCCTAACTGTAACTGAACTTGTCCTCGCCGATTCTTAATAAATGTTGGCATCTCTGAAACACAAGTTTTCATTTACACAAATTAATTTACGTACAAAATAAAGTAAGTAAAATATAAATTTATCCAAAACTTAGCAATTATTACAGATTATTCGTGATTATGGTCCGTCGGAAACTTAACTATTTGCTTTACTTACTTACTTTTACTTAACAATAATATCCGTATTTTGTTTTTTAACGCAGCATCATCTACTTTTTATGCCCGCAGTGTAGCGGTGTGGAAGCCATATCTGTGAGGTCCTCTAACTAACTCGTCCTGGATGATTTCTAGTAAACTGTGGCACGAGTGAAACACGAGTTTTCATTTTATTAACTCGTATAAATAACTATTAATTCTAGGAACACAGCATGAAATTAAGATATAAAACACGACATATGTAACAAAACATAGGAAAGAAACATTGCCTCAGTAATAAAACAATTAACTTAATTTTAAGGAAAGTACGTTCTACTCCTATGAAAAAAACAACAAAACTTAGAGCTGCAGCAATATTAATTCTATAAATCAAACAAAATATAATACTTGTACATAAAAGTAATACTAACCTAATGTTAAAACTCCAAGGATCGACTACACAAGTACCGTTTTCATGATTACAAAGTAATTAAGATTCACAACAAAAACACACTTTACTTCAAAATAGTGTAAATGCCATTAGAGGTACGATATAAATTAGGAGGCTCATGGTCGTGTTCGCCCAAACATTCAATGATGACCAGGTCCTCGCTGGAAATGACAGCTGCCTTGCATCCATTGTGATACCGGGTGCAGTACCACCGCCAATTCTGGGACTTCGCGGACTGCTTGCGATTGTAAGTGTATCCAAGAGCGAGAAGGCATTCAGCTCTACCCAGTTTTATGATCTGACCTGTAATGTTAAATATGTTAATGATTATTTCGTTTCCAAGTCATAGTTTTATTAGAGCCATTACCTTGGTTCAACGGTTATATTAGGTTGATGCTTGCAGCGATTGACTACTGCGCTGCGTGTCGCGGATTCGATCCCCGCACGGAACAAATATTGGTATGATCTACAGACAGTTGTTTCGGGTCTGGATGTTCGTGTATCGTGAGTTTAAATGTTTGTAAACGCACCCATGATACAGGAGAAATTCCTAGTGTGAGGAAAGGTATTTTTTTTAAAAACGTTTCCTCACACAAATTTAAAGGTTTTCAAAGCCACTACTGCAACCATTTCAAAGTATTTTTGGCTACAGAATATTACCAGACACACGATATAAGATAATTGAGAACTAAAAAAAATAACTTAGCTTCTGATATGATAAAGATTTTCGCACATTTGCACTTTTGATGTTATTTGATCAATATAACCTAACACAGTAGAATCTTTTCATTTTGTTACATTGTGTCGTATATTGTGTCCCGCTGCTGGGCAAAGGCTTTCCCTTTCTCCCTCCAAACCCCTCTTTTATGTGCATTTTTTGGCCACGTTTGCCCTGCGATCATGATCGGATCGTCACACCACCTTCGCCGCGGTCCACCTCGTCGACGATGTCCATCAACAGGCGTCCAGTGAGAGATGATCTTTGCCCACCTCTCCGAGTGCATCCGTGCGAAGTGCCAGTTCGTTCCCTCTTTAGTTTGGCTATTTTAACTCCAACATCGGCTACTGAGTTATAGAGCGCAGGGTGATGTTTCTCACACGATCTAATCGCTTGGCACCTATTATGCTGCGCTCCATCACCTGCTGGCAAATCTTGAGCTTGTACTTTTGTTGCTCAGTAAGTGACCAACTTTGCGCACCGTAGGTTAGGCCGGGAAGGATGCACATGTCGATGACTTTTCTTTTTAATGTTATTGGAAGACTTCATGTGCTCTTTTCGGGACCAGAAGCTCTTGCAAGCATTTTGGACTCGTCTTTCGACTTCCTTGTCTTGTCTGTTTTTGAAAGACACTATTATTATAGAATATACTATACTACCAACTAAAAAAAATATGAATGCCAAATTGTAGAAGATCTAGTTTCTGAACAGCTAATTATGATTATGATATTCTCCAAACTTCACTGTAACATTTTCTACATAGTAGTTCTGGTCGATGCCAAACAGTCATGGCTTTTCTTAGAACAGCGCCATATAGTTTTGTCGTTTTAACTGTTACGGTCCTTAATGAACCTGTAGCGTTCAAGCAGTAGTTTTGATTGAACATGAGGAGTAAGGCATATGGGCCCGTAGTCATCTGAAAAGATATTTTGTTAATTTTATTTTTTTGTTTTATAACATTCCTCACACAATCCGTCTTTTCTTTGGGGTCACTCTCCCTCTCGACTGCTCATAAAATTACGAATTGGACATTTTGCGAATTGGACATTTTCCGGATTGGAAATTTTGCGAATTGGACATTTTGCGAAATGGATATTCTGCGCCTAAACGCATAAAATCTAAATACAAAAGTCAGTTATTTTGGTCTAAAAAATAAATTAATGAATACGGAGAAAAGCTACGTGAATTCCATTCCAAGCTTAATTGACTAGCTTCTCATCGGTGATGATAGAAGCCCTTCAGCCTTGGTGGTCCTCGTACAATACCAGCCCCACTTTCCGTCCCTGGCGTGATGGTTTCTATTGTACAGGAAGTCATTAGTAAGCAGTGACGTTGTCTTTCCACTAGTTTGGCTAGAAAAAGCGTGTTAGTGTTAGTTCAAAGAGAGAATTAATAAGGCAAAGTTCTAGAAAAAAACATCTTTAAAAGTAAAACGATTTTGATGCTACTGCTGAAACTAGGGTATTTATTATACCTTTGTACGTTTATGATTTAGTGTTAGTAAGTACAAGTGAATCCTGCTCTTCGAATGTATAAAAATGACAACAAACGATAGGATACCCAATACGTTTATTTAATTATTAAATAAACCTAATAAACTAACAATATTTTTGTTACTACTTTAAAATGATTTGAATTATCATATACTAAGGACCTTAATAGTACGAAAATTACGTTTAAATACTTTTTTAACAAAATATTAAAATTTGCAGATCATGTATAAATAAATAATTATAAAATAACAAACAAGATTCATGCGCCTAATGCAAAATTTCTAACTGAATCTAGGGCTACGAATATCACGCTTTTCGATTGTAATATTTACTTAGAATAAGAGGAAAAAGAGATCATTTCCAGAGACCCCAAAATCATAAAACTAGGTCCAGCATTTCACGTACATTTGTGTCTTATTTCTACAAGCCATTCAATATCTTCATGGTTTTATAACTCTCTCCTAAAATATGTTAAATCCCGGCGCAGAACGTATCAACTACGGCGGTAAATAAGAACAAATTTAAAATGTTTGCATATTTTAAGATAGTTCATTTTGCGCTTAATGGATACATAAAGGTGACAAAGCGCAACACCACTTTGTTGTGTAATTTATTTTTATTTCAATAAATAAATTAATTATAAATGGTTTTAAACGGATGATTATAAACAATTGGCGCAAAGGTTAAGCGATTGGCTGTTGCGCTGCGTGTGTTCGATTCCCACAAATATTTGTATGACCTACAGGTAGTTTTTTCCGTGTCTTGCTGTTTGTGTTTTTGAGGTTAAATATTTATAAACGTACCCACGACACAGGAGAAATTTCTAAAGCCCCATCGATAAAATAAGATTAGTTAAAAATATTTGTTTTGAAAATACGTACACATAAGATTTTGTAAAAAAATAATCACAATAAAGTGACCTTGTAATAAAACAAAAGCACGGTTCAAAACAAAAAACAAACGTGCAAAGTACTAAAACGATAAATAACAAAGAAAAACTATAAACATATTACAAAACTATTTACAATCACTAAATACCAATAGTTTATTTTTATCAAATAAAACAATACTTTCCAGAATATCTAACATTAAGAGATAATAATTATAAATAATATAATATTCTTTATTATGTACTACACATCACATTTATAAGAAGAAAAAAACATATCAAATGCGATCACACAATGGGTGAATAAATAATACCTACTATATTTAATAATTAATTATTAAATAATCGTCAATTTGAATAATTTGAAACAATTTTATGATGTTCCCCAGTAAATTTTAAAGCTCCTTTGGTAACATTTCTATATCATTTTATAACGACGATTTAATTATCTCAAACATTTTACGTAACTTACATAGATATTGTACATAAGTAATTGGAATTCATCTCAAACATTTAACGTAACTTACATAGATAGCTTACCTAGGTAATTAGAATTTGCAATTCAATACATTAAATATTATAAAATATATTACATTTAGATCATCGCGATTCTTGCCTATACACCTAATTTTATATTGCCGCTTTGTAATTCTTCCGTTTTTAAATTGTAGATCATATTGAAATAACAAAGACCTACGACCAATATTGTTTCTTCTTGAAATTCCATTCCAAGTTTTACAATTATTTTTAAATTCCATTAAATTTCACCATGTAGTACAAATCCTACGCATAATCATAAATAGTGTAATTTTATATTTTTTTATAAATACATAGTTCAGAACTTACAAGGCACGTCAAAATTCTTAACAAACTCTCTACGTCCGCAACACGTAGTTTTTTGTGGTCCTTATTTTCTTAACAATATAACATCAGTATATATGATATGGAAAGAGCAAGTTACATTCTAAAAACTCAGCTTTAACTGAGTTTAAAGCACTAAATTGTTTTCAAGAGTAGCTCTTCGGTACGCGCAATTACAGACACAATTAAAATAACGGGTTATTCACCAACTGGACACGAAAGACTGGACACGCGTGTGTCCAGTTAGTGAAACTCACAATTAGTATCACTTATTATTTCGTCATCTGGACACGCCAAAATCTTTACGCGTGTCCGCATAGTGAAACTTAAATTAAATCACTTTTATGTTTTCGCCAACTGGACACACGTTCACATTTTATCTGAATTCATGAGAAAGTACAGTCACGCAGATTGATATTCTGTATCACAATCATGTTCGGCCACGTTCCACTGTTGGGAACGGGTGAATTTGACAATTTCTGAATAAAAAATAATAATATCAGAAATGGTGAATATTTTACATTGACATACAAAATCACCTTTTCCCAACAGTGGAATCTGGCCGAACATGATTGTTGTTCGCGACGAACGTCACCTAATCAGCATATAGTGTTTTTGTTATAGTAAAACAGTGTAGAGTCAGTGTATGGGCAATATAGTGACAAATAATAAGTGCCTTCATTGATTAGAATAGTAAAAAACAGTAATTTACATAAGCGCTAGACTCATATAAACTCGCAAGTGGAGTTTATAGTTTAATTTAGTATTTTAGTAAGATCCAGGTAGCCTATATAGGTCGCGACCTAGGCCTGGATATAGTATTTTTTAATAACTTAGCCCTTCAGGAAAACCACTTTGATGAGAGTATGACAATCTAGCGCAGCTATATTCGTCAGTAATAGGAAAATTTGGTCTAACAGAATAACAGTTAAAGGATCGTTACAGGCTGAAAAATACAGACACGACAAAATAAGTAACAGTTTTCGATAGGCCATGTACTCGTCTAGTATATGGCAATTATATACTTACGCACAGTCACAGCAACAGTTTTCGTGTAATTCAGCCTGGAAGATCCTTCAACCAACCACTGTTGGAAAAGTTGTCTGGTTTTTTGGAAATAATTTCCTAATTACAATAAAGATTATTGTGATTTTAATGTTTGTACATAAATAACTTTATGTAGAAGCCATATCATGTATTAATATAATGTACTTAGATATAAGCACAAAATTGTAATTTTCCGAAAAGATGCATGTATCGATAATCAAAATTTTCCAAAATCAGGAAGCGAATCAGGGTTCTCGTTACAGTAAAGTTCCAGAGTACCTAGTAAACACAACATTTCTAAGAATTGTAGTCATCAGTACGGCAAATATATTATGAAGAAAAACAGTGAAAAAGTTGTGCGCGAAAAGTTCTGACGCTCCGAATCGCTTCCTGAATAGTTATGAAAGTTTATCAGTGTATTATTTCCCAGTAAACCCAGGTTCTACGCTACGCCTGAGATTGCGTAGATTGGCTACAGTTAAATAGGTGTAGGACGTCAGCGCCGTCTGAGAGCGAAGTATAGTGAATGCATGCGCCCGGTGTAGAAAGGGTATAGGCAGACCGCTAGGTACACGTTATACATCCACGTCTTCAGCGGATCACGCCCGTTCGGCACAATTGTGATACAGAAAATCAATCTGCGTGACTGTACTTTCTCATGAATTCGGATAAAATGCGGACGTGTGTCCAGTTGGCGAAAACATAAAAGTGATTTATTTTAAGTTTCACTATGTGGACACGCGTAAAAATTTTGGTGTGTCCAGATGACGAAATAATAAGTGATACTAATTGTGAATTTCACCAACTGGACACACGTGTGTTCAGTCTCTCGTGCCCAGTTGGTGAATAACCCAAAATAACAATGCACCGTGCCCGATCGGGCACGGCTGCGGCCTACAGACACAATTAAAATAACAATGCACCGTGCCCGATCGGGCACGGCTGCGGCCTTACAGGTTAATCTCTTAAGAGGCCGGCGACCGATGCGTAGTTCATACAAACGTAATACAAAAATAATTTGTAAATCAAACATATTCTTATGGTAGTGTGTATTTGTTTCGATTGGATTACAGAATATTTATGTTCCCAAATATATATTTTGAAAGGACAGCGATATAAAGACGAGATATGAGGAATTCAACATTTCTTACACTAATTTTTCTCATAACTCTTGTTTAAATCAGTGGCCATTCAAAATATAATTATATTTGGGAACCTAGATATTTTGTATTCCAATCGGAATAAAGACACACTACTTTAAGAATATGTTTGATTTACAAATTATTTTGGTATAAAGTTTGTATGAACTACGCATCGATCGCGCCGAGCCTCTTAAGAGATTAACCTGTAAGGCAGCAGCCGTGCCCGATCGGGCACGGTGCATTGTTATTTTAATTGTGTTCTCTTAAGACTACAATAGATTCATCATGATGATGTCCGTCTAATAAATGACAAAAAAGGTATAATTAAACTCCTTTGCTACGAAAATATTGATCGATTCGCAACAAGTCGACAAGCAGGCAATCAGGCGGTTTCTGAATTGAGAATTTGAAGTTGAGAACTTGTCAAATTCTTCTTTAACACTATTTAATGTGGACTGATGGGCAGGCCACGTCGCACGGATGCACCCGGAGAGAAGGGCAAAGATCGGCACATACTAGAAGCCTGCGGCAGGATAGCGCCGTCGAAGTCGACTGCAAGGAAGTTGGCGTTACGATCTGATCATGTTTGCTGGGCTAACATGACCAGAGCTCGCATAGGTTAGACCAATATGGAAGGAGAAAGGTGAGAAAAAATGTGACAAGTTGAAATTCAAATGTCCGCAGAAAACGTTAGATACAGTCGTAGGCACAAGGAATCATCTTAAGTAGATGAATAGTTTTTTAACAGGAAATTCTCAATTCAGTAACCGGGTGTAATATTTCCAGTACAATCTAAGTATGGGAGTGCAAGCCTGTAGTAGATACAACAACCCCGTCGATAGTTACAGCTGAGGCTTTACATTTGTGCTTATGTTTCTTAGCACATGTCCATCTTATTCTGTTGCCAACGAGTGATCGAGAGTGTCTGAAGAATTTGTGTCCTCCGATGTAAATATTTGTTGACTCTCTGGACCGGAAACGAGCTCGCAGGAGTGACGCTACCAATTCTGTAAGCAAGTTTCGAAATAAATAATGCATCACAAAACACAAAAAATTTAAAACTACTTACACTTTGTTTGTTATGAGAATTTGTATTTAAAAATCCGAAAACATAAAACTATAGAGACACTGTAATCCCAAATGTCCTGTAAAAAACCAACAACAGTAATTAAAAGTCCAGAAATACTAGTTATCGCATTTTTTATTTCAGAATCATACTGGGGTCAAATAAAATAGTGGGACCACATTAATTTTGTTTGGAATTAAAAAGTAAACAACATAATTTCATTTACAATTAACTTTTTAATCTGTCGCTTGATTTTATTGCCACATTTTGTTTTATTTATTACAATATTTTTGCGTATTAATTTTCTTTGCCTACCTAACTGTACCTACTACATATAATATGTAGGTATTTATAAATATATTCAAATGCGAGTACTTTACATTTTATCAGTATCAAAAAGGAAATTATATATTTATGTAAATAACATGTAGATCATACTTAAACTCATTAAATTAATTTGAATAATAACGAGATTTCTAATATTATAATACCAGCACACCTCAAATAAGATACATAAGTAATTGCTTAAATTAAAAAACCAGCCAACTGCGAGTCGGACTCGCGCACGTAGGGTTCCGTACCATTATCTATAACACATAAGACAAAACGGCAAATAAAACACGTTTGTAGTATGGGAGCCCCTTTAAATATTTATTTAATTCCGTTTTTAGTTTTTTTTTTTGTTATAGCGGTAACAGAAATACATAATCTGTTAAAATTTCAACTGTCTAGCTATCACGGTTCATGAGATACAGCCTGGTGACAGACAGATGGACAGACGGACAGTGGTGTCTTAATAATAGGGTCCCGTTTTTACCCTTTGGGTACGGAACCTTAAAGACTTTTGTGTGCGAATTTTACATTGTTTCAAAAAAGCAAAAAAAAATACACCATATCGCTACACACACGAAGGTCCCTCCACGAAGGAGCCGCTCAGCCGAACACTCCCGTGTATATTTCCCGCCTACACTATACCACTAAGGCCGAGGACATCGTGGAATACGGGTGCCAAAGGACCAAGTACAGGCCGAGAGTGCTTGAATCGCGAAGCAACGTCGACTTCAAGGCGTTCGTGGTGCGAGTACCTACATGCTACCGGCACCTCGTCATGGCAGTGGACTTTTGGCCGCAAGGTGTAATATTCAGGGTGTTTACACACGATCGCACAAAGACAGTGCTCGAGTGAAGTTTGTTTTACTAACATAGTTTTAAGTATAAACACTAACACACATTGTACCATTATAATATAATATGTTAGTCTGTAACGTATTTATCTATGAGCCAAAGTAGCTTGAAAATAAAGTTTTATTATTATTTTATTATTTCCTTTATTCATCTAACATCTTATTATTTACGTTTTAAAATATTTCTTAAAAAAACATTTTTTTTAAATGTAGCTGCCATTGTCGGGAGCAGGGCCCAAGCCATATTATTGTTAATAAATACAATTATATTAAAATTAGCTACATGGACAAATCAGACAATCCTGAACCCCGGAAAGGTCTAACTTTTCCTTACTTTAAATTAAATGGAAGGATACGTTACTTGCGCACCATGATTGTGTGCTGTGAAATGTAAGACAGTGTTCATGTACGTGATGACTACCGCCTTGCAGCCACTGTTTCTCTTGACACATCGCCAAGAAGCGCGTCCACCCCGTTCGCGGTCCTTATTGTAACGTTGATCTTTAAATACCAGGGTTTTATTGCCGAAACGATTTTCCACAAAATATACTTCTAGAAAAAAACAGACGTATTAATATTATCAAAGAATTAAAAATCCGTTAAACAGGTTTCAGTTTTTAAACAAAGCATGTGGGTACTTAATGTAGGTAAAAGTGAAACCTTAGGTTATATGTAGAATACGTCTTGATTTAATATATAATCATATAGAGTTTCAAAGAATGCTGAAATGGTCAAAATGCATAAATACAATGACTAAATTTATATCTTTATGAATCATTACGATGATGATAGGCCACGAATAGACTTAGAACATACAAAAATATCTAATAATAAATAGTACATTACATACTAAATACAATGCATTAAGATCGCTTGGAATCAAAATCCTTACAAAATATACACATAATAAGTATTACATAGACGTCCTACACAGGATGTAAACAACCTCATCACGAAGCAGTCAACCAAGCATTCTGCACATAAAACTAAGTAACTTTACGCAAAAATTATTGCTGGGAAACGACTTTTTTTTGGGGTGAAAATTCATGTTTTGTGGTAGAACTCAATGTAACGCACTCAAAACATTGTGCTGATGAATGGACTGAATAGTACGGGGGCCGAAGAGGTGATAAAAATCTTACATTAAAAACTTGTATTCGAAAAACCTTGTCTTTCTCCGTAATTATAAGGTTCCCAGGTATGGCGTAAAACAAAAAAATAATCGCAATGACGGGGAGAACAACTGCCTTTCGGCTTCGTTAAGAGGTTTTTTACATCCTTTATATTTCATACGGCACTCAACTATGATAGATACCTCGTCAACGTTACCTATGACGCACCCACACGTCGTCACCCACACTGCAGAACACTCGATTATAATATCACACACTATAGCACACAGAACATTTTTTGTTCTTGTCTGTTACGACCTGTTGGCGCGCGCCTGATTTCTCAACTGGGGACCGGTGTTTTGGTCAGTTAGAAGCGTCGTTTGTTGTTGAACTGAGGCAAAATGTCTTTCTTGTTCTTTCTACTAGACTCTGTGCAAATTTGAGCGAGATAGGAACAAGTTGCATCACAGATTAACGTCAAATACGAAACCATAGACTCGGGAGCCACAGTGGCTCTTGGACAGACGCGGGTCGGGAGCCACAGTGGCCATTG
The DNA here is from genome assembly GCA_905147715.2 of Xestia xanthographa. Lineage (NCBI taxonomy): Eukaryota > Metazoa > Arthropoda > Insecta > Lepidoptera > Noctuidae > Xestia > Xestia xanthographa. Next base: position 10,841,721 of record LR990646.1, read on the forward strand.
GACAGATCATAGGGGAGGTAAGTACTTTGGAGACGTAAACCTCTGCGGCCATTTAATAAATTATTATTTAATTAAATAAGAAGAAAATGAAAAACTGGCACATAATAAATAAGAAAGAGATAAACTAGCTTTGAAAATGAGAATAAGACAAGCTTAGATAGAGCTAGGCGTGACACGTTAAAAATATTAAAGATTAAGACTCGTTTTTTTTTTTTTTTTGCGAAATACAAGGATTTCTTGATTATAATAAAATTCATACAACAATACTCATATCACTACATTATTATTAACACTACGAATTAATATTTTGCAGACACTTAGATCTGCTAGAACCACAAATATTTTTGGATCGAGAAAAAGTATCGAAAGTTCGAACGTTCTTATCCTCGCTCTCATTGATTAGATTAGAGCTACATTTATGATAAGTGAAAGCGATAAGAATAATGAATGAGAACGATACTCAACGTTATTGTCATACAAGGTGTAGTTTTGCATCTTAGTGAAAAATCAGAAGCTTGTCATAAAAAAAACATAAAATAATAATCAATCTGCTATTTTAAATTGTTTAAATTTGACAGTATTTCAGAATAACACGAAAGTAATAGTAGAATCACCCATCGCGCGACATGTCTCTGTGTGCTTTTATTTGTATGTGTGAAGGCGCGGTTATAGGGCCAGTTACAGACGGGCTGCGTTTTAATAGGGGGTGGTTTACACTCACCGATTTCCGTAAATAAGAAAAAAAAACCTACCCATTTTATAATCGATACGGATCGACAATCATTAGCATAGGTACTTCCTTGAATTTGACCAGGATGCAAAGCGACACCTTGTATTAATGATTATGAAAATTCTTGAATTCTAAAACTTCATTCCGCTCGGTAATGACAGACGCTTTACATCCCCGATGTTTCATGGCACACCTCCAGTAGCTCTTTTCTTTTACTTTTTTATATTTGTTGTATCTGACATCACCTAGGACCAACACGTTTTCGCGCCCAGATTTTATGAAGAAATGATGCTTCTCTGAAACGAAAACATATAAAATGTTAACTTCACGTTACCTAAACGTTTTTTGGTCGACGATAAAATAGATTGTCTTACCTTTACTTGAGCAAATATGAATTCAAGTGTAAATGAAAACACTTATATATTTATTTTATTTATTTAGCCCAAAACCCCAAAAACCTTAAATCAAAAACGAGAAAGAAAACAGTAATTGTAATTAAACCTTGACAAAGATTACCATGTAAAAACCAACAAGATCTTCAATAGTTAATCTTAAGATTAGGTAAGGATCCACTAATATTTACTCATGGTTTTTTTTAAATGAAAACTTTTTAGGCGCGTTGAACACTTTTTGGGTGAAGGAAAAACATTGAACGATCGTCGCCTCACATCACGCTTCGTAGCACTCGTAGCCGATCCGCTACGGCGTAGCACCACATAGGCGTGCGCCGGGCACAACTCGTAGCAGTGCTACGACTGGGGCGGGACCTGAGGGGTTTGGGGGAGGGGGGTTGGGGAGCGGGAGGGGTGGTTGGAGGGGGAGGGGGGAGATGATTCAAAATGTATGGATTCACAAGTTACTTAGTTTTCACTTCTATTGGCAGCCCCCAAAGACTCCCTGATCTGTTTTGTTTTTTTTTAATATTTTATATACCTGCGGCAAATTTCAATAAAAAACAGTCCGCATTTCTTGAGTATAAAAGACTATTGGTGTATATGACAAACTAAATGGTCATTGCTGTCACATACTTTCATCAGTACCAAACCTCATGTTGTTGTGAGTTTAAAATAATATAACAGAGTCTTGTACTTCTAGGTTTGATACTTTGAACAGAAACTTAAAATACTACCCTTATTACAGATATCTCAATTAACTCAAGTAAATATTTTAGAACATATTACTCATGATTATGCGCATTAGCTCTTTTCACGATAGTTTCATAAATGGTGGTGACGTTAGCCCTGCAGCCAAGGGTCTTGCGCTTCGAGCACCTCCACTCAATTCTATTTTCTCTCTGCCTTTTCTTATGAAACTTGTGATTGTTCACCATCAGAAAACAGCCTCGGGGAGTGTTTACCACGTAATCTAAAACGAAGAAAAGTTAAATAGTTACTACCTTTTTCCATGGAATAGAAGTTCAACAAAATTTAAAAAATAATCGTTTGAAAAGTTATTTCGATAGCTTCACAGTTAAAGTAATGGATGTTTTTAATCAACATTGTTTTTTCATGTTGCAACAAACAAACATTAACAAGGGATGACAAAATTAGCAAGGGGTTGTTTTATTTTATTTTATGTTTATTATTACAGCAAATAATAAATAAATCGAGGTTAATAAAGATTACAATAATCTTTGATAAACCAATGTAAAGCAATAGACAATACTGTAAAGTGTTAACACACTAATTTACACAGTTAGAAATGTTAATTATTCTTCAATGCTTGAAATAAAAGGCTTGTTTAGTAATTTTATAATGTAATACACTGGTTTGTCGCTATATAAATATATACTATATAAATATAAAGGGTATAAAACACCTCTTAACGAAGCCGAAAGGCACTTGTTTTCCTCGTCATTGCGATCATTTTTTGTTCTACACCATACCTGAGAACCTTCTAGTTACGGAGTCATTTGGGGTCAAAGTTCCAAGTTTTTGACAAGCTTTTTTTTAAATACAAGTTTTTAATGTAAGATTTTTTACTTTAAACACCTCCACGACCCCCGTACTATTCAATCCATCCATCAGCACAATGTTTTGAGTGCGTTACATTGAGTTCTTCCACAAAACATGATTTTTCACCCCAAAAAAAGTCGTTTCCCAGCAATAATTTTTGCGTAAAGTTACTTAGTTAAATGTACAGAATGCTTGGTTGACGACTTCGTGATGAGGTCTTTTACACCCGGTATATATATACATACAAACATCAACAACACTTGGTAGATACATAAGTATCGAATACCTACTACAATTGCATTGTTAATACGGATACAAAGATCACACTTTTTTTTTAAACACATTACCCCACACCTGGAATTTCTCCTATACATGGGTGCGTTTACAAACATTTAAACTAACATACACAAACCAGCCAGACCCGGAGCAATAATCTGTAGGCAATACAAATAATTTTTCCGTGCGGGAATCGGACCCGCGACACTTAGGCCAGCAGTCAATCGTTTAGCCACTGCGTCAACCGTGCCGTCAAAACACGTAGTTATTCACATTTATTTTGAGAACAATGTTTTATATAGCTTAAACAAGGATAGCCTTACATGTAAGAGATAATATGAGATCATATCTTGGGATTTGAATAAAAAATTAACATCGATCTACAACAGATATAATTTCGATGAATTACTTTTTACTATAAAAGTCAGGATCGTTGCTATGATTGTGAGTGTCCTGATGACGAACGATTCTCTCCCTTACAGTCACTATATTAGCTCTACAGCCAAGTGAGATTCGTTTGGAGCATCTCCATTCAATCTTCCATCCACGTTCCCTCTCGTTGAAATACTTGTTTCCATTAACAACGAGCATTTGTCGTCCGAATCTGTTGTTTAAAATTAGTCCCTCTTGAACTTCTACATTTTCATCATCAACAACTTCATTAAATTCTTCGTCCACTGGTTTGTTTTCGTCGATTGTTTGTTTTGTTTCATTTTTCTTGTTTTCAATTTCTCTCACTTTGTCATCTTCTCTTTTAATTTCAATTTCTCTATATTTTTCTGCGTCTAAATTCTTTTCAATTTCTCTATTTTTTTCAGCTTCTCTAAGTTTGTCTGCTTCCCTAATTTTTTCGGCTTCTCTCATTTTTTCAATTTCTCTAATCTTTGCTCTTTCTCTTATCTTTTTCATTTCTGTTTTTTTGTCAATTCCTGCCATTTTTTCTAATTCTCTCCTTTTTTCTATTTCCCTAATGATTTCTTTGCCCCTCATGGTTTCTAATTCTATTCGTTTCTTGTATTCAATTTCTCTTTTGAGCTGTAATTCTCTCACGGTTTCTATATGGTTCTTGTTTTCTCTCACACAATCTGTAACAAAACACGATAATTATTATTCTGGTATAGAAGAGCATAATTAATGGGGTTTGGTAATTTGAATCCTAATATTGGACGGATGCAGGATATAGCGCCGCCTTCCCCTTTCATAAATTTAATTTTGCTTGTTTAGGAGGAGCTCGGCTAAATAATAACAGCTGCTCCGGTCGATCTTTAGGTTAAGCCGTGCTTGCCTAGGTTGGTCTGTGGATGGGTGACCACCCATTACATACCGAGTTTCCTCCGTGCCTCGCAAAGCACGCTAAGCAGTTGGTCCCTGCTGTCATTTGTAGATCTTTGACAGTCGTTACAGGTAGTCAGTGGCCCAAAAAGTCTGACAACCAGTCTTACCAAGGGGTAGAGTATTACCCAGTATTAACCGGGTTGTGGAGGTCAGATAGGCAGCCGCTTCATGTAAAATACTGGTATTCAGCTGCATCTGGTTAGACTGAAAGCTGAACCCAACATAGTTAGGAAGAGGCTAGGCAGATGATGATGAGGATAGCGAGAATTAGCATGCTAGAAGGAACCAAATCGGTAGTCGACACGAGTTTCGGCCCTGCACGGGACATATTAAAGAGATTTTTCATAACTTTGATGTCTAAATCATAATGTCATCATAATGAAGATAATGGAAAATCATAATTTGTCATCGTGTAAGATAACATTCACTGGTAAAGTGGTGAATGAGCAATATCGTCTTGAAAATAATAATTTATTATCAATCACCATGATGAATATTAACATCGACCAATGTATCTTAAAATACTATGTTTTAGCATGCACAGTTACATACATAACTGACCTGAGTTTCAAAATGTGAACAAATAAAATACAGTCTATACTTCACTTTTATTGCAAATAAGAAATTTTAGTAATAAATTCAGAGGCATAATCAGCCATATTGAACTAATTCGTTTATTTAAAAAAATACATTACAATAAAAAGTTTAAAACACTTGAAATTATTGCTTGTTTTGATTCATTACTAGGCTTGCTAAGATCTATTGACTCAAATAACTTTCGATAAAAATATGGTTTGAAACAAAATAGTTGATTGCAACAAATATATTAGTGAGATTTTTTTTATACATCTTGTTCATATTGTGCAAAAACTGCAGTATTTATCAATAAATAAATATAAACCTACACGAGTCACGATACCTACTTAAACATTAGGAATAGGTTCGTCCTTGGACTTTCAGCCTCGCAGACTGATTAATATTTTCTATCACGGCATGACTATAACCTTATAGTTCGTGTTGCCACCAGATAAGACCGATTATTTCCGTTCCTACAATATTCTATAGAATTATTACAGTAAGTGACGACAATTTACTCATGATTATGATCTTGTCGTTGTCTGATGATAATGTTGTCGATGGTCATCACGAACGCTTGGCAGCCGTCGTTCTTCTTCACACACCGCCACCTGGTCTTCGGACCCTCGTTCTGATGTACAGTATACCTGTTTAACCCGATGTATAAGCAACGCTTACCATAGGTTGTTATCCCGAAAAACGCTGCAATTTTAAAAAAATGGTTATTGAAAACTAAAACAGTGTTTGTGTTAACAAATTAAAGTCGTCACTTAGTCAGAATTAAGTAAATTAAAAACCCATATTTAAAAAACATTTTCTTTAATAAACATTAAAACATAGTATTGTTAACAAGTTGTGGTGGTTATGACAAATGTGCGAGGGAACACTGGTGTGATTTTAGTCAGTACAAGTCTGATAGACCTCCTGTCTCCCCAGTGCGGAATATACAGGGTGGAATTTTGTAATGCCACCTGGAGGGAAAGTACTCTTAATACTGCAGATAGAAAATTTTACTCAAAGGAAACATTCCTTTATTTTTAAAAAGAAATTAATCTGCATTCAAAGATTTTGAAAATTCGCGTGCCACACTCGGGAATCGAACCGGCTAAATTGAAAAAAAATAACAACCTGTACTTTTATGGCACCCATCGATAGAGTCAATCATAAAGATCAAATCCCTCTAACAAACATGATAAATTAAATGAAAGGAAAACCATGAAATCTTAACTTACAAATTCAATGGGACAACATAAAGCACTTGTAAACTCAAAGGTCCAATCCAATACTACAATTACTTATGTTAGAACCTAATAAACAATTATCTTTTGACTACATTTATTGATTAAAATGAGAAGAACTATTTAGATAGGAAGATAACAATTTGCACAAACAAACACGTGCAAATTGAAATCTTTTTTCTTCAATTGTAAAGGTCCATACTTTGAATAAAATTGCTTTATCGTAATAAATTTATCCCATTGAATTTATAACTTTAGATTTCATGGTTTTCCTTTCATTTAATTTATAATGTTTGTTAGAGAGATTTAATCTTTATGATTGACCCTATCCATTGATGGCATAAAAGTACAGGATGTATTTTTTTGGAATTTAGCCGGTTCGATTCCCGAGTGTGGCACGCGAATTTTCAAAATCTTTGAATGCAGATTAATTTCTTTTTAAAAATAAAGGAATGTTTCCTTTGAGCAAAATTTTCTATCTGCAGTATTAAGAGTACTTTCCCTCCAGGTGGCATTACAAAATTCCACCCTGTATATATATATATTCCGTATATATGTACATATATGTAATATATGTATATGATATATATTCTTGTTCTTTTATAATAATAATAATTTAAAAAAGATTTGTAGCTTATTGGAACTTTAACTTCGAACGATTTTCGAAATGTAGATTTCTGGATTTGCTGCAATTTGTTACGTGCACTGTAAAGACTGTCGTTTCCTCTGTCCTTTAATCTTAGTGTCATTTTTTGATACACTAGATGTGCACACGTTGTGATTTAAAATCTTTTGAACACTGTTATTCACTGTTACCATACCACCACGGCACTTTCTGTTCACACATCTCCAAATTATTGAGCCATTTTTATTTTTTCGTTTTTGTGTGTGTTCATAACCACCATATAGCAGAACAGGTCCACCTCTTTTGGATTCTATAAATGACATCGGCTCCCGTGAGGTAGATGGTTGGTTCCATTGTAGGACAACTGAAATTAAAGCATAAATGATTTAGTTTCCCTTAGAGAACATGATTGATTCCTTAATTGGTATTATTTAAATATAAGAACAATAATTATTTAGTAATTAACTTCTAATTTATAATTTTTTACACTTTTCGTTAGTACTTTTTGTTGACTTAATTTTAATTATTCCAAACGCACACTTTGTTGTTCTACTGCAGTAATGATAAATGTATATAAATATATGATAAATGTATACAATGTAGTAATTATACCATCTGTGATTTTCATTGTGGTAATGAATAATAAAGATGATTTATACCTAAATGTTCACTTCAATTCACCTCAATTGTTTTGTTACCTATTGAATTATTGTTTTAAAATGTTTAAATAAGTGCCTACATTCGTTTTTTTGTTGAATGTACTCTTAAAGTACTTGTAATTGTGGGCAAAGCACAACTTCAATATTGATGTGTGACAAAACTTCAGGACGAACGAAGAATAAACCAAAAAGTTACACCTGTCTTGATGATGACGTAGCATGGGAAAACAAAAACGATTGTCTATATTTTCTTTGGTTTAATTTTATTAAAGTTAAATCAACACAAAAACACGCGCAACTCGTCTGCGACGAGTATCTATCTGTATGCTCTCTCATGAAAACACTCATGACGGAGACGACTTCTACCAATAAAACTTCCAGAATGAAAGTTAAGATAATAGGTATAATATTTGAGAACACCTAGCAGGATTATCTTTAAACATACAGATAATCAGAAAAAAAAAAACATTTTAATGGTTATGATTGTGTTTAAGTAAGACGAGCTTATTATCAACAGTAATGGCAGTGGCTTTGCAGCGTCCTCTTTGTTTAACGCACACCCAGAAAACTCGGGCTCCTTTACTGTAAGTTTTTTTATTGTAGTGATAAGGTCCTATCGTCATCGAGGGATTTCCGAAACAGGTCGTCGAGAAAACCGGCTGCGGGAAATCTGAAATATGGCAGAAAACAAGAATGAAGATTGGAGAATGACTAAATTTAATGTATAATATTTATTTAGTTGTAATTTGAATGTCTGTTTTGCCTCGCTTCATTATGACAAAATTTCTAAAGCATTATTCGGCCTTTACGGACAATATCAATCAATCAATCAATTATTTATTGTTTATCACACGTGTTTTACAAGATCTTATAATTAAAATAACGTTCACATGGAAGGGTCGGGCACAAAAATGTAAAGTATTAGACAGTAAGTAGCATTTAAAAAATCATCATTAACTAAAAATTTGTACGTTCATTCAAATAAGTAAATAATGTTAAAGGATATAAAATAAAATAAAAAGATAAAATGAAGAATAAAAAAAAACAATTAAAATAAAATTATAGTCAAATACAATCTGGTCATAGTCACTACATACACTACATCATAAGATAATCAAAACCAAAATGTCAATAAAATAAATAAAATTAAAGTCGAATTCATCATGTCACTAAAATAATAATCAAAATACAATTATGTCAAAAACTAATACCTAATCAAAAACAAAATGTCAATAAAATTAAAGTCAAAAACATCATGTCATTAAAATAATAATCAGAATACAATAAAGTATTTCATCAAATTAGCTATCACACGTACGTTTCAATTTGATGTGAGAAGAAACACTACACGTATTGGTTGTTATATTTAAAAACCAGAAATACTAAAACTATATATTTATTTATTTTTGATACTTAAACGTATTTAACAACTAAACAACGCATAAAAACTGCTTAGTGCAGCTTAAAAAGCACCATACGTATAAAAAAGATTTGGAAAGTTTCCACCATAAATAATCGTTTGATATATTTTTGTAGCTATAGTTGGTGCCAGTTAAGATGAGAATAGCGGTCATTGACCCACCTACATTTATTAAACTTCTTAACTTTGAAAACCAAAAATAAGCTTGTTCAAGTCTCGAATCGTCATGTATCGTGATCTTCAACATTGTTTCTAATGAAAAGCGATACATGGTTTATTTCTTTTGGTTTGAACGAAGAGATATTAGGGAAAGGGCAATGACCACTATTCTCATCTTAAGTAGCACCAACTATACTTTAGTTTTAATACTATGTTTAAATAACAATTTGAATCCTACGTCTGAATAACATATTTTTTTTTTTTTAGTAAACGTAATTTAAACATTATTTTTTATAATATTAAGGTCTGGTTTTAATTCATCATTTATGATTATGTACTCCATTAGTTTTGATGATGACTCCTTCCACGGTTGTCAGAGACGCCGTACATCTAAAACTTCTCTTCTTGACACAAGACCACCTGATTTTACTGCCACTATTGCGTTCCTTGTGGAATCGAAAATGTCCAACCAGGATCATTGGGTTCCCTCTCATAGATTGCCCGAATCTAGGTTCTGAAATGGTGGAAATATTTGATTGTTATATGCGCAAATAGAGAATATGCATGATTTTTTTTTCACTCTAAACAAAGCGTATTAACATCAGAAATAACAAAGTGAAATCATTTTTTTAATATCTATAAAAAATACTAAGATAAAAGCATTTGAAACTGCTGATTAGACAGAGAGATCCGATAAAGCGCATGACGTCATTCTCTGCATCGACGTACAAACTCCATACTAAATTCCGTTTATCTAGAAAAAGATAGAAACAAAAGTTTAAATGGTTATAACTTTTGTGTTGTTTGGCCGATTTATGTCTTGTTTTCGCTTTTTGCGATTATTTTTATAGTACTTTGACATTCCGTATCGAAATAAAAAAAGAAAATTTATGCATATTCCCTATTAGGTACTCCTAAAATCTTATAAAACTTACCATACTTACGTAAGTAAGAACTTTTATTGTATGTCTTTTGGAGGCATCTTTTGCTACATTATACATTATCACTACATATTATAAAACAAAGTCCCTCGACGCGTCTGTCTGTCTGTCCCTATGTATGCTTAGATCTTTAAAACTACGGAACGGATTTTGATGCGGGTTTTTTTAATAGATAGAATATATTTTAGTATGTAATTTGCGAGCGGGCGAAGCCGCGGGCATCAGCTAGTTTTAAATAAAAAAATATCAAAAAATAAAACCGACTTCAAAAAAAAAAACAAAAAGAAAAACACAAAAAAGTGAAAAATAACTTTTACTTCAGAAGCCGGTGACAAAAACACCAAATCAATCAAAGGTCAAGCTTCAGAAGTCGGTGACCTTTGTTTGGTTGATTTAGTGTTTATGTCACCGACTTCTGAAGTTAAAGTTTTTTTTCACTTTTTGTGTTTTTCTTTTTTATTTAAATCGGTTTTATTGTTTGCAAAAAAGTTTTTTGATTATTTTTCCATTTTTAGTTGTTCCCAAACAAGTCGCCATGAATTTATTTAACATTATTAACAATACATGTCTTGGTAATGGGCTTATCCCCAATAAATGTTAGTTTCATGTATTTTGCTGCTTAAAATTATTGCTTTTTAGGAACATTGCTTGGTAGGCATTTTGATCTCCAGGCGATTTACTACTTAGAAATTATTGCATTTTAGGCATTTTACTTGATAAACATTTTGATCTCTAGGTGATTTACAGCTTAGGCAATTTGCTGTGTAGACATTAATTTTAGGCATTTTGCTTCATAGACGAATTGAAAGTTAGACACTCTGATCATAAAGGAACATACCTAATACTGTCGAAATCTGGGTGTATTGTACATATCTGCGTACCCCCTCAGAGCATACAGGCGTGATGTTACGTCATGATGTTGTATAAACAATAAACATCCAAGCGATTGCAGCAGTCACGACAGATTTGCTGTCTATTTTTAAAGAGTTCTATGATATATCTCTGAAGATCAGCATCAGAATTTCACCAAATTTAAATGGGACCACCTCAGAAGTATATTCTTTCAAATGGAAAAGAATTTTGAGAATCGGTCCACAAATGGTGGAGAAATCAGGTAACATACATAAAAAAAAAAAAAACATACACACGAACATATAACCTCCTCCTTTTTTGAAGTCGGTTAATGATCAATTTTCCTAAACTTACAAAATGTTTGTAAGGACAGTATTTTCTCTTCGTTTCATGCTATGAACGTTAGACACGGTTTTTATAATGCTTGAAAAACGATAATCCCAGCTACATTCACCATAATTTAATTCGTAGACAAAGTCTTGTTTTACAGATTACCCAAATAAAACAAAACATTTTTTATCAACTTTAGTCTTTAACAACACACAACAATAACAATAAATATAATTAAAAACAATTGTGTCAAAAATCACAACAGCAATACATTAAATATTAATAAATGCACACATACCTAACACTCACAACAATAATATCGGTAGCTTGGACCACTCCAGGCACACCGGCGGATCACTAGGTATGTCTATATTTTTAAGAAATATTTAAAAAATAAATAAAGGAAGTTAATATTTATATTCGATAACAAATGTTGTTATTAGTATTATTCATTAATAGGAAACATGCACTTAGTTCACAACACTTATTCGATTAATACTTATTAAATGACTTTGCTTAAAATTAAAATGAGCTGTTTAAACGTTAACAAAACAAATGTATGGCTAAGCAACCACTAATTTTTTTTAAATATTTTTTTACTATGTCAATGTTACATTTTTTACATACTTCATTTAAACAAATAATCACAACTAACAAAAATACTAAAACAAAGTACACTAGTCTAGGTATCAATAATTCTTATGCGTGTGTTTCTTGATACTGATCTCTATCGGATGGCCATCGAACGTGACGATGGACGCCGGGCATCTCATAGACTTGCGCCTGCTGCAAGCCCACCAGGTCCTGTCTCCAGATATGGTGCTCTTCGAGTATCGGTATCCATGGAACCATAAGTATGAGTTCTCACCACAGTCCTGCATTTCCACGCTAGCAGCTGCAAAAAGTAATATTTGTACCTTAATTTTAAGTTGTGTGGGTAAGTTATTGTCTTTTGGGGTATGAAGAACAGGTTGTAAAGCTCTTCATCTCCCATAGAAAAGAGAGGATCCTCCGACCAAACGGGTGTTATGTCTGGTGGGCCACTGCCCGACAGTTGTTGTCGGGTTTTCCTTTATAGTCTTAAGTCGCGGATAACTCTGTTTGCGCGATGTAGGAATGGGGTGGGCAACTTGTGGAACTAATGGCGCTAGCACCGCATGAACCTAACATAGTGATTGGTTTTATATTTCAAAATAGTTTGATCCCATTGGTCAGATTGGGTCTAAGCTATGGACACGCCATCTACAATCAGCTTTGACCAGCCTTCCCCATTCGGACGTGTTTCGCAGTTACTTCATCATTTGTGACATAGATGGCGCTGTAGTACATTTTGTTAATTGTAGCTGTAGTACTTTTGTAGTGCCGCTACAGTCTTAAATAAAAGAAACACTGAATCAAACGTTTCACTCTCTTCGTCTTATTGTATTCTTATTTTTGATTGCACACAAATTAAAAGATTTACTTACACATTACATAATTATGGTTGTACCTACAACATGTAATTATTAATGCATACTTTGTAAATCCCACATGTACTTACAAAACTTTTGTGAACCTTTTTTATGACCATTGCAAAAATATGGGCAGCGTATGTACAAGGGCGAGTGATGTACATACCTACAGCTTCTTTTTCATTTATTTAATATTCTTTAAATAAAATGAGATCGCCATGCACATTTAAAAAGATCGTTTTAGATCATACTCTGAATGAGAAACATTTTGGATTTTTTAATGTGTGTCCTTTTTTCTTCGAAAACAGCTGGCACACCGAATCTGGAGCATTTCTCCGAGACTCTCTTAATGCAGTTCTTTTTCTAAAGGTAGCCATCGCATTTCAGATATTTTCTACTAGTTCCTGTAGTATTATAAATACGTTTTTATAAAACTATAAAAACCACTCAAAAAGTGATCAATATTTTAGAGGCCAGTAATAAGAGAACAGTGAGTGAGCAAGGGATCGGTTAGCGAACGCAGCTTCAGACACGAATACCTCCATATAAATAAATACTTATTGTATTGCAACATCTGTCCGTGTTCGTAATCGGAGCCACGTCCGCAATTTGTCCATACCAGTTTGACCAATCCTTATAATAGCTTTCGTTAACATTACACTTTTAAGATGCGGTAACATCGTCGTTGATAGGTAAAACAAAATAATTTATTGTACTATCACAGATTTATTACATTACCAAATAAAATTTTACACTTAAACTCAATGTGTATGACCCTTCTTTTTTATGAATAATCCTTCACATGTCACTCCGGAACCAGAGCACCTCTTGGAGTTTCTATTAATGCAGATCCAGAACACTCGATTACTAGAAATCTTGTTTCTTCTGTAGGAGTATCCATCGCAATGTATGTACGTTCTGCCATTGTTTTCTGTCATGTACAATTCTGGAAAAATAACACTGTGAAAAATACGGTATCAATAGGTGTTGGTGTTATGACGAAAAATACCGATGTAAACATAAAACATATTTTATAACTTTTAACGATTTATTTGACTTAGATATTTGCTTGTAAATTTCCACTTTTCAAAACGATAACATACCTTTACTTAAACTTAAAATACCTAACTTTACTTGTAAAACATCAGGAACTTGGAATTATACAAGGAGGTAAAAATTCATTCTGAAACGAAATAACAAAATCTAAGACTTGTCAACGTGTGTGCGCAGATCTTTTAGTGCACAGATCAGCCTATAACCGTTAACCAAGCATTCTATTCATCAAACTAAGTATATATAACCCTGCGAAAAATGATTGCTGGGAAATGACTTTTTTTAGGGGTGAAAAATCACGTTTCACGATAAAACTCAATGTAACACACTCAAAACATTGGATGGATTGAATAATATGGGTCTCGTGGAGGTGTTTAAAGTTCTTACATTAAAGACAGTTTAAAAAAAAAAACGTGAAAAAGTTGTAACTTGGACCCCCAATATCTCCGTAACTAGAAGGTTTCCAGGCATGGTCCTCTAGAACAAAAAAAAGATCGCAATGGGGGAAACAAGTGCCTTTCGGCTTCGTTAAGAGTCTTTTTACACCATTTATAGCCAAAATTTAAATACAGCAATAAATTAATAAAAACACTGAAAACTTTATTCACACAATCGTAATTTACAGACAATAAATTGGTACACATTTCATTAACAAAAGTTCATAACATTTAAACAACATACAATCATTGCTACACTACAATGCAACATATTGTTTGTGATAATTACTTACACCAGTTTATTGGCAGACTAGAGAAGAGGAAGATTGACTCTGCCTACTTTTCTACAGACTTGTAGGTCCATATCTGGAACATTTCTTTAGCGTGGAACTATATTGTTTTATCTACACCCATGCTATAAATCCTCTATAAAAGTATCTGAAACAGTTAGCTTATGGCCAACATTAAAACAGCCAGTGTCATAATAACCATTATAACATCCAAACGGGTGTTATAATGTTGTGCTGAATTTCATTATGCAACTCGTTTTAAAAAAAGAACATTGTCTAGCACGTGCGATTCACTACCACAGCGACGTAATTAAAAAAAAAAACCTATAGGTTAATTCGAATTCACGTCGTATCCCGCCATCTTTGTTCAATATTTGGATATTAGTATTGCACTAAGTACTTTGTTGTTTACAAAATGAGTGATACAAGCTTTGTGTATTTTAATAATTGTACAATCCAAAATGTTAATAATTATATTATTACCTATACATGGTTTGTTTGTATTAAATACTTAGCAATTAAACTTTCCATGAATTTACATAGACTTCTTACAACACTGCAACACCCTATGATTTCAGAATCTTTATGGAGGATTCATATCATGGATGTAGATAAAGTCTTGTATGCAACTGTACATAATTAGGTATTAAAACACTCATGTGATACTATTATCACACTCGGCTTCGCCTCGTGTGATAAACCCACATTCGTGTTTTAATACCCCTCATTATACAACAGTTGCATAAATAACTATTAAACTACATTCAACCACCGCCCTAAATTCCAGGATCTTTTGGAGCGTTACTTTAATCGTAACCACTAAAACGCTATCAGTATCACTGTAGCTTCAATATGCTATCTGACAATTTTAAATTCAGATTTACGCTTTGTCATTGTTGTCGAATACGACACAAAAACCCAAAATTATGTGAGGCAGTTCTTGGGTAAAATAAACTTTTATAATAAGTATGTGCCAAATATAGCAATAAAATTGGAACCATACACAGCCACCAATAGTTTAGGACCTGTTGTTAAACCCATCTCAAAAAAAAAAAATGTCAACGCAGAGACAGAATGACGTTTTAAATATTTTTAGCGCTAAGCGTGTTTAGTATTTTTTTGTATAAGCAGGTGTAAAGTGATGTAAGTTTATTTCATAGGTGCATTTTTCTATTCTGTAGAATACATAGCTGGTTGGCTCAAAACGTATGTTTATTACGAGCACATTCAGAAACAGCTGGTCTTAGGTACGGTACTAACTAGACATTCAAAATTGTATTAACCTAAAAAAAATATTAAAAGGTATTTCACAGATATAACAGTATAGTTTTTATTTTTTTTATGGTTGCATCAATTCTAGATAATATCACCAAGAAAAAAAATATTAAACATTTCATTATTAAGATTCAATAAAGATATAAAAAAAGGTCAGAGACCCACGCGCAGCATAAAAACTTCAACATGCCTAACGATAAAGAAGAAGAATCGAAAGATCTATGACTTCAATTCAATGAACTACAATGTTTTAAAAATTTAGATATCGCACTACATTATATCATGAAACTTCAGAACACCTCAATAACTCGGAACGTTCCATCACGCGATATAATCTAGTTACGAAATTGCTTCTCGAATGAAACATAAGCTTTATTTGAATCCAAAACGTATGTGGTGATCCTGAAAAAGATATAACAGTAAAATATTCAGCAAAACTAATATAACGCTAACAAATTAGTTTAAAACAGCAATTGTTTACTCTAATCTTCAGCTCAGAAGCCCATCAAAGGCTTTCTGCCAAACGTTCTTCTCATGGGTATGACGAGAGACATTCGCCAGTTCTCCTGCATCTGTGATGATGGAGCCGGTGCACCTCAACGAGGACTTCTTGTAGCAGACCCACCAGACGGTAGTCCCTAACTCCTTGTACTTTCGGTACCAGAAACCTTTGTACCAAAGATAGACCCTGCCGCAGTAATTTTTGTAGAAAACTGTAAAAGATTGATAAATTAGGGGTTAAGAGAGTTTCAGTCTACTTATAAAATCTTCTATTAGTACCGTAAAATAGGTATAAATTATAAATAATTATGATGAGACATTAATCTATCATTGTACTTTTGATAGATTAATGTCCTAGAAATAATGTCCCAGAAACCTACTGACTGACACATCTTCCTTTTTGAAATATTCACCTGAATTACAAATACTATGCTAGGTTTCAGTAAAACTCTAACGTTTTACTTTAAAATGTATTTTTAGTTAAAATAGTGATGGAATGTCCTTTTTTACATGAATATACAATTTTATAATTATAAAAACTAATATCGCGAAACAATTTCCTTGTAAATAAGTTAGTTACATCACTTGTCCTTACATTTGAAATACCTACCAATGAAACATTAACATTAAGCATACTTACTTGCCTAAATATTGCAGATACAGACCTTTAAAATATTCGTCAATAGTATTGAAAAAGGTTAATGCTTTAAACCTAAATTGACACTGTAAATACTTTGATGCAGTGTTACTATACGACGAACGCCACTCTTTATTGAACAAAAACGACTAGATAATGTGTTATCCGGGAAGAAGGTGGTGAC
Source organism: Xestia xanthographa (assembly GCA_905147715.2). NCBI lineage: Eukaryota > Metazoa > Arthropoda > Insecta > Lepidoptera > Noctuidae > Xestia > Xestia xanthographa. The sequence continues at coordinate 10,858,645 of LR990646.1, forward strand.
AGACGCACACAGTTAACGGCACTTGTACTAGATCTGACATGGATGTCAGTTAAAGTCATGTCAATGTCACAACTGTCATCTGCAATCATCTGTCTGAACAGCGCAATAAAAGGATAAAAAAAGGACTTGCTAACACAAAATGCAGGAATATTATCTTCGGTTCTATTGCTAAGTATTATTCACAAGACTCGTGTGTATGATTTCCTTTTATTTTGACAACGCAATCTTCTACGGTAACAGCAGAAGCTTTACAATTTTTAGACTTTCTCCACTTGCAAACCCAAAAACATTTTCCACATTTCACTCCCGAATTCCTTGTATAACAATATCCCATGTGATACAAGTGTTGCGTTCCACTTTCATGGGATATAAACATGACTGAAAAATAGAAAACATCATGAATAAATTATAATTATGTAATATTGTTTCCTACCGTAATAATAGATTCTCATAAAAAATATGAGAAGTTTATACAACAAAGAAACACTTGCTTGTACATTACAAATCGTATGTTCGACTATAACATACAAAATCGAGAAGTGCGGGTGACATTTGATGACATTAGTAGTCTAGGAGACCGACCGTTACTCGTATGTTTGCTGAAATAGTACATTTTGATAAACGTGTAGGGAAACTTTGTTATTGCATTCGAGGCGGAATACACACCCGAGCCGCAGGAGAGGTGTGTGGGGGTGTTATGGAGCTGAGAACTGCAGTAATAAATACCTACGTGTATCAAACGACGTTTTCAATACACTTTCGAAGAAATAAAATGAAACGAAAACTATTTTTGTCTTAATTTATTAGGAAACTATATTTAATTTCCATTTTTTCCACACTTCGCTTTCGACAGGTTGAAGAAGAAGCAAAGGTGTGAAGCTGCTAAACAGCCTAATATGAAAAATAGAAAATTCAAGTAATTTTGAATTTATAACACAAAATAAATGTTAATTTCCTGGTCCTGGGTTCGATTCCCAGGTCAGACAAAGTGTTATTGGGTTTTTCCATCACGAATTTCTCAGTAGCAGCCACGGAGTCTGGATTTGTGCCCGATTGATGGCAATAGACTCGCCCGCTGTGACCCCTGTTACATGGGACTTAAACATAACTGTCGAAATGTGGGTGTATTATAAGGTTCACCTCTGCCTAACCCTTCGGTGATAGCAGGCGTGATGTTATGTTATGTAAATGTTAATTTGTTCTTATAAGCATTTTTTATAATGATAAATGATGTTTATTTTGCAAGTAGGTTTTTACAAACACTTTTACACGTCATTTTTTTTTAAACTAGATGGGGCCGGTGTTTCGTACCTGACTACTCTGAAAAGAAACAACCGAAACAAACTCAGGGGTCATAGTCTCTTTTGAAGTCCAGACATAATCTTGCTCATAATCTTGCTAATAATCATGTTTATGATAATGATTATAATTGGTGCCAGTTAAGATGAGAATAGCGGTGAGAATGCTACGCCGTAGCGGATCGGGTACGAGTGCTACGAAGCGTGATGTGAGGTGACGATCGTTCAATGTTTTTTCTTCACCCAAAAAGTGTTCAACGCGCCTAAAGAAGTTTTCACTTCAAAAACTACTATTATGAACAAAACACGTTCGCTGCGGACCGAAAGCGTTATTTACTCGGCGCGTTAGAAGGCCGATTGGCCTGTTACTTAAACTCTTCGCCCCTGCGTTATGGGGCTCTTTGACCTAGTAAGGTATCGATAGAAATAAGATCTTATGACCTGAAACCGCACTGAATGAGGGGTTTAATCGAGGGATTATTAATGATGGGAAATGAGTTTTATAATATTAAGCATATTGTTTATATTATCATTTATTAATAATATATCGCGACCCATTGGCACTTTGTCAAATGGTGGTTTACCATGTTGACGCTATTCTATGACACCTGTCCACGCTTTGGTAAGCAAATTAGAATTGTCCGGGGGGGTCGATGAAGATCCTGCAACCGCTGTAACAAAATATATTTATTAAGACAAATGTCCATACAGTTTGTAATACAATAATATCACTACATATTATAAAACAAAGTCCTCCGCCGCGTCTGTCTGTCTGTCTGTTCGCGATAAACTCGAAAACTACTGCACCGATTTTCATGCTCTTCTCACCAATGGATAAAATAGTTCTCGAGGAAGGTTTGAGTATAAAATTTGTCAAGTTTTTGTATAAATTGGCTAAATTATAATGATATTTGTTGGTGTCGGAAAAAAGTAAGCCGTCTGGGAGTATATTTTTGGTTGCGATGTCCGATATCCAAGCGGGCGAAGCCGCGGGTCATAAGCTAGTATTGAATAAAAGTTAGTGATTGGTTTGAATCGTTTCGTCAACTCGTTATATAAGAGAAGCAAAGTAAGCAAACCATAGAGATTATTTAAACTAATTAAATTGTTCATGCTATGAAATGATAAACTTCAAATATATACAAATATTGTATTACATAACATAACCTCACGCCGGTTATCTCAGAAGGGTTAGATAGAGGTGTCCTCAATTATAATACACCCACTTTTCGCCAGTTATGTTTAAGTCCCATGTAATACATGGTGGCGAATCTATTGCCATCAACCGGAAGACAACAAAATTCCTGATGGAAAACCCAATAACACTTTACCCGTCCCAGGAATCGAACCCAGGACCTCATATTCGGCAGTCGTTCATTGCTTGCGACCACTCGACCAACGAACGAGGCACTCATTCATTTTATTTTATTAGTTTGATTTATTAATTAATATTAATCGATATTAAGTTCGACGGTTACAGTCACGACAAAAGGTAGGAAAATAATACAATACCTCGTATTCAGTACATCATTCTGAACCCCACTACATAGAATTTTTTAAATCGGTAATTTAAAAAAAAAACACACACAGACACAGCCTTTCCATACATTTAACGTAGGAATGGCACTTTTGCAGGAAACAGGAGATTAAAAAAAAAAAACCACTTCGTGTAACGTGGTCCAAACATCCGTGTTCTCGTATAGGTGCCTTGCTACGCTCCGTGCTACGTCGTAGCTCATTGCTACGAACGCTACAATCGCATCTTGTGTCATTTGTCTGTTTGAGGATCTACATTAAATAACCAAAACCCACGATTCTTTATAAAGCATTGCCGGACAATTCCTAGTCTACAGTTGCCCTATAACTTAAAAAATATACTTAATAATAACACTCACTAATGCAAAACATAACCTACGTAGATTGTCGAAATTGCATTGAAAATTAAAGACTGAATTCAATTGGTAAAAAAACATGGTATTTCATACATGAAAACTGAATATGGATGGTTGTGTTCATTCTTGACTCTGATGGGAACGTCACCATAGGTAACGATACACCTGCATGATTGTGCATACCCAGTAGATCCTTCCACCGAGTTCAGTTCTTAAATAAATTGTAGATACACAATTGATGGAAAAAGCGCCAAAGGAGGTGGAGTGGCCAAAGGGCACGTCAGAACATGAAAACTGAGTTTCAACCGCGGGAACCACGTAGGGCGGTGGCGCACTAAGCGCAAGCGATGCGTTTGCTCGCTTCCAGGGTTAAATCACGACTGATCGATAACGGGGTGGGGGCTCATCGGACTCGCTTTCTAGTTTCTGTGACCGTGTGAGCAAGGTATATATAGCTCATTAGAGATTGCAAATTGTGTAAGCCGCAATAACATTCAAATAATATTTTAGAATAGTCATCATTATACCCATTGCCCAGTAGTTATAACTGGGTTGTGGAGGTCAGATAGGCAGTCGCTCCATGATAATACTGGTATTCAGCTGCATCCGGTTAGACTGGAAGCTGACCCCAACATAGTTGGGAAAAGGTTAGGCAGATGATGATCTGCCCTTGCCCTTTCCTAATATTTTGGGGTCGGCTAATAGGCTTGTCTAACTAGTCTAACCGGATGCAGCTGAATACCAGTATTTTATATGGAGCGAATGTCTATCAGACGTCCTTCTCTGTGTTATAAATAGTATTATTCGTTAAGTAATTTTTGTTGGAACTAACCGACCATAATGCAAAATTAAAATCAAATTTCAAACTAAAATAATATATTTATATAATAATAAGCTGATAAAATAAGATACTTGAACTAATAAAAAAAACATTGCTGATAAATGAATAGTATTCAAACAAGCCAAAATAAATTCGAATTTAAGGTGTCAAAAATACTTAAAAATATGAGCTACTCAAATACAAAGTGGGCGACAAACAGTGGGCGTATATAAATATTTAATACATCTATTTGAAAATAAAAATTTGAGTTACTAGTTGTTTAATAAGATCAGAGTGATAATTTTGGGACTCGGAAAAATCTTAAACAAGCTTTATTATTAGTCAACAAGCCCGCTGCTCGGGGCTCCTATTTCTAATTGTAGTGTTTAAAGGTCTTCTTCTTTCTTTATCGTGTGGTTAGTGCCTAACCTGGTGTCAGAGTTTTTTAGCCGTCCACCATGGGCCTATGACTTGGCTTGGAACATGCCGTCGAGAAATATCTCTCAAGCATGCTGGTCTCCTCACGATGTTTTTCCTTCACTTAAGCAAGTAATAATTATACAATACGCACATGAATCCGAAAAATCAGAGGTTCTGGCTTTTGGTTCGAACTCGAGACCTAAGACCTAAGAAACCTAAGAAAGAAGGCCTTCGTGTTGGGTAACACGAAGGGGATGCCAGGGTCTTAGTTCGCACGCTTCGCCGGCTCACTAGACCCAGCCATCCCCTTCGCACCTAAACTGTCCAAATCGGGGTGCCACAACTCCCGAGCTCGCTTCGCTCGCTCTTGCTTCCTATGTTCTCCTTACCGCAATGACCAAATAAATAGTTAATAACTTGGTATAATAGTCGCCCATTCGGTAAAGGTATTAATCGCTAATTAATTTTTATTCGTCCTATTAATAATTTCCCCAGGAACGTTTATAATCATTTGTACACTTTGTATACGATCTTAAATTACTTTTTAAGTTCTTAAAAAAAATCTACCAAATATTATTTTACTTTTGAAAGCAACAATCGCTTTTTGAGCGCAGTTTGTTTAAAAATAAACAAAACCATGCAATTTGTGCACTACAGTAATAATAAACTATGAGACTACTCCGTGTAAAATGTAATTTAATCTATGGTTATAAGTTCATCAGAGCACGGCTTGACCAACGAATGAAAATTATGGTCACTATAACTCCAGTGAGGCTCTGTACGAAGCTGTCAGTTTTGCTCGCACGAGTTGGGTTATACACAATATTGGCACCTACTGTGCTCCGAGTATCTGCATTGTGTTTAGATAAAAACCGCCACCTCTGATGAGGTGCGTGGGTATATCAATCAATAATATTCAATATTCAATGGAATACCCAGCGTTAAATGCCCACTTTCGAGCGACTGTTTTAATGGCCAGCACTCAAACGCAAGGTCCAGCGGTCAAGCTATATTTCTGCCCTTAATTTATCTTAAAGCGAAGCTCACCTAAGATTCTGAACGCGATCATTACAGTTAAACTACATTCAAGACCCATCTGTGTCATAATTGTTCTGGAATCATACTAATATTATAAATGCGAAAGTTTGTGAGGATGTACGAATATGCATTTCTGGATGTTTGTTACTCTTTCACGCAAAAACTACTGACCGGATTTGGATGAAATTTGGCACACAGATAGTTTATAACCTGGATTAATACATAGAATCTTTTTTATCAAGGTACTATGATCCCGCGGGATTATCACCGAACTCCACGTGAGCGAAGCCGCAGGCATAAGCTAGTATTAATTAATCAACACTAGCAGTTCTTATTCCCAATTTAGGTGTCCTGATCACGTTCAGTTTCAGTGGTGTAACTGGCCCTTAATGGTTATGCACACATTTCTGTTTAATGACGACGTCATTGAAGGTAGTGCTGGTGGCTCTGCATCCCATGCTTTTCCTACAACAGATATCCACAAGGATCTGGCTCCAGAACTGCGGTTGTTCCGGTAAAACCTGTACTTCTCCACCTAGATCGTGCTTACCATAGCGAGTCTTAGTGTATATCATAACTAAAAAGGTTAAATGAATAGTTAACATAATTTAAAACTTTTTTAAATAATTTAAAACTTGTACCGAAATGTTTGTCCCGAAACTGTGCCTGCATTCGAAAAAATAAAAAGTTCCATATTTTTTCATATTTTTATTACAAACTCGTACTAAACAGAAGCAGCAGTACAATTAATCCCTAGCAGTGCTTATACGTGAGTTGACTTTGAGTGTCAAAGTACTGCTATACTTTGAATGGAATTTCACGTATTAATTCTGGGAAGCACCAAAAATAATGATGTCAAGTGGAGTATGTAAATCAATAAGCAGATGGCGAATGTAATGGTGTTAATAATAATATGATGATGTAGACCTATCAGCGTCCGTAGCCTGGCTACGTTCCGGGGACCTATTCGGAGAAACCGAAGGTTTTGTCTGTGCAATAATAAATGAAGTTATGATGACGAATAACTACCGGAGATTTATTGTGAAGGATGGCATGGTTGACATATGTCGTGCATGCCACCGTCCAGGCGAATCAATCCGTCACATTATCTCCGGGTTTTCCCGTCTAGCTAACGGAGAGTACCTGCATAGACACAACCTTGTAGCCAGGATTATCCATCAGCAACTTGCTCTAAAATACAACCTTGTGGAATCGGAAGTGCCTTACTATAGGTATGTGCCCGACCCAGTTCTCGATAATGGCTGTATCACGTTGTACTGGGGTCAATCCATCATCACTGACAGGACTATTGTAGCCAATAAGCCTGATATAGTGGTGGTGGATCGATCAGAGCGCGCGCAATGATTGTTGACATAACGGTCCCGCATGATGAGAACCTCGTGAAAGCCGAGAAAGATAAACAAATCAAGTATCTTGAATTAGCTCGCGAGGTTGTTGACATGTGGGAAGTGGACTCAGCAATCATTGTACTGATAGTCGTATCAGCCCATGGCTTAATTGCCAAGAGCCTCGATCAATACCTGAGGAGGCTCTCGTTAGGCAGCTGGATCATGGGCTTGATTCAGAAAGCGGTACTCCTGGATACGGCTCGTATTGTTAGGAGGTTCCTCTCTCTGGAACCCTGACCGCCGGTAGCTTGGACCCTGTTCCCGATACCAGTGGGCTACAATTTTGTTATATTTTTAAATGTTATTATATATTTTTTAAATTAATATTTAAAGATGTAACGAGTTTGTCTAAAACTAAATAAAGGAAATAATAATAATAAGCCTTTATTTCCCAAAATAATAGTTATACATAATTCCAAAAAAATAGTTTACATGCACATAACAATACCAATTCTTATTAAATATTAAATTTAATATATTTACATTTCTAATAGATTTCAATTTGATTTGATTTTTGTACAATACTATTTTTAAATCCTTTTTTTTATTTTTTATACATGATTTCATTTCATTATAAATAATTATTATATTCAATTCATTATTTAATTTAATTTTAATTAATTAATCATAATATTCAACATTTAATCCGATTTTTCAATTATTTAAATTATGTTTTTGAATGATATTCCATTATCACATTTTTAACGTGATTATAATTATATTTAATTCGATTTTCGGAATACTTTGTTAAGATAAGATAAGATAAGATCATATTTTATTTGCTAAACATGTGTCATACATACAAGAAAATACATGCATGCAAGATGGTAACACGAACAACATTAATAGGTGCAGCATGTTTGCCACATGATAAAAAAAAAATGAAGAAATTATTGATACATGTATATTATTGGGCTACCCATTTCTGGGCGTAGGCCTCCTCCAAATCTTTCCAGTGCTGTCTATCTTGTGCTTGGCGAGTCCATGTAGATCCGGCTACTTGGTAGATATCGTCACTCCAGCGTCGTCTAGGTCTGTGTAATGGTGTTACTGACAGAAAATTCTGTGACTTTGATTGATCACCTCCTACCATGACGCTTTTAAATCAATTATATTGCTCCAGAATCAGAACGCAATGTAGCCGAAGTTGTTTTAAAGCTATGCCCAAGTGTATAAGTTAGCATTTGGCAATCCCAAAAACTTAGCAATATCCTTTGGCATGGCAGTAAATTTGTGTAAACCAATTGGTTGAGCCATACATTTTCCGTTTTGATAGTTTTGAAAAAAGAAGTTAGTTTTTGCTACAGGTATGCGTAGAGCTTCATATTTTTGTACTATTTCATAAAACGGACTGTGAATAGGAAATGATCGCTGATTTTTTTGACTATTGGTAACTCTGATGACAAGCATATTGCCGTGAGTGTCGATGTCTTCTGTAGTAATGTTACTTAGTTCCCCACGTTTACATCCACCAGCGATTCCGAATATTAACGCAACCTGAAAAGAGACAAAACATTTATTGCGTAAAGCTAAGTAGCTATAACATAGTACGTATATGTAAATAAAGGTAATCGCACACTTTTTTTTTCGGTCATAAAACTGCACCGGATCAGCATTGCTTCTGATCACCCATCTCGTCATCAATCAGGCGTCAACCCAACTTAAGTTCGTAACCGGATCAACTCAGCTCGCCAAGCCGAAGCCGCTTCACCTTAAGCTCGGTGACTTTTTTTTTATTATTTTGGGACAAGCCCGCCACACTGTTCCCAAACCACTGTAACTCCTGAAAGCCAGAATCAACAGTGGCGACCACCAGAAAAGCGCCGAGACAATGAAGCTCCACGAAGTCCCAGAGAATGAATCCTCTTCTGTCTTGGATCCCGCAACGAATTTAATCAGAAAAGTATAGCGGAGGAGTAGGAAAATCCGTAATTTCCACTTCCCTCCATATCAGCAGGAGACAGAAAGAAACAAGGCAAATAGGCGCAAAGGGACGTTTACAACTGGGATAGGCCCAGTTGCCGGTAGCTCGGTGACTACTGTAAACTAGTTAATCCCAAGACGAAGAGAAATCATCCTGATTAGGTTGAGTTCGACGACGCTGATCTTGTGCAGACGTATATGTGTGTAAGCAGTTCAACTAACCTTTGTTGCCAAGTACTGACTATCCGGAGCAGTTTTTAGAAACATTTTAACGTCATTTGCTGACAATTTTTTTGCCTTCTGTTTTTCTGAACAGTCTGAGCGTCTCCTTACAAATTCAGTCAGGTTGGAATACGGTTTGATGTCAATACCATGTTTCGTCCAAACAGTGTCTTTCAGCATGGAGTAGATACTCCACAGCGTGCTAGGCTTGTGTTTATTTGCCAGGTCATTGAAGTAAGCCAAAAATACATCTTCTGTAAATGAGCGGGCATTTGAACTGATTTTCCATTCCATGAACTTTTCATAGGCTGTTGTGTCTTTTTCCTTAGGTACCAACAGGTTATCACTAGCATCTTGTGTGTCATCAGTATCTGCATGAGACGACAGCCTATCTAAAATAAAATAAATTAATCTTCGTTAGGTGCCTATTTGAAGTCAATATTTAACGGAAATTTCTTATTAAACTCCTAATTTACTTTAATCACTATTACTAGAGTTAATAATAGCGTAATCACAAAATTAATTAATTTCACATTTTGTTTAATATCATGGTTTATAAAATCGGTCGAGATGACGTCAGTGTTGGCAAACATATCCAATACGGGAGTAATCTTTGGAATCACTGATCCGATTTCGAGTTCATAGAAAATGCCCGTGATCCTCTATTCAACAATACAAACTGTCCGCAATGCAGATACAATAATTATTAAAGAATTAAGTGTACAGTCAGTTATGATTTCAGACTTTTTGTATTTGAACTAGTGATTGTGATTTCCTTTACACTTGATGATGACGTTATTATAAGTGGAGATGGTGGCCTTGCAGCCACTGCTCCTAGCTCTGCTGCAGGTCCAATAACCATTGAGGCCTCGGCATCTATTGTTCTTGTTGTACCTGTAGACTCCTATTAAGATAACGGGCCGGCCGCAACGAGATGTAGAGAAAACAGCTGCAAGGGAAAATCTAATTCTACTAAAGATAATTTTTACAGCACTGCTGTTAACGTAATAGTTTCCCTCGTATACAGACTGCGTATTTTGCAAGTAAACTTAATGATTTTAAAATATAGTAGCATTGACCAAACCACTGATGCTGCTAGTGCAATCCATGACGCCGCCGTATCTACTATACTAATATGTTCGAAAATTTCCAGAATTATGTCTTGTATTACTGGCTCTGTAATAATAATACAAGCTATGCTAAATTAATCATTTTAATATTTTGATACACAATAGTTATTTGGTAACTCACTGTTGAACAAAGCAGATTCAAAATTTCGGAGACAAAGACCTAAACTATCCTGATACATTATTAGATTTAGAAACTCTAGGTTTCAGAACATACCCCGTGTTTTAATTAACAATCACCTTCACATGGTTGTATTTTCCATGTATATAGTTGGGCCACATGTGACCCTATAATGACAAGCTTCGCAAGACATATTTTATCTCTAACAATAGTTGTCGTATAAGATCTCTGAATCAGGAAAATAACTTAGGGGCCGCCTCCAAGAGCGAGAGAATCGCGGCGATATTATCGTGCTTGCCACGTTTTTCTATACACCCTCTTTTGGACCGTCTCCACGGGCGAGAGAATCGCGGCGATTTTTTCGTATAGAAATACGTTGAATCGTCGCGATTCTCTCGCTCGTGGAGGCGGCCCCTTATACATTTTAAAGTAGTAAATATGACCAGGACTCGAAATAAAATTCGGTTTTTGAAGTTGTTCGATGGCCACAACGCGTTGTGGTTGGTTTATTCGCTCAATGACGGTTTTCAATCTTTGATATTGATAGTTTCAACCAAAGAGATTTACAAGAATAGGGATAGAGCGGACATTGGGAATAATGTCATACAAAAATTTTAATCCCGAACATTTTCGATTTTGACACACGGATGCTACGTGACAAGCGGGCGTATGACACTAGGAAACAACGATTTATTATAAGTAGTAACAAGTATTTGGGTTACGATTTTCTTCGAGTTGTCCAGTCTATCACTCGTACATGTTTGAAATTTTATTTGTAATGTCTTTGGGTTCAACACATCTTTATTATTCTATTTCACTTCTCAACATGATTATGTCGGTGCATGAATTTGACAATAACGTCGTCGATTGTGACGAGACGTGCTCTGCAGTGCCTACTCCACTTGCAGCACCGCCATTGCTTCCTATTGCTGATCTGATGAACCTGCCGATTACGATGAGGGATGTACCAGTTGTACCGATAGTTGTTGAACAGGATCACTGGCTTTCCAAACCTGGATGTAGAGAACACTGCAGCTGTGAAAAAAAAACAACTCGAAAAAGTTTGATAAAATACAAAACAAAAAAAAATTGAATATTAAAAGTAACATTGCAATAAATAAATTAAAGCAACATTAAAACAAAAAACCATAAAAGTGGTTACAATTCATACCCAGGTGCGTTAAAAAAACACATTGATAGATTTAATTTTTAACATTCGTTTAATAAATTGTATTTATTTTACGAAAGGTAGCTTCACAGCTGACAGAACACATAAATATGACACATATATATTGCACAATCGGCTGTTGATTATACCTAACACATCTTTAATATTTGACGACCCGAATGGCGCAGCGGTAGTGAGGCTGCCTTACGTTCTTAGGGTCCCGGGTTCGAATCCCGGTAGGAGCAAATGTTTGTGTGACAGACATTTGTATCCGAGTCATGGATGTTTGTATAATAAGTATATTTTACATACAAAAAGTATCTATGTAGTATATTAACTATCTGGTGTCCACGATACAAGCCTCGTTGCTTAGTGTGGCACTAGATGGCGCGGTGTGTAATGTCCAGCGATATATTATTATTATGAACACAATTACCTAGTTAGTATTAAAAGTATATAAAATGATCATCTAATTATTTATCAAAATGTCAGTTACGGGATATCTTCCGTGATTATAAATTATTTTTGAGCTCCCGATATTTCGACGCTGTTGCAAGCGCCATGATCGCGGGTTAACAAAAATAATTTATAATCACGGAAGATATCCCGTAATTGACATTTTAAGTATAGTTAAGAACCGTGAAAGCTTAAAACAGTGTTTAATTATTTCTCATGATAAGTTTTAATTATTTCTCATGATAGGTTTTAACGTAGATAAACAAGTAGAGATTTACTATTCCATTTCAGCAACTTCTTCTGCAGTCATTCCATGATTATGTTGGTTCCTGAATTTGACTATTGCGTCTTCGATAGTGATGAGACTGGCTCTACAGCGGTTACTGGTCCACTTGCAGCACCGCCATTGCTTCCTGGTGAACCGCTGATCTTGTTGATCGCGGTGAGGCTTGTACCAGTTGTACCGATAGTTGTTCAGTATGATCACTGGCTTACCATATCTAGACGATGAGAACACTGGAGCTGTAAAGAAACCAAAATTCAGTCAGATTTTTAGCAAAATTAAATAAATAAATTAGCCAACCACGGCTGGTGCAATCCGGTCGAAACGTTGGGCTTATATTAAAGGTAAAATTCGCGATAAATACCTGTTTACATGTGTATTATAAATAAATTAGGTAAAGTAAAAATTTAATAAATTAAAGCAACACAAAAAGAAATTGTAATTGAAAAATGTATTTTATGAGCTCATTTAAAATAAAATTTACATCACATAACAATAACATTTGTTTTTAATATATTTTAACAAAGTATTTGTAAAAACAAAATATTTTTCCAATGTACCAACGAACGAAATTTATTTTAGAATAGTTTCAGTTTCATTGTCTACTTTTATTTCATTGAACTTAAAAATGTCTTCCACTTATTTACAATGAAATCTTAAATTCATACACTTACTGACAGCCAACGTACCTACTGCCTGAAGTATTTTAACTATTTTTCGTTTATGCATTTTGTAACATAATTATGGTCGACAGTATATTGGTTAGTATATTAGTAGTATATTTGAATTGTTTATCTTTCTCTGCTTCCAAGAGGTTCTCGTCATGCAGGAGCTTAATATCAACAATCATAGCGCGACGCTCCAATCGATCTATCACCACAATGTCAGGCTTATTGGTAACAATAATACAATACAACGTGATATTACCATTATTGAGAATTGGGTCGGCGCGTACTTATAGTATGGCACATCTGATTCCACAAGGCTGTACTTTAAGTTGCTGGTGGATAATTCTGGAAACGAGGTTGTGTCTATGCCAGTACTCTCTGTGAACTATTATTATTATAGGTTTTTGCTGGGAACACCCAAAAATTCCGGAAAATTTTATTACGAATTTCGATATTCCGATTATCATTAGTCCGAATTTCATAATTCCGTTTTTGCTAGCCTGCAACTAGCCGGTTCTGCGTCTGTTCTTCGCCGTACACTACGGATGAGTATGTCCTCTACCAGAAGTGCTTATGACAACGTTATCGTAAGTAGTGACGGTGGCTCTGCAGTTGTGCATCGAGGACCACTTGACACATAGCCACAGGGCTCGTAGGCCTTTGCTGTCACTGCGCCGGTTAAACCTGTGGTGTCCCAGATTCAGGACCGGCTTGCCGCACCGAGATACCGAGTACCATACGTCTGAAATGGTGAGAATTTGTTAGAAACCAGTAGAAAGATGATTTTTGAAAAGACACTCATTTAGTTTTGCTGTTTTCTTTATGCTTAGTTTTCGGCGGAATTCCATAAATTCTTGAAATGTTACTATAATCTGTTATGTGTATATACGTAGTATTGATTAAAAATTAAATTAAAAAAATATTATGCCCTGTCATTGTAATAATAATATATATATTTATTTTTGTATTTTTAACTGTTTTTTGTAGAAAATAATAATTTATATGATTTAATTAATATAAATAAAAGAAATACATTAATATACTTCCAGAGTTTCGAGAGTTTACAATCTCGCTAGATACCTTAAAATCTGAAGTAGAAGCAAATGGCATACTTAGTTTCTATTTTTTTTTCGTTTTTTTTTTTTCCAAAAAATTCGAAATTCAAATCATAAGCGTATTCGTAAAATTTAAAATTAGATATTTTCTTTTTTTTTTTCAAAATTTCTCTTTCTTTCTAGTAATATGACAAGTTTACTTGATATTTGTAGCGATTTTTGATGATGGATAATTTTTTTTCTAAGCTGTGGAAAAAGGAAAAAAAACTAAGTATGCCACAAGCTACTACTTCGTTCACCTAATATACCCATTTTTTTTGGAAAGTGATAAAAAAGTCATCCGGTATAACACATTGTGTAGAAATACAAGCTTAACAATTTGCATTACAGGGTCAATCTTCTTCATCATCAAATCAACTATGAGAACAACTCTGAAATCACAAAATCAGCTGATCACACATTACGCCAATTTATATAAACACGAAATAGGAACTGAACAGCAGTTCTACGTCATATAACAAAAGCAAAGGTTGTACCAACTCGGACCAAATTGAGCGACGATCTTTAGAGGGTGACAAGCATCGTGTATCGGGCTGAGAGTAACCCGAAGCTGGAGAAATCTTAGTCCAGCAGTAGATTTATAGAAACTGATGATGATGAAATGTCGTCTTTGAGCTCCTTGAGTTATAAGTCTAGCTACACGATAACTGACAAATGCTTGCACTGACTGGACAGGTCCACTCAAATCTGTGTGGTTCTATCTTCAAAATATCATCTCAGACACTAATCTACATGGTCTTCATGTGAATTGAGCAAGATTATGTCTGGACTTCAAAAGAGACTATGTGAGTTTCTTTCGGCTGTTTCTTCTCAGAGTAGTCAGGTACGAAACACCGGCCCCATCTAGTTTAAAAAAATGACGTGTAAAAGTGTTTGTAAAAACCTACTGGCGAAATAAACATCATTTATCATTCATTTATCATGAACATGGGCGCCAGCATTTTCCAACATCGTCGATTCTGCCAGCGTCTAGTGATTATGTTGATCAACGAACTGGACAACCTGGTTGTCAATAGTCTTGATGAAGGATGGGCAGCCACTTTGCTTCTTAAGACAGAGCCAGAGCCCTCTAGGCCCAGTTCTATAGCAGTTATGTTGGTAGTACTTGTAGGGACCACGCTGTAACATCGGCTTCCCTTGTCGCGATACCGTCTGTATTATAGCTGTAACAATGAGACTTTTGTTAAATTGTTTTATGTATGAAGAGAGTATTCGTCAAACTGTAAAATTAGATTTAGGATTCGTATGTAAAATTATTTAATGGTCATAGCACACTATACCGGCACCGCTCCAAACCAGCAATAAACTTGCCATTCAAATTATAGCATTAAATCGTGTGTCGTATAATATATTTCATAATGTCTATTTGAAAAAGTTTACGGCGAGCAGTCAATCAGCGCCCTTGCCGCTACCATACAACTCGAGCTCGTGCAAGCGAGCGGACAGCGTGCTTACAGCGCGCCGACTGCATGCTTGCTGCCAGCGAACAGCGTGCTTACAACGCGCCGACCACATGCTTGCTGCGATCAATCAGCGTGCTTACAGCGCGCCGACCGCATGCTTGCTCCGCGCCGACTCCGAGTTACCCGCGAGTCGATTTGTATGGTAGGGGTAAGCGCGCTGACTGCACCTCGCGAACGGCGCGCGGTTTGCGGGCTTGCACCTCGCGGCCGGCGCGCGTACTGCAAGTTTTACACCTCGCTGACGATGCGAAGTTTGCGCGCTGGCGGCTAGCCGTAGCCCAAATTCGAGGCAACGCCGGGCTGCAGCTATGCTGGTGCGGTGCCGGTATAGTGTGCCATGACCTGAAGTTTAAACGATAGTGGAAATATTATTCTTTACTTGCACCTGTTATAACAAAGACTGTCTTCTGTCTCACGATGTTCTCCTTCACCGTTTGAGAGTTCGTAAATCGGGACCGTCAGCACAGGGCTACCGCTGCACTCAAACATGAAGATTAATGTTTTGTATTAAAACCATTTTAATTTTATTCATAAACATTCATATATTTTGTGCATAGTAAAACCATTTATCACACATACTTATATAAGTACCTTAATATGTTGACAAATAAATATGACCTACTCAATGTTTTTGTTTATAACTAATAAGCACCTAACCCCGAAACTAAATCACGATTCATTTTATGACGACTATTTAGTAAACCGAAGAACAAATTACGACCCGGGCGAGGATATCGAACACTGGCAGAATTGAGAGTAGTATCTGTGCAAGTCCAGTGTCCGAGCCACACCCGCAATGTATCCGTACTGGTTTGATCGAGCCTTTAATCAGCCACATGGTGTAGCAATTTCGCTATTCCTTTCTTTCGTTCTTGATTGTACATAAATACAATTTTACATTATCAATAACAATTTAACTTCCATCTCTGCTAACCAAAACAAACTTTTTACGTTCAAGCGACACGCGTGTAATAACAGCGACTGCAGAGGTTGGAGTGTAGCCTTAGGGGCGCTACGGCGCGAGGACTTAGAAAAATTTAGCCAAAAATGTGTTATTTTCGCAAATCGTTTATTTTCTCGATTCTATCGTATAAAACACATAAACACGATTATAAAAGGCTAAAGGTGTTTTGGTGTTTTTTTGTCTCCGACTAACCGTTTGCCGTAAAAACGATGTCGAAGGGATCCATAGGTTAGATTAGAACTGTGAAGAACTACGCACGAGCGAAGCGAGTGGTGCCACGGCAGCAGCTAGCAAACGCTACTTAGAAATTAGTCGAAAGTAGTTTAAAAAGAAAGTTTTCTAAGTCTTTTTTTTCATAGTGCCCCTAAGACGACCCACTGACCCGATAATTCAGTGCATGGTTTGTTTGAATGCGGTGTCCAGAGCCACGTCTGCAATATGTCTGTACCGCATTAACCAAACCTTAAGTGTAACTTATCCGACACACAGTTCCATGCATATTCTTTGTAAAACACTCTTTTGTTTTTGTCTAATATTTGTGGTTATGCAAGTTCCTGACAGTGACAACTTCATCATTATGTGTCCGTATGGCCGCCCTGCAGCCCGTCCCCCACTTGACACAGACGAAGAAACCTCTCTCTCCCTTACTGTTGCTGTGCTGGTTGAAGCGGAAGCCATCGTACAGGATCACTGGCTTACCGTACTTCGATTTCGCGAAAATGAAGTCTAAAAAAAATTAAAGATTGTGGTGAGAAAGTCAATGGATTAGTACACGAATGGTATATGTGGAGCCTACATTTCAAGCAAATCTTGGACTAAAAGAGGCGCTTAGCTATCAAAATCATTTATGACAGTGAATACTATATTGAAACGGGAAAAGATGTCATTAAAGTAAGAAAAAAACTATTAATGTGTTAATGCATTTATTATTTCAGACACGCATTTCTTCAACTAATCTGAAATTTAATATTATTTTTTTTAATACTTTTCATAGAACAGGGATATGTACTAACTCTAATCTTAGAACTCTTTATTATTTGCACCACATAAAATTAATATATTTAGTGCATGTGACCACTCATAGGCTATGTTTTAGTTACGATGTATATAGATTTTTTCGAAAATATAATTATATAATATGTAATTATAATATGTAATTCTAAGATTAAAATATTAACAAAACATAAAATATTTTATTCCATTGCTTGAATATTCTTGAATATAAATCATTATAAGCAAAATTGGGGCCAAAATCAAAAAAAATCAAAGCATTTATTTCAAGTAAGCCAGTTACAGGCACTTTTGAATTGTCGAAACAAAGATGAAAATTAAATGTAGCTACAGTCCCAGTCACAAGACATAAAAACTGTGAAAGTACTGTAGTTGCCCATTCCCTAGCGTAGATCTCTATGGAGAAGAATGGGCAAGAAACTCCATGGACACTCTTTTAAATCAGAATATTGTTACAAAATCTTGGTTACATCATTCACGTTGAGATGGTATATTATGTGAGAACAATGTAGCAAGATGTGCACGGCAAAAGTGTCCACAGCAAAAAAAACACAAACAAAAAAAAAAATACAATTCAAAATAATTCATTCAAATAAGCCATGGCAACCAAGAGATGACCAGTCACAACTGACAGCGCCCGTTCACGGACATGACGCATGGATCAGCACCATTCAACTCAACCATTTTGAAGGGAACTAAATGATCCGACACATGCGCCACCATCAGCGAGACAATAGAGTGAGCATGACGTGCTCCAAACCGCCAGGGCACATTCAAGTCAAAAAAAGACGTAGTTTTCCAGTGAATGATAGCTTTCTAGTACATAGTACTCACACAATATGGGCTATGCATTTATATAATACTAAAGAGATTGATTCTATACAATGCAAAGATAGTTGTACAATCTTCAGCAGCTCCAACAATACAATTTAATGCTATCAATTTATGCGCCCCTGTCCATGTGGAGCAGGACCAGCATTGAGCCAAGCATTTTTATCATCGATATAATCGCTCAACTTGTAATATGCTTGCTTACATAGTGTGCGTTTAATGCATGTTTTAAATTTCGTCTCATTCAGTTCAAGAATACTTTGTGGAATTTTATTATAGCATCTCAAACAGTACCCCATGAAAGATGAGTCTACTTTAGCGAGTCTGAAACCTGGCTGAACTAGTTGGTCCCTATTTCTAGTACTGTAATTATGTCTGTCACCCCTTTTACCAAAAAGGTGCAGATTTTTTCTGACGTACATTATGTTTTCGTAGATGTATTGACAATGTACCGTCATGATGCCAATATCCTTAAACAGTTCCCTTAGAGAATCGCGCCTACGAAGATTATATATGGCTCTGATGGCTCTTTTCTGCAGAATAAATATAGACTCAATATCAGCAGCCCGTCCCCACAGCAAAATGCCATAAGACATTATACTATGAAAGTAACTAAAATAAACCAGTCTAGCGGTATCTACATCAGTATACTGACGGATTTTTCGGCCCTATTCGAGGTGCTTCTTAATGATCAGTTTTTTTGGGTTATATTATGAAAACGCCCAAATTTTGCAACGATTTTCTAGAATGCACAGTATAATGAGCTGTCACTGTAAATGAGACATACTATATTCCATGGTAAATCATTACAAGTTTAACCGTGCCCTCAACTCGTAGTTTAACTAGAGGAGTTAAACTTCAAGATGGGGCACAGTTAACTTTAAATAAATTAATAACATAAATAAAAGAGCAAGTGAGAATAATGTCCTTATTTCTAGTCATGAGTGTGTTTCCTAGTTTCAACAATATCATTATCGATGGTCGCGAGCATGCCGCGACAGCGATACACTGACGACCATTTCACACAGCGCCACACCTTCTTTGCACCGCAGTTTGGATTAGACAGGTTGTACTCTTGTCCTTGATACACCAGCTTCGGTTTCCCGTATCTTGACGACGTCAGAAACATAGCTGGAATAAAAATATATGAACTTGAATCCTAATATTATATTCTTTCAAAGAGTAATGTTTTATAGTTAACTCACACGTATAAAGATGCAACAGTGTCCTGTATCGTAACGACATCGCCTCGGATCGGGAGCAGATAGTGAAAATCTTTCCCTGATCCCTATCCAATCCGTGAAGGTAGATATTATTAGGTACCGAGATTAATAATTTTGAAGGACAAGTAAAAATTACCCCTATGAAAATATAAAATGTACTAAGGTAAAATTCTATGGCAACACACGGGCGCGATCGGTCGCTTCTCGATAATGATGTCATAAAAAAACAATTGACGATCGAACATACTTGTGCCGAAGATGATGTTGTCACGTTTTAAAAGTATGTTAAAATTTAGGGAATCAGTGATAATTTGCGACAAAACTTTTCATTTTAAAATTCATAAACATGTTTACTTTCATGAACATTTTATGTTCCTTATTATATTTGGCAATTCATGGTATACCTATAATTATGCCCCTTTCGGATCGGACAGGGTTTTTTTAACATATTGTATAAGCTTCGACCATTGAATGTGTATATAGTTTAATATCAGTACCAATCCAAGTTATTATCTAATATAATCGTGCTTTGAATAAATTAGTCAAATAATTGTGCCTTTTAAGACTGGATTAAAAAATATCATCATCTGGCAAATAAGTATGAAATGAAATAAGAACAGTAACTAATCAAAAGTAAACTTTATTATAAGGCACTCAAACACTTAACACAATAAGGCACTTTTATTTATAACTAAGGTAATAATTTTAGTGGTTATGTTTATCATTAATAGAATGAGGATTTTCATTGTAAGTGATTATTCTAGCTCTACAGCCTTTTTCCCATTTAATGCACCTCCATACTTGACTGCTGCCCGATTTTGGATCCTTCAGACTATATCGATTCCCTTTGTAGGAAAACATTTTATTTCCTTTCTTCGATAAAATGAAGACCGGCTCTGGAAATAACAGAAATAATGCAACATAGAAATTGGTCATCAAAAATATGTATTTTTGGTGACCAATTTCCACCTAACTCTACTAAATATAGTACACAAGTAGGACCAAGTATCTGTTTTAATACTAACACTGAAAACTTCTATTTTAACCCCGGAATTGTGGTCTTCAATGGGATTGTTCGTTTCGAGTTTTGACAATGTGGTCTTCGCAGGTAGTGATAGCATCCCTGTAGCCCTGTGCCCACCGCGTGCACATCCATCTCTTCCTCGGCTTGTCTCCTATAGTAGCGTTGTTGAAGCTAAAGTTATAGTCATGCACTGGATCATCTGGTTGAAGCTTCAATGTGACACTAGCTTTTCTAAATAAAAACAAAGATCAGTTTCCCTACTACTTTGTGCTGTAAATAAAACAAATGCAACCGCCATGTTGTCTCTCCACCAACATTGGTTGACTGATAAAGATTGTCTATCCAGCTTTTGTACTTTTTCAAGACTAATAGATAAATAAAACGGCATGTATTATGTGTACAAATTGCAAAGCAGGGCGGGCGGGTTTTAGGGTTTAGTCTCAAAATAAAAAGAAAGAATGTAAAGTACCTAGGTATACGTTTAATTTAGATGTCCACACAACACATACACATAAAACAGATTTAAAAAAGATCAAATTTGTATCCTTGGTAGAATGTTTTGGTGTCGTTGAACAAACAACAAAATAAAACGCGTTGCAAACTCCGCCATCATGTTTTGTCACTACATTTCACAAAATATGTTCACCAACAGCGCCCTAATCCTCTGTCAACGTCATACTAGCGCCAAAAGATCCTTGTATCAGTGAATGTCTTGTATAACTCCAGCTCTTTCTTTCGCCATCAATTCACTCATGATTATGGCGGTTCTTATACGTAACCAATTGGTTATCGACAGTGACAACCATCGCCTTACATCCCCATCCTCTTGTACAGGTCCATCGCGCCTTCGCGCCTGTACAACGGTAGTATTTATTGAAACGGTGACGACCTATCATTACCACGGGATTCCCAAACCGAGAAGTTGTGAAAACTAGTCCTGAAAAAGGATAATACATTTCAGTTTTCTAAACTCAAACGAAATCAAAATCCATCTATTCTCATTAGGCTGAGATTCAGCACTTAGCGTAAAATGATATTATAAGACAGTCTGAAATACAGATCCACGCGTGCTGTTCGCAATTCACACCAAATTCAAGTTTATAATCAAATTCAGGCGCTTTAGGTAATGGGAAATGAAATTCACAAATAAAAATACTCATTCGTGAACTCTTTATTTTTATTAACCCATTATTACTATTCACAATGCAAATATTTTCGTAGACGACAATATGCAATACTGTACAAAAAATTTGTTACAATCCGACAAATTTAATTAAGGCGCTCTCTCACCGAAGCATTCGCATGTAATGTAACCAAGATTCGATTTTGTACTGAAACAAGTGATCAGTGTTGCCACTTTTGAAATCTGGCGACATTTTACTCTTGATCTAGCGCCTTTAAAATATCCAAGGTGGCAACCCTGCAAGTGATTGTTAGAAATTGTATCGTTACAAGTTGCGCACTGTTATGTTCAGTTCTTCTCCCTCACCGATGCGATGCTCGAATCTGAATTGGTACATTACATCTAAACAACTTAAGGGTCATCCTTCGACGGATTCGTACGGGCTTAAAATATGGGACGGTTTGCCGCGAATTACCGAGTTGTCTGACAATCTAGGTTCTCTATTATTCACTAAGATTTAACAGAAATCAATGCGTGTGGTCATGTTTAACCGCTATTATGACGTCATCAACGGTGATCAGTGACGCAGGACAGCCGCCAGACCTCGCCTTCACGCAGTACCACCTGGCCCTAGAACCTGAAGTGCTAGCGTGTCTGTTGTATCTGAACCGTCCCATATTAATTACTGGTTTCCCATACCTTGAAACGCCAAACTCGATATGCTCTAAAACAAAAATTTAAGTGATAACCTATTGGAAAGTAAGAACGTATCATCTGTATTAGCATATAAATATACCCAGGAAAGTTATAATAACAAACTTATTAACATGAACACATATCTACTGTATGATATTTAATTTAATTAAATGCTATTAAAATTTAATAATACCAAGAAACACATTTGCAAATGAGTATGTGCTAAAGAATTATCAGTGGTGCCAAAGCATTGAACTGAAGTCCGGGAAAATGATTGGTTAGCAAATGGTTGTACATAAATTCAAAACACAACTTATGTCTTAATTCGCATGAAATGACTGTAATATGTCAGATTGACGTAGCGTGTCGATCTGTCGATGTGCGAAACCATTATTTTAGATGACTGTTAATAACCAACACTTGATTAACTAACTGGAATTCGATAAGGTGGATAAATAGAACTAGATTTATTTTTCTACGTTTTGGTACTTTGCAGGTACTTTCGTCAACACTTTGGCACATTGCGCCTACACACACCTACATGAGTCTTATCCTCGTGTTATCACTGTCAGACTATTACGATTAGATTGTTTCTTACTCCTAAGCTTAGATAACAAAACGCGAAGCACAGCTCAAATAACGATTCTATGGTCAAGATTACTTATATCTTAATAAAACATACAACAAGAATTAAAAAGTGCAACCAAAATACGAGTTGTTCCACTGTAGAGACGTCGATTTTAACAAATATAACTAATGTTTTGGCAGGTTGTATACTTGATTCTCATGCTGATGTACATTATTGAGTTTCACAATGTTATTTTCAATGGTGTAGAGGCTTGCTTTGCACCCGTTACTATTTCTAACACATTTCCACCTAGACTTGATTCCATTGCAGCGAGTATCCTTGTTAAATCTATACTTTCCTAACAGTATAACTGGTCTACCAGCCCTAGAAGTGGTGAACACAGGAACTGGAACAAAACTATCAATAAATATAGGCTATATTGGATTAAAATCTTAATTATTATTATGATGATTAACAGTTTGTATATATAAACAAAAAATATATATACAACAATAAAATATATATAAAAAAAAATATTTACTTTATTCGTAGTTACTTTACTAAAGTTCAAATGAAAAACATAGAGTAGGTACTCAATTTCATCACATTTATTATTGTGGCACACGCCTTTTTCATATTTACATAATAGATCACAACTTTCTAATACTGGAAAAAAATACACATAAGTACGCATAAAAATTTAAAATAAAGCTAAAGCAATTGATTTACAGTTTTATGACAGTACCTTCATCACTGTTTGTATCACTAGTTTTTAATTACCTATTATCTTCATGTCCTGATTTAAATCAATTCTGTAAGTTTAGTTTTTCATACACACGATATTGCACTGATATTACCAGTAAATTTTAGTATTATATATCTCTAGATCTACTACATTTTGTAAGGAAAGGTTTATAATTATAATATATTTAAACAGCTGAATACTTAATACCAAGCGTCTAATAAACTAAAAGGTTTCTGAACTTCTCTTGACTCAGAGTCAGACCTTAAAATATGTAGGTCACCGGCTCAGCTGCCAAAGAGGGAAGAGAAAAAAAAGTGATTAACTTTTTTCTCTAATTTAAAATCTAGAACTATTCTTGAACTCTAAAATACATCAAATGGTGGGTTCAATTCCTGGCTAGGAATACTGATTTTTCAAAAATGTAATGATGCTGTTTTAGTTTTCATCAAATTGGGGTCGAGGCTCCTTTGAGTATTTTTCGCTAATCCTCATAGTTTCGAATGTGGCCATCCAAGCCCACTTGAAAAAAACACCTTGTTTGTCATGTAGATTGTAGATCTTTGAGGTATTTTAGAGTTGACAGTTTTTTCGTCAAGTGAAGGAGAAACTTTGAGTCGTAGGCCATTTATTCGAATGACAGGATATAACTAATGTAAAGGAACTGCCTAATGATTGTGAGGCTTCTGTTTGACGATAACGTCATTAATCGTGACTAGGGAAGCAGTACACTTCAAAGCGTTAACTTTCCCACATATCCAGCGCGCGCGCACTCCTCTGCTGCCTACCCACTTGTTGTAACGGTACTTGCCCATTATTATAACTGGATTACCACGCTGAGACTTTGCAAATATTGGCTCTGAAACAATTACAAAATATAAACAAATTAAAGCATGAATGTACAGCAAAGCATTTATATCTATCTTTCAACATCCATATTCTTAAGTCATTGGAAAACTTTATCAGAAAGCAAATAAAATAATTATCTCAAAAATGTTATCCCAATTTATGTATTTCCAATATAATACACATTAATTTTAGTTATTGATACAATCATGTTCCAAAAATTAAGTACAAAATGTAACTTTAGGGGCACTTGACAGCCGGGGCTGCGGGACTGTTCGAAAGAGATACCGTGGCCCCGGAACACAAAGGGCGAACATGGATGGGTTTTAGTCAGAAAAGTCTGACACTCCCATTTGCTCCGCCCAGAGCGGGAGGAGTCATTTGATGATTTCACATCTAAAAAAAAAAAAAAGGGGGCAATTGACAGTAGCAAAAGTTTTTACCAGACAGCAATACGACGGCTGCCTTCATCAAAGTGGAACATACAATTTAAATATCTAATAATGTATTAGCGTGTATTGCTTTTCCCTTTAACTCCAAAAAAATACACATCTGGTATTCGCAATCACTTCAGAATCTTAAAAAAAATAACAAACATGAAAATATTAACGGTTTCCACAGATGAGTTAATGATTGTGATCGTGAACAAATCTGATAATAGTATCATCCAGGGTGATGATGGCAGCTTTGCAGCCATGACCAGTCTTGGTACAATGCCACCTAGCGCGAGGACCCTTGCTGCGACTCCATTTGTTAAAACGATGTTCTCCTATTAATATCACTGGCTTCCCGAATCGAGATGTTGAAAAAACTGCATTACTATCATCTGCAATTAGGATTTACATATTTGTATACTACTATAATCAGTGAGAGTAAAACAAATCAGAAGAAGATCTGTTTTACTCTCAACGATTATGGTAATAATCGAATTATGGCTAATTATGGTAATAATCTGGTAAGCGGATCGATGGCCACTAATTCAAATGTATTTAGCCTAAGAGTCCAAGACTCAGCTACGCAAACGCCACTCACTGATGCACAAATTAATCATCAAGTGCGTGGGTGATAGGTCCATGCAGTGCAAGATGAAAGGTGGACCATTGCCTGTGGGGAGACGACACAGACGCTCTTGAGGTCCGAGCCGTCAATGAACATTTTGCTGTGAAGGTGTTAAAGTTCGCAGGGCTAGCTGGGCCCATGAACCCAAAATAGTTTTTACGGCTCCGGCTCATCTCGTAACTTTCCCATTTCGACAACTAAACAAAAGACGTGCGAAACAAGTGACTAAGTGTGCCAACTCGTAACTATTTTAATCTTCATACATTGAATCCCATTTCGCAACTATTTTGATCTTCATACATTGAATCCCATTTGGTAAAATTTTTGTTGGGCAAGTACAGTTAGTACTCAGGAGAACTACTAAGAAAAATCGCAATTACTGTTCGGAATATTTTTTTTTCTTTCTAACTTATCTACATCTAGACTTATAATATTATAAAGAGGAAAGATTTGTATTTTTGTATGTTTGTAATGAATAAACTCAAAAACGACTGACGATACTACTGATACTGAAGGCTTGATCAAGATAAGTACGCGTTCTTTCTTTAAAAAAAAAAATATTGCACATTTAGTTTAAGATATGATTTTCAGCCGCGCCGCCTAAACATTATGGTTGAGAAAATCACTCATACACTCAAAGTACTCAATTAAAACTGTGTTCACTCCCTACAAGAAAATCGGGCGAAGTTTGCGTTCACCAAAAGACAAACTGCCCTTAGAACATCCTGGGGTTTACAAAATTGACTGCAGTTGCGGTAGCTCATACATTGGACAAACCAAACGAACCATCTCATGCCGGATTAATGAACACATCAAAGCAGTAAAAAACAATGAGAGACACAAATCGGCCATAGCTGAACATCTGCTGGACTCAGGGCCAAATCACTGGATTGAGTTTCATACACCACAAATTTTATCTACAGACCGATACTACATCCCAAGGCTAACCAGAGAAGCTATTGAAATTTCAAAACACAAAAATTTCAATCGTGAGGACGGTTTTAAACTATCAAGTACGTGGAATCCAGTGATAAACCTAATAAAAACCGGCCAAGAGCGTGTCGGGCCACGCTCAGTGTAGGGTTCCGTAGTTTCCCGTCCGTCACAATAAGTGTTCCCACTTATGAGTTTAAAGGTGGGTATCCATTATGTAAAAATGCTTGCATATACGAATATACTACAAACTTAGTCCAGAAATTATTTTGTACAACTTTTTGTCTTTTTTGTACAAAAACTGTTGTTTCCATCAAGTTCAAAATAATTTTCCTAGAAAGTCCTTATAAAGTTCTACTATTCAGATTTTTTTCATATTTTCTAAACTTATGGTTCAAAAGTTAGAGGGGGGGGGACACATTGTTTTTTACTTTTGGAGCGATTATTTCCGAAATGATTGACATTATCAAAAAATGATTTTAGGAAACCCCTATTCATTTTTAAATACCTTTCCAACAATATATCACACGTTAGGGTTGGAATTAAAAAAAAAAAACACTTTCCACTTTACATATAGGGAGGCTACCCTAATAAAACATTTTTTTCCAATTTTTATTTTACCACTTTGTCGGCCTGATTGATATACATATTGGTACCAAATTTCAGCTTTCTAGTGCTAACGGTCACAGAGATTAAGCGAGGACGGACAGACGGACGGACGGACAGACATGGCGAAACTATAAGGGTTCCTAGTTGACTACGGAACCCTAAAAATAACATGCGTCTCCACTATCAAGAAAAACCTAGTGACACCGTGAGTGCGTTTCGTCGCGATTTACAATCGAGTTCCAGTAGTGCGCGTAATAAAAGACTAAGAAAGAGGGTAGACAGATTTGTCTGCTCATTATAAATAATTTTCGTCTCACCCGCATACCTCTTCAGTATTCCCGCGATCATGATGCTTGCAACAGCGTCGAAATATCGGGAGCTCATCAACATAGAAAACCACAGATATTATCCCGTAAGTACTTTGAGTGTAGTGAAAAACCGTGAAAGTCTTAAACAGTGCAAATCACTCATATACTGATATTAGCGACCATTATTAATATTTATTTCGTACAGCCTACACTACCTGTACTATAAGTCGTTTATAGAGATTTGCTAAAAGCTAATTTACTTGAGAGTATAGGTACCGTAACTTCATCATTTTGTGTAACCAGATTCCACAGAATACCAGTTTTTTTCTTGGAGAGTCGGCTGATCTGATCTCCACAATAATCCAGTAACTGGGTAACATGATATCCCGATCCCCTTTTGTAAGTCTGGTAGTCGGTAGTAGTAGGCTGGTATTGTTGTAAACGGCGGGACTAACATCTTCACGATTCTGTTCTCCTAGTACTTATTGTTGGGTATTCACTAAAAAGACGATTTCAGCGGCACCAACATCTCCTTCTTGATTCTTCTCTCCTAGTACTTTTTGATCAAATTCAAAATTGAGTACTCTCGTAACAAACTTTAGTGTGCCAGAGAGAGACAAAAAATAGCAACATCAACAAATGGTTTCCTTGTAACTTTGGGAGCTGACTGTACAATACAAAAAACAGTTGAAATTTATGGTTGACGAAATGGGATTCAATGTATGAAGATTAAAATAGTTACGAGTTGGCACACTTTGTCACTTGTTTCGCACGTCTTTTGTTTAGTTGTCGAAATGGGAAAGTTACGAGATGGGCCGGAGCCGTTTTTACGACTTTTCTGTGCAACTAATGACAATTGCAAAATAACGAAATCCTTATCAGTCTAGGCAGGCAATGGCCTCCGTCCAGAGTGTCAGCTATTACTAATCACCTTCATGTTTATCAGTATGAACATCTTTTACTATGAAAGTAATCCTGAATTCTCGAAGAAAGATCAAGTGTTCCCTACATTTTATAGAATCGATGGTTTATTATATTTTGTGTCCGCACGGACACAAAATATAATAAACCATTGATTTTTTTGCGATTTTGGTGAGAGTTGCTTGTGCCTCCCAAATAGGAGAAGAAAAAAATAAAATTTGTAAACGCTTTATAAATCATAAAGCGTTTACAAATTTTCATTTTTTTATAGGTTATGGGAAGCTGAAAGCTTTTTATCAGTTGTTGTGTTCGTGTATCATTTACTATTCGGGTCCAATTATTGTTCGTGTTTCATTAACAATGAATGAACTAATACTATCAAATATTCTTGTTTTTGATAGTATTACTTCATTCATTGTTGATAGTAGTAGTTCTCGCAGGATACCTATTCGAGACACGGCGGAAACAACGTCAATAATTCTAGATGGTGCCGTGTCCAGAAGCTGCTTTTTGATTCAAGCCCTTGAGTGCTAAGCGAGAGCCTCCTCAGATGTTGGTCGAGGCCATTGACCCCGACTATCGGCACAATTACTGCTGTACTCACAATTATCAATGATATTATTATTTCCTGTATTTATTTTCTTACAAATAAGTTTGCCTACATTTAAAAAAAAAAAAAAAATAGTTGCCCACCGGTATCGGGAACAGGGTCGCTACCGGTGGTCAGGGCTACAGAGAGAGGAACCTCCTAACAATACGAGCCGTGTCCAGAAGTACAACTATATAATTATTATAAAACTGTTGCGGATGTGTCGTTGTGTAACTTCAATAGCAAATGAAACCTTCACTGATTATATTTTCTATTTATTGACTTAAAGTTGAATTTACAAATAAGAGACAGACAAGTTCTGATTATGTGAGACGTCACACGTGCGTAAGTTAAGAGCACTGGCGACCGACTGACCGCTCGCGGCGGGGCCTGTGGGCGGGGCTTGCTGCCGCTTATGTCGCGTCGCGCTTTACCACGCGTTACCATATATGGGCATAAAATGCGACCAAGGCGACCTTGATGTGTAGAGTGCACGGACTCTCTCTGACGTCTTGTGAGAGAACATGCCCAAACAGAAGCCTAAGTTTGGAAATACTAAAACCAAACTCATCAAATTCTTGAAATTCTTTTAATGGCTCCTTATTGTACAGTGTTCAATTGTGACTATGGTCAGTCATGGCCTTGACAACTTGGTTGTCGACAGTGGTTACTTTCGCTCGGCACTTGCTCGCGACTCTCCTGGCACAAACCCAGTGGATCTTGGGCTCCTTGCTGCCGGCCCATTTGTTGAACCGATGGCCACCCATGAGGAGCAGCGGAAAACCTCGTTGAGATGTCGTGAACCTTACTTCTGAAAATCAATTATAATTATAAATTACATGTCTAAGTTTTAGGATATACTTAATTTAAGTATGAGTGACTCTTATGGGTTAAACCAGTCTCGTATCGAAATCTTTAATTCAGATTTCAGCAATGAAAAAAAAAACATTTCAATAAAAATAAAGAAATACTTTTTTTCTGTTATGTTATTTGTATTAAATCCATGTCAGAAACATAAACTCTTTGGTACACGTATCACTATAAAGTCAAAATTATAATTATTAATACTGTTAAAACACAAGATCACATTTTAATACTGAAAAAATAAACACAATGATAAAGCTGCTCCCGTTTAAAATTAAATGGCACAAAAATCCTACTTAACTAAAAGATAATTCAAACATCTAGGGATAAAACACATACAACACAAAGCTAGGATTCTGGAAGAGTATGCTTCAGTCACTTTAACACAAAATATATTAATTTTTGAATAACATCTGTGTACAAAATACATTGCATTTTAAAAGCTAACTTGGCTATCCATTCCTAATACACCTCTCCAGCCCGCTTAGCATGCCCACCATAGACACGAAAGAGAATCGACAAATCTTTTGTTCATCTGTTATTGAATCGACAAAATGACAGATGAACAAAAGATTTGTCGATTCTCTTTCGTGTCTACGGTGGTCATGCTACGCGGGCAGTGGATGGCACTGAATAGCCAGAATACCTTATTCAGCCACCTTTTCGATTAGCACTATCCTGATAGAACACCTATTGAGCTGGTTTCTGTTTGAGATTTCTAGCTGTTTTGGCGTTCTGTCTATATCTCATAAAAGAGGGTGCCCATTACAGCGTACCATACCACCGCTCCGACTGTGTTATGAACATATCAGGCACGGAAAAAAACATGTCACGAACTACTATGCCCACTATAACGTATCATACCCGCTTTTAACGGGCTTAGAACGGCCACCAAATCCGTTTAAAATTAGTCGAAAACAGTCACCATACGCAGTTAAACACTACATTTTGTGTTTACAAAGATTTTTGAAGTAAAAAAAATCTTTAGGCGCGTTGGGCACTTTTTGGGTAAACAAAAATCAGGGAACTCGCATGAACGTCACGTACGCTTTTCGTAGCACTCGTAGCCGCTCCGCTACGACGTAGCACCACTTAGGCGGGCACGGGGCACAACCCGTAGTGCAGTGCTACGACTGGGGTGGGGTCTGAGGGATGGAAGGGGAAAAGTTTATAATCAAGGATTAAAGTTTCAATTGGTCATTAACACTCACTCTCTTTGTTTTACACAGAGATTTAAGTCTGACACAAAACAAAACACATTCAAATTATAAAACATATATTTATGTCAATCAAATTGACATTGACTACAAAATAAGGTTACCAGCGTAATAAAAATCTTTACCCATATTTTTCACTTCTATCGGCAGTCCCCGAAGACTGCCCCATATGTTTTTTTTTGCCTGACACGTTCCTAGTACGGTCATGGTATGATACGGTGTAGTGAGCAGACCTTGCTTTAAAGCAAGCCCAAAAACACGTTCTATAGGCACTCCTTGTCGTGCATTGGAATATCCGCTTTGTGTGACGATACCTAAAAATATATCCCGGCGTAATTACAATGTACAATCAGCCTTAATACACCTAGCTAACCTGCCAACATTTTTAAATCGACATAATTATTCTCAGTCCTTCCTTGCTAAATACGGCAAACTCTGCTCTAAGCCAGAAAAATCTCAAATGCAGACTGGCTGGCAATTTGCATCTACAATAATTCCAGACCATTACCTACCTACATGCTTGACGTAAGCAAAAAAGCCTCATACGCTGCACACACGAATGAACTTTGATATTTTCATTTGTCAAAAGAAATAAATATATAAATATCGCTGGACATTAACACACAGCGCCATCTAGTGCCACACTAGGCAACAAGGTAAAAAAGAATAAAAAAGCAAAATCTTTAAGTTACTCATGTGTGTGATAGTTCTTAGTTTTAACAATAATATTATCTATGGTTGTGATGGTGGCTCGGCAACCCTGCTGATTCTTCACGCAGGTCCACCGAACCTGGGCCCCTTTGCTGCCACTCCACTTATTGAATCTGTACTTCCCAACCACTATCACAGGATTGCCGAAACGGGTCCATTCGAACTTGCAGCCTGTGAAATAAACTTTGTTCGTTACATTTGTTTTATTATTTAACACAACGATACGTTTAAGGAGTTTACGACACGACACCAAATTTTATTAAGCAAACGTGTCTAAGATTTGCTCAAATCATTTTGTAAGAAATACCTCTCAACTCGCTTTTTCTCTCTGTCTCTGTACAGCTCCACCTTACATTTTTAAATACAATTTAAGAAAATTTTACCAAAAATATATTGTTTCAGATAGATAGATGATAAAACTGATAATATTAAACTAACTAAGGAAAAGGGTGGGACTTCCCAGTACGACGCAATCAACCAGATTTCTGTACCATTTTATAATTAACTAGCGGACATCCCGCGGTTTCACCCGCGTAGTTCCCGTTCCCGTGGGAGTACGGGGATAAAATATAGCCTATGTTACTCGTGAATAATGTAGCTTTCGAATGGTGAAAGAATTTTTTAAATCGGTCCAGTAGTTTTTGAGCCTATTCATTACAAACAAACAAACAAAGTTTTCCTCTTTATAATATTAGTATAGATATATTACAAAAGAAATAACATTAAACAGCATAAATTAACAACCACCTTTTATTATCTTCTAAAAAATAAAACAAGAAAAATCGAAGAACATGAACATATCGAAATGTAAAACTAAAAAATTGCTTGCTTGCGAGCAAGCAGTACATAATTTTTTAGCTTCTCGAGGCACATGCCCAGACATGTGCTTCGAAAAGCGGTAGCAGCGTATCCTCGCTTCCCACTGAGATGTAGTACAGTTGGTGCCAGGTGCTTTATTATACATCAACATTTTACCTAGCAAAAGGGTACAGCGGCGGTCTTATAGCTAATAGACCAGACAAACTTGTTGCACAAGAACAAGTGCGTCTAAAAAAAAATACAAAGATATAGAGGAAACTTGCTAAAAGAACGCACTGCGACCATGGTTATGTGATCGAATTATTTTATAAATCTCGTTGTCGATTGTGAAGATCCTGGCCTTACAGCCGACGGCGACCTTCACACAAACCCAGCTCGCTTTGGGACCCTTGTTACCACTTCGCTTGTTGTAGCGATACCCATCGTACTCTATGACAGGGTTCCCAAACCTCGATTGCAAAAACACTAAACCTGAAAGAAATAAGCCAAATTAAAGAGTTAAAATACTGATATACTAATTTTTCTTCATGTCCCAGTAGCTTAGGTAGTCCCAATTTATTTTTCAAAGAAAAATAAATTTAATCAATAATAATAAACTGAAAATAATGAACTGACTAAGGAAAAGGGTGGGACTTTCCAGTACGACGCCATCAACCAGATTTCTGTACCATTTTATAATTAAAATATTACAAAATAAATAACATTAAACAGCATAAATTAACAACCACCTTTTATTATCTTCTAAAAAATTAAACAACAAAAATCGAAGAACATGAACATATCGAAATGTAAAACTAAAAAATTAAGTACTGCTTGCTGGACATGTGCCTCGAGAAGCGGTTATAGCAGAGTAACCTCGCTCTCCACTGAGATGTATAGTTGGTGCCAGTTAAGATGAGAATAGCGGTCATTGACCCACCTACATTTATTAAACTTCTTAACTTTGAAAACCAAAAATTAGCCTGTTCAAAATCATCACCTATCGTAACTCTTCAACATTTTTTGTAATGAAAAACGATACATGGTTT
The DNA here is from genome assembly GCA_905147715.2 of Xestia xanthographa. NCBI lineage: Eukaryota > Metazoa > Arthropoda > Insecta > Lepidoptera > Noctuidae > Xestia > Xestia xanthographa. The sequence goes on from LR990646.1 coordinate 10,892,154, forward strand.
ATTTGTTTTGGTTCCTACGAAGAGATATTAGGGAAAGGGCAATGACCGCTATTTTCATCTTAACTGGCACCAACTATAGTGAGAAATTAACCAGCTGCAGCTGAGCTTTCACTCGCATTATAGAAAAATTTAAGTATGTAGATATCTCAAAAAAGAGAAATGCAAATTCGGGGTGTAGTCAACCCGGTTGCTCATTTTCAAATCCGTTCAGCTTCACAACCAACGTTAAACACTGAATCATCTTTGCAGACTTAGCATTTTTTTTATTCTTGAAAGTAACATCAATTTCTTTAGCACAAAATTAAAACTTTATTTGTTAATTCTCCAAAACTCAAAAATGTAATGGACACATTTATTTTCGAAAATCTACCTGCTCGTTGAAATGAATTCGGAAAAAGAGAACAGAAATGTGATTTTTAATATATATAACATTGGAGTATCTAACAGATACACATATACAGTACGATGTCAACAATTCATTAAACCACTAAACTATTTTTAAAATAACTCTACCAAATATATTCGTTATGTACTTACAGCAGCAAAATATATTTTGCTATTGCAACATCATAATTCAATAGTATAACATTATCAATTGGACATTACAGATCGTGTGTTACAGACATTGGTAACATTCTTTTGTATACCTAAATCATGTTATTAATTGACATTGTTACTTTCTGACACCTCCTCCAAAATTGTACCATAGATTTTATAACTCAAAAATTATATAACAAAATTAGCAGTTATAGCATTTCCAGTTACAACAAATGAAATATTCGGTTTAGTAAGACTTTGAAGAAGTAGGCATACGTCAATCGAACACAAAATAGTTTCGCTTACAGATTATCCAACAATGTCCAGCCATCGCCGACCGGGCTATAACATTATGCTACTAAAAATGGTTGTGGTTTAAATTTGACTTGACTATTAGTTCCCCGAGGGTAGTGATCCTGGCTCTGCACTTGGTTCTCGTCTTCGTAGTGCACTGCCATCGGACATGGCCGTTCCGTCCAATGACCCCGGAGCGAGCAAACCGAAATCCGTTCGCGACCAGGAGCTCCGTTTTTCTATCACTCAGTATTTTGTGGACTGGCGGAATAAAATGAGAATGAATGCACAGTTTTCTTTTCTATATGTTAAAGCTTGTTTGAGAGTTGAAGAACCACCACCATGAGGATTAAAACACTATGTTCAATTCAATGATTATGCTTCAAATAACTGCTTATAATTGAATAATCGACCGTTGTGACGGTAGCCTTGCAACTAGTTTGGGACTTTTTTTGGCATGCCCAGCAATGCGGTTGCTGTTCCGTTCTGTCTTAGACTTGTGTAATCTTACCTCAAAATGGAATCATAGAATTGAAACAACGAGTAAATCAACGCAATAACAATATTTATTATAAATTATTCAGCCTCGTTCAGTACATATAACACATTATTTTACTAACCTAAGACTTGTCACTCCGGTGCACAGTCACAAGTCGCCGACACAAACCAGTCTTGAACGATCAAGACTGATTCGTGTCGGCGACTTGTTAAACTAACAATGCACTTAAATGTCAAAATAATTTTATAAATGACACAACGTAACTCGACTTTATCAAGGTTATCCACGAACTATTTACTAATATAAATCTACCCTCACATAGATAAGTATTGTTACACTTGCAAAATGTATATCTTCCTATTTTCATCATTAGATTATTCCTTCTGCTCAGTGTGTTTGTATCTTTGAGAAACCGGTGTCAATCATCATCATTTTTTAGTCAAGCAGTAACTAAAGAAATTGAACGTTGTCGTTGACTGGTTTGAAAAAAATGAAAACTGAATTACTATTGATAGGCATTCATGCAATTAATAAAAAAGGTAGACAAAACCAATATAATACACGGAGACAGCAGCTTACGTATACTAGGTAAATAACAAAAATAAATAAATTTTAGAAATATTTAATTCATGATACATTTACTTGATTCAATGAATGTGAGTCATAAAGGTCACAACTAGACAATTTTTGACTGCTGGGAACATTTTAAATAGTCTATGACACTCGGGGACAATAACGCCACAGAGTACATTTTTATATAATGAAGCTGCATAAAAGCAAAGATTTATGAAGCAAGTTCTTATTCTTTATTGCACACAAAATTAAAATATATAGCTTATGTACAACGGCAAGCTTAACCCAGAATTGGGTTTTCTTACAGCAAACCTTATTTCTGCTGCGAGATTTGCAGAAGAGGATATATATATACTTATGTGCACAAACAATACAGTTAAAAACTTAAATTACTTTATTTTATACACTAAACTAATACATACAATATAATATACGCAATACATACAATATATATATATACACTTAAAAAACACTATTTACAAACTATAATCATGTTGACAGGGTTCTTTTATTATTTTCTTGAACATATCTAACGACGGTCTATCCCGCAAGGAATGTGGAAACGAATTCCAAAGGCGCACAGCACAAACAGTAAATGAACCATCATACTGACTTGAGGAGTGGGGAGGGAAACGAAGGAGAAGAGATGATGATGAGCGATAAAGCTTACCTCTAGGAACAAGATACTCGAAGCGTTCCCGAAGATACGAAGGAGCTTTAGGATTATGAAGAATAGAAAAGAGAAAAGAGCGAGTGTGTAAATCTCGACGCTACCGAATAGGTAGCCACTTCAGCTTCTTCCGAAATTCCGACACATGGTCGTACTTACGAAGCCCGAAAAAGAAGCGTATACACAAATTCTGCAGACGCTCGAGCTTATCATGAAGTTCCTCAGTCGCATCAAGGAAACAGACACCAGCATAGTCTAGAAGAGGAAGAATAAGAGTCTGAGCGAGAGTAATTTTAGTCTGAAATGGCAGGAATTTCCGAAGACGCTTAAGTGACCGATACTAACAAAACACCCACCCTCCTGCTTACTTCAGCAATGTGAACATGCCAAGACAGGTTACAGTCCAAGAATACACCTAAATCTCTAACTTTATTGGAGTAGGCTATAGCGACACCATCGTATGTAACAGGCGGGAGGGACTGATGATTTAATAAATTGACTTAGTATCTGCCACCAATAATGAAAAGCAAACATTTCTAAAACATTTTTTTGGAATCGGATCAATAATTCGTCGTAAGGATCGACACATTACCAGTATAATTATTAAATTCAATGATTATGTTTCAAATAACTCTTTATAACTAAATTGTCGACGGTTGTGACGTACGCTGTGCATTTAGTCTGGAACTTTTGTGAACATGCCCAACGAATTTTGTTAAAACAGGTCCTGGACCTGTTAAATTTGTACCTTCCTATTTTCACCATCGGATGACCGCATCTGTTCTGTACCCACTCAACTGAAATGTAAAAGAATCTTTAAGTACCCGTGCGTTAAATAACAGTGTTTCTTCAATCATAAAGTAATTAGGGAAATCAAAAGATGATTGAATTGTGAAAATCATAGCTAAAATTCATTGCCATTAATCGAGGGTTACAAGAAATGCCGAGCATTTTGTTCGACTCCTTGTGGTACCCTGCTGTACTGCCATCTAGTCTTCTTACCGTTCTTGTATTGTTTTATTTTTTGTGTGAATGTATTTTGACCGTGACATCACAGTGGGCCCTATCAGAATACCAGCGCTGCGCTATTTGATTTTCATCTGCCGCAGCATCATGCTGAGATAGGAGCCTTTTTGGCCTCGCACAGGTCTTCATTTTATTACTTAGTTTTAGATTCTTTTTTTATTATTATTTTTGTAGTTCCTGTGCTTATCCCAAATAAATATTTTTCTTTCTTTCTTTGTACGACTTGAAGAATCGAAATCGGTCCGTCAGCATCTGTGTTGTCTTTGTGTAATCATTGACGACCGGAATGGCGCAGCGGTAGTGTGGTTGCCTTACGTTCTTAGGGTCCCGGGTTCGAATCCCGGTTGGAGCAAATGTTTGTGTGATGAGCATGGACATTTGTTTACAAGTCATGGATGTTTATATGTGTCGGATCCGGTCATGAGTACGGACGGGCGAATGGATCGAAAGCGCGCCAGTGGAGACCTCACGCGACCTACTTACCAGTCTACCCCACCATGGTGGCTTTTACAGAGTCCTGATGTTAACACCTTGCGGTGAAACTGTACCCGATTCATTGTGCCCAGTGTTAATGTGTGAAAGTGTAATGTCAAGTAATTTGATAGACTCAGTGTATCTGTTTGAAAAGAGTACCCATGGAGTTTCTTGCCGGTTCTTCTCCATGGAAACTACTTACCCGAACCGTGCGATGTGAAATAAAATAGTGTATCGCATCCAGTGTGTTTTCATAGCACGAAACCCGTCTTCTGCCCACATAAGCTCGAGCCTAGCGAAATCAAAACCGACAACCCGACATATGTATAATAAGTATGTATTTACAAACAAAAAGTATCTATGTAGTATATATCAACTATCTGGTGTCCACGACACAAGCCTCGTTGCTTAGTGTGGCACTAGATGGCGCTGTGTGTAATGTCCAGCGATATTTATTTATTTATTTCCATCACTACAAGTATTAAGGACTAGTTTTAGATAGGATAACGGAAAAAATAATAAATCAATGCAATTCTTGTGTGCACCGAAATAGCACCTGAAAACATTTTTTTTTACTTATTTCGTAACTAAAGCTTTTTGCATGTAAAAACCATTACTTTCTGGTTCACATTAAAACAATTTATGTGCCAAAGCTTGTTGCGTTTCTGGGGACTCAGGTACCTCGACTCTCTCACGTTACCATTCCTATATCTGATAGCATATCTATAATAATATAAATCTAATCTGTTTTTGCAGCAGAACATTACCGGATACGATGTTTTAAGGGAAAATAAAATTACAAAGCACGTTGTAATAATCGCATTTTTTAAATTTCTACTAGATTAAAATAATATCGAAAAGTAAAAGTATTGTTTACAGTCTGTTTAAAGTAAAAAGAGTATATAAAACACTAGAATTAAGCTTTTATTCCTTCAGGAATTCCAGCCGAAACCAGTAATTCTCATAAATTAATTATGCCATGGTTATGCTCTAAGCCGCATCTTACGACTAGTTTTCCGTACGTAATGATGAAAGCTGTACATCTAGTCCTAGTCTTGGCAGAACATTGCCACCTCACCTTGCCGTTACCTAAAAGTTTCTTCTGCTGGGAAAATCTGTGTCCTCCTATTTGCAACATTATTTTTCCTCGGCTTGATAATACTTCTGTGACTGTAAAAATAACATTTACAAATAATATATTGCTATTTTTTTTTTCTGAGAAAAACAATTCATTAAAATGATAATATTAAGTAATTACTATAAAAAAAAACACAATATGCTGTCGTTTTTTTTATTGACCTCAGATAAAACATACATTTCCGAATTATAAGCTATCAAAGTTGAGTTGATGTCGAAAACTGTATTTTCAAATAAGCTTATAAGTTTAAAAAATATAGGTTAAGTAATAAATTGTTTGACTGATACTTATAGAATTAATATCTGGTAAAAGAATTGCAACTTTCAAATTTAAAACTAACATAACTAGATAAGCTTAGGCTTAGCCAACATTTGATGACTATTGTAATCTGTGTAATCTTCATGCCATAAAACCAGAGACAAAAATAAAATCAAGTTCGCAATTCGAACTAGGTTTGCTTAATGTGCGTCTTCTCATGGTTGTGATCGACACAAGACCTGACAATGACGTTATCATTGATCGTGATGACGAAAGCCTTGCAGTTAGTGCGATACCTGACGGAGCAGCGCCATCTCGTTTTGCACCCAACAGTGCTGTCTTTGGAAAATCGGAACCCGCCCAAATACATCAGCAAAGTTCCCCTCTCTGTCTGGAAAACTGAATAAAATAACGATTTAATTACAAAATGTATATAGAAAAAAAATATTCTGTTAATTGAGTTAGTTACACCATAGCATAGGCATGCCCATTGATGTAAGGTTAGATCTTCTAAAAATATTTTGGGAAGGTTAACGTCAGAACATACCGGCCAGAAATCAAAGTGTCAAACACATTTGCTTTTCTTTTATTGTTTAGAATATAAAATCTCTTTATCTGTCAATTTTCTCCTCGTTATTATGAATGTAAAATAATAAAATTTAGTAAAAAAAAACATTATATTTCCTTATTTTAATGTAGGTACAAAAATCAATGATTATAGTAAACAATTATCATATAAAATTTTACTTATACTACGAACTCCACGCGAACGAAGCCACTGGCATAAGCTATACGTATATACTCGTACCTAGTAGAAAAACTATAACTTTTTTAGCCTATTATTATCATACCTTACTATAAGAAAAAAAATGATTTATTTAACTCATTAATTATTCTTAACTCATGGTCTTATTTTTATTATTATCACGTTGAAATCAACTATAGACAGAAACATAGTCTATAAAGCTGATATCAAATTCTTTTATAAACATACATACTATATTTATTTACTAGTTACAATGAATAAATGAGTCGCCTCTGAGAGGCGTCCCAAAATTTGAGCATTCCCATTGTATGACAATAGTCATAATACATTAAGGCACATGGTCTACAATTAATTTATTTATTTAATTCATCATTAAAAGAAGAGCTTAGGGCTCAGTTTGTAGCGAGAATCTGCAATTATTGCACTGTCTATTCATAGTACCTACCTATTTATTTTGTATTTTATAAAATAGTTTCTCACCATCGCATCCGTGCGAGTAACTCTAATAAATAAATCAAAATATTAAAAGTCGGTTAAAAAATAGTGCAGAATGGTTCTCTTGGCACTCGAATGACATTTCAGGACGGTACTGGTGATATTCTAAATTGTCTGTGGAAACTGTATTGACAAAACAAGATGGCGTCTTTAGTTCTGTCTACAGCCACGCGCCAAAAGAACCATGCAGCACTTTAGATCTTTATCACAAATATTGGCAACATTGGTGATAGTAACCACTGTGGAAGGACGGTCTCAAGCAGTCAAGAGGCTTAGTAGAGACGCCTAATCTGTACTTCGTAGCGACTGACGGCGCTATCACATAGGTACGTTTCTATACAGGTCTATAACTTTAAACTCGTGTAACAAAAAAATGGCTCTTTCATCTGGGAGAACTCTTTTAATACTTCGGTTCACACCGCGAACTACCGAAAGTGCCGAACCGAAGAACGGAAAAGATGTGGTGTGGCCTGCGCTTTTCTAATTGAATCTCACGAAATATAAATGCCTTTAAGGAAAATTAAAGAGTTGATTCAATGCGAAAAGTTGATCGGATTGATGAGTGTTTTCATTACCTGATATATAACCCAATGAATTCCTAGTCAGCCTGTATATTGCCGTAAACTACCGTTATTCAAAATGATTGTGTTTCAAATAACTCTTCATGATCTGGTCGTCGATAGTAGTAAGAAACGCTTTACACTTGGTCCGGGATCGCACGGAACACTGCCAACGAATCTTTAAGCCCGTGGTTTTCTCTTTAGAAAAGCGATACCCTCCAACCAGCAACATCACTGTGCCTCTACTTGTCCTGTACTTTGTTACTGGAAATAATAAATCAAGTTTTTATTTTAATACCAAGAAATCCCAATTAAGTCCTTCTTTATGCGCATGATGCAGAAATATCATAGCATACTATCAGGGGATAGACAGAGATCACAAATCTCAAAAAAAAGTGTTTAATAAAACACAAAAAAGACATTGCATTATTTCAAATACATAAGTGACAATACATTTTCTTGAAAAAATATACATTTGTTTAATCGTATTGATAATTCTACATCTACACAAACTATACACATTTGAAATTGAACACAATATGGCTGTCTGACCAAAAACTCAAAAAGGTTGTTTCTCCAAGGCAGTCTATTTTGTCAATCATTGACACTGGTTTAGCCATGAGGTGTCTCTTCGTTGGTAAAGACGAAAGCTTGACATTTGGTCTGCCCGTAGGTGGAACATTTCTATTTTGTTTTATATTTTCTTATAAAAGTAATAACCACTAACTTCTAGCACGATTACTACTTCTATTGTGTCAATAACACTTTAATTAAAATCATAAACTATAACTATGAGGTTTATTTTTTATTGGGTTCTGATGAAAGACTAGATAAATGAATGTCTAAGATGTTTGCATAGTTCTTAATATTGTCTGTTTTGAAATTCTGCTTCCTTAAGGCGAGCTGAACCCTGGCGCGGTAGGCATTCAAAGCGTACCCCAGCCCCTGCTCAGCTCAAGCGACGACGCACGGGCCGAAAATCACTTTAAAAAATCGATAAAAAATATATAAATGTAATAAAAAAAAACGATCGGGTAGAATCGATTCCAAAATTAATTACCTATAAATTAATATTAATTATAGAAATAGAGTATTATAGTAAGTACTTGTTTAAAATGTAATTTTGCTTGTAAAAAAACTGCAAATCGAAGTAATTTCAGTATTTTTTTCTATCGAGAAAACTATATTGCATCGTGTATTGAACGGGTACATGGTATAGAGAAGGAATGTATCTTAAAATATAAATTTATTTTGGGTTCTAAATGTTTTAATTTGCCTATCAAAAATGAGTTCTAAAACAAGCAAAACCTACCGCGCCAGGGTTCAGCTCGCCTTAACGATGGTTAAGGAAGCAGAATTTCAAAACAGACAATATTAAGAACTATGCAAACATCTGATGATTGTGATGACAATCAACACAATTCGAAGGATTTTGAAAGAACCTACTAATCCATTGCTTCATAATGTTTGTAAAAGCTGAATGCTCGGATTTTTATGGGCAAAAAGCATCGATTAGAACAAGATATACGTATACATAATATAATGCATACTTAGCTGGTATTCACTTTAATTTGTGATAATAGTGCTTGATAAAGGTACAGATGTATGTGTAGAAGGTGGATCTCAGTCAGATATTGTTTTACTCGACTGTCCAGAAAGACGTTATGTTTGTAGGTCTATTTCTTTGCTACGCTCGATAGCCAAAACATCGTGATAGAATTTAACGAATAAGGTATCATTCATGATGACACCGCGATAGACAGAGGCTACCTTGACATAAAAAAAAACTTTGTCGCAGGTGTGGAAGGGTGCTTACATAAAGAAGCAGGTTTCCGGTACGGGCGAGTCGGCACCGATCGGTGCAGGGTTCACTTGCATATAGCGAGCGCATAAGATAACATAGAAATGAATACCTGCACCGATCGGTACCGACTCGACCGTACCGGTAACCTGCTTCTCTATGTAAGCACCCTTAGCCTCTATCATGGGTGTGTCATTGTGCCAACATATGCCGTGTAGGGTTTCAAAGTAGAAAGCTCAATTAAAGAACTTACAACTAACCCTGATGCTTGGTTGACGGGTAGGTATGGAATGCGTACTTTTACAACCTGTCTGTAGTTTAAGATGTAGGTACAGGATGGTTGTGTTCAAGATAACTCTTCACTAAGTTACCGTCAATAGTGACGACGTACGCTTTACATTTAGTGATTTGTCTGGTGGAACACTGCCATCTAGTCTTAAAGCCGGTAACCCTGAACTTGTAGAAGTGATACCCGCCAGCTTCCAACGCCAAACAACCTCTTTTTGTCCTAACCAGCATTACTGAAAAGGCAACTCAAGTTTGTTATTGGTGTAATTAATATCTCCGTTTATCCTATTAGTTCACTACCAAAACTTTGTATTTTTGTAAAGTAGCTTTTTTTTTCGAGATTTCATAGTCGGTCCAATAGTAAAACTTGTTCATTTTCATGAGTACTAGACGCCCCTTAAGTCTGCACCATTGATGGTGCAGGTAGGTCAATGGTGCATACGGTACGACGCGACGGGTAAATAAGAATATTTAAAATTTACATTTTCTCCTTTCAGACCTGAATTATTATTTTTTCTCAAATCAATCTAAAAAAACCCTGTATCTAGAGTAGGTTGGAAGAAATAAGGAAAAAATTAAGAAAAATTCCCACCGGTCGACTTTTCAAGAAAAATCTGTTTTTATTTTTATGCACAAATGTGCACATCCGTCCTATGTAATGATAAAAGTAGTATATTAGGATTTACTTGGAAATAATAAAATGTTTAGTTTTGCATTTTTTAATTAGAAAATTTTAATTGTATTTGTAAAAATAATTAAATAAAATATTATCATTAAAAAATTAACAAAAAAAATAGATTATGTACTTCTTTGGAGTTGACACAGAAATCAGTCTTCTACAATCAAGTAGTTTTTTTTTTAGTTTACGTATGAAATGCTAGGAAACAATTCTTGTCCTTGGTGAGACACAAGTGAATTTTGCATTTGATGCATTTTATTCGGGTTCTTCCCTTGCATCCCACACTCTTGCACCGCGTCCCAAGTCCCTCGTCATGTGCAGGAAAATGCCCAACACCGTCTCGAGCTATTTCAGCTTCAGGACGAATCTCTCCTGGTCTTCTAGGTATGATCTGCGGAGTTGGGCTACTGCCACTTGGCCGTCCTCTTTTCCCAATGTTTATTTTATTGCGCAACACCAGACTTTCAGCTAGCCGACGACGAAAGTGAAGTAAAGCGAGTTGCTTATTTTTTGGTACGCCTACTAAATCACTATCAATTTGGCCACTGGCCTGAACCACTGCCAAATCTGATGCATGAAATATCATACGAAGGGTCCATTTTTTTGATTTTATAAATGTTCTGTAGTAGTTCATCGGTTGATCTAATAAATCAACTCCACCCATTGCATGATTATACTTTTTGACCACTTCGGGGCGTTCGACTTCGATAAAATTCTTCTCCTTTTTACACCACCTTCTAACGAAATCTTTTTCTCCAATACCAACAAAATTGGAAGCAAGATGTGTAATTTTATTGTCTAACCACTTGACCACAGTCACGTCTTCATCATAACTACTCACTTCTTGAGAAAACCCTCGAGGCTTTTTGTTCATTTTCTTATCTGTTATCAATGATGGGTTTGCAAATCTGTTTACACGAGCTGTGCATGCAGCTATAATACCTTTCTGTTTCAAAATTTGTAATATATGATACGACGAAAAGTAATTGTCAAAGTACAGTTCGTGGCCCTTGCTTTCTTAAATTCTCTTTGTGAGATGAAGGACAACAGCTGCACCATATCCAATTTTTTTTGTAAATTTTTTATCAAGTTCTGGACTACAGTTTTGATAAAGTATTAAATCATAGGCTTGGCCATGTTTACCACACAAAAAATATCTTGAGGCCCCATGGACAAGGTTTACCCTTTATGTACTGCTTGGCAACATGTTTCCCAGTAAAAGGAACTATTTGCTCATCCACGAATAGCTCTTTTTCAAGTGGCAATTCCAAGCATCGATTCCTAACAGCATCAAATATTGGTCGTACTTTATAAAATGCATCATTGAAACCAGCTGGAACTGTTGTAATATCAACAAGGTGTAAATTATTACGTAGTTCAAAAAATCGATCCCGGGCCATATTTTCTGAAAACAAGGGAATACTGATGGTTGTTTCCGAGAACATTTTCAAGCATGGGTAACTAAATATACCAGTGGCCAAGTGTAATCCAAATAAAATTTCCAATTCGTCCGCAGTAGTAGGTTTGATCCTCAGCCTATTTGAAAATGTTGCGTATAAGTTGGTCATTTCAGCCATAGTTACAAATAATTACTGTTTTGGCACATACCTGTAATAATAATCAACTGGGGATTCTACTCTAGGGTCAACTGATATTGGTGGAAACCAATCTGATGCAATCGTATTTACCAGTTCTCTATGTCTCCATCTAATGTTCTGCTTAGGCGTAACATTCTGTAGAATGTTTTCATTCGAGGTGTCTACTTCTGTGGTAGGCAGTACTTCGGGAACTACTTCGTTGCAGATGTCAGGAAATTCTGGATCCTGATCATTCATTCCGATCCAGGATGAACTAGATCCTTCATCATCGTCTGAGTCAGGTGGGAATACCTCTCTTTGGTTGTGGTTTATGACATCTGCACCAACTCGAACACACCGCGACTCCCTTTCAGACGTAAATCCAAACTGTTCTTCAACATCAGATGACAACTCCAAATCAGATAGATCTCCTTTATTCAGTGTTCTCAAAGCATCCGGTGAAAACATATAGGTATTTTTTTTACCTGGAAATATAAACTAATGTTTTACCCCAATTTTTAGCATCAAGTAGATCAAAATAATACCTTCAAATAACATTTGTAATTGATTTTTGAAATACCGTTAGAAAAATTGGACAAACCGTAAAAACATCGTATATTGATTCGATGTGTACAATTGTGAACAAATATAAAAATTTAGTTATTTGGTACAAAAATAGAATAAAATAGTCCAAATAAAGGTTACGTTTGACTTTAGTAATACAACACACACAATTTTTTAGGAACAAAACAAAGCTCATTCCTTGCCCGTGGTACAGTTGGCTAGTACACAGCTTACCTACACAGCTCCAACTTTGGTCACCAACTCGTCGAAACTTGTCAAAAATTACCAAAATATGTTAAGAGATGGCGTTAGTAGTATCGTATTTTAGAGAATATAATGTGAACTTATGGATACAACCGGTCTCAATTGCACTTGACGCGAAAAAATATCTAAATATATTTTTTATTACACATAAACATCTGAAAAAAATGAAACATCTGGCATACTTACTAAAAAAGTTTTTATTTTAATTTTAATATTAGGTACATAATTTTACGTTACAACAAAAAAAAAATTAGACAGCTTTATCCAAATATAACTCGGAGCTTAATGATAACCATTCGTGAAAGATATCGACGTAAATCATTACTTTTGCTTCCTCCTTAACCAATCATTGGTTAAGTATGATTATGGTCAAAACATTTCTTAACAACTTTTCCGTCGATGGTCGTGATGAAAGCCTTACATTTGAATCGCTTCCTGTACCCACATTGCCATCTTGTCTTTAATCCAATAACCTTCTCCTTGTAGAAACGGAAGCCTTCCGCCACCAATATTGGGTTGCCTCTATTTGATATGTAACTTGACACTAAAACAAACAAATGAAAATGTTATATTAATATGTTTAATAGGTCAATAATTTAAAATCTACCTAGATTCTACCTAAATTCATGTTGTACCACATATGGGAATAAATGCACTAGAAATGTCATAGGCTTAAATTGGCTGTTTAACAAACTCTGAAATAAGATAATGCCTTTCAAATAAAAACATGAAACTCCAGCATTTGCGAGATGACGCATAAGTATGTTATGTAAAAACTTTTAAAAGTGTACCTACCTAACCCAAACACCGTATTTAAGATTTAAGTAGGTATGTGTGTTGGAATTAAAAGCCTTTTCAATATTATATTTTTATTTATAAGTAACTTATGTGATTATGTTTAAAACTGTTTTTAACAACTACTCCGTCGACGGTTGTGATGAAAGCCCTACACTTGTATCGCTTCCTGTAAGCACAATTCCATCTTATCTTCGAGCCGACAGTCTTCTCCTTATGAAAACGAAAACCATTCGCCACTAATATTGGGTTGCCTCTGTTTGATATGGAACTTGACACTGGAAGTTAATTAATCAATGTAGGAAGAAACTTATGTAATTTCCTAAAAATCTTCACTTAAAACGCATATTATTATAAACTATACTAAAAGGGCGGCAGCACTTGAAGGAAAACTCCAACGACTTTAAATAGGTTTATTAACAATTTTGTTACAGACTATCATAATAATTGTCAATTGTCTTCGAGGTTCAGCACCAGAATAACCCTACCTGCCCGCTCGGGCACCAGCTCCTGACCAAGAATCCTGCCGTTGGAGGGAAAATCCAGCGCCCTGATTGGCTCACGACTTCTCGCCACGTCAGTCTCGTGAACCAATTAGAGAACCGCTTCATTCTCGCGCCAAACATTTTACAAATCAAATCATAGAAGTATTGCCATTCTTACGGAATTAATGTTACCAGTTTACATAATAAAATATAAAGCATTTAAGATGTGTTCACATGAATAAAGCTTTAAATTAATATATTTAAAACAAAATTATTTCTGAAAACATAGGAAATTGAGTAGTAAAATCCGGAAACCTAACAATCATCCGTCCTGACATCGTGTGCGTCCCTGCACATGACACCAGGTGGTAAGCTAACAATCAGGAATTTTGGCCAGTAGCTTAATAACGTTACGTCCCAAGAAAAACAATGACAATATTACAAAATATGACAACTTAAAATTATCTAATTGCTGAGTATGGAACTAAACGGCTGTATACTATTAGTTACTAAATTAATTTGTTATTCAATAAATAATAAATAATCTAGACACTAGCTTAAACAGAATAATTTAAAAACATCAGCAGTTGCTTTACTGGAACTGAGTACAGTGAACACAAACGATCGATTAATTGCGTCACTAAACAACTTCACAAATTTTAACAAAAATGGTGATAGGTATATTCTGACTGAAAAACAAGTAATAAACGTTGTCTATCAGATAGTCTTGATAATTAACAATAACAACTTTAATAACATTACAAGTAACAAGATGTTAAATCCGTCAGCAATCGATTTGCTGGTACTAAATATAGTGAACAAAAACGATCGATTAATTGGATCAAAAAAAACCAAAGTCACAACCGATCGATTAAGTCGTGATAAAATATGCATACGAGTATTCCGAACGATCGATTAATTCAGAATACTATTATTCCCTGACGATTGATTAATCAGGGTGCCCTAACCTCCTGAACGATCGATTAATTCAGGATTCCTATCGACGCCAGTACGAGCCGATCATCAGAATACTATTATTCCCTGACGATCGATTAATCAGGGTGCCCTAACCTCCTGAACGATCGATTAATTCAGGATTCCTATCGACGCCAGTACGAGCCGATCATCAGAATACTATTATTCCCTGACGATTGATTAATCAGGGTGCCCTAACCTCCTGAACGATCGATTAATTCAGGATTCCTATCGACGCCAGTACGAGCCGATCATCAGAATACTATTATTCCCTGACGATCGATTAATCAGGGTGCCCTAACCTCCTGAACGATCGATTAATTCAGGATGCCTATCGACGCCAGTACGAGCCGATCGATAAATGCTCCTAGTGGCTGCCGTAGATCTTGCCTTGACACTCGTTGCACCAAGCCGCGATCCGATCGATTCTCGCGTACTTGCTCTGTAACAATCTATTATCTTTGATAACGAGATTCTATTTTTTATTTTAAATCTCTTTATTTTTCTAAGCTGCCAGTATCACTAGCTGCCAGACTGATACATCCTCATAGGCCTGTAGAGTACTGTAAGGAACATCAATCGGTGTTTAGTTAGGTTTTTATGAATTCAATAATTAAAGACGTGCTGATTAAGAAGTACCTTAGTTACCTAGTACTTACCTCTCTTTCAAAAAGAAGGGTTTTTTTAGGGTTCCGTCGCCGTGTGGTATCCGGCTGAGTAGAATAGAACCAACCCATTACACTCACGGGTGTCGTATAAGGCGACTAATGTCTGAGACAGAACACCTTGCGCCTCCGTAGACCTGAGAATGGGCAGCAGCGTTTTCTGTTAGTATTTCATCACTGCGATCTCCAATCCGCCTGCCAAGCGTGGAGATTAAGGCAAATTCCCCCCATCATGGGAGAGGCTTATGTCCAGCAGTGGACGTTATGGACTGTTGTAGTAGGGTTCCGTCGCCAAGTAGCAAAAACGGAACTTTTAGATTCGTCCTGCATCCATAAACCAAAATGATGACTACAGCGATCCTTTTAAAATACCACATTTTTGGAGAGCAGAGTGTTTTCTATAAGCTGATGCACAAAATTGATGTGAGATTACGAATTATAAAATTGGGGTGGCCTTCTATACATGAAACTGAAGGTTGAAAAAAAACTACATACAGTGTGTAAACAAACTCATCAGGAAGCCGTCAATCAAGCATTCTGTACATCAAACTAAGTAACTACGCAAAAATGATTGCAAGGAAACGACTTTATTTTTGGGGTGAAAAATCACATTTTACGGTAAAACTCAATGAAACGCACTCAAAACATTGTGCTGGTGGATGGATTGAATAGTACGGGGGTCGCAGAGATGTTTTTACTTTAAACATCTCTACGACCCCCGTACTATACACACACACACACATTTTTTTTCAAGTACATGTTGTGAATGTAACATTTTTATGTTACATTCACAACATGTACTTGAAAAAAAAATGTGGAAAAGTTGGAACTTTGACCCCCAATATCTCCGTAACTAGGAGGTTCCCAGGTCCATACCTCTAGAACAAAAAAGTGATTGCAAAGACGGGGAGAACAAGTGCCTTTCGGCTTCGTTAAGTCTTTTTACACCCTTTATACACCATTATTTTTAGGTCGTTCTGGAACCGAAAACCATAACTCGATAGAATGTTTTTTTTTTTAATTGTAAATTTTATTTTTTGAAAAAGATTGTCTCAATCGATTTGAGTTCGATAATCGAGCTTATGGCTTTCGGTTCCAGCATAGCTATTCACAAACGCTTCGATTCGATTTCGATTCGGAAAGTCGTATGTCTATCTCGCTCGCTTTCGTAATGCCAAAAAAAGATAACGACTTGTCAAATCAAAAACGAATCGATGCGTTTGTGAAAGCTATGCAGAACGACCTAAAATTAACCGTGTGCCGTGTATGTGTTGACAGCTCTTAAAAAATGATATTGAGGTTCCATAATTACTTTTTCCTTAAGATAATGGCGAATGAGATATTCGCTTCTAAAAATTGTGCCTCTACTTTCTTAAGTAAGAGAAGAAAAAATCGGTTTGCAAAATATAGGTTTGTAGAACTTAGAAAAACATTCAACGAAAATTAGTTTGAATAAAATTTGATATTTAGGTTTTGACATAAGAGACTTTTACATTAAACTGCAGCTTTGTCGACGACCCGAATGGCGCAGCGGTAATGAGGCTGCCTTACGTTCTTAGGGTCCCGGGTTCGAATCCTGGTAGAGACATCAAATGTTTGTGTGATGAGCATGGACATTTGTTTCCGAGTCATGGATGTTTTTACGTATAATAAGTATGTATGTACAAACAAAAAGTATCTATGTACATAGTATATCAACTATCTGGTGTCCACGACACAAGCCTCGTTGCTTAGTGTGGCACTAGATGGCGCTGTGTGTAATGTCCAGCGATATTTATTATTTATTAATTTGTTTGTTTTTCAATAACTGACTACAAAAAGAATTGTTTTGCTGTTGCGTGTAAATGTACCTATGAATAAGCGTTAAAAATACTGTTAATTTATTCAATTTTATTCAAAATTTGTCCAGATATAAATTTGTGAATTTCCAGTGGAAAGTAGTACCGGGGACAGAATAAAACGAGACATTAAAAAATCATAAATAATGAACGTATAATCAATAAAATCATACATTAAGTAGTAAACTATTGGAGAAAACCTAAACATTACTCCTGATTAAATACTGAAAAAAAGTTTCTCTATTTGATCCACCACCGAAACCTAAGTAATATTTATGTTAGTAACTGTAGTGCGAGAGCTTATACTGATGAAGTTTATCGATGCTACAAATTCATCTTTAAACTATATTGTAACACTTATTTACTAAAAACCCACCCTAAAATGTAATTAAATACTGCTATACAATAAACTTCAATCATGATTTATTTGATTTCATTCACCAAAAAAAAATATAACTCTCAATATGTAATCTTTTGCAACTAGCAACATCTATTGGGAAGCACCTTTTGTCATAATTACGAGTATTTCCATTGATTCGAGAAGAATTGCTTTCGATGCAACTTCTGGGAATGCAGGATAAGTCACGTCTCGACTTTGATCGTTACTCTAGTAAATATTATAATATGTCATACTGAAAAGCAAGCTTTACGGCCGATTATTTATTGGAGCTACCGATAGGAGCTACCAAACCGTTAATTTAAATATCCGAAACCAGAATGTGTACAGTATTGGAATATTAAAATAACCTATATCTCTACGTATAGCAATGCCTTACCACTTAAGAATCATTGCACATTTTTTGCAAAAAACGGAACATGACTTAAATCTGGGGCCCACAGCCCCGACAACGTTCGATGAAAATTCTGCATTAGAATCTATTAGCCGTAGTGTGAGCTAGCGGGTCATGGAACCCCCACACTCGGACGATGGCGTTGTCCATGGTGTGCAGGGACGCTCTGCAGCCAGCCTTAGCTTTGACGCACACCCATCTCGTTCTGTTACCGTGTTTATTAACTCGGTTAAATCGGTACTGACCGATCATGATGACCGGGTTACCTCGCTGAGATTGTGCAAAAACAGGGTTCAGATCTGAAAACAAACATTGTTTTAGTACCAGGTCGTAAATGATTAAATAAATATACTCAGAATAATAGAAGGGAATACTATTTACAAAATCACTGTGGAAATACTTATAATAATAGAGAAATCCGTTCCTGATTCAAATGTCAATGGAAAATTCCACCCAACGAATGTCAAATAGTACCTGCCTAGTCACGTGCCCTGCTCACTCAGATCCAGCCTGTAAGCCTGTAAACCGAGGCTCGTACCCCAGGGTGCCCTTAGCGCGAAAAGTTTATTGCCCCTGGCTAGAGGCCTGACACTCAAACTCAAAGCACCCACAGGATAGTCCGGTTAAGCAGAAGCCAGCCTCAAAGCCTGTCCTGCGAGATGCCATTCGAAAAAAAACACGTGCCCTAATGGTTTGAAGACGCTAGTATTTTCAGATTAGTGTTGCGCATTTGTTTTACTAGACATTGGATAACCTATAGTATGTTTGTCAGGTGCCAAATCTGAATCAGCTTGATTTAGTCGTAAATAACAAAGTAAAATGGATATATTTGTTTAAATTTGATATATTAAACAGCCAGTGAGAACTATAAAGAAAGCCTTCTTGGAAAAAAATTAAGAGGAAAATGGGGTCACCGGACAACACTTCAAATAAAAGATACAATTTGAAAATGGAATACTTATTTAATAATATTACCTAGTGTAACGTTTTAGGAATACAAGTAATAAAGCGTTAACTCTATGAATTTTTATGATTTCTAAATTATGTAAGGCTAATGCTACAGCTAAGGTACAGTACTTAGTATGCTATTTATTTGTGACGTAGCTAAAAAATCGTGAATGTCGTATTTTATTTTATTGTAAAATATGACAGATACGTCACAGATCTTCTAAAAAATTATAAGAATTAATAATTATAAACCACCACCAGAATTTTATTAATAACACCCTCTATTTATAGGAACAATATGAAATCATTATACAGATTTTTAAAAGGATTTTACCACAAGGTACACATACATTACTTTAACATTTTAGGAACTTTAGGGAAACTAATTGACCGCCAACAAACCTACAGAAAGTCTTAAGTCCAAAGATAATACAGTCAAAGACAAAAAACTAAACCATCTAATCAAAGAAATCTCAACATAATCGTGGCAAGGTCACAGTACAAATATCGTTACATTTTTAGCAAAAAAAATTTTAGTAAAACTAACAATGATTCATGAAACTTGAGTATGCAGTGTAAATACTTAAAATTATGTAACTAATAGAATACAACAAATTAAAATATTTAGCATACCTACTAACTTGAAGTTTGAGAATATAATCATTTTACGAATATATACGTATGGGCGATAAAATTACTACATGGGAGTTTTTAATACGAGTCATCACCATTCTTATAAGCTTAGTTACATGATAATTACCTTAATAGTAAGTAGTAAGTTATAGATGCCCTTTTTTTATTAGAAGCATGTTAACTCGCAAAATCGCAAAATGAGTCATTCGTCATCTGGCGACTGGTCGCGAGACTATGTCGCGAGATGGCACCTTCCTATTTATATTTATTTTGTTGTCGTCAACTCGCGCCACCTACGTAAAATACTTCAAATGTACAGTCAACTACGTAAACTTCTAATACAATGAATTGTGTAAATCCAATAATTCCTTTAGTTAGAGGAACAAAAAAAAATATTTGTAATATTATAAACGTATTGTATTGTTTTTTTTTTTATATAGGTATATATATTGTTTTTGTAAACATTTTCTTTTTGTTAACATTTTTTTATATTCTTATTATATGTAAATTTATGAAAAATCATTTAAAAAAATAAATCTATTTTTTTTTTTATTATATAAAAAACGTAAAACCAATGACTTATTTTTTATTTAAAAAAACCCTTACCCCACCCCTCCCCGCTGCCAGCCTCTCTCTTCCTCCGCCGCTTTAAATTACACACGCAATAGTTAGTTATTTAAAGATAGTGGTTTCAATCCGTTTGCATTTGATTGTACTTTATTATAATGTGAGTGCGAGTTGACGACAATAAAATATATAAAAATTGGAAGGTGCCAACTCGCGACCAGTCGCGAGATTCACATTCGCGGGATGACAAATGACTCAGAAAAATCGCTTTATCAAGAAAACATGTTAAAAAATCAGTTCATTTTATTGCTTTAATTTAAATAACACTACGATTTCGCTAAGTCGCAAGTCTCGGTTTAAAAAGTTCTATCTTCTATTTTGTTTGATCATTTACAACAAAATCAGAACATCAGCTGGTCCATCAATATTTATGTATGAACTAGTAACTACTATAATAATTATATCAGTTTGTTCACAGGTTACATTTCCCTTTTGAGATTCTACAAAAAATAAACTACAACTTGCTTTATAATTAAACACTACGTCGTGGAAACTATTCCATAGATATCATCATCATTCTCTTGGCGCAGTGTGTTTTCAAACTATTCTATAGTATGAAGGTTTTAATAAGAATCACTTTCAGGATTCATGTGTCGACTGTCAAAGGAAGACGTGGAAATGGAAGCAACTATCTCATCAATGAAACAAACCAACAAGTAAATAATTGGCTTTTGGTGATCTGGTGGCCTTCCATGACGTCTTAAAGCAGGATTGTTTTAATTTTATTCCAGAATGGGAAAGAGATGGCGCTAGCCGTCCTCTATAGCTCCGTCTCTTACCCTCACTGGAATAATATTAAAACAACCCTGCTTTAAGACGTCATGGTAGGCCACCAGGGGTCTATTAGTGCGAGTTGTAATTTCAATTTGTAGGATACTGAAGTAGCACCCTTAATTTTTATAGTTCACATAGTTATGTGAACTACAAAAATTCCATACAAATTAACGTAAATGAGCGGTCACGTTAACATGATCGCATAGGTGCTTATTCAAACCCATACTAGGCCTTCAGGGCATAGACAATATATGTACATGCATTAGTCAGAACCAGCAGTTTGACTGGCAGCCGGAGACGGCCTAAAAGAACTCCTTATTACAATCTTCAAATACCACAAAACTTAATGATTATGTTTGCCAAGGGTCTTGACGATGACATTATCAACAGTAGTAATGGCTGCAGTACAGCCGTTCTTCTTCTTGATGCAAGTCCAGCGAACCTTGGACCCCCAACACGCATGTTTGTTGAACCGCCACGGTCCTATTTGTACTACGAGGTTCCCACGTTGAGATAAGTCAAATGTTGGTTCCGATGGCTCTGAAATATGTCAGAGATATTACTATCTTTTGTAACATTTTGAGTTTGTGATAAACTTCATGCAAAATAAACTTACAAATTCTGAGATACTATCGTTCACTACTAGCCTGTACTAGGTAATGATAATACTACAGGAATAATAAGTAGAAAATACAAATTGTTTAAATAACTTTAATTATAAGGATTACAACATTTTATATAAAGTGAAATACAGATCACATTAAATTATAATAATTATATTAAATGGAACTTTGACTTTCATATCTAGTCAATATGTTTTTTCCTCATAAAATAAATATTAATCGCTTTAAAAGAAAACTATGCCCACTTTACTAAATTCCAGACCAGATGAGATGAAATAAAATTAATATTATCTGTTGAACGTTGTGCTAATGTGTCCCTGGCACAAAGAGACAAAAAAAGTACGTCAACCACCGAAATTTTACCTAAACCACACAATTATTCTATTTTTTTATTCTATAACCTCCTAAATACTACTGTGTTTTATATACGATCACACCTTTGACAATTCAAGATGACTTTTTTATCACTTTCCAAAAAGAATGTGTATACTATGTGAACGAAGTAGAAGCAAATAGCATACTTGGTTTTTTTTTTTCGATAGTCAAATCATGCGCGTATTGCTTTGCGTATGATTTGAAATTCGATATTTATCATTGTTTTTGCTACAAATTTTTACTTGAAATTTGTAGCGTTTTTTGATAATGGATCATTTTTTTTCTAAGCCGTGGAAAAAAGAAAAAAAGTACTAAGTATGCCATAAGCTTCTACTCCGTTCACCTAATATACCATTTTTTTTGGATAGTGATATAAAAGTCATCCGGTATAATCATCACTTTTACCTAAAACCTTAACCTAGTTACGATACCCCTAATATTTTTAAAAGCCTTAACTAAATAGCCATTTTACAGTGACATTTACCTAGACATATAGAAAAGAATGTCAATTTTAAAGGTTCTTTACAATGATATATAAACTATAGATACGTTGTCCGCACTCTAAAATGACAACATGAAATGAAGCCAATTGGCCACATCGCGCTTAGTTACGCACCAACCTGTCGCGCGACGCTACGTTTGTTTATAATTTAATAAATCCTGTGACGTGACTGAAGATGTATATTTATCTCCCTCTCGCAACAGGCATCCCGCCGTTCGGTGTCATATTTTCTTTCTCTTTCTTCACGCTTATAAGTATAGTTCTAGTATTTTCGCCGTTTTTAAGCGCCGCGATGTTGGTTCATGACGTGTCTATATATAATACGTCATTGGTTCTTTACATATTCATCAAAGTTTGATAAAATATAATTAAGACATAATTTTACCGATGAGAATTAACTAAATATATTATACAGAGTAAATTTTTCAAGTGAGCGTGGCGTGGGTGGCCAAATCCGAAACTAGGGGTAGCAAAAAATACTCAAAGGAGTCTTTTTAATCAATTTTAATGAAAACTAAAACTGCAACATTGGATTTTTTTAAATCAATATTCCTATCTAGAAACAGAACCCGTTGATTTTGGAAAAATAACTACATTACTGTTCGCATACTGTCACGTATTTTATCAAAAACGAACTCTTTCCTTTAGTTTGCCATATGTCATTATTTCCCAAAATTTGACGCTATCGATTGTTTAATAATACAGTGTGTGTTTTCTTCAAAATCAACGAGTACGACTCCTAGCTAGGAACATTTATTTTTAAAAAATCCACCAATGCAGTTTTCGTTTTCATCAAAATCGGACTCGAGACTCCTTTGAGTATTTTCCACTATTCTTCATGGTTTTTCGGATTTGACCATCCAGACTCACTTGAAAAATTTACACCGGTATTCATGAACATTACTATGAGGTCTCACAGGGCGCGCGGACGCACAGGGTCACAAAAACCTATTCATAAACGACACTTGAGGGACGAACGACACTATGCGCTTACTATAATGAACGCACAGCTAAAGTAGCTCGCTAGCTACTTTACGCGACGCATAGTGCGACAGTCAACACAAATGTCAAACTGGCATCGGGTATTAGGTTATGTTTTTAGTGATTTGTGAATTGTGATACACTGATTTGTTTTGTTTAATTGCGATGGATTACAGCAGCGAAGATGATTTTGATAATTACAAAAAAAAAAAAATAATAATAATAATAATAATAATAATT
Source organism: Xestia xanthographa (assembly GCA_905147715.2). Taxonomy (NCBI): domain Eukaryota; kingdom Metazoa; phylum Arthropoda; class Insecta; order Lepidoptera; family Noctuidae; genus Xestia; species Xestia xanthographa. The sequence continues at coordinate 10,915,869 of LR990646.1, forward strand.
ATTATTATTTTTATTATTATTACTTAATTAATTATTTAATTAGAAAACAACACGTGTTATTATTTTCACATCTTTGACTACGAAACAAACAGAAACATACAATTTAATACTTACCATGTTTTGGGTGATTTCGTACTCAACAAAGGCAAGCAACTAGTATTCATTTTAAAAAGTTTTATAAAAAACTTGTAATTAAAACTGTAATTAAAGTTGTAATTAAAATTGATTGACGTTTATTCTGTCAGTCAGTCAACCCGAGTGAAGTCGCGTCACAACGATAACCAATCACAGCGCCCCATTCAATGCTAAGTGTCCGCACAGCAAAGAGTCCATTAAGTATTGTTTATGAAATGAATGGCCTGCCATGACGAACGCAGTGAGAAATGTCTTACTTAGCATAGTGTTGCTGCCATACTTATCTAAGTAGCGTTCTTGAATACCGGTGTCAGCCTGTAAAGTTTTTTTTTACGCAACATTTTTTTTTTTTTATACCTTGCCCCACACTTGGGGTTTCTTCGGTATCGTGGGTGCATTCACAAACATTTAACTCACATAAACACAACCAGACTCGGAACAACTATCTATGGGCCATACAAATATTTGTTCCGTGCGGGGATTGATTTTACTTATTAATTAATATAGTATTCCTACAGCTAAATACTCTAATCAATTGTTCATAGACATTCTATTTCTTATTACATAATAGTAACAAATAAAACAATTACAACTATGATATACAAACCGCGTTATTTGAATAATGGTAGCAACAGTGAGTTTTTTGACAAAAAAAAACGTTTTTCATCGTCATTATTTTTATATCCCAATCTGGCGTACGTGACTGGCGGTTTACATTGCGACTACTGGACAAAAAAATTGACAATCAAGATGTCCAAACAGCGAAAATATCAAAATGGTTCACTAAAATACTTTGGAAATCATCAATGATAGACATTGTTTTTTTGATACCTAAGCTAAGTATAATATAGCAATAGAAAACATACATTTTTACCTATCAGTATCATTCAAGTTTCATCCATTATTTTGTTCTTAAGGGACTACAGGAGCTAAACGCGAGTTTTATAATGCAAATAGCATATGATTCACTGCAATAAACAAAACTAGAAAAAATATGATATTCTTGAGGGTCTATACCCTCAAGAATATCATATTTTTTCTGGTTTAGTATAGGGTATAGTGTTTTGAAAACATTATCCAACTAATTTTACTCGATAAAAATAAATAACGAACTTGTCTCTAAAAAATTCTTTTAACGAGTACGAAAACCATACTAAAATACATGCGATCATTCTGATTTTTTGGCAAATAATTCTACAAGCAACATATTAGCGTGATAGTGTTTTATTGTTTTCGTCCAATCAATAGATTTTTTGTAAATCGCAAATAAATCACTCATTTCGCACTATTCGACCCGCAGTGACTGACGTAACAACTACTTTGTAGTGCAAGCTGATTAGAACTTTATTCTAACAGTATTTCAAACGAAGTTTGAACCACCACAAATAGAGTTGCTAATTTAGCTCCTGTAGTCGCCTTAAACTTTTGTATATTCGAACTGTACAGTATAGTGATTTCCTAGTGGTTATGCCATCCATTGAGCTTGACCAGTCGATCGTTGACAGTGACAGCAACGCATCGACAGCCACAGCTCTTCCTCGCCGTACACTCCCACCAGGTCTTCACACGTCGTTCAAGCTTCTTGGTAAACCGATACTTGCCCCAAGTTATGATAGGGTTGCCAAACCTTGTAACCCCAAATACAAGAGGATTTGCTGATGAAGCTGAAACATAAAAATGTAGTTTATTCTATGCTAGAGCTCGCATTGATATTTTAAATTAGGTATCCATAATAAATATAACAACATTAGGTAATGAAATAAAACGGAATAAGGTCATTCATTATTTTGTTTTTTTACTGTGTACTAATTTTATACTATTACAAAATCATAACGAAAACACACTAAAACGACGGGATAATTTTATGAAAGCAATTTATTTCCTGGATTAAAAAAAAAACTAGAATCAAACAAACGCATTTTATAGCAAAGCGGTTGCTATCAATATGACGTATGTACGGTCGACAAAGCTATTTTGTTTACATTTGTTAAAATGTAAACAAAACGATATAACGACGACGACGATACAAGTAATACACGATACGACGGTACGACGGTTACGATATAAGTAATTTGCGTGTTAACGCAAATTACTTACACTTAACACATTTTGTTCTAATAACATATATTTTTGGGATTCCGTACCAAAATAGTAAAGTGGGGATCGCTGGACATAAGTCTCTCCGAAGGTGCACCACAACACCAGGTCCGGTCCGGCCCAAGTGGAATGTGGTTTTAAAATGAAATGTATGAAATGATTTTCCTACCAAGGTACGGAACCCTCGTTGTACGACCCCGACTCGCTCTTTACCGATTTTTTTCTTAATTCATGAGTATGCCGAATATTCATTCTAACAATGTTATCTCCCTCAGTGATTATAAAAGAGTTGCATCGCTCCCTGGTCTTGATGCAGATCCATCGTCTGTACTTCCCCATGTCCCTCATCAGCTTAAACCGGTGACCAGATAGCACCAGTAACGGGTTCCCACGTGTGCTTGTCGCAAAGTAATATTCTTCTGTATGCTCGGATCCGTCGGAGTCCACACCTGCAAAAATGGTGGGGCGTCAAAAACTTTGGTTTCACAGAAATCGATATCGTTTTTATATGAATTTGCACAGCTCTCTAAAGTTAGACATTGCAAGACAAGTCTGAGGGCCAAGACAAAATGAAATTCTATCAGCATTGACGCATAAGTCAAAAATGACAATCTATCAGCATTGACGCATAAGTCAAAAATGAAATTCTATCAGCGTTTACGCATAAGTCAAATATGACATTCTATCAGCATTGACGCATAAGTCAAAAATGATAATCTATCAGCGTTGACGCATAAGTCAAAAGTGCCAATAGCTACCGAAACTGTCCGAAATAGCTACAAAGCATAAGACATCGGCCTTTTGTAACGTTTAGGCGCAGAATGTCCAAAACTCTATGTAGAAATAAGAAACGATTGAAAAGTGGTCTTGTAGTCATACGCGCTACTGCTTAGTATGAGATTCAAGGTGTTACTGGGTTTTCCATCCGAAAAAGCCGCGGACTCTGGATTTGTGCGCGGTTGAAGGCAAATAGGCTCGCCCCCTTTTAAAAAATGTTTGTGTACTATTTATTAGACTACCTACAACTCAGCCTAATACTTCGGGGTTTACAGGCGTCATTTTATGATAAGCTCACTGGTGTGAGCATGTCTAAGCCTTCAAACTTACCCAAGGGTTTATTGACGACCAGCATAATTTGAATGTCAAGAATTGAAACAAAAATTCTAACAGTGAAAGTCTTTTTATCGTCTGAAAATCGCATTCAATCAATTAAATTAGGCAGACTATGTTACTAAGATCCTATTTCAAACCATTAGTATCAAACACATAGAATCTTACAAATTGTGATGATTAATTTATTTCAATACCAAAATTATCTATATATTTTCACTGTAAATCAATATGATTTAAAAACATATTGTCACTGAACGCGGTTTAGTACGCGCGTTCAGTTTTATTTGAGAACTTTTTGTTTAACACGTTTGGCTGAACGGTGTTAGTAACGCCATCTGTTGGTGAGTAGGTGAATCAATTTCAATTCCAGTACCATCTAACTGATGTAGCCTAAACAAAAGAAGGTTTGAAGATACAGATGAATTAAAAAAAACGTTATAATAATGAAATATAGTTTTATTTATAAAAACAATGAGTTTAATGGTTAAACTTTGTTAGATAAATGGCATAAATGAACACAAAGAACGGACTAAAAGTCACACGACCGGCCATCAGAAGTGTTTAGCGTACTTCAAACAAGAGTCTGTTGATCTGAAGTTCTACTATAGCCAAGACCGAGGGCCAACCGTAGCACGCCGAACTCCGCAAATCATAAATAACTGACCAGTTAACATATTCTCCTGAAAACTGAACTGCTTTTGCCAAAATAAAATAATGTTTCTGTTGTGTCTCTCGTTCATTCCAGCGTAAGTCAGTGCTTGTGGCAGTTCCTGGTGCTCAGCAGTTCGTCGTCAATAGTCACGGCAGTCGCTGGGCAGCCCCTCTTGGAACACCTCCACGAGACCCTGGCTCCTGAGGAATACTCCTTCCTGAAGCTGTAGCCTTCTACGAGCAAGTTCGTGGAACCTAGTCGGTTCGTTTTGAATCGTACACCTATGACATAAACGCATTGTATTGTTTGTGTATTTTTATAAAATCTTTTACCTACTGGGACCAAGGGAAAGCATTAACGTCATAGGTATTAAACTTGACCTAAAGCTACCTATTCCCTTTGTTGTAATCTTGGCCAAATCTATAATGATATAGTCATTGTTACCCACTCCAATCTCCGACGAAAAGTATAATATATTATGAATACTACTTAAGTTATATATTACACAGGATTACAAATAAAAAAAGCCAGCATTATTTAAGCAGAATATAATCACTCATAAAGTAGCAGCCTATATTTTATTAAAATAAGATTTTATAAACAGGAGAAATATTAAGTATTAACATGTAAGTAAATAACTATAAATAGAAAAAACGTAGGTATAATAAGGCTCATACAACTATAATTATTACTTAAAAAATATCACCGAATTACGTATCGTGCTTAATTATCACTGAAAGCGAAGCTTATAACATTTCGAAATATACATACATTTTAGAGATCAACAAATTTAAGAAACATTCGATTTCTATAACAATATAACTAGTCTGATATTAAGTAAACGTCACTGTTCACTGATGCGTATCGTTACGACATAAATAACTCATTCTAAGACACTAAATTAATATTCGAGAAACATTGAATACTCTTTATCTCGTCTTTGGGCGTTATAAAACGTTTAGCGTTGTTTGTTGGACTTATCTCAACTATTGAAATACTTAAAATGTTAAAAGTTACGATAGACGTAGGACTATCAAAGAGCCTTAACAAGACCACAGAGGAAGATAACACTAGAAACCAGAACACAAATCCTTAGCTGCAAAATATTTTTCACACATTATATAATTAGTTTTGAATGCCATAATGTCATCCACAAAAAGCATCGTATAAGTTCCTGAACAATCGTATCTTTCATAACAATTTACAATTATATCAATCAGGTCCCGACACGCTTCAGTGAACAAGGGCTCTATGTCATACGATTTATTGCTCAATATATTTCTTCTTAACTTATAAAGGATCCTTTTTGTCCTCAGGATTAGGGGGTCGCGCCCACAGGTCTGTTTTGGGAAGTATTCTAGGGAAGTTGAGGGCATGGAGGGCTAGAGCTGCCACTGTTGGGGAAGAAATAGGGGAAGGAAGGATAGCTGAGGGTAATCCCGAGAAGTTAACCAGACCTCTGGGACGGAGTTGCACGAAGGCGCCGTTACCGCAACGCGCGTGTGATGGGGGTGCGTGATTGTGTTCATCAGCAGACGCAACGAGCTTCCCCGATATCAGCCGAACCCGCGCTCTGCACCCCATGTGCTTCGACGAACAGTAGAAGAACCGTCCCCCAACTTGTGAATACGTGTAGCCACGAAGCACGAGGATATATTTCCCCTTCTCCGTGGGTATGAACTGGATGTCTGTAACAAGTGTACATTTAGAAACTATTCCGGGGACCTCGATTGATCAGCTTAAAAGATGGTAAGTTTTGCAAATAATAATCCGACAAAGTTCTTGAACCAGAATAACCACTTTATGCAATATTATAGATAAAAACTTTATTACGAATCTCTGCCTGCATGAGTGAAAAAATTCGATAAAAATTTAAAATTGACGTAGGCTGGGATTGACTCATATATTCGTAAAACCATTCTACCTGGACCTGAAATTAGACACAGATAATAAGCTATATACTACAAATGATGCAATGGCTTTGAAGTATATTATTTATCAAATGCTGATATTTATTGAGTCAGTGGAGTCATATTTACAAATAATCAAACTGAAGATACTCCAAGGTCACAACACTCAATGGTCTGAAATCGCGTACATGCAGTAATCGAACACGGAAAAGTACCTTCAGTATCTCTGCGTGGTAGAGAATCTTCCAGACCTACACGTGCCTACACGGTATAAAGCTTAGCGTGGTCGCATTAAAAAAAATACAGGCCTACACTGCTAAATGAGATATAATTATACATAATTAAATGATAATGAACGCGAAGCAATCATCGTTGAGAGATGACTGATTTTGCAAGATGTCATTGAGGACATGGAGCAATCGTTGAGGGATCGCTTCTTTGGTCGCCTGAAGAAAGTATTAAATAGCCTTCTTTTAGGCGGAAGCAAGGTGCACGCCTTCAACGGTTGGCTCATGCCGGTTTTAATGTCCTCTTTCGGTACACTCAAATGGATTCCGACCGAACTCGACGTTCTGAATGGAGAGTCCGTTCACTGCTAACTACAAACTGGATGTATTTCCCACGACCATCAGTGATAAGACTGCACATCCCGTGGAGGCGCGGGTTTTAGAGGTTTTTAAATGTGAGAATCCTCAACATCCGTGAGGTGTGATGTCTCAGGGAATATTTTTAAAGCCGAAGTGGGTATGCACTGAGATGTGCCTGTACAATTATGGACGCAGGGTTCTTGCCTAACAACGACGTATTATGAAGGATGGGGTGGTTGATATGCATTAAGCGTGCCACCGTCCAGGTGCGTCAATCAGACATATTATTTCTGATTGTTCTCGTCTGGCTAACGGCGAGTACTTGTACAGGCACAACTAAGTAGTCAGGATTATTCAGCTTGCTTTGAGATATAAAATTAGATTTTGGATTTGGATTCCGAGGTACTGCTAGAATGTGCACGACCCAGCTCTCAAAAAAGACTATGTCACGCTGAACTAGGATCCAACCTCATGTGCTACACGAGGTTATCGACATGTGGAATGTGACCTCAGTTGTCATTGTGCCGATTTTCGTTATGGCTATTGGCTTGATCTCTCGAGGCTTTGGCTAGGTGGTTGGATCAGGAGCCTAATTTAAAAGGCCGCACTCTTCGATAAGGCTAGCATTGTAAGGAGGTTCCTGTATCTGTTGCCCTAACCACCGGAACTTTGTAATCTGCTCCCGACAGCGAAACACCACTGTTTATTTTTGTTTTTTAACCCTCTATCACTCAACCACGTGGATGTTTCAAATTTTCTTTGGATCCGGGTTTTTAACGACATAATAAAATACACGTGTTTCAGTATTTTTCATTTATTAAAATAGTTTAAAAGTTATTTAAAAAAAAGGGGAGTGTTGCTTGAAAGCAACACTGGACCATATGACTAAAAATGTATGTTCGTCGACTATGAATTACTATAAAAACCTTTTTCAGAAAAAATTATGATAGGTGAAAATTTCTGAAACAATTCTTAGTTTTGGTATAACACAGTGCTACCCCACATTTCTCACACATGTTATACGTAAATCCAACGCACTTTGGAAACTTGCATCTCATTTTTTTTTTCAGACCATTGCGGCCAGTGGCCTATCTGGTCTTGGCGTACTGCCATTGGCGGTACGTATTGCGCAGGTCCTTTGCGGTTTTTGGCTTGAATCTCTGTCTCCAGCGAACGCCGGGGCCAGACATACCAGACTTTGTACCCATTTTACATAGGGTCACTGCAACCTCCTGACGAAAATGTGCTGATGATAAAATGCTTGATGCTGAAAGATTTTTGTATTTTGAGACTCTTTTATAAAGTAACCATGCATTAGCCATCGTGAGGTCTAGATAATGGTAGAATAAGCGCACCTGCCATCGTTTACTACGTAGCCGTATCTTGTAGATGCCCATGATGCCGTCGATGAGGTCGACCCCACCCATGTGTCGATTGTACTCTCCAACTACATAGGGTCGCTTTATAGTCACATACTTTGACTTTTGCTTGTCCCATCTTCGAACATCAGCTTCTGGTTTTTGTCCAGCAAAAGTTGAAGCAAGGACGACTATTTTGTTATCCTTCCAAACAACAGTCGACACATCGATTCCGTTGACGTCAGCTACGTATTCTTCTGAATAACCCCGTTCTTTTTTCATAATTTCCTTTTCTGCTTGCAATTTTCAATCTGGTATTCTATTCAGCCCCGGATCTTGAAATTTTTCGAGGCGGGGCAAAAACTAAAAAATGCCGCCCCCGCCCGACTATATTTTTATTTTTATCATCATCATTATTTCACCCATCAGACGCCTAATGATGGTCATAGGCCCAGGGGTGGACCGTGAGTTTGTTGGGCCCTGGGCTAATACTACTTGGGGCATGGCCAAGGCCGTCGCCAGCTTTTAGGCCAGAAGGGGGGCCTATCAGAAGGGTGCGATTTGTAAGTTTACTATTTACGGATGTAGCTGAAGTGCATATAGCCACTTCAAAAACGTTAGCACCTCCGTGACCTCAGATTGGTTAGTTTAGGTTTTGAAGAGTTATTTGAAAAGGTTAGGCACACGGTTTAGGGAGACAATTTAATGAGAAAGAGGAACTAAGACTCCAAGAGCGAGCGAAGCGAGCTCGAAAATTTTAATATCCTACTTTGGACAGATTAGAATTATGTCGTCATTTCATACAGGAGTTACTTGGTTGACTTTCAATGTTAAGATTTAAGAAGAACTTGACTGCATGAGCGAGCGAAGCGAGCCCGAAAATTTTTTGACACCTTGCTTTGGACAGGTTTGAATTGTTTCGATCCTTCATACAGGAATTACTTGGACGACTTTTAGGCAAAGTCTAAAGAAAGTAGTCTAAAAAGCAAGCGAAGCCAGTTCGAAAACTTAACAGTTTACCTACCTTGGACAGGTTAGAATTGTTTCGAACTATCGGAGTTACTTAGGTGACTTATGGACAAAGTCAAAATTCAAGAGAAATTAGGCTGTAAGAGCGAGCGAAGCGAGCTCGAAAATTTTACGTCTTTCCTCAGAAGAGAGAGATCTAAATCGATGCATATGGGGTGTCTGCAGGGCGCTCCTTCTTCCTCAACAGGAACAGTTTTCCAGTCTTCAACAGAAATCAATGAGTTGTATCGTTACATCTCATCATTATCGCAACTTTGACCATATGTCTGCCAAGCTTGAATTTGCCGCCCCCTAAACTTGCCGCCCGGGGCATGGGCCCCGGCTTGCCCCCCCCTAGATCCGGGCCTGATTCTATTTCTTCTCACTGTACCAAGACTGTGGATACCTTCTTTAGCCAGATACTCCAACAAACGAAGAGAGGTAAAATAATTATCAAAATATAGCTGGAAATTCTGGTGTTTTGAAATTATGCGCGCTAGTCATAAGACGACGTTGGATGTTGCACCCAAATCAGGCTCTTCTTGTAGGACAACATTCTCCTTACCAGTTTCCAGGTTTTCGTGGTCATCTTCTAAAGTTTCGATTAGAGAATCCATGTCAATGTCCAACGCCACATTGTCATCTTCGAATGTTTCCAGTTCGGGTATAAAATCAGGGTCCGCAAGGCTGTCATCGTCATAATCTAGTCCATCCTCACTATCCCCACCATCTTCCAGCGCTGCAGCAATGTACTCGTCCGCAAGAGATTGCTTCCGAGCCCTCCTAGAACATAAAAGAAACTCCTACAAACACTTTTGCCCTCATACAGAACTACTCATAATAAATTCTCCTTTTTGATCAATGTAGCCTACGAGCAACAAACAAGAATTTAAAAAAATAAACAAAACAAGACAATATTTTCGTAAAGATAACTTTAGATATTAAAATTCAGACACTTACCTATCCATGTTTCCAAAATAACACCAAAACACGTACAAAAACGAATTATTTACTATTTTTCAAATCGAAGCACGCACGCACTTGTTCAAATTACCCACGACTGACAAATGAAGTTTGATTTGCGACACATAACGCCATCTAGTAAAATTTATTAGTACTACTTCTATACTTCGGTTTGTAGACCACGGACTACAGTGCAATATGACGACAAAAAATGAAACATTTTAATTTTATGAGAGATCGAACGGTATGTTGCTTACAGTCTACAACATGATACAGAGGGTAAGCAATTCTAAATACAAAAAAAAAAAAAAAAACAAATACAATATAAAATACTGGTATTCAGCTGCATCCGGTAAAACTGGAAGCCGACCCCAACATAGTTGGGAAAGGCTAGGCAGATGATGAATAAGCAATTCTAAATGTAATTAATGTGTTCACAAAGTGAATAAAGAAATAATATAAATAATTTTGTTTAATTTTTCTCCAATTTTGGGCTGACGTAGGTTTAGTAAAATCTGTGCAAGTCAAGTCGCCCGCGTAGAGTGCGGTAATGGTCCCACGGGATCGTACTACGGCGGAAAGAATTGGTATAGTTGTGTTAATCCAGGTTATAAACTATACAGGATGACATTTTTATCACTTTCCAAAAAAATGGGTATAATAGGTGAACGGAGTAGTAGCAAATGGCATACTTAGGTTTTTTTTGGGGGTAAAAAAAAATCGAAATTCAAATCATACGCAATATGCGTGTGGCGTATTGCGTATGATTTGAAATTCGATATTTTTCATTTTTTTTTTTTTTTAAATTTCTTTTACAAAATCTCTCTCAAATAATTTCTCTTATCCGATATTTGTATTTAAAAGTTTACATGAAATTTGTAGCGTTTTTTGATGATGGATCAATTTTTGTCTAAACTGTGGAAAAAAGAAAAAAAGCTATGCCATAAGCTTCTACTCCGTTCACCAATTTTTTTTTGAAAAGTGATAAAAAAGTCATCCGGTATGTGAGCCAAGTTTCAACCAAATGCGTTCAGTAGTTTTTGCGTGAAAGAGTAACAAACAATCAGACATACATCCATCCATACTCACAAAGTTTCGCATTTAGAATTAGTGGTAAAATAATAACATGTCCCCTGTATATAGGCTCGTGTAAAGTGCGAGCCTATATACAGCCATCAACCGGACGCAAATCCAGGCTCCTAGTCTGCTTCTGAGAAATTCCTGATGGCAAAACACAATACAGCCCGAGCTGGAAATAATAATATTGATCCGTGGTGCTTATCCCGGTTGTAAACGTCACTTTGTGCCTTTTGGTTTTGTTTTATTCTATCTGCTGCTGATATGATGAAGCTTTATTGTCGCGGCGCTTTTTGGTGGTGGCCACTGTTGATTCTGGCAACCCTGTGCAGGGCACGCCACGATTGTGGCGATACCTTTGTCCCCTCTTTGTTGTCCCCTCTATGAGGGCCTCTTTGGGGTCTCTTTGTGGCTTGAGAGACGCCACGGCGTCCTCACCGCCTGACGCAGGTCCTCACCGGACACGGTGTTTTCGGGATGTTTCTGCACCGGATCGGGCGGGAGGAAACGCCCGGGTGTTTCCACTGCGAGGACCGACCGGAGGACACGGTGGAGCACACGGTGGAGGTGTGCCCCGCGTGGGCGGAGCACTGCCGTGTCCTCGAAGCGGCGTTTGGCGGCGGCGACCTCTCGCGTCCGGCCCTGGTTCAAGCCCGGTCCGGAGCGAGCGGAATGGGACGCCGTCACCTCCTTCTGCGAAGCAGTAATGCTAGAGGAGGTGGCGGAACGGGAGAGTGAGAGAACCTCTCAGCGTCCCGGCCGCCGCGGGAGACGCCCCGGGCGTCGGGGGCCACCACGTGGCCCCCGGCCACCGTAGGCGCGGGCCTGTGGACGGTGGGCTATGGGCTAGCTCGCCGTCCGTCCGTCTCATGACGACAAGCCGTGTCGACGGCGCGTTCGTGTTCCACGCGCGCCTCAAAGAGAGTCAGCAATAGGAAGGGGTCCGCAAGGGCCGATGCCTGCCGGGGTTGCGGGACTGTTCGAAAGAGATACTTTGGCCCCGGAACACAAAGGGCGATGAAGTAACATGGATGGGTTTTAGTCAGTAAAAGTCTGACACTGCCTCCTGCTCCGCCCAGAGCGGGAGGAGTCATTTGATGATTTCCCATCCGAAAAAAAAAAAAGGAGTTGCAGTGGTTTGGGAAAAGTTTGGCGGGCTTGCCCGTTCTGGGTTTCGAACCCAGGACCTCATTCATGCTCAGCAGTAGCACAGACATAAGCTAGTGGTTGCACCACTAGACCATCGAGGCATTTAATTAATTTTCATAAATTTATGATAGATGGGATTTATTAACTAGAGTGGAGCAATTTCCTTGTCTTATTGTAGCAAAGAGTTTTCAAGAAGTCGGTTTGGTGTAGTGGTTAGTATAATTTACAGTGTATCATAATTCACGATCTTCAATGACTGATTTTTACTTAAAGAATAGGAACACTACTGGCTCTTTGGACTTAGACATAATTTTTCATTGTTATCGAAATTTAATGACGATATTGGCAGCTCTATGCCTACTTATTTAAAGAGAAAGTTTACCGCCGCCAGACCTCATTTATTAAGTATCATTACACAAGTTTCTGACTATAAACGTAGAGGATACTAAAGGTCGTAATCACAAGGTGTATTTAATATACGCCGACGATGACGCGCATTTCACGAACGTGCGTTTGCGGTGTATGCCGTTGATATCCGAAAAGCGGATTGCAGCGTTTTTTTCGATTCAAATGCTCATCACCTTTGTACGGTCGACCAAGCTATTGCCAAATAGCTTGTTCGACCGTACATTTTTCTGTTCCTTTCTTCTTTTCTAGGTAATTTATTAATTTAACCATTTATGTACATTGTTAGATATATAAATTTAATGTCCAGAACCAAACGTTCGAAGACATGTGACATCTACCAACCCGCACTGGGCCCGCGTAGTGGATTATGTCAACGTTATCGGCGGATATAGAATACTGCCCTGAGGTACGCCAAAAATCAATGGCATTTCGTTGCCCATCCTACTGTCAACTCTTACAATAAGTAGTCCTGAAATAATTAAAGGTGATTTTTCTAGGTGATACTATAAGTGAGGGACAGAAACTGTGTCCAAGGCCGGGGTTGCGGAACTGTTCGAAAGAGATACCGTGGCCCCAGAACACAAAAGGCGATGAAGGAACATGGATGGGTTTTAGTCAGTAAAAGTCTGACACTCCCTCTTGCTCCGCCCAGAGCGGGAGGAGTCATTTGATGATTTCCCGTCCAAAAAAAAAAAGGCCTTTGCCAAGTTTAGAAACACCATAAAGCACTTTCTTTTCTTACCCAAGGTGATAATTACTGAGCAACCAATTCATGTGCCTCGTGGTTAGTAGATTTACCTTGCCGGAAAATGAAACAAGGTTGCTAGCCTCGAGCAAGTTAATCACCTGGTTATTCATTAGGCACTCCAGGATCTTTGACAGCATTTTAAGAATAGAGATGGGTATAAAATTGATTATACGGTCTTTGTCTCACTTTTATGAATCAGTTTTATACTTTTATGACTACGAATTTAAACGCCTACAAATATTTTCCTGTTGATATAGCGAAGTTGCAGATGTGTGTATTAGTGGCGGTGAGAACGTGAGCATATCTCTTTAGTGACCGGCTCGGAATCTTATCACTTTCGACAGCACAACTATCCCGTAATAGTTCAATGAGTTGTAGAATCTTAGAGTCGTCTGGGGAAACAGGACCTAAGACTGAAGAGGGGCGTGACTGCCTAGACTAGGATCGAACCATGACTTTCAATTCTCGGGTTGGGCAAGTGCTATTAGGCTCATCCATTAAGAATTTGATCCCTCTCATCAGGGATTGCTGCCCCATTGGTCTATGAGAGTGAGGGAAGAAAGAGTGCACCTGTGCTTGTGCACACAATTGTGCTCTAATTTAACACCCGTGCCAAATGTGCCAATTGCTTGCTGAGATTGGCCGCCGCCGTGACCGAAAATGATCAGGAGGGATCTGGTGTTTTAGACTATTATCCCGTTAGTACTTTAAGTGGAGTGATCTGGTGCCCTGTTGGAGCTGGTAATCTATTTGATTACATCCTATAGTTTCTTTTTGTAGCCACTTGCGTTCTCAAGCGCTTGTTCTTCGTTAACCTCATCCTTTTTTAGAAGTCAGTTGAAAAGAGTGTAGTGTGAAACGTAAAAAAATGTGCCAAGTTCTTATTTTTTAAGGTAAGTCTTCAAACTTTTTGTGATTTATTCCAAGGCACGGTTCAGTAATACGATACCGCCTCGTTGGTCGAGTGGTAGTCAGCACTACTGCTGACTATGATGAGGTCGTGGGTTCGATTCCCAAGTCGTGCTAATTGATATTGGGTTTTCACATCAGGAATTTCTCAGCAGCAGCCATGGAGTCGTATTTCAGATGTGGACCAGACTGATGGCAATAGACTCGGCCCCTACATGGAAGTATGGGACATTAAACATAACGTGTCGTGAGCCCGGGCAGGCTGATTACATTGTATAATTTATTTCATAACCACTGCTCTCAAACCAAAGAATAGAAAAATTGTGAGGAAACCGACCGCGTAGGTTGCTGCTCATTCCTTCTCTTAGAGAAGACCTGGGAACATGCCTACTAGCTTATATTGCACTACTAGAGTATTGGAGCGCAGATCTTGGGCTCGATCCACGAATCAGTAATTGTCTTTTTGTAGATATTTCCTGACATGAGAATCGAACCCTCCCATTATTATAGCAGCAGCCTGAGTTAGGTACCTACTATTAAAACTTTGGTCAATAAAAAAAATTGCACCCTGCACCAAAAACAACAAATGGTTGGGCGCAGAAAAGAAAGGAGGTGTAATGGCAAGCGTTTATTCAAAATTACGTAACAAGAAATTAAACAAATAATACAATTGTTTATCTAACGATAAGCATTGGTGTCGATTCTGTTGTGCACAAACTAAACTTAATTTAGGCTATTGCTATCTTTGACTAAAAGGCAGTGCAAGAAAAGGACGGCTATAGCTATGAACTAAGTTAGAGATGCCAAACTAGTTTATGCCTTGTGCTTCACCGTGTTTTTACGTGCACCCTTCATTTGTATAGAAATATTAGTTCCAACTAAATTTGACAGCTCTAAATTACGTCCGTCTGTTTCTCGTTTTATTAGAGAGAAAAAGATAGCAATAGCCTAAATTAAGTTTAGTTTGTGCACAACTGCACTTACAAGTGCACTTATCCACGCGTACAAATATAAGTCATCCATCACGTCTCTGAAGTTGCACAAGCTAATTATATTTGACCCTGAATAAATTGAGCCATGATATACATACTAATCATAAATAATTAACATACATCTAATGTACTAAAATAGCATGTGTCTGACTACAGTTACTAACATTGTTTTTACTAGGTCAGTACTTTACATTATCTTCAGCTAACTATAAAAAATATTAAAATTTGTTCCATAGTAATTATTGTACATATTATTTTCTACTATCAAAAATATGTGAAAATAAGCGTTTTATGGCAACGGCAAATAAATCTTTCATAATATTAGTTACCTGTATCATTTATTTGTACGTATATACTAACACTGACAAGAATCGTTGCATATTGAAAAGTTGAGGCATATCAATGGCATTTAAAAATATAATAATCTTAAAGTTACTAAATTTTCTAATAAAATACTATAAAAAGTTCGTTTTAGTCACAACCCTAAAGGAACTAAGGATTTCAATAATATTAAATTTACATTGCAATAACATTTTTGAAAACAAATAATAGGGTAGATATAAAAACAAATCTATCAAATCAAATAAAATTTGCGAAGCGACTAGATACAGAACAAAATGTATTTATTTATTAATAACCAACTTACCTATATTGACAGTACACACACAAAATAAGTTGGTTATTAATAAATTAACAAATTAAACACCACCCAACGGAATAATATACTGTCTTTTTCATGATTTATTTCATATAACAATTTTATAAATTTAATAACATTGTAAGATAAAAACTTAAATTTAATGTGATGTCACTGGGTTGTCAATTAATTAAAATAATATAATACTTAATTAACTATTATGGCCGGTGGCTTGGATGATGCTTTATAGCAAAAATACGAAATTAATAAACCCATAGCTACAGTTGGTACCAGTTAAGATGAGAATAGCGGTCATTGACCCACCTACATTTATTAAACTACTTAACTTTGAAAACCAAAAATAAGCCTGTTCAAGTCATCTATCGTGATCTTCAACATTTTTTGTAATGAAAAACGATACATGGTTTATTTGTTTTGGTTCGTACGAAGAGATATTAGGGAAAGGGCAATTACCGCTATTTTCATCTTAACTGGCACCAGCTATATTTAAAAAATACTTAACGTAACCTGGTAAATAGTCGGGATGCAATTATACAACAAAAGTGCAGCCTAATTGAGTAACACTCTCATAATGGCAATGTCGTTCATCCTGACAGTTCAAGAACATTCTGGATACTCCGTAGTGTTGCATTTGCTATTTTTAAAAACGAGTACATCATAAGGCGCCATGAATGGACAGTAGACACACTTAAGTTTAGTGGTCTAAATCGATATTTATCGATCAACAATAAATTAATCATTATTTGTACTAAGTACCTTCTATTGTCGAGCAATTCTCTTTGGTAGGTACACTAACATCTATTTCATAGACATAATTTCTTCTACAATCTAAAAATATCTCATACCTTGTAAAAAATTAAATAGTTTTTTTCGTGAGCCGCAATCCAATGCAAGCAAACTAAGCTAAGCGACGTTTCTGCAAATTTCTTGGACGTAAGCTGCTTATTTCAAGTATCTTGCAATCAGGCAAGGGCACGGCTCGTTATAGTTTAATGTTGCATGCTTCTTTTTTTCAATATTCAAAATACTTGTAAGATGCTTGACTTAGTCCAAGAGCTCATTGCTAATCATTTGAACAATGGTGTAACGCAATTTCTAGATCATAGAACGAGTATAATCGGCCGCGAAATGGTTCACCATGCTCCCTTTCCAATTCATCTGTAAGAATAAAAAAAAAAAAATTCTTAATTTTGAAATAATCTCTAGTCACTTCATTTGCTAAACCAAAGTAAAATAATAAAAAAATATATATATTATATTATTAAAAGTATATTTTTTACAACACTGGCTATATCATTTTCCTACTCAATTAACACTATAATAAATGAAATAATATATTTTCATGAAGCGTTTAAAACGTTACAAAAACACATTTAATGTTATCGAATAACTCGAATTTGATACAGTATGACAGAAGAACTATAATATTATACAATTTTATATAATTCTGTAAATTTACAGGGACAGGTGAAGAGATTTTACAGGAGAATTACAACTTATCAGAGTAATCACAATTTTTCAGTTAACATTTTAAACTTGAGAAGTTATTATTAACAGTATTTGAGTATTTGTTCTATAAATAACAAACTTTGTTTATTTTATAAGAAGTAAAGATGTACATGAGACATTATTTTGTATAGATAACATTTAAATAATTTCAACGTCGTTATTAACACTAATATAAATAATATTACTTTAAAAGCAAGTAAATAACATAATATAAACTTTATTCCTTAATTAAGTGTAAGTAGTACTGAGCATTTAAATGGTTGTTGGTATTCAAATCACTCTTCAATAATACCATTTGTCACGAACAAGTAATAATATGATCAATACCAAGTATTCATTCCTAGATCCGTTCTCTACAACGTTACATATTTTTGCAAAAAAAAAACAGTACGACGAAACAGCAATTTAACAACACTCTTCTCTTTGCTTTAAAGTGATGAGAAATATAACATAAAATTCTATTCTATTCTATAACTGTAATTTTAAGGTTTTCACAATAGGCTTATGTCCTCAGAAAATCTAATTAGTCCGTCAGTTTTATTTTATATCAAAAAGTAAAACTGACGGAATATCAAAAAGCTTACCAAAAAGTATTTGACACGTATTTTTTTTTGTTACGTAGACCAAAATGTACGAAGATGTGCTATGATTGTTAGTGCGTTGTGACGTCACGAGCCCCCAATCCCGAGTTTTGATGCGTTTTATCTTTGTCAATATTCATTGAACAAAAACAAAAAATACGTGTTCATTATTATCCTATACTCTAACTGATGGACGAAATACATTTGCAATTTATTGATAGTGGAAACTACCCTTTTAAAAAACCATACCTATAACACAACGGTACCTTATATTTATAAGTGCACTCTATGTTCAGTCTTGAATGTCAAAAATGTTAAGTTAAAAATTTAAGTACAAACTGTCTATTTCCGCACCTAATTGGACCTAAATGCCAAGCTCGGTTGACTTACGTTTTGCTATTTTAATTCTATTACACACAGACCTTTAAATACGATTAATCTCGATAGCTTACTAAATAAAAACATAATAATCATTATTCAATTAACAATGCAATCAATAGATATTTTACATCATGCAACTTAACAACCGAACCAAAAGCACGTTTAGTAGTGATAATGCTACTTCTAACCTGCATTAGAACACTGCAACGATAAAAGACTACCTGCAGATTAAGCAGATAGCTCTATAGGCTTGTGTCCTGAAGAAATCTAATTAGTCCGTCAGATTATCAAAAAATATTTGACAAGGATTTTTTCTTTTGTTACGTAAACCAAAATTGACGAAGATACAACGCTTTTAAAATTCTCAATACGTCACGCCGTGCTATAATTTTTAGTGCGTTGTGACGTCACGAACCCCCACTCTCGAGTTTTGATGCGTTTTATCTTTGTCAAAATTCATTGATTTACAAAAACTAAAAATACATATCCATTATTTTCCAATACTCTAAGTGACGGACTAAATAGATTTGCAATTTATTGATGGTGGAAACTAGCCTATTCTGCATAACTACTTTCTAAGGCAATGTGGACGAATTATCAGAAGGCACTTCAATTTTAATTAGACTAGGTTAGTATGAATAGCTAGTAACGTTCAATGGTTGTCAACAGTACAGTTTCCATGGTGGCAGATCACTCACTTGGTGATATAGGACATTACTGATTTCAAGTGTGCGGTCACCATTTATTATCTGCCTAGCCTTTTACCTAACTATGTTGGGGTCGGCTTCCAGTCTAACCGGATGCAGTTGAATGCACAACCCAGTTAGTACTGGGTAATACGACTATACCCCTTGGTAAAACTGGTTGTCAGACTTTTTGGGCAACTGACTACCTGTAACCACTGTCAAAGATCTACAAATGACAGCCGGGACCAACAGCTTAACGTGCTTTCTGAGGCACGGAGGAAACTCGGTATGTAAGGTTGGTCACCCATCCACAGACCAACCTAGGCAAGAACGGCTTAACTTAAAGATCGACTCGAGCGGCTGTTATTATTTAGCCACGAGCTCCTCAAGTGTGCGGTCACCACTTGGGTATCCAGCCAGTACAACAGGAATCAAAATGGAACCTTCATTAAATCAATACCTATTACCGGGCATGGGTCTCCGCCAAGAACCGGCCACAAACTCCTTGTTCTCCATCTTCTGTACCTAATCAGTCTTAGGTTAAAACTAAAACATCCTTATAGATAAAAAAAAATCGGAGCAGTCTTTGGGGACTGCCGATAGAAGTGAAAACAAAAACTACACAGGCCCCGCCCCAGTCGTAGCACTGGTTATGCCCCGCGCATGCCTATGTGGTGCTACGCCGTAGTGGATGCTACGAGTGCTACGAACGGCTACGAAGCGTGACCGCACGTTACGTTACGTGACGATGATTTCAATGTTTTTCCTTTACCCAAAAAGTGCTCAACGCGCCTAAAGAAGTTTTCACTTCAAAAAAAGTGAAAATCACATCTTAAACTGTTTTAACATCCATAGAGTTGGCAACCCTATATTTCAAGTTAAAATCTTACATTATTATTATGAACTGAATTAATTATACATAATTATCAGTTAATTATTCAAAGTAGACACAGGACCTACCTATTTACACAAATAACAACTATTAATATGGTAATACAAAATATAATAGGTCCTATGAATAGGGCCTACTCTGGATCTGTTTAATCAAAACTAGTTTTTTATTAAGTAATTTTGAAGGACGTGTGAACAAAACTGGTTTTTGATACGAGCAATTAGATCAGTGGGTCAGTAGCTTTTATAGTTAAATTATAAAGTGATTAGTGTCCGACTGAAACAGGATTTTCGGCCGACCCTGAAATTTATTTAAATAGTATTTTTTTTTGTTAAATTATCAATTTATAGGCGAGTACGAGTAGAGGCATGAGGCCCGGATTTCGGTACCGCTTTTCGGTATCGCATGCACAAGCAACGAACTCAGAAAAAAGCCGAGCGACGAGGCACTACAATTCACGACTGTCGAGTTTCGGCGGGGCCGAAACCCAAAATGTGTCACTAAAGATTATAGTACAATAATTTATTAAAACATCAAAAATTTAATATTTTTTAGCTCATAGCCAGATAGCATTCAAAGTTGTTCTAAATTCTAGAAAGGGAGGGACTTATCAAAGAAACCTTGATTAGCATCATAGTATTTAACCCTACTCAATAGAATCAAGTACTTTTTTAAAAGGCAAAAAATATTTCACAATCTTGAAATTGAATCTTGTTTGTATTAAGTGTGTTTGTTCCTACTAAATGTTTAGCAGAGCAGTTCATATTTTTTATTTCCTGACTCATCAACAACATGGGCGTGCGCCCTTAAGAGGCAATTAGGCAAAGCCTACCCTACCAACTGGGCATTTATTATAACTAATAATAAAATAACACATTATGTACAAAATATAAAAAAAAAGTTCAAACTCCTGTTAAAATACTTATAGCAATTTGTCGCTCTCGTGTCACGTAACTCACACTATACTGGAAGTTACTATGAAGCTTGAGCTCCGCCGGACAGGCAAACAATCGTCTAGCCTAAAATTCATTGATAATTTTACGCACACAGCGGCACATTGGCGCATATTTTCGTGTGTATAAACCGCACACATGTATAGATTGCGGTCATTTTAGGGCGGTAACTCCTGCGAGTGTAGCTGGGCTGTGATTGGCTGCTCAACACAAGGCCAGGATTCAAGGTGGATGTTCTGTTCTTTAGCCCGCGAAATTCAAATTTCCATACGTATTTTGCAATTTGCAGGCCAGTGCTAGGTTTAGGTTGTATGTTGATTAAAATAATGATTACCGGGCGTTATTGGTGCGTATAATTATTATAATAATTAATAATGTTATTGTTATTATATTTTTCTTCATGGGTGTCATTTTTGTGGTTTTTGGGGTTGGTGATAATGAAAATGAGATCAAAATGAAAATCCAAGATGGCGCCGACAAAAATTTTCAGTTTTTTCTTCATGGGTGTCGTTTTCGAGATTTTTGGTGGCGCTGATAATGAAAATGAGGTCAAAATGAAAATCCAAGATGGCGCCGACGAAAATGTTCAGTTTTTTCTTCATGGGTGTCGCTTTCGAGGTTTTTGGGGTAGTTAATAATGAAAATGAGGTCAAAATGAAAATCCAAGATGGCGACGACAAAAATTTTCAGTTTTTTCTTCATGGGTGTCGTTTTCGAGGTTTTTGGGGTCGCTGATCATGAACATGAGGTCAAAATGAAAATCCAAGATGGTGCCGACGAAAGGAGAATGGCAGGCTTGTATGGGAATATCGTACCGCAAATAAAATGTCGTGTTTTGAGATATTTTTTGTTTTAATTGGTAGTTAATATGATAGAAAAGCCCTTTTTAAATTCTTCGATTTTTAGAACTTGGGACGTAAAAGTTATAACCAGTCTTATTTTTTAAGGTAATGCACCAGTGTACTAATGTACTTTGGTACGCAGAGCTGCCTAAACATTGTTTTAGTGATAAAGTAAATGTTCTAGTATAGTTTTCGCTATTTTTGTAGCAGGAGCTCGACTCAACGTCAATATAGGGCCAGACAATTCGCTAAATTGCTCAGATGCAGTCATAAACTACAATTCAAAACAACAGCAAAGATCTGAAGTGAAGTAAAAGACAGATTTTCTTTACCTGTCAATAAATAATTGCCAGAGCAAAAAAAAATATTGGTGACGAAAATCATTCCTATCATTAAATCGTTATCTATTAAGATTGCATGCAACAATTATGCTTTCTTATGTGTATTAGTAAGTGTATAATTCTATTTAATGTTATTTCTATGTTTAAATAATTATTTAACATTTAGATTTTTGTGTTATTTTACTTTTGGCAACATCGAAAAACACAGCTGCGTTTAGTTTACGATTTCATTACGTTTAAATATTCAAATCTTTTTATTGATATTATTAATCAATCCGAAGTTCTAAAAATAGTACACTTACATGAAAATAAAAGGCTTATTTGCCTTATTAAGTGGTACAAATTCTATAGCAAAACAACAAACAAAGTTTGCGGTACGAAACCTGCCGTTCGCCTTTTCAGTTTTTTCTTCATGGGTGTCGTTTTCGAGATTTTTGGTGGCGCTGATAATGAAAATGAGGTCAAAATGAAAATCCAAGATGGCGCCGACGAAAATTTTCAGTTTTTTCTTCATGGGTGTCGTTTTCGAGGTTTTTGGGGTAGTTAATAATGAAAATGAGGTCAAAATGAAAATCCAAGATGGCGACGGCGAAAATTTTCAGTTTTTTCTTCGTTTTCGATGTTTTTGGGGAAGTTAATAATGAAAATGAGGTCAAAATGAAAATCCAAGATGGCGCTGACGAAATTTGTTTTTTGTTATCATTATTTCGTGGCCTACCCACCGTGGACGACCACTGCACGCCACTGATCAACAACTAACAATAGACTTTATTTACACATGATGTACATAAGTACTATGAAAGCAAACTACACACATCAAAAGTGTCTAGGGATCAAGCATTTTTATGCGGATTTCTTGAGATTGAGATGTGGCTTTGTAATAAATTTATGATTTTATAAATTTATATGGATCCTTTTTGGTGCATTTCATAATTTGAATCAGGAACTCTCAATCAAATTCGAGTAAAAGATGAAAATAAGCTGTCAATATTTTCCCTATAAAAACATACAACGCATTGAAGACATTATTAGTGCTACTGTTTCCCTACTACTGATTAAAACCAACGTTATTATGGAGCGGCGACGTCATTTAAGCAGGGAAGAAATGCTCAGAGCCGTGGGAATGATAGAAGCTGGTTCCCGGCAACGTACTGTAGCTTTAGCTCTGAATACAAGTCAGAGTGTTATCAGTCGACTTTGGACACGTTACCGAAGCACTGGTACCGTGGCTGAGCGCCATGGAGGACGGTATCGCTGCACCACACGGAGACAAGACCGATACATTCAAATCTTAACTCGAAGAGCTCCAACAACGCCATGATGTTAGCCGTGAGGCTTCATCACTCTTCAGGGAACTTAATTAGCGACCAAACAGTCAGAAACCGCTTGCATGAAGTGAACCTTCATTCCCGAAGACCGCTACGGGTACCACCTATAGCAATGCACAATCGTAGGATTCGATATCAATGGGCTCTTGAACACAGAAATTGGGCAGAAGAACAATGGCGTTTCGTGTGCTTTTCTGATGAGTCTCGTTTTGGTATGAGACCGGATACAAGACGTATACGACACTGGAGAACCCCTGGACGCCAACAGCGATTAAAATCCTGCCAGGAAGTCCATCCTTATAGTGGTGGAACCATCATGGTATGGGCGGGTATTTGGATCGGCGGAAGAACTGAGTTGATTTGGATCAGAGGCAACCTCAACGCTCAAATTTATGCTGAGACGATTGTATCAGACGTCATCGTTCCTCTACAAGTGCAAATCGATCCCTTATTTCAGTTAATGCATGATAATGCACGACCGCACACCGCAAGAGTTGTAAGACAGACTCTCGCCGCAGCTAACATCAATGTCCTGCCCTGGCCTGCTCAGTCGCCAGACTTGAACCCGATTGAGCATGCATGGGATATGCTACAGAGAAGAGCTCTGCCGAATATGGAGGGTATCCAGTCGCAAGAAGACCTTTTTTTGTTGTTGCAACGAACATGGGCGGCCATTCCACAGCGTGATTTGGATGAACTCATTTTGAGTATGCCAAACCGATGTTCTTGTGTTGTTAGTGTTCGCGGTAGAAACACGGATTATTAATTGTTTAAGTTACCCAATAAAATTTTAAAGAAAACTGTGTTTTCAGTCATTTTTTCGAACTTTAATGTTAGTGGTTCAAATGTCAAAAATCCCTTTATTAGGAAAATGGCAAATTTCTTTATTAATGCAAAGGTGACTTGGTTTATCGTTACTGTGACAAACGAAAACACTTTATTTGATGAATCCTTAAAGAAAATTTTAATTAATATCAATCAGGAGAAAAGTTATTGCAAAAATATATGTTGATCCCTAGATACTTTTGATGTGTGTATTTTATTTTAAAGTTTAAAAATAAGTCTGTACTTTCGCTGATTATTATAAAGCACCGTAAGAAATTACTTGATGATATTATAAAAATTATATAAATATGTAACTCAATTGGACCTACAGAGACCTCCAAAAGTTACTTGATTTTTTACTTCAAATGTCTCTTGCCCCATTTTACATTATCTATTATTTAAATTTTAAATGTTGAACTGAATGCCATGGTAACGTTTTTATTGAATAAAAATTAACCGTCTTAATAAAGGACGGTACAAAAACAAATCTGCGCCCTGAACTAAGTGATCACTTTGGTTTTTTTCTGGCGTACGACGCGACACCTCGTGAATTAGTTGTACATATAATGGTAAATTAAGACATTAAAGTACCCGCTTTTAGTAAGAGTCACAGAGAACAAGAAGAAATTAAAAATTGCAATAATGTTGGCGGAATTTCATCAATATGGCTGCTAAAAACCGGCTTGTCAAGAAGTAACTTTCAGGCAATCCCTAACCATAGATAGTTGGATTAAACAATAATAAAGGCATAATGTAATGTTCAAACAATCAAAGCCTATGATTTTAGATGATATGCGACGAAACATCAGAAGTAAAAAATGTCAACTAACTTTTGGAGGCCACTGTAAGTATTTACAAAATTAAACACTTGCTATCGACATCATTATCGTAGTTTTATATTTTTCAATAATAATATATGTTTCATAATTAGCCACATTAAGGCCCTTCTAACCCTAAAATTAGCAACTCTATTTGTGGTGGTTCAAACTTCGTTTGAAATACTGTTAGAATAAAGTTCTAATCAGCTTGCACTACAAAGCGGTTGTTACGTCAGTCACTGCGGCCGAATAGTGCGAAATGAGTGGTTTTTTGCGATTTACAAAAAATCTATTGATTGGACTAAAAAAATAAAACACATAAGACCTGCTTTATAGTTAGTTCAGTTAGTATGCAAAGTTTCATGATCTAATTTGAAGTACTTTTTGAATACCAGCGGTTTATTGTTCGATTTGGAGGTAACTTTGGAATTTTTTTCTATCGAGAAAAGTTTATGACGCGTTTTCGTCACACATAGTACCTAGCATTAATCCTCAACTTTACCATATATTTATTTCAAAATTAATGCTGCAGTATTTTAGGCGTAACGGAGGATCATGCAAAGTCATTTGAGGCATGTTAGGCCCTTAAGGGCCTATACTCTCTCAAATGGCTTAGCATGAACTTTATTCTAACAGTAATTCAAACGAATTTTGAACCACCACAAATAGAGTTGCTAATTTTAGGGTTAGAAGGGCCTTAAAGCATAGCAGCCTTATAGCATAGCTATTTGTTGTTTGGTCTTTTCATGGTTACTTATACTAAACCAAAACCTGAAGCACCAACTCTTTTCCCAATTACATTGGTGGAATGTAAGACTATATTTTAATGATTTTTAGTAATTCTTAGAGAATTAACCGCTAAATATTTTTTTTTATAATAGGATATTATGTTTCACTTTTCAGTATGATTCTTAGAAAAATACTGCAAAATTTTGCACCCGTTGCCTGAAACGCTTATCAACAAAAAAAATGCTGTAAGTATAACGTAAATGCAGTAAAACTCATACCACGAGATATATTCGGCTGTTGTCATTGCAATGGGCAATTCACATCAACATACTCGTAAGTTAGAAATTATGTTCGTGTTGAGATGGATAAGTCCTTACACAATCTAATTGTAAAGGCCCGTTTAGGACCGGCGACTTGCGTTTGCGACCCAACTTGACTCAAGAGACACGCGCGTGCTTCCCTTGCATAAGTTACGTCGCGCACAAAACGCGTCGCGCGTATTATTGACTCGTGCGTGGTATACTCTGAGCAATTTCTTTCATTTATATTAACGCACGTAGTCCTAAGTCACTGCTAACTGTGGTTATGGTAACCATACTCCTTGATGACAGCTCCGTCGAAGGTGGTCAGCGTCGCTATGCACTGCAACCGCCGCTTCTTGCCGCACACCCAGCGCGTGCGCAGACCCCGCGACCTCTCCCTGATGAAGTTCTTACCCTCGTATATGATCATAGGGTTACCTCGACGAGACATCACGAAGATCGTACCTGCAATGTTTATTGGAGAGAGTTGATGTTGTAATCATAATACAGAGTGTAAAAAGACTCATCACGAAGCCGTCAACCTTCAAGCCAAGTCAAGCCTTCTGTACATCAAACTAAGTAACTCTATATACGCAAAATTATTGCTTTAAAATGACTTTTTTTTGTGGTGAAAACGCACGTTTTTCGGTAGGACGTAACGCACTTGGAACATTGTGCTGATGGATGGATTGAATAGTACAGGGCTCGTGAAGGTGTTTAAAGTAAAAACCTTACATTAAAAACATGAACCTATTTTAAAAAAACTTGTGAAAAAGTTGGAACTTTGCCCCTTTGGGAGTATGAAGAACAGGGTGTAAAGCTCTTCATCTCCCGTAGAAAAGGGAGGATCCTCCGACCAGACGGGTCTTATGTCTGGTAGGCTATGCCCGACAGTTGATGTCGGGTTCTTATACCTATATAGTCTTAAGTCGCGCATAACTCTGCTTGCGCGATGTAGGACTTCTCGGTTTTAGTTCATCGTTCGTGTCATAGATGGCACTGTAGTACTTTTTGTTCTATGTTGTTTTTGTAGTGCCGCTACACCCCCAATATCTCCGTAACTAGTAGGTTCTCAGGCATGGTCTAGAAAAAAAAATACCGCAATGACGGGGAGAACGAGTGCCTTTCGGCTTCGTTAAGAGTCCTTTTACACCCTTTATAGCATCACGCCTATTTTTCCCGACTCAGGGATCGAACCCGGTCTGAAACAGTTGTGCATGCGACTATACATAGAATAGGAGGCAGTCAATTTGTATTATGTTCAATATTTTATAATAGGTACACAGCTCAAAATCCCTTTTTTCTTTCTCACTGATTAGACAGAACTTACGAAAAAATGAGAATAAACAGACCTGCCAAACCTATCTTAGTAGGCAGTAAAAGGTTGGCCCGATGATTTTATTAGCTATCACAGCTCACCTACTTACCAGTTTATATTTAACTAGTTGATGCCTGCGGCTTCGCCCGCTTGACAAATTATATACTAAAACCTTCCTCTTGAATCACTCTATCTATTAAAAAACCCGCATCAAAATCCGTTGCGAAGTTTTAAAGATTTAAGCATACATAGGGACAGACAGACGTGGCGGGGGACTTTGTTTTATAATATGTAGTGATGAAGTGATTCAGACCAAAAAATAAATAAAACTTGATTTATAACATTTCCCATCGACCTACATAATAATTATGAGACGCAAATTAGTACTATTGTGTGAGAAACCATGGCATTTCAGAACTACTACTGCCATCTATCGACGCTTAGAGCTAAGTTGTAAACGTACCTTCATCGTAATATTTTTCTTTTCCGTCTCTTATCTAACTTCATTATTGACATTGTAACTGTATCAACATTAGTTATTCTTTTATTCTTATAAGTTTTCTGAATTAGAACAACAATACATTTTTCATTCATAAAAGGTGTAAAGCAGCGCCAAAATCTCTCCACGGTTTTACAACATGAAACGTCTCGACGCACTCAGTTTGCGAACACCCAACGCCATCTACATTGAAACCATGAGAAACACCAAGACACTGCTCCGTTCAGTTTCCAGGTAATAACACCGCGGCGTCCGAGGGCGCCAGTGTCGCAAATTCCTTAATATTCCAACTATGTCCTATATCGGTATTTGTATTTAATATCAAGATTTCCTATTCATATTGAATGTAACATAGCTGCATGACAGTGTATTTATAATTACTTGGATTACGTGACCGACATGCGGATTGTAGTAACCGAGAAACAAGTTGAAAAAATGCAGTTTTACCGTTAGAGAGATTACCATCATACCTTAATGCTTCACTTAACGACCGTCACAGATGCAGCTCTTTAGTTTCTTTAATGGAATTTGGTGAACCGCGGCTTTAGCTGACCTGTTTTTTTAGCTCTAAGCTTGAGGAAAATGTTCTTAATTTTGAAGAATTGATGTTTTGGGTTCAGTAGTTACAATATGTAATTTACTGTAAAGCAGTCCAATTGAATTGTAGTTCGACCATAATGGTTGTTGAGATTCTGCGAAAAAATGCATCCGCAAAAATGTAGAGCACTTTGGACTTAAAAGGCTCCTGATATACTTAGTATCTAATCTTATCTGTAATCTTTCTTAAATCACAAATTTAGATTTTCAACAGTATTTTGTTCACCCCTCACCCTCAACCCCATTTTATTTGTATCTCTTTGAACTTCTAAACCAAGCAAGAGTATATTGTTCAAACAAACCAATTTAGCTATGAACAACGACAAAAAACCTACTTCAACGGGCAAGTACCTCACTGAGCCAAGCAATTATGGAAGACAATGTAGGCAAGCACTATTAGATGATACCCAGGCAGAACAATAAGTAACGGGGCGGCTACCTGGTTTTAATGGCACACGACCATTCTCACGGAACGATACACACGTCTGCACTGTTTCTATGATAAATAATTTATTGTTTTCTTATGTCTGTACAGTGTCAGAATAATAGGAGACATGATTCTGTGATCCCGTTACATCGAAACCAGGAAAGCAATTTCTGTACACAGAATAATACAGATCATTAGCTTAATAGAAATCTGTCATTACTGGATTATTGAATTGTGACCAAACGACAAATCATGCGCTCATTAACTAACGGTTCTCGGTTATTGAAAGAAAATTATGTTTTTCAATTGCTTTCGTATCTAAGGAAATGTCTCAGCCGAACCCGTATCTAAAGGGTGTAAAACCTCTTAACGAAGCCGAAAGGCACTTGTTCTTCGTCATTGCGATATTTTTTTTGTTCTACACCATACCTGGGAACCTTCTAGTTACGGACATATTGGGGGTCAAAGTTACAACTTTTTGACAAGTTTTTTTTTAATACGAGTTTTAATGTAAGATTTTTTACTTTTAACACCTCCGCGGCCCTCGTACTATTCAATCCATCCATCAGCACAATGTGTTTAGTGCGTTACATTGAGTTCTACCACAAAACATGATTTTTCACCAAAAAAAAATCGTTTCCCAGTAATAATTTTTGCGTAAAGTAACTTAGTTTGATATACAGAATGAACGAATGAATGAATGAAATGGTGGTTGATTGACAGCTTCGTGATGAGGTCTTTTACACCCTGTATTTGTTCCTGTTTAAATTGAAGTTATTCCTAGTTTTTTTTTTTAAGTAATAGTATGGTTGTATACCGTCATCATGTGAGCTTCAACATCCCTTGTTCCATTAAGGTACAAAAAGAGCCAAAGTAGATAGAATCAACCATCAATTAACGTTGGGGCAACATCAGTCATTGTGCACGGGAGCCATTAAATAAAGACGAAGAAAGCGAACTTTGATGGGATACAATACAATGGGAAAGGCCGGATATTGATTATCAGAAACCTATCTCAGCAATACTGCTTCCAGATAAAGAACAAAAATATAATAAGAGTGTTTTTTCAGATACAAGGTCGTTCGCACTAGTAAATCTAACGCTACTTCATTGACGTCAATGCAATTAGCCATTCTGCATATTAAGTAACTAGCTAGAACACCATACTACAATTAAGGCTAGTATCAAAAAACACGAGGTAAAAAATAAACTATAAGTAGGTATATAATAATATAGTCAAGTCACATCCGACTTAAGTCCAAAGTAGGCATCTATATTCGTAGGTAAAACCATTGATGTATTAAACTTTTAATACATCAATGGGTAAAACAGAATAATTAGGGGCCATAACAACTTCAAAATCAAACAAATATTGTTATTGTGTAGGTAACTTAAAGGTTCAAGACGAGTACTGGGTAGGGCTTTTTAAATGTGTTCAAAAATGGCACATTTAAAAAGTATTAGGTAGGTAACGAAAAAACTGTTACATTTGATGTAAAATAAATCAGCAGCCATTAAGTCTAACTTTTGTGAATTTCGCTTTCTTCAGACTTATTCATTATTTATTTTGAACCAAGATCCTTTAAAGCTGGCTACTATTTGTATTCATGATGTATGGCATTATTAAATGCAGACGGTTGGCATGGTGCCCCCACGCTCCCTAATGTGAACAAAAATATTAGGGCGGAAGCATGCCTAGCAACCATGCCACCCGAATAACAGTAGCTAACTGTAGGTGTATCTATCTACATCCGTATAATATCGATGGGCATCTGCCTCCCATAAGGCCTAAGAAATAACGTTACTAGGTATCAGACACAATTCACACAATATTCGTGTTCTCAAATCAGCTCTAAAATGTTTGATGTGAACTTTCAAGACGTTCTTACATTTATTAGTTCAGTAATAAGCAATAACTTATTCACATATCTTGAGTAGGTACTCGACTCACCAATTTCTATTCCTTGCGGCCGCCTACGCTCTGGCCGTCCTACAACGTTGAAGATAATTCATGAAAAACATTCGCCTCTTCTAAAAAATAACGATGTATTTACTTACTGTACTCTCTTTCACCTGTCTAACGTACTTATATCAATAGATCGTATCATTACATTCGATAGACCACACAATACAAGCTCGTTAGAATTTAAAGGGCTAAAAATTAACATACGAAATAGCATTCCGAAAAAAAAAACAACCTATTACTACACTTACAATAGATAGGTATGAGCACGCGTAAGCGTTCGTGGAAAACCCAAGATTCGGCGGTACGATGACTCTAGATATATACTAACCTTAGTAAACAACTTTAGTACATTAAACTCGAATCAGCGAGCTAAAAATATGTTTGTGAAGGCGGATAGGCGGTAACACTCCTTACATAGAGATCAAAATCGATCATTTCCATGGTAGTAAGTCATCAGTGTTGCCGTTGAGAAAAAAATGTAATCAAGTTAACATTTCAATTGAACTAAACAAGTGGTCGGCTGTCCAGTTTGTTCACCGTAACGGTACGGAGAATGCCTGTGATAGGTACTTCTTCAGGTGTTTACTAGTTGGACGGGCAATAGGGTCATGACGAAATCGTTCTGAGGCACTCCACAACTACTTCGAAGAGCTACGCTATTAAGCTTCACAACTGTACTTATAATTGAATACTGTGATGTCTGCCCTTATCACAATAATACTCTTCTAGTACATTACGGAGCGCTTTCTAAAAATTCTTTCTCAGTGAATAGCGATTATCTTGATGTTTGAATACAATCAGGGAATGTAAGTAAAACAGAATGCATCAGCTACTTACTTACTATTTTAAACAGCTTGATTGTGAGAGAGAAAAGTTTTTACATACTTGCTTGCACATCGAATTACTAATAACTCATGCTGATTAATTCAAAGAAACTTAAAGGCTTTGATACCAATTAATGCGATTGAATTTTAGCAAGACTGCGATAACAATTAAACAGTGGACCATGTTGAAAACTATAACTGACTAATGCTCTTTTCCATTTAAGTAATCACTTGCACTAATCAAACTCAAAATAGTTCGTTCATGATTGTTTGCGTCGCTTGAAACTGCTGGGGCAAGGAGGAAAACTGCGTCACATACAATATCTCCTTCAATAACAAACTGTTAGCTAGACAAATATTTAACTTCCGTTATCTAAGCACACCATTTTCTTATTACATTTTGCGTCGTGCCTTTCCATTTCTTTGTGTTGTCACTGTTGACTGATCTGTACGCTTTTTCTATTCAAAATCTCTAAGGGCAAAAGAACATAAGCATACCGTCTGCAAATGCTAATAATATTGTTAAATTGGTATGTACCCCTCCCTGTAAACAATGCACTAACTTAAAATTCTCATCTGAATGTATTCCGGCTGTTAAATTCTAACAATACGAAAGCAAGGGACTGGTTTAAGGACTAGCATACAAAATGACGCTTTAGAATTCTTTAGGCACGTGAAACTAACGAAAGATATCTTTACATCCAAATAAAAGTGTTTGAAGCCGGTTCGTCTACCTGCACCTGGCGCTAGAACATTGAAAGAAATCAAAGTATTCCATAAAAACATGTTTTAAATAGAAAAAGCATCAAAAGGCAGGACGTCTAGACGATCTTTTTTTTTAGTTCCCAGAACGGGCAGGTAGAGATCTGTACAAAGACGTACGGATCGATGCGTCGTGATAATACTATTACGAACTAGAAATGCTGCTCGGATTTAAAACTTTTTATTGTACATATTCAGATAGAAATAACGCACAATAGATTTTAGTTCGTTACAGCTGCTTAGGTTTATTTTTTGTGAGAATTGTTACAAGCAGAATTTGATATGTGAATTAATGTTGTGTTTACCAGTAGGGTGTAAATCTCGCACAAATTCAAGTGCATGTTAATATGCTACATTTTGCAAGTTGAAAATAACATATTGACCACTTGACAAAATTATAATAATTGTCCGTGTGACTGATAATACTTATCATGCATTTACTTATCATCGAAACAGGTCATCGCCTGACCTAACACAAATCGAGGGAATCAACAATTAGCTCTCTAAATAAATGAATCCCTTAAATCTTAATTGATAAATTTAAACAACGTGTTTGCCATAAACCCAGAAACTTTGGCTAATACCTAATTCTATCTACCTGTCAGAGAAATAATTCAATATTGACATTAATTTATTACAGAATGTCCTCGACATATTCCTCCCCTGATGAGAGAGGTAATTGGTAAAAAGATTTGGTCACATTTTGTCGACGTCACATGCCCATATAATTTCTCTATCGAATGGTTTAAGTAAGTCGAATTTATATTCAAACGCCCTTGGATATAAAGATGCTTCGAGGCATTTCTAGACACTTTTAAACCTCACAAACATGCTCAAACACGCTGATCATAAAATACAGTAGCTCTAATAAAATGGTAAGTGAACCATTTTCGCTGGACGTGTGTTTGGGCGGCTGTCCAACGATTGTGTAGTGATAGGTACGTCAACACTGAGGCGAAACAGTTCTAGCCTAGGACCTTCTACTAAAACAGTACAACAGGATACAAGGCCTTGGTTACCTTTGTTTACAATTTAAAATTTTCAATGAAAAGGTTGATGGTGAAATAAAAATCAAATTAGTTCACGAAAATATGTTTATTCATCTACTCATTATGAATCATGGTGCGGAAAAATTCGTGTGAAAATAAAATTGTTTTGATTGAAAGAAACGGTATAAAAAGTTTGATTATCGATATCTGATGAATCACCTGCAGCTGGTAGAGATTCAAGTATGTTTGTTTTTTGGTAACAGTGCTATATATACTTACAGATTTTTTCTTTCACAAACAAGCTTACGTTCTAAGTATAGTAATGATGTTTGTTTAGAGACACTACAATCGTGTTTGTCCTGTTCTTTTGTTTATCAATGCATCACTTGTACTAGAATGTAAATTAAGAATATTCATTGTCACCCTGGTTTCCTTTTCCGAAACATAATTCAAGTCTATGATATGTTGGAAGTTTACATGATTGTATTCAGAATTTTATACATCAAGCAATACTAAAAAATAAGTATGTAAGTTCCTACCTAGCTAATAATCTAAATTTAAAAACGGAATCGAGGAATGGGATAATATATGCCATCAGCCATGACTATATCAAACCTACAGCTAAACCGAGATCCGGTTTGATAGAACTCCAATCTAAGGTTAGAAAAATATGTTTAAATATTACAAAACACATCTGTATAATAACAAGCTAGTCATGGATTACGTAACGATAGAAAAACAGGTCCGGAGCCCTGCGTAGTACTATAAAAATGTTCAGAAATAATTTCATTGATAGCGAGACATGCGCAGTGCGTAGGTACTACAGTCGGCTGTACGACTGTACGTCCTCAGTTGTACTAAAAATAGAACGTTGAACTAAGGGCGTGTAGGGACTGAGCTGTGACCTCTCGGCGTATCTCGCGTGTGATTAGAGCGCCTGCTTCTCACCCAAATATTATATGTTATAAATGATGAGCTAACTCGCCGAGCATGTCTTTTGAATGTACAACATATATCTTACTAAATTATACTAAAATTAATTAATTAATTTGAACTTTTATTTGTGTCAGATTATTATTTTATTAACAAAACAATAAATACTAGGTGGGTATATTTAATGTAGAGCAGATTTTTTATTAAGTAATTTTAATTTGAACTATTATTTGTGGCAGATTATTATTTTAATAACAAAACGATAAATACTAGGTACCTATATTTAATGTAGAGCTACAAAAATCGTATGTTAAACAACTAAATACATGTTAATTAATTAAATATTTACACAATTGAATTGTTTTTAACCTTTATAGAGGTATATGGGCGGCATCGTAGAATCTATTAGGTAATTCGCGGTGTACTGTCGGTACCGACAGCCGTACAGTCGTTCACGTAGGTACATTGTAGCTACGGTTGAAACCACGTGGCAAACTCGGTGCTCTTATTTATAAACCTAACACTTTTTGAAACTTCTACAACGTGATCGTTTATTAAAAGTGCTCTTAAGTTTGTTAGAAATCTTATAAGTGAAACAATTTAGACCCAATTTGTCCCACATTTATAATCATTTTTATGTGTCTAGGAACCTACTTATAAAACAAATAGGTAGAAGACATTTTAAAATGTGGAACGATATCGACGGACAAATTAAGTACATTTTTGAATGTTTCCTTCCTATTATTTACTGATAATTATGTTACTGAAGTACCTATCAATTAAAAACACAGTTATATGAAAATGATAAGTCTTTATGAGGAATTGCTCAAATGCGGAAACTTGTACAATAAAATAACGTAGTTAAGCACCTACGAGTAACATGGACTGTATACCTTAATTTTTTTATTTGAAAACAACAGAAAACATTTTTTTATATGGATAAACCTTATTTTACTTTAAACGCTGTTTCCATTAAAAAATCTAATCATGAAACGTAGACACGGTCTACGTAGGTACCTACATAACCTTCGTTAATCTAATGTGCGTGCTCAGTGACTCGTGTTTTTACCTAGTAGTAGGTTTCTTCTACTTACCTTAAACATAGTGATAAGTAGGTATTACCTACTGTGAAATAATTGTACTATAAAAAGCTGCAAATACATTCTTCTTTTCCAATAATGTAAACAAAATGTAATCATTCATACACCTTTAAGATGAGGAAGCTTTTACTTTTGATAGCCATCGAAATAGCTCACATTATTAGTAAAAGAAGAAGCATGTTTATAATGAGAATCAAAGCCGTCGCAGGAGACAATCGCACAGGTGTCTGTTGTGGACGCTGACGTAGCAGGTGGGCGCGTGCAGGATGGACACGCTCCGGTTGCGCCACGCCGGCACCCGCACTCGCACGCACCACGTCGACGACTCCCACGTCTCCCTCGCTAGAAGACAACCAACACAACTCCACTAAACGCTTTACACCAACCATCGTCGTACTATAGTGCAAACAAACGAACGTATACAAGGAAAAACAAAAACAACTCCCGTTCCAAAACTTATAATTCTACATTATACAGTCACAAACTCAACATTTCCTTTGAAAATCTACGAAAGTAAACATTACATTAATAATTCATACGCACATATAAAACGAACATAGGCTATTTTCTATTCTAAAAATACTGAAACACAAAGAAACAACGTTTTCTTCAAAAGTATCTTTATAGCGACTATTAACCATAACGGAAACATTAGCGGAAGCGGGGATGTAAAAACGACCTTATTACTACAATGGGATGTTATAATTTGACGAGTATGGTGAGCTAGGGCTGGGAGAGGAGCGGGAAGGGGCACTCGGAGTAAGATTCTGGGGCATTATCGATTGGGGCACCATCACCAGGATGCGAGTGGCGCCGCGCGCATGTCTGGAGCGTGGCGCGCACCGCGTGGTGGCGCGTGGGGCGCGCGGCGCGCTGCGTGCTCCCGGGTCTAGCCGCGGATCTAACGACCTACTACATGCCTCGCTCAGGCGGCTCAGGGCACGCACACATACGCCTCCCATCTTTATTCACTACTAAACCAAGCGAGGGGATCAACTTCTTCAGTTACGTATAACTACGTGCCAGGCTACGAGACGTAGCTAATCAAATCTGCATAACCAGTAAATTTGTGAGCTACCCTACGAACCCAGCTCGTATTGTGTGCCGCTACCCTACTTACCGCACCACGAACGCTCCCATGCCATGACTACTTAGCATTAATGTAAATAACCAACATAAATTCAAAAACCCGCTCACGTAACCAGATAAACCTAAAACTCGTAGGCCGGACGAATGCAGTCCGGGAAGGTCGCAGCACCGTTAGATGCTCATTATAATGTTTCATTAATTTTATTGAGAATGAGCTGTTACGTTCCCACAACAGAACTAATAAGCGTAAACATCGGTCGGTAGTAGAGAGCGGCAATCTATAAATAAATCATAGTAGCATTATGTATCAAAACACGCTACGTCACGAGTTACTACGCAGCGCTGTTTACTCACGCACCCCGCACGCAGCGGGCAGCGGGCGCGCCGGTAGGGTGGGTAGGGGGTAGTACGTCAAATTAGGGCATACAGGGCGTAACTAGGCTATAGCGCGGGAGATGGAGGGCACGCCCATGCGATTCCCCGAGCCCTGCGGAACTTTCTTCTTTCATAACTTTGTAGGTATTGATCCGTCACAACTGCGCAATTCATGTCCTCTCGAATACATCCGATACTGCAACGATAGTAACGGCCCGCGCGTATTATATTAGACTGCTTGTTTTGATACTTTATTTGGGATGATACCTAATATGGAGTCAAATATACTATAACGCTAATTTGGATTGGATAACTCCATCATCATCTGCCTAGCCTTTTCCCAACTGTGTTGGGGTCGGCTTCCAGTTTTACCGGATGCAGCTGAATACCAGTATTTTACATGGAGCGACTGCCTATCTGACCTCCACAACCCAGTTAGTACCGGGTAATACGATAACGGATTGGATAACTCCATTGTTATGAATATGAATTGAAAATGTACCTATGGTTTGAGCACGAAAATTATTAAAACATAAAAAACAAGTTGTTGTTACTGAAACAGAGTTTGACTTTAAATTAAAATTTTGTTTTAAAACCAAAAGAAAACTTAAACACATTCTAAACGTATTGCAAAAGCTAAGAAAAAAGGCAATTAAAGCAACACCTCCACCCCCACTGATCACCGTGCTTAATTACCCATCTTAATCCAAGTCCCACCTGAAAAGGTACATAAAACATTTCTCAATTTCCGAGCATTGTATACAAACAAAACGAACCGTGGTCCTTGCGTAATACGCAGTCGTAGGGCCTTACTACGTCAGCCGCCCACTCCACCCCCGATCACGTTCCATTGCGTGGGCCTAAGGGAAACACTGTTCATTCATTCATACCCTTTAATAAAACTTTCATTACAGAGTATTTCGTCGTTACTTAAGAATAATAACTTCACTTTAGTCAATTATATTGTCAAAACACAAATTAATAGGCGTTTAAATGTGAGCTCCGCTCCATATGCTCGACTCTATGCGCCGCTGTCGCTCACAGCCCGCTAGTTACAACTGTTACAAGTGAAATATTGTTTCTATCAAAGGTTTTAGCTACTCCTCAATATTTTTTCCGATTCTAAAAAGACCAACTCGAGTGAAGTAAGTTATGTTATTAGTTTGCAGATAACCCCTGACATTTCGAATAGAACATTAAAGGTCGTAATGGACTAGTCCAAAAATATGTTTTTAATGTAGGCGGTGAAACCCTCAGTAGATAAACCAACCATAAATAATGTTGTAACCATGAAGATTTCATGCTATTTCAGCTTCCGATTACATAATATTTTATGAGATTCCATGCTAAATGTAAATAATATCGTGATTTATTAATGTCAAGCTGTGAATTGAACTACTAACGCTAAATAATGAGTCACAGGTTTATCTCTTACTTTCAGCGCTGCCACGTGTTTACACATGCCTAAATAATATAAAATAGTTACGTCGAATTGTATGAAGGGCACAAACATGATAATATTGTATAGATAAACTACCGATCGTAGAGAAACGTATTTTACGTCGGCCATATAGAGAGGCGCTCAGTCACAGAAACATTGAAACAAGAAAATACAAGCCTGGCTCCACACAGGATAACGAACATTGTTAGACAAGTTAACACTGCAAAAAATACCCAACTACGGGCGTACAGACTGCACAATAAGTACGTTTACATACATAGTCTGAATACATTGAAGAACGGCTGCCAGTAGTTTTAACCCACCGTTTAAGATTGAGAATTTATTTCATAAAATCGATACTTACGTAAACCTACTTCTCGGACATTCTCTACAACAAACTTAGCATACTGACAGTTTAGTACCTACAATTTATGATATATTTTTTTTGAAAAATAATTATGATCCAGTCTTCCTTTATTATAAGAAAATAAAACTTAAGACAACTACGAATAAGTACTCATCCATAATGATGAGTTATTTTATTTGAGTTCATTTTAATAGACTTTTAAATTTCATTTTATGGGTGAATCAACTTATATTGTAATGGTAACATCACATTACTACACTTTTAGGCACGTATATTTCATAATATGTATATCAACAAATCAATTTTAATTGAGTTAATTAAGAACAAGAACATTATCTGCATGTATTTTTCTTCCATATCTCTCTATCGTCACTTCAGTAGTCGCCCCTTATTGCCGTAGCCATATCTATTTCGTTAAACTTTTCGCACACAAAAAAGGCACAAGGACGGACTTATTGCTTTTACAATTCTCTACCAGTCAACCAAGGGTGGTGGTGAGATAACACGACAGGCATGATCTTTAACACAATTCTCCATAGGTTCTTTGGTGTTTCTCTACTCTTATTATATCCATCTACATTCAAACTCCTGACTTTTTTCACAACATTGTCCTCATTCCTTCGTTCACGTCTTCGATCACTGAAATGCCTTCAGTCTCCTGCCTTTAAAGACTACACTTATTCAAGCGATTATAGATTACGCTGAAGCCTACCTGGACGCTTGCAAACTTCATGTTTTCGCAAATTTTTGTCTTCGTATGTATGATGATGTTTCTAACGTTCGCAAGGAATTTCAGTCGCTCCCAATTCGCCTTCGCGGAAACACTCGGATCCTATGTCTCATTTTCAACATCTTGCACAACCCAAGGTGGGTTGTACGTCTAGTTAGCTCGACATCCATACGTCTTACCTGCGTGAGCGTTGTTCTTACTCTCGCCCTAGCGACGCACCGGTTAGATCGCATCTTTGATCCCTGCTTTAATCCCTAAGTCATAAAACCAACTTTTTTTCGTATCCGTTTTCAGTCCTTGCTGTAAAATTGTAGAATTCTTTCATGTCTAGCATTAGAAACTATTTTACTGTTTAAAAAAAGAGTGAACGATCTACTCTACTAAATGTCTTAGGTTGAGACTTGAGACTTACACACTATTATTTTCATTCGTCTTTTCGCAGGTCTGCTGGAAGAAACATCTCATGATTTAAGTAGTACCTTTGTACTTAAAAGTTATAATTCCTATGTTTTTCTTATGTTCTCTATATTTATTTTAGGTCCCTACCTACCAATAGATACAAATAACTGAATTATACTAAACTACCAAAATCGCTAGAGATTTTAAACGGACAAGAAATTGAATTTCTAGTTTGCAGCTTTTTGGACCTTTGCTTCTGCCTCCAGATAAGAAAAAGATTATAAAACTATGGTCAACCAAGAGCAAAATAAGTTGATTCACCCTTATACAACGTCAAACGACACAATAATGAAACAATCGCTTTGCTAGCAAAAATATCAATATTTAACTTGTACGGAGTTAAACAAAATACATGTTTAGAAAAACACTTGGATCTTCTAAACTTTAGGAACCTCAATTTACAAAATTTTCACGAACTATACAAAAAGCTTACTACAATCACAAAATAAAAAGACAAATTACAAAACAAAACATTTAAAAAAAAATGGAAATTGAACAAAAAAAAAGAATATAAACTGATTTTGTAAAAAAATATGTGTAAAAATAAAACTTAATTGTATCCTATCGTGTATATGAGCTACCTATACCTGTGGTAGACGTCCTTCTTTCTCACGTACTTGCCGTCGGGCGTGAAATAGTAGCTGGGCGGTGCGTGTATGTGGCGCCCGCGCACGAGGAACAGCACGTCTCCGGTGCCGGTGCGCGCCGGCGCCGTGATGACGTCAGCACGGCAGCCGGCCATGTCGCGCGACGAGCAGTACCACTGCTTCCTGCCGTGCGCTTGTAAGTTCTTCAGGTAGAACGTGTAGCCGTCGTGCAGCAGCAGCGACTTGCCCGTCCGCGACGGCACGTACACTGCTGGCACTGCGTCAAAACCCAACATGTGACCACCGACATTCGGTTGACGGCGTTCAGAACACCGCCAACCGAATGTACCGATGAACTTCCGACTGAACATACCGCAACAGTGTTGCGTGAACGTTCGAAGGCTCACACAAATACATGGCGATTCTAATAGCCCCAAACCCCCTTCTCAAACTTTCTCCGACTAGACTCAAGTGTTTAAGCTACTTCACTAATCAAAGGTACCTACATTAAATTACTACATTTCTTGCTAGTTGCTACAATTGAATAATAGTCACAAATATGTAGAAGATTTAATCAATATTTATACATAAACGTTACTTAAAAAGTTTAAAGCTGTAGAAAATATAAAAGTAATTTTATTTTTACTTGTTATTTAGAATTACTAACAGGGGAAAATACCTCAAAACCTATCTCAGTATGAATACGGTTTTATATTTTATATATTATACTCTATCATTTCATACTTTTACATAGCTACGATTAAATTCAATATGATTTGATACATTTAAAATATGAAATAGAATTATTTCGATAAATTAGGTTGGTAATTCCTTTGAGGAATTATTTAAAATTGCTTTTAGCTCTACATTATACATACTTACATATTGACCAAAATATGTACTAACATCACATACACAAGATACACCTTTACCTAAAACTAGAATTCCCAGACTGTCTCTAGATACAGCTGAATAACTTGACTTGCTTGATTATACAATTCTACATACACATATAGATTTAAACATAACGTGTAAATAATCAAAATGCCTATAATTATCTCAAAAGTTTTATTGCTTTCAGCGAGAAAGCCTCGAGCTTAGGTAG
The DNA here is from genome assembly GCA_905147715.2 of Xestia xanthographa. Classification (NCBI taxonomy): domain Eukaryota; kingdom Metazoa; phylum Arthropoda; class Insecta; order Lepidoptera; family Noctuidae; genus Xestia; species Xestia xanthographa. The sequence goes on from LR990646.1 coordinate 10,957,388, forward strand.
GCTGATGGCACGGGCGATGCATGAAACCTCACCATTTTACATTATTTGTTCTAATACTGCTTCTTACACAGCAACTAATTAACAATACCTACCTACATTATATTTAACGTGACAAGAAACAACATGGCAATTAGGAACATAGTTTATATGACCTAAAATTATGATATATATATTTATGAAGGTACACACGTACCTGCCTAGTAATTTAACTTTTTTCAAAAACCTATTTACTAAAAAATATTAGGCTTATTCATGTATCTCCTTTAGAAAAATAACAAATTATTTCGACTAAACAGGCGTTTTGTTTGAGATAAAAAATTGAATAAAAAAACTCAAATTGAATTTGTAATTCAGAGATCTAAACTCACTTACTTTCTTATTATACGACTACTACACCACCACTTGATACTTACCATCTTATATTACGATATAAATTCAATAAATCACTATATACTGTCATAAAAAGCTTTTCTTAATCTACTTCACATATACCTATATATATACTTCCCTCTTCCGCAATATTGCTAGCAGCCTAATCGTTATTTATATTTTATGTAAATAATAATGTAAATCATAGAAATTGAACGAAATCTTCTCACAACTGTAAGTAGCTGTTATAAACGTACGCCTGAGTTGCGTGCCCAGTACACTGCGCTTAGGACGCTCTTTATATATTTATAAATAGATCTACTCATGAGAATGACGTAAATTTTGGTCGAACAACAGCAATTGCCTCATTGAAGTCCTGGAGGCTGCAGGTAGTTGTGCAAGACGGGCAGGACTGAAGATGTTGCATGTCTTGGAACAAGGCTTCATTCTCACACTCAAGCTGAGTTTGGGATGGGTCGATAAATTTGTTGCAACAATGGCGCCCTTCGTATGTGAATTCATCATATACGACGTAGCGTACTGGGCGCGCGACTAGGGTGGCTAGTGCCATTGTCTGTACAAAAGTGTGCTCTAAACAGCGCTCTGATTGCTACTCAAGCCGAGCCGTTCGCCATACAGTCTGAAGATCGTGCGCAGGTGCGCCGTGACGTCATGAACGCGCGGACGAACAAGCGGCCGCGCGAACTGCGGTCAGCGCTCGTGGTTGTGCACGCCGGACACCGCGATCACCTCGTTGTTGTAGGTGCGCAGCGTGGCCGGGCACTGGAACTTGTTCCTGGCTGCACAGTACCACAGCACTCGCGGCTGGTTCCTATACGCGTTATGCGGGCGGTACACGTAACCGTTCAACGACAGTTTCGGGTAACCAGTGTGCGTGTGTATGACTTTCACTGGAATATGGTAATATTGTTAGTTAGCTCGACATCCATACTAACTACTACATATCTTTTAAGAGTTAGAAACAATTACCTTCGAAACAGCTTACACCAAGATTTGTAACAAATAAAACGAAGTATTTAACGTTTAACATCGTCTTTAAATGCATCACTAAAATATAACAAAGTTTTTAAAAGTTACTCCGGTGGGTGATGTAAGTACTTATTTTTCCATAGGTATTAATAATATTTAGCTAATAAAAACAATTACATTTCTTAGAGCTAAAAAAATCGTTATGTTTGATCGCAACATTGATGCAAATATGTTGAGGTAAAAAAAAGCTTTCAACAGAGAGTAAGTTTCATTTCCTAAAGAGTCAGTCGTAGCGTGAACAGCATCAAATGGTGTAGTTGTTGGTTGTACAGAAATGCCTCAGCTCCGTGAACACGAGTGCCTTGCCGACGGTGTGCAGGCGGGCGCCGCAGCCGCGCGCGCACAGCCAGCGCCGCTTGCTCCGGTAGCAACCGTCCAGCTTGTACCAGTACCCGCCCATCTTCAGCAACTCGCTTTCTGTGTCCTCCGAAATTGGCGTCGACGGTAAAACTGCCCAAGAATGTGTACACAAGTTACAGAGTCAAACATTCTATTGTTCAAGATGTATTGAAGTTACATTCACATTACATAACTTGGCAAGTCGGCAACCTTATTTCAATATAGAATCCCAAATGCACGCATTGGCTTCGACTCAAATAGGGACCCGCTTCCTATGAGCGCTGATAACAAAATCGATTCCCGTTGCTTGAATATCTAAGGGTAGGAAATAACAAGCCCTAAGGATTTTTTGAGAGCAGAAATAAAAAAACGTAATGATCAGTATACGTCTTTTATAAATATATGAAACAAAATTAATTACATAATAATTAACTTAGATAATAAATAAAATGTATAAATCAGTACAATAATACTCTTAAATTCAACAAAAAAATATAACAACTATAACTAAAGTCTAACATACTTTGGCATAGGAAATAAGATCTTTGAAAGGTACTGAGTATTAATTAATAAGTTCCAGTCGAGTATTTAAATAATAATAAATTCTAATCTAATTACTTATGTTTCGTAAATACAATATACGAACGATACTACGGGAAACCTGTTACAGTGCCCTACGATTCCCACCCTACTGTACATATCTACAATAATATATGGTCGTATAAGTTTCTAATATAAAAACTATGCTCGTATTACTTTGTTCATAAGCTGGTATATTATGTCTACACAGTCTACCTCTACGGCTAAATACAATATAAATCATAAATATTGGAGTATTTCGTAACATCGTCTATCAGTCGTTCCGCACACTACATCGCGGTCAATAAATAGAATTTTTATAAAAAAGCATCAACAAGACGGCTACGCTATCATTAAAGCTATACAGTTTGTATACATAATTTCTAAACATTTTGGTAAGAGAATATTGCACATTCACGTTATACATTGTTTTTTTTTATATTCTATCGTGTAGTTTCCTAATAAATAGCCGCTAAGGCATAACAAGGCGACCTTAAAGCGTCTACAGCCACCTGTTTTATTGATTCCAATAATTTCCAAATAGTTAAGTATAAATACGCTCAAAAATCTATATCAACGTTTAGTTTGATATCACACAAACCCGAAAGGTTCCTCGTACTATCTATGTTTAATGGAAGATTGATGAAAATCAAGATACATCTCGACGAACGTATTGCAATTTGCGATACAACACTGTGTATCCGAAATCCATTCAGAGCTAGCGAGAACGACCCACTCTACTTTAATATTCGAACTCAATCGTCCGGTAAAGTTTAATAATATTACCGAACTATAGCTATATATAAACACGAATAGTATACATGGATAAAGGAATTACATTGACCTTTGGCATAACTACGTAAAAATAATAAGGCTTCCGAAATTACAAAGAAACAAAACTAAGCTCCAATTCCTTACTTGGGTACTAGAAGTTTATGAGCCAATTTTGTTCCTTCTTAACGTAAGAACAGTAAATAACAAATGTTGGTCACTAATGTGACGGGCCGTTGGTGCGACGCTCCGCGCGCGCGTTAGTGCCTGCCGTCTAGCAGGCCGCGCACGAGGAGGTCGCGCCAGGCCTAGAGCAGCAGCGCGGCGTGCGGCGCCGGCGGCACCAGGGGCGCCGGCGCCGCCTCAACGCCGCCTGCGCGGGGCGCCGGGCTAGCTACTATCTTGTACTTGCCCATCGGATCCACTTGGAAACGCCTCGACTCATGCTTAGCGGGATTATACGTCGCCGGATGATTGTGTGAGCCCCGAAAGTATACCAGACGTCCGTCTCTCAAACATAAGGCAACTTGACAACGCTCTGCCTTCTGGTAGGACCTCGCACACCTCCATGTGACCCGGCGGGGGTGCGAACCTCCGTCCTCGTAGAATATGTGGCCATCGGCCACCAAATGCAGTCCTCCGCGAGCTGAGCGGATGTAGAACCATCCTGAAACGACGGCACGGTTAGACCTTGTTGCGTCAAACCCACTTTTATTACTTTTTTTACCAAATTGCCAAATTATTGTGGGGTGTGAGGAAATCAATACAACATAATCATTCATTTAACTAGAAATACCTTGAATTAACACCCGTTTTCCTCCTTTGCCACCGGTTTAGCTAATTTTTTTTTCTGTTCTGTGAAATCTCAAGTGTACGTAGTTCATATTTTCTAGCAATTTTCTAGTTGACATTCTTTTATTTGTAATCTAGATGGTTCAGCATAAAATGGCAGACGTTTCTAGATGGCTGCTGAGGGTGTTCTATAACTTAAATCAATTTGTCTCGTCCTCTATTAATTGTATGTGCTTCAGGAAGGTCTGACTACTAATAAATATTAATGTTGTCCTTTGAACTCGTGTTTATGTTTTAATCCCTGCATTATAATTTTTTTAGCGTTTAATGCATGGGTTATTTCTATGCATAGAACATGCATAGAAATAACCCATGCATTAAACGCTAAAAAATTTGACGGATATTAAAAGTAACACGCTTCGTCGTAAATTTTACCAATGGAATTGAACTCGATTAGTGGTCAGTGGCAATATTCCCTATAGTGCTGCATAGTTCTTTTGGCGCGAGGTCATAGTCGGAACTAACGCCGCCATCTTGTTTTTTCAATACGTACAATTTCCAATTACCTTCCGCCTTGCTGCTTCTTTACGTCTTGGTGCCGTCTATAATGTTCTCCTCATCGCTTCAGAGTGGTGAAGCTGTCAATAGCCTCTGTCACTACGGCCTGTCATGCAGCCGAAGTGCGGGCCGTTTTGCACGGCACGCGAACATAAACGACATTATCCGACTAGCTCTTGTCACCATCGGCGAACAGCTATTTTAGAACCTAATGGTTTGGCAAGTGCCGATGGCAAGACTGGACGGCATGTCTATGTTTCCTTGGAAGATGGGTAGGCCTTTAGTATGGGACGCAACTTGCATCGATATATTTGCGCGTTCTCATCTTCCAAGTTCGTCGTGCTGATCGGCAAAGCCAGCAGGCTTTGCCGATGCGACTGCAGGGAACCTTAAGCGGCATAAAAATAGAAACGTTTGTGGTAACTATATTTTCGAGCCGTTTGGGGTTGAAACTCTAGGGCCGTGGGGTCCGTCCAAGTGCCCATAACCTGTTCAAGGAAATTTCAAAACGCCTAGTTGACGATTCCCGTGATCTAAGGGCTGGCTTTTACCCTGAACAGAGGCTAAGTGTTGCCATACAACGTGGCAACGCCGCCAGTCCCTTGGGCACATTACCAGCTGACAGCGTTGAGAAGTTTTTCGATACCCTTTTATAGTTTGTTGTAACTTAGTTTATTTAATAGTTTTTAATTAATTATGTACATAGTTATTTTATGATTAAAAAAAAAATCCAAAGATAATTTCACAAAAATGTTTCGCGACAGTCATTCAAACGCCACAAAGACCATGCTGTGCTATAGAATTGTTGACAGTGACACTGACAGTTCTTGAATGCAGTACGGATGTGCTGATCGCGATCAATTTCTTTAGAAAATTAAGAAAATTCTTCTCCAATGGAATAATTCGATATTTTTGTTGTTGAAAAGACGTTGAACTATTTTCTATTGTTAATAATGAATTTTCTGAGGACGATGCTTGCTGATGATGACAGACTACACAAAATAAATCGGAAGTTAGGTGTCAAAATGAAAGTCCAAAGTTACTTCAGCGCAATATAATCGTTTCTTTGTACCTATACACAAGAGACGCGTCTCCCTACTACCAGCTACACAGCATTAACATTCTCTGATCGACGACCGCCGCTTATAGCTACCATAATACTTTCACGACTAAACATAATAATAGCAATAAAATATCTTATCACAATAAAAATAATACTTTAAAAATAATACTTCAAGGTTAACATAATAATCGTATACATTTCGTATGGTACTTAAAATAACTGGTGTGGTTAACTTTGAGGTTAACTTAATTGTTGTGACAACACTCCCCGTAAGTACAACCAACGGTTTAATAAACGTTTAAGTACTCAAAAAAAAATATAAAAAGTGTAAAATAAAAAAGTTGTAAAATAAATCTTAAAATATTTAGATCTCACTAAAGAACAAACTTACAACTACAACGTATACATGAGTATTATTATTTAGTCAATTGTTCAATAAATGCAGTTCCTACTTTAACAAGTTGTTACACATTACTTTCCTAATCGTATACATGACATGACTTCGTAACATTCCCTCTATGACCTAAGCGCCCGCTGACAACATAACCTGACATTCCTATAGTCAAACCGAAACCAACCACTTCGGAGACTACGCTCCGATGCCAACATTCGTAAATTTTATGTACAAATTCACGAATAAAATTGTAAAAAAATAAATGTAAAAATAATGTATAAAAATACTTAGGATATCATAAGAGAACTATCACTTTGTACAGTACACTACAACTAGACCGTCCGGTTCGGAAGAGCGGGCTGAGACAGGCGGCCTCTGCTGACCAGCGCTGGCTGCACAAGTGCACTACAGCCAACTGTGAGAGAGCTTAACGCGAACAGTATCTGAGGAAACTTTCCAAACATTGTTTTAATTTAAATTGTTCAAAGCTTCCTCCTTCGTTTGTAGAGGCCACAAATACCTGGACCAGAAAAAATCAGTCTCAAATAATTTGAACCCAGACGGTCTTCACTAGAACTTATTATATAGTCGTATACTTTACACAGCGCAAAAATATCTACTAATTAAATGTATCTACTGAATACAGTATAATATAGGTTATACATCATAATAATCTCTTTGGAGAATAAGATAAGAGAGTAAACGTGCAAACTATAGTTCGCGAAATCTCAATTGCGTATACATGTGTATGTAATCGACAAAGGCGTATACAATGTTCAAGTCTAGACCACCGGCGGAAAGGCACAAGAGCAATTTGACTTTCCACTCGAAACAATAGTTAAGTCCAGCTAAATGACATTCAATACTTCAAACAACTGATCATGTAATCATGATCCTAACCTACGTTTTCCGTCCGTATCTAGCGTTGAGATCAAAATCTGTGCCGTATCCTACCTCGTTTAGTTCGCCGGTGGTCGTTTCGATGACAGACAAATTGACTAATCAGATCTGCCCGTCGTGCTCGCGCATACTTAGCGGTGCTCAGAACATGGGCGTGAGCGGCGTGGCGCGCACGCCGCACGTGTGCGCGCTGTTCATCTGCACGACGCGCAGTCCGAACGTGTGCACGGCGGCGCGGCAGCGCGGGTTGCGCGAGCAGCGCCACCACACCTTGCCGCTCGCTGCGCGCCCGTTGAAGCAGAACCTGTGCGCGCCCACCTCGATGGCAGGCTTGCCCCTTTTGCTCAAGCAGTACCGGAACTGTCCCGGGAAGCACGGGAACGGAAACGGCAGACCCAGCGTCGGCGGCGGCTCCGGGGCGGGTGTTACTGTGTGTCCTGCAACTAATCAATCTTACCGTTAATGTCTGCCTGTGTTTTACTGCTTCAAACTACGTTTGTAATTAAATGATAGGAAAATTATCCAATAACACATCTGTTCTCCTACTATCGTGACAAACTAAACTTCAACAGACATCAGGTAAATAAAACAAAATGAGAACATTGCAGTTAAAAAAATAAATTTCATTTATTTAAGTATAAAAAGATAATAAGCACTGGATAATTCGTTGTATATACCAATCACAATTGAATATTGCACGATAATATTGTCTACCTCTAGCTCCTCAAAGGCAAATTTGTAATTTCGACTAGCGCCAAACTGCGGTGTACTTACAAACTTACAAAGTTACGATCAGTTGGAAATATAAACATTAGAACGACATAAGTTTTAATGACTAGCTTATCACATGAAGTACGATTCCATTTTGACTTGAATGGCGGAATTCAGTTTGTTTTCAATCCGTTTAACGCGCTTGCGTTTTTTCATGGTACCATGTTCATGCTGGTAACCCATGGCGACGATGCGGTTGTTGCTGGTGACAGCATAGCACTTGCAGCCGTGGTCGGACTTGATGCACAACCAGGTAGTTCGGCCGGCGAACACTTTCCCGTTCCTCCTGAACCGCCAGCCATCCACCACCAGCACTGGGTTCCCAAATCGAGACACACTCCATTGCGCTGAAAGCATATTTTCGCTACCACTCTAATTGGATCATATTGAGGATCGAGGTGGTAGGAATCCTCGCTCAAATAAAACGATCGATTACAAAAATATCTTATATTTACTTATACACATCATTTTCAAAATATTGTTACCGTTTCTGTAAATTTTAATGAGTATAAATTATAATTTTTGTATCGTAAACACACATTTTTTAAAATACTGCTTGAGATCTTATAAAATAGGTACATATATCTTGCACGTTTTCTCCGAATACAGATAAATTCTACAAGATTGATAGGTATAAATAACAAGAACAGATTACTCAAATCACATAAGATTTCAAATAATAATAATATTTAGCGCCCCCATTAGATACTATTTCAATAGTATAAGAAAAAGCTAAGGGAAAGTGGTACATAAACTAGCTTATGTTCATATTGTACTGGACAAAAAGTTAATATGTGTTTGACAAAAACAAACTATTGTTTGATTGAATGTTCCAGTGCCAACATAATTATATAATTACGAAGCTAATTATTAAAACTAGTAAAGGTCACTACTAAAATCGAATTCAAAAGTGAGTAAGTAATAGAACAATATTGTGCACAGATGAAAAGATGAGAATCTTTTAAATAACATTTTATAGAATGCTGTAGTATATTTAAATGATATAACATTTTCTCCATTAGCTACGCTTTTTACGACTTGGAGACATACATTACGAAATATTTAGAGAAACACGTTCATAAAATTTTTATTCACACACAAAATCAGAACCACTTTGGGAAAAAATACTGCGAGCGAGCCTAGGTGGTACCTACAGCTAAGAAACCAGATTCCTAGTAAAAACTGATCTTCGAACTGTTGAGAAGTAACGCGTGCATAGTAGCAAGCTGGGATATATACACCATTATTTTTAGGTCGTTCTGGAACCGAAAGCCATAAACTCGATCATCGAACTCGGAACAATTGGGACTGTTTTTTTTTTCTTCATAAAATAACAATTAAAGAAAATTTTTTTTTTTTAACTACATAAATATTTTTTTTTTTTTTTTTTTAAAAAGCCCAATCGTTTTGAGTTTGATAATCGAGTTTATGGCCTTCGGTTCCAGAATGACTTAAAATTAACCGTGTCTTGATAACCGATGAAAAAGAGTCTGTAGACCACTTCCAAATACTACCAAAATATTTTTTTTTAAACGTTGAATTTATTAAATCCAAAATATATCTTTGCGGTTCAATCGGCTTTTATTCTTACACAAGAATGGTTTACATTAAACATTAAAAAAATCAGAAAAACAAAATCGGCGATTGTTAATGATTTACAAAATTAATTCTGAACTACAAGTGTCTTAATAATATATATATTTTTTGTTTGCTTATTTATTCTTATCAGTTACAATTACGATGTAACTACCTATTTAAATTCCTCTTTTTCTAGCATTGCTTCAATTCAAAAGAAGTAATAATATATGAAATACACATCAGTCAGTGACTTAACTATTACATGGTTCTTGAAATTCTTCTCCAGAGCAGATTAGTTGATTTTTTTAACAAGCTAAGACAAAACACGTATATTCTAAAGGAATGCATTTTGTAAATATCACGATTATTACGTCATGGTTTTTCACAGCCACTGAAGCCACTGGGTAAACATATATGGCCAAAAATGCCACATGATAGCATACAAGATGGGATGGCACTTCCAATACCCTTTCTTGGTCGACATACATGGATCAACGGTGCTTAGGTATATAAAATACTATCTAAAACTTATTAACTATTCTCCTATTGTCTTAGCTTGATATAAACATTCTAGGATGCTTTCAATCAGTAACGACTTCATCATTCAAAAGCGTTCAGGTCGTGGCGAACCTTGCCGATCAAAGGAGCATTCCATTCCTTAAACTTGCTTTCGACTAGACCAGTAGCATTAAAGTTATCAGGGGTAAAATTTGGTTTGTGTGTATGGTGACCCTTCACGCGAACGAAACGCCCTTCCATTGTAGTCTGGACTCTGCAAAGACAACCTTTGGAGTCCTTATCACGGCATGCCCAGTTCAGCTTGTCCCGATATTGATTATTCACCCAAAATTTATTGTTTCGGAATATAAGAACCATTTTCCCAGCCCTGGACGGCAAGAAGAAGGCCTCTGCAAAAATACGTTACATTAATATAAAAATCAGATTACAGGAGTAGTTACAACAATAGCAACTTTAACACAATAAAATTACTGTAATTTCATGTGAAGAAAACGACAAACATAGGTAGATAATTTATTACCCATCGTATAAGGTTAACGATAACATTAACCTTATTTTTGTTTGACACAATGTTTTCCTTAGCCGTTTTGCAATCAATTACACAAAGTCAAAATCTACGTAGGTAAGTCAGGGCTTTTACTGGACCACCATTAATCTCCAAAAGTTATGCGACGGTGCTCGATATTGACAATACTAACGCCGTACCAATGAATTTGTTTGTAATTGCAGTATTGATCGGTACGAACGATTCAAAAAATTAGAATGTGTGTGTACGCCGTATGTGAGTACCCTTTGCCTATCCGAAAAAGACATTACTTAGGTAGAACTGGGAAGACTGTATTTTATTCTACCAGGTTTATTGGGGTGCCGATTATTAATTTTGTTTTCAAGTGTGCGTCTCAGTATACAAAACTGCTTTTCAGCATCGCGAGAGCTGATTATTATTTGGTTTTTAACCGAGTTTAAGAAGGAGGAGGTTCTCAATTTTTATTCGTTTTTTTATGTATGTACTATCGGGGTCTTTTCCGCCTGACCATTTTAATTTTTTTTTCGCTTATATCATGCGGAGACGCCGGAGCCACGCCCCCTTAAAGTTTGGGCCTATTAGGAAAGCGTCAACTATGGCGCGCAAAATAACAATAACACTCGTTTGGCGTGCGTCGTCAATGCGCTCGGCCGATTCGGTATTTTTTCATTCATTTTTCTACACAAAGTCAACGGGGCGGGGCTAGAGAGCGTTTTTATGTTGCGAGTGCAAGCAAAAATGAGCTTACTGGTGGTCAGGCGGGAGTGTCCTCGATAGTACACCGATTACGCTGAGATTTATGATCTGATTTACATGATTCTTCTTTAGTCTGATGCGGAATAGTTGCCATTTGGTCCCATAAAAAATTAACATGGTTTGGCACAGAAGTTTTCATTTTATTAACATTGTTTTACTTCAGTCGTGTGGCCTAAACATAGAGGATGAAAAAGACATCAACGCGGTAGCATTTTTTGTGTCATTTTATTCTTCAGTAGTGTGGTCTAATTTTATGTATGTTCACCGATTTCTCCCCCATTTGTGGAGCGATTTTCAAAATTATTTTTTTGTTGAAAGATTTTGACAGTTCCGATATGTTAAGTTCCATTTATTGGGGATAAGTCTATTACCATGACATGTATTGTTAACAATGCATGCGTATACATTTGTATGGGATATTAAAACTAAAAAAAAAAAAAAAACTTTTTGCGAAAAATAAAACCGACTAAAAAATAGAAAAACACAAAAAAGTGAAACTAAAGTGTAACTTTGGCTTCAGAAGCCGGTGCCAACGTTATTTTTCACTTCTTTGTGGTTTTTTTTAAGTCGGTTTTACTTTTTTTTTTAAGTTTTTTTTATCTACTAGATGTACCGTGTATCTGCAGCATCTCTTCTGAATGGTTTCTATAAGCTCGTGCTCCCAATCGGCTCCTATTACTTTTGTACTTTTGGTGACAATGTGACATGTCAAAAAGTTCTAATAAGAATTTGTTAATTTTGTCACTAAAAGTGACTCATGGAGACGGACAGCATTAACATGTAAAACAAACGCTGTTAGGCGCTAGACTAGATCAACTGGGGATTCCTTACCAAAATATATGGCTTACAAAAAAAAAATTAAAAAAAATATACGAAGGTATTTTTATATTCATTTAACGAATGATGGTACAAATGCGAACTATAGAAATTATAACACCCACTGTTCTAAGAAAATTTTCATACGAAAACATTTCAAGCTAAATCAACAAAGCAATGACAAAAAATGATTTTTTTTTACTACAAATTAAAGAGTGAACATTTTCTTAGTAGTTTTACTATAGAACTTGGGTTTTGGGTGATTATGCGTGTTGTCGAACCGGATGACTTCTCCGCGCTTGTTGGTACGGGCCGTCGCCCGGCAATTCAGGTTCTTCCTACGGGCGCACACCCAGTAACCAGGAGGTGTCTCAGAAAACGAAAATCCGTCGAGAATCAAGTTCTTCTTACCCCGGCCCGTCGGTATGTACGCTGCGTTTACCTTGCCTAGAATAACAACGGAATTAAGAAGTTACCGGTTTCATAATAAACATGAAAAATGTACTGAAAAGCTAAGTGAAAAATAAAATGTGATGGATTCATTTTAGTATTTTTATTTATCTAAGTCTTACAAAAAATATATAGATAGCTTTATTACCTAAAAAAGATCTAGAACAATCTAAGATCTAAGTTAAGCATCCAATATGATATTCATATTAGGTATACAGGGTGGAATTTAGTAATATTACAGACCAATTCTTGCTACTGAAGCGTAGCTATGAAGAGTAAACACATTATTTGGTAAGGCAAGCCTACTTCTAGTCAGGGCCGAGTTTGACTAACGCCATCCTGCTTGTTTAACAACCGGGATGATGTCTGAGCACCAAATATCGAACCAATACTTATATCGAATCCAAAGACAATTCATCAAAAATGTTAAATATCACAAGATAATACACACATCAAAAGTGTCTAGGGATCAAGCATTTTTATGCGGATTTCTTGAGATTGAGATGTGGCTTTGTAATAAATTTATGATTTTATAAATTTATATGGATCCTTTTTGGTGCATTTCATAATTTGAATCAGGAACTCTCAATCAAATTCGAGTAAAAGATGAAAATAAGCTGTCAATATTTTCCCTATAAAAACATACAACGCATTGAAGACATTATTAGTGCTACTGTTTCCCTACTACTGATTAAAACCAACGTTATTATGGAGCGGCGACGTCATTTAAGCAGGGAAGAAATGCTCAGAGCCGTGGGAATGATAGAAGCTGGTTCCCGGCAACGTACTGTAGCTTTAGCTCTGAATACAAGTCAGAGTGTTATCAGTCGACTTTGGACACGTTACCGAAGCACTGGTACCGTGGCTGAGCGCCATGGAGGACGGTATCGCTGCACCACACGGAGACAAGACCGATACATTCAAATCTTAACTCGAAGAGCTCCAACAATAACCGCCATGATGTTAGCCGTGAGGCTTCATCACTCTTCAGGGAACTTAATTAGCGACCAAACAGTCAGAAACCGCTTGCATGAAGTGAACCTTCATTCCCGAAGACCGCTACGGGTACCACCTATAGCAATGCACAATCGTAGGATTCGATATCAATGGGCTCTTGAACACAGAAATTGGGCAGAAGAACAATGGCGTTTCGTGTGCTTTTCTGATGAGTCTCGTTTTGGTATGAGACCGGATACAAGACGTATACGACACTGGAGAACCCCTGGACGCCAACAGCGATTAAAATCCTGCCAGGAAGTCCATCCTTATAGTGGTGGAACCATCATGGTATGGGCGGGTATTTGGATCGGCGGAAGAACTGAGTTGATTTGGATCAGAGGCAACCTCAACGCTCAAATTTATGCTGAGACGATTGTATCAGACGTCATCGTTCCTCTACAAGTGCAAATCGGTCCCTTATTTCAGTTAATGCATGATAATGCACGACCGCACACCGCAAGAGTTGTAAGACAGACTCTCGCCGCAGCTAACATCAATGTCCTGCCCTGGCCTGCTCAGTCGCCAGACTTGAACCCGATTGAGCATGCATGGGATATGCTACAGAGAAGAGCTCTGCCGAATATGGAGGGTATCCAGTCGCAAGAAGACCTTTTTTTGTTGTTGCAACGAACATGGGCGGCCATTCCACAGCGTGATTTGGATGAACTCATTTTGAGTATGCCAAACCGATGTTCTTGTGTTGTTAGTGTTCGCGGTAGAAACACGGATTATTAATTGTTTAAGTTACCCAATAAAATTTTAAAGAAAACTGTGTTTTCAGTCATTTTTTCGAACTTTAATGTTAGTGGTTCAAATGTCAAAAATCCCTTTATTAGGAAAATGGCAAATTTCTTTATTAATGCAAAGGTGACTTGGTTTATCGTTACTGTGACAAACGAAAACACTTTATTTGATGAATCCTTAAAGAAAATTTTAATTAATATCAATCAGGAGAAAAGTTATTGCAAAAATATATGTTGATCCCTAGATACTTTTGATGTGTGTAGTTCTCCTAAAGATAGCCCACCCAAACATACTTGTTGTATGTTTGGATGAGTTGATGATGACCGGCGTAACCTTTAACCAGTAATAATACTAGCGTATTTTAATTACGTACTAACATAATTATGTATAATAGCGTCCAAACATAAAAGTAAAATTAATAATTAAAAAAACATTTTTAAAATACTTATGCTTTTATAAAAATGCACTGAAAAGAAGAAAATAAACTTTTTCGTAAATTAAAACGAAAAGCTTGTCATGCGAATGGTAAAGGCGAAACTTCGCGACAAGCTTTTATGAAAGCTTTTCATTTTCATTTAATTTACAAAATTTTATTTTCTACTTTTCAGTGCATTTTTATAAAAGCTTATTTTTGAAAAAGGTTTTTTAATTAATAATTTTATTTTTAAATTTTCTGTCTTGTCGTAATCATTGAACTCGTACAAAAAATTTCGTGTCCACGCCATTAACCGTAGAGGAGTTCCCTCGTGAGAAGACAATCCTGACTGTAGGATCAGGTCATGATAGAAATCATGTTTATCTATCAAATATGAACGCGTCTACAAATTTTCATATTCGTGCTATTTAACGTTGAGGAGTTCCCTCGTGAGAAGGCAATCCTGGCTGTAGGATCAGGTCATGATAGAAATCATGTTTATCTATCAAATATAAACGCGTCTACAAATTTTCGTATTCGTGCTATTTAACGTTGAGGAGTTCCCTCGTCAGAAGGCAATCCTGGCTGGAGGATCAGGTCATGATAGAAATCATGTTTATCTATCAAATATAAACGCGTCTACAAATTTTCGTATTCGTGCTATTTAACGTTGAGGAGTTCCCTCGTGAGAAGGCAATCCTGGCTGTAGGATCAGGTCATGATAGAAATCATGTTTATCTATCAAATATAAACGCGTCTACAAATTTTCGTATTCGTGCTATTTAACGTTGAGGAGTTCCCTCGTCAGAAGGCAATCCTGGCTGGAGGATCAGGTCATGATAGAAATCATGTTTATCTATCAAATATAAACGCGTCTACAAATTTTCGTATTCGTGCTATTTAACGTTGAGGAGTTCCCTCATGAGAAGGCAATCCTGGCTGTAGGATCAGGTCATGATAGTAATCATGTTTATCTATCCCTACTAATATTATAAATGCGAAAGTAACTCTGTCTGTCTGTCTGTCTGTCTGTCTGTTACCTTTTCACGCCTAAACCGCTGAACCGATTTTGATGAATTTTGGTATAGAGATAGATGGAACCTTGGGAAAGGACATAGGGTACTTTTTATCCAGATCCCGATCCCGATCCCGGAATTATACGGGTGGAAACGCAGAGTGCAGTTGTGTATCGTATATCTTACCTTTTCACGCCTAAACCGCTGAACCGATTTTGATGAATTTTGGTATAGAGATAGATGGAACCTTGGGAAAGGACATAGGGTACTTTTTATCCAGATCCCGATCCCGATCCCGGAATTATACGGGTGGAAACGCAGAGTGCAGTTGTGTATCGTATATCCCTACTAAATGAATTTTGGTATAGAGATAGATGGAACCTTGAAACGGTTGTGATCATTCAACATTGATGGTGATTGTGATGGTGATCGTGATGGTGATCGTGATGGTGATCGTGATGGTGATTGTGATGGTGATTGTGATGGTGATTGTGATGGTGATTGTGATAGTGTGATTGTGATAGTGAATGATTGTGATGATGGTGATTGTGATGGTGATTGTGATGGCGATTGTGATAATGATTGAGATAACGATGATGGTGATTGTTATGGTAATTGTGATTGTGATGGTGATTTTGATAGTGATTGTGATGGTGATGGTGATTGTGATGGTGATTATGATGGTGATTGTGATGGTGATTGTGATGGTGATTGTGATGGTGATTGTGATAATGATGGTGATATTGATGGTGACTGTGATTGTGATGGTGATTGTGTTGGTGTTTGTGATGGTGATGGTGACTGAAATAGTGATGGTGATTGTGATAATGATTGTGATATTGATGTTGGTTTTGATAGTGATGGTGATTGTGATAATAATGGTGGTTGTGACAGTGATGGTGGTTGTGATGATTATGAAATTTGGCACATCGATAGTTTATAACCTGGATTCACATGTAGGACACTATTTATCCCTTTAGTATGATTCAGTGGGACAGTTACCGAACTTTACGCGGGCGAAGCCGCGGGCAACAGCTAGTCAAATATAAACGCGTCTACAAATTTTCGTATTCGTGCTATTTAATGTTGAGGAGTTCCCTCGTGAGAAGGCAATCCTGGCTGTAGGATCAGGTCATGATAGAAATCATGTTTATCTATCAAATATAAACGCGTCTACAAAATTTCGTATCCGTGACGTTAACTGTTAAAGACAATGACGTATTATATATAGACACGTCATGAACCAACATCGCGGCGCTTAAAAACGGCGAAAATACTAGAA
The DNA here is from genome assembly GCA_905147715.2 of Xestia xanthographa. Classification (NCBI taxonomy): domain Eukaryota; kingdom Metazoa; phylum Arthropoda; class Insecta; order Lepidoptera; family Noctuidae; genus Xestia; species Xestia xanthographa. The sequence continues at coordinate 10,974,075 of LR990646.1, forward strand.
CTACTTATAAGCGTGAAGAAAGAGAAAGAAAATATGACACCGAACGGCGGGATGCCTGTTGCGAGAGGGAGATAAATATACATCTTCAGTCACGTCACAGGATTTATTAAATTATAAACAAACGTAGCGTCGCGCGACAGGTTGGTGCGTAACTAAGCGCGATGTGGCCAATTGGCTTCATTTCATGTTGTCATTTTAGAGTGCGGACAACGTATCTATAGTTTATATATCATTGGTTAAAGAGTTCCCTTTTGCGGAGACGATCCTGGCTGTAGTATAAGATTATGTTAAAAATCATCTTTATCTATCAAAATTAAACGCGTATATACAAAGTTTCTTGTACCATTGAAGAGTTCTTTCGTGTGGAGACGATCCGGCTGCAGAATTAATTCATGCCTATCATAAAAATGTAAAATTGTGTTGAAATTTAGTTGCAAGATTTCACGAATACATACTAACAAACTTACAAGACAAGTTAAATAAAAGCTTATAAAAACCAGACTCGTAAAAAAACATTTTGTTTGGCATATTTTTAACCCCCAACGCAAAAAGCGGGGTGTTATAAGTTTAACGTATGTATCTTATGTCTGTCTGTGGCATCGTATCTCGCAAACGGATATAAGTACCGACATTGATTTACTTTTTTTAAGTACGCAGGTATGCACACTATGCGCCTGTACTCACCGGTTAAAGGGAAAGTCCTTCGTTAATTTACATGTACCCAGAACATAAGAAGTTTTGCTTTAGGATCAGTCAGTTTAAGAACACAAAAAGCAGAGTAGCCCTAAAATTCAGTCATGATTATGCTTATCATAAAACAATACCACATCAGCATCAATAGTGTAAATGTTGGCTGAACACTTTTCAGAGTGAGAGCACTTCCATCTAGTCTTTCCATTAGGGAATTCTCTATCCTTCATGAACGTAAATTTTCCTGTAGAAATCACTGGACATTGTCGTCGTGAGGTCCTCCCAAATTTGAACTGCGACAACTCCGATTTGGGACCTGGCAAAAGGCTCTATTAAAACATTACACGATAGAAAAACATGCTTGTCTAAACTGTTGGCTCTCTGATGATAAGTGTAGAATATTACAATTGCAGAGCCGAGGAAGACATAACATGGGAATTATTCTAATGCATTCATCATGTACATATTAGATGCATGATAAATTTATTTTTAGGGTCTTTAAAATGGCTGTCCGTTTAAAAAAGGTACTAAAGGTACGGAACTTTCGGGCCTGAGAGGTTAATTATTATTTAAATAAACAAAAACGATGTATAAATATAAACTTTAATTATTTAAATCTTAAGGAGTAATACTCTCGATAAAAGTAACGATGTCTTTCAAATCGATATTTATAAACATAATATCAAAACTACAGTAGGTATATAATTATAATAAAGCACAGCTAATATTTTCAATAGGGAATGTTCAGTACATCAATTATTTTAATTGACAATATGGTCCCGTCGTTACACAAAAGGCACTTTTTCTTAAATTTAGAGTATAACATACGCCAAATATCAACGTGTAATAAATACTCGAGTTTATAACCTTACCATAAGTACGTAAAAACTTAATTATTATAAACACTAATTCTAGCTAATGATCGTATCTTATCACAAGTTGGCATTGACAGTGCATGTAAAGTACTTATTTAACGTCTTTTAACGTTTCAAGAGAACTTTGTAACAGCTTCGATGGAATCCTCGCTTGATTGCGTGACCGACTTTTTACCGCTCAGCGACCATCGAATCGTATCAATTAAAACGATAGTGCATAACAAAATATCTATACATTCCATTTTAACATTAACGGTGAAATTATGAATAGTTCAGTTCATTTAAAAAAATCACATTACAAAACAATCTATGAATTCCAAAGCACCAGAGTAAGCGATTGAGGCGGCAGTGTACCTATAATATGGAATGGAATCATCACGGAAATCGACGTTTCCCAGTCAACCATTGTACCTCTCAAACTTACGTAACTCATTATATCTCTACATTAAGAGCTATGTAAATTATTGTCTAAATTGCTTGAAATATACGTATACTTAAAAATAGTTTACGCTCAGTACGATAGCAGAAAGGAAAATTAATGCTGTCTTTTTACACAATTTAACAAAAGAAGTCATTCAATTTCGGGCGACTGCAGCGCGAGGGCGTCGAGGGTCGTCACTGGAGTTGCCGCAGCCACAGGAGAAGAGTTGGTTTCAACACCTTTGCGCGCGTTCGGCCGTCGAGAAGGCAGACAGAGGGCGCGCGGAGGGTGGTTGTGCATCCCCTTCACGGCCACCACGTTGGACCCTAACATGTGTATCCTCGCCTTACAGTTAGTCTTCTTAGAAGTACAACGCCATATGACCTTGTCTCTCAACTTCGACTCTTCGCAGAAGGGGAACGTGTTCACCATCATGATCACTTTACCGCGCCGCGACTTCAGAAACTTAATACCTGTGGGAGAAGCACACGTCAGATAGCTGAAGTAGACCCACACTGTGATGTGACCCGAAACCAAACATACCGTAACGGATAGTCAGGAAATTTCGGGCTAAAATAAAACTAGCGGTTATTTATAAGTACAATTTAATATGATTTCACAAAAACATACCCCGTACATAAACTAAAAAAAATCTTATGATATTATGGTATAAGTATAAAATTACACTAATAATTTATATAAGACTTGTATATGAGTAGTTAACACATAGTTTTTGAGGTAGATAGTTTAAAATAGGAGCAGAGTGTTCGATGTGCGGTACATAAGACGAAGCCGTGGCGGTAGGGTCAACAATCAACACACGGGTATCATGCACTACCTACGAGATTCATAATATTAACAACATGAGCAAACATAGAAACAGCACGTGACTCCATCCTCGAACATACGAACATCGAAAAATTTGCAAAAAGTTAAGGAGAGACAGTAAATGCGAGGTAAATATTGCGTGAATATAATAAACAATATTTACAGCAAAAGATGTAAAACTCCCCACAATAGCCTTCGTACATATAAACTCATAAATCGTATCTTATATAATTGACGTATATTGTCATTGCTCTAAAATATATTATACATATTAAACTTACAAGTATTACATTTATAATTACATTTACCTACTAACTATCGCCACGGTTTCATAATAACGTATATCGCCCATATTATTTGGCTTAGTGACAGTATCAGGTACGATAGAGCGTGCCAAACAATCAACACTGGCTGACCGTACACGATGACCACATTGTTGACAAGAGAGCTTCACACAAGACGGGCCCAGCAGCATTTCATTTCACAAAACCACACAGATACAGTACACACTGGGACATCGTTTTATCTGAAGCCACTCCTAGAGTAAGTACACACTGCGAAAACTCCCTGCAAATTTTTTTCTCGCTCGGAAATAAATCCGTGTAACATTTCCGTTATTTCATCACTGTTAAAAATTTGACACGGTCTATAATAACGCTTATATAAAAATGGTCAATATTAAGTAAATTCACACACATTAGACCCCCGTAGAACTAAGTCATCTAAATAACAATTAAAATTAGTAAAAAATTTGTACTTAAATCAGAGTCATACATACAAAGCGGATCCTCGTTCTCATCGCCTTCGTTCTTGAATTTGTTATCTTTCGAAGAGCAACAAAGTAGTTAAAAACAATTCATAAAATATATTCAGACAAGTCTCAAAAAGAGCCTATTAAAGTTTAATTAATTTAAAGTCGTTAACAGTGAACGATCGTGTAAACTAAGTAAAGAGGTAGTTGAGTTTCGATAATAACTAGAGGTAGTGAGGCGCACCGGACCCTGCGCGGCAAACCGCCCCGGCGCGCCCGATCCTAGTCTAAAGCTAACCTAACCTTACGCTACGACACCTTACTCGAGTAAAGCTTCTGAGTATTCATTCTTGTATAAAATTGTATAATTTAAAATTTAAACTAATATGTAAAACCCGTATAAAAGTGAAGAGGTAGATGATTGAGCTTAAGTACTTTTTAAATCAATCCTAAAGAGCAAAACGTTGGTTGCTCAAGACAAATGCCTTTCGAATATCTACTGTAAAATTCTTATAGATTAAAGAGGCGGACATCTAAATGTCTTAGTAGCAATAAGTATCTGAAAAGTGTAAATTTTATAATTCTCAAAATAAATTAAGTAATTCTAAGTACAGTCCAGGGGACGTCATATTGCTTAATTTCGAACGAGTTTTCTCTAAATCAGTCACCGACGCGTCGTCAGCGGCCGCAGCGCGCGGTCGCCGACCTTGCCTTACACTCGTGTCGACAGCTGACTCGGCTGCGTTCGCATGGCGCACCAACCTGCCCTGCCTGACATGACCAGCTGTGAATATCGCGCAATGTCCGCCTAGCGCTTCTGGATGATACAATACTGCATACTGCACGGGTCGTAAACATTAAATCAAACGCTAAAGCGGCTGTTCCGGATAATAACCACCTGCCTAAACCTGACATCAATACGAGCTGACACCGTTATACATTCAGAAGTTCTTACATATATAACATTCTTATTAGCCCTATTCGATTTGATAAATAGCCCACACCTATACGGATAACTTTATGGATCTCGACGAGACCGCCTAACCTATTACGCCACGACGTGTTCACTCGTATTACTGATTGTCTCCTGTGTTCCCGTCACTGGTCGTCGTAACATCCAATACACCACAACACCTACTTATATGCTGACATACATTCACATTACCGATACTGAATAACCAACAATAGCCTTCGCTGAATCCTAAGTAAACGACACCTTATCCCCTCTTAACTTACCTAATCATATTAAATCTACATCCATTATGCTACATTCGCCAAAAGGCGGTTAGAAAATATCGAATACTCGATTATCATTGTCAAAATCGCTTATAAATTAATCGTGAACTCGTATTAAAATCGATCGATGTTCGTGTGATGCCTCGTATATTAACTAATCCTCCTCCTTGCACGGGGTGTCGACGAGGAGCGGCTTTGCAGAGTTGTTGTGCTGCGCAGTGGGCGGCAGCGCGTTGGGCGAAGACTGCGCGGGCGGTCCGCCGGGCGCCGCGCTCACGGCGGCGCTAGCGTTGGCGGTGGCGGTGGCGTGCGCGGTGGCGGCGTACAGCGCCAGGGCGTGCTGCAGCTGCAGCAGCTGGTGGTGCGGGTCCAGCGGCGCAGGCGCACGGTGCCCCGACTGGTGCGGCGTGCGCACCACGTAGCGCCCGTCCGCGAAGCGGCGCACATTTGGTGGAGCGTGGTTGTGCGCATAACGAGAACGTACGATACGCTCGTGACCTTCAGGGCCTTCGGTGTTAACATCAGCTAAACAGCGAGATGTGAGCCGCGAAGAACAGTACCACTGCTTCCTTCCATGGGCCAAGTTATTCTTCAGACGGAAAGTGTAACCGCGGTGGAGAAGAAGACGACCCTTGCCTGCTCGGATGAAGCGCGCTGAACCAAAAAAACACAACTGTTAGTAATTGCTTACCACCATCGAAACCTTATCCTTATTAGCTATTTCACGTAAAATGTTCGTCTTTCACCAATCACTTTTATAAACGACAGACAATTTCATTTCACGTGAGATAACAGGTGTAAAACTAAGCATGCATTCATCTAAACATAATACATCGATTACCAAAGATTTAACAAGTGTTCATACTCGTCAAATCATTTTGCAGATTCGTCACTTTACTCCGAAAATAGGAACGTAATAAAACCAAAGTGAGGGGTTCATAACTTTATTATACACAACAAAATGAAAAACCTGATTGTGTCATTATTTTTATTTCGCACATTTACACTTACTATACATTACACAGTTCTTGAACCATTCGTATATAATATATTGTAATAAAACATTATTCAGAGATAAATTACAGTTTTATATTTCTCTTGGAGAAACGATAATTTGATGAGCAAGAATATTTGGCACAGATCTTTGGCATTAGTTCTGTTTACGATGAGCAAATTTCGTAAGACCGAAACGTTTACAAACATAACACTAAAAATTAAAAACTGGGAAGACTAGAATTTAACTCCTCTTATTCTTATCTATAACTTATTATGTTATCTATCTATGAGGTAATTGATACTTTGAAAATAACAGCATCTTTTATTTTATTAATAACGTCCTACACACAATAATAAAAGTCAACATAGCCTATCCTAACAACAAACTGAGATCATAGTTTATAAGTATTTGTATGAGTTATCACAATTTTTGGTAAATAAGTAAATCATTGTACTTGTTTTCACTAGAATTACTTCTATGGCACATTCGAACTCAAATAACGAGATGACATGAACTATTCAAGACTACTACATATCAATTCGATTGAATTGAGTCTTGTCCTACATTTTTCTTTACACGTAGAAGTCAAATCTTATAAAAAATCATTTTCTCTCTAACACCAGAATGCAAATGAAAGCTAATACGGGTTCCTCGAGTCGGAACTGATTGCTACTTTCTTGATATGAGTCTAACAATAATTTTCTACTAGATAGTACTAATAACGTACTATCCAAGCGTTGGGGTCGAAATTCGGCAGACGAGGGACTAGCAAAGGAGTAGGGGGGGAAGAGGAGCCTGATGGTGGTGCTGAAATAGAGGTAATCAGCTGTGTAGGAGGATTGATGTTCGGGGGTCGCCGACCGCAGCGACCAGCGTGGTTGTGTTCGCCGACCAGTTTGTGTAGGGTTCCTTTTTGGGTGTAGGCCTTGCAGCCGCAGCCGCCCATGGTGCAGCGCCAGCGCACGACTCCGGAACGCATCGTGTGCGCCGCGTAGAAGCTGCGCCCGCGCACCCATAGCCGCGGCCGCCCACCCGGCCCCACGCAAAGCCGTACGTACTTGTTTTCGCCTAGCAACACAACCACACATTTAGTCAATTTTGTGTACAACAAATTGCAGGTCATACCGTCAGCAACATGCAATAAGCTTAGTGTTACGAATCCTCGCAAGCATTGATAAAAACATGAACAGTGAAAAATGTGAAAACGGTATATTGTAATTAGTTAAAGCACAAAATTAACGTTCATTATTTATGGTGAAACATGATTCAATATATAAACTGAAATAATGGTTACATAAACATACATACTCAACGTCATTTTAGCAAGTACATAATTTGATAGGTTTCAATCTCCCTATTGCAGCCAAGTTTCAATAAAAACCATTTTGTTTATCAATATAATTTAAATTATTGCTATCGGTCACAAACGTTACTTCAAATTTTATTTAACATCAATTTATTTAAATTTGTACCGTTATGCACAATGAGATCATTATATTTCAGTGACTAGATTGATTCCTACTTACTATAGATAAATTTAAGATTACTTCACAATTGCTTATTTGTGCACATCGATCGGACATATTACAAGCTAACTACTTAATTACTATCAGTCCAAGGTAACACCCGCCTTCATGCCCTTATTACTTTCAACATGCCCTGTACATTAATACTTAAGGTTAATAATGATCGAATCTAATAAACGCGATCTGATTCCGGAGCAACACACGTCGATCATACACCATTACATTCGACCATAATATTATGAGAGCCATACACCAAATTATCATATTATAGAATAGCAATTAGTTAGACTCGTTAGTGGAAGATAAAATAGTATTACTCGTCGAGTACAGCCTTGGCTTGAGCGGCAAGGTTCGCATTCGTGAAGCCTCTACTCGAGCCCCTCTCGGAAGCATGGACCCCGCCTTGGCCTCCGCCTGGAGGTTCGTGAGAATGTACGTTGCTGATGGCGAAAATTTTATCGTGCAACGTGTGTGCGTACGCGCGGCAGGTCCTTCGCGTACACCGCCATCTCACTTTATTCTTTTCCGGAAAGACTTTCTCTGCGTAAAAGGAGAACCCATCAAGCCGCATATGACGCCGCCCACGGTTCGATATGACGAATTCAACTGTAAATAAAACACCATCACCATGACTATCCGTAACCACATGTAATTCATGCATGCAATGATATATTTATGCGATATTTTTAATAACTTCGTTTCAATTAAACTGATCTTTAACAACTATAATTTGACTCGGATATCATAAAAGAAAAGCAAGCTGTCCACCAATAACCAGAGCTGGGCAAAGCAGATGAGTGGTTCGAGGGGAGTGAATAAGTAGCCTAGTGAGAAAGGGTTGCCGTCAGGCGTTGGTAAAGTTACCCACAGTGTAATAATAGAGATGTAATTGTAGCTGATATCCAAATTCACTTCTTGCCTTCGCTTCACAAATCAGGAGTTACTCACGATATACCACAACATTTAGGCATCGCTAGTGGATTAATTCTTTAGCTATCCCTTCATCTTAGTCACTTAGCTAGAGCTAGTTAGTAGTAGTTTTGATCAGTTTTGCATTAGGATCACACGTTTACATCATAATACAAAATAAAAATCAAATAATTTATTTCAATGAATAGTAGTGGACATTTTAATTATTTGCAGCGATGGTTTCAATGAGACTCTCAATGCGCGCATGTTCGTCGATGACCGGTGCGTGTCGCGCATGCGTGTGGCTGCCGGCGCGTGCGACGAGCCTGCCGTCCGTGGTGAGAGCCCGGGCGGGGCAGCCCTGCGCGCGACTGCGACACGTCCAGTAGACGCGCGGTCCGCGGCGCTTGCGTGCCACGTAACCGAAGCCGTCCACAAGCAGCGATGGAGCACCCCGCCGCGTCACCGTGTAACACGCCTGTGCCTCGTCAGATCCTGTCACACCCATCATTACCAACAGCCTAAATCAGCGATCATCAATCTGTGCTCATGATTTTTATTAACTGATGTAGTGCACCGCTGCATTTAACTTTATTCGAAAAGAAAGGAACCACTAAAATTTGAAATATTTATTGAAATCTTAAACGCTAGCGCACTTACATTATTTGATCACAATGTTCAGACAAAACTAGAAAATTTATAATATCGATTAAAATACCTACTAGATGACGATTTCATCAACGTAAACTAAAATCACATCGCTCATGCATTTACGATCAGATTACATTATTAAAATTATAATTATTAAAATCATACACTTATTACAATACAACTAAAAACTGTATGCACAAATGTTGGGAAGACTTAATGCAAATATTTGCAACAAGTTGTTACTTACATAAAAAAAAAATATCTGTCTTAAATCGGAAACGGTACTTTAACCAAAGGATTGTCAAACTGTATAATCCTTAGTTCTGTTTAGAACGCAGAATGAAGTTCTGCCAATATAACACAATTTAACCGTTTTTTCAGGTTTAAGTTGTAACTTTACTCAGAATTTACTATGAAGGGTTAGGTACAAATAAACGCGAACGTAACAACAGAAAAATATGAAATATGGCAGTAAATCCAAATTAGGCCTAAAATACTAACGCACAAAATGTCACAATAATTTTATTGCTTGTTTTACTGTCACAAATTTCTTATACTGTAGGACAGGTAACTACTTCGCCTAACTCGTATTTTCGCGATATTTTCGACATGTGATTTTCTAAATGGTTGTGTACTGGGTTAGTTATTCTTAAAACATTATTTTTAGACGTTATTCTGGCTCGACAGCGTTTCCCATAGTCCATACACCTCCAAAAAGTTCGACCACTACGCACACTGTCTGTTACAAATATGTAAGGTTCATAGATCAACTGCAGGTGACCACTTTTCGTTTGAATAAAGTGCAGATCACTCTTTATGTTGCTGTTTAACGCACCCATTACTGAAAAAGAATTTTATTGTTAGTAGCCGTAGCATTTTTTTTTTGTTTATTTTTATGCCCCACAAACGATTGTGCACTTGTTATGGGATGTCTTGCCTGTCCTGTTGTTTGCAAACCACAGGAGCTGATGGAGGCTACTAAAAGTGCCAAAGACGTCGGCAAATTTTTGCCTGACTCAATTTGAATTGTCATCAACACGCTAAGAAGAAGATCTAGGTGTCATTACAGGGTAGTAAAAATCTTTTCTTTTTTTCCTCTATAGAGATTTTTATTAATAAAACGTACATAAAAATAAATAATAGTATTAGGTACTCCATGGGTTAATATTATAGTTACAATGGCGACTGAGCCTTAATAGAAATAGGCTGCTGGGTTTGAACAGTCTTTATGCTGTAAAATCTGCACTAAATGCTCAGATAGGTAATACAATTTTGTTTATTGTTGCTGCACAGAATAACAAACACATAGTTACTCCACGTGCGCAAGGACGCTTCTAAACGCAGTCGATTTTGACCAGAGTTCAAAATTTTGTTGAAGCAGCGAGGATTAGGCTAGTGTCCACCATCAATAAATTGCAAATATATTTAGTCCGTCAGTTAGATTATTTTTGGAAAATAATGGACACGTATTTTTTGTTTTTGTAAATCAATGAATATTGACAAAGATAAAACGCATCAAAACTCGGGAGAGGGGGGGGGGCGCGTGACGTCAGAACGCACTAAAAATTATACCACGCGTGACGTATTGAGAATTTTAAAAGCGTCGTATCTTCGTCAATTTTGGTTTACGTAACAAAAGAAAAAATACGGGTCAAATATATTTTGATAATCTAACTAATTCGATTTTTTCAGTTGACAAGCTTATAGCGGTTTAAAAACGCATGTGCGAACGTGGGTTTCTTATTAACAGTTTTTACACAAAAATCTTCAGATATAGACATTCAGCACAAACAAATTAGCTCTTACTGTAATTAATGTGCTCCTGCGGTGTCATTATTAAGTGCAGAGTAATAGTCTGTACACAGGTCGCGGCACGTAACTCTAGCGCTGAACGAAACGTTGAGGGGATAGCTGCGCATGTTATACGACTGGAAAGCCAATCGGCCCAACGCATACCCCAAGACATCATTATTTTTTACTTCTGCGCAATAACGGTCAGCGCTACAATTTCGTGCCGTGACCTGTAACAATGTTTCCTTTTTATTTAAATGACGGCGCCAAGCAGATTATTGCGTAGAAAAGTAAATGTAACTACTTCCTGCCCATGAATTATTGAAACATAATATTTCAATAACAACAATATTAAATTAAGTATTTAAATACACTTTTAAATTAACATAAAGTAACTAACTTAAAAATAAACTAAAAAAATGGCGTCAAAAATATCTTCAATGCTGTCAACTGGTAATATCCCCAAGAGACTGGCAGCATTGCCACGTTGTATGGCAACGCTAAGCCTCTGGCCAAAGTAAAAGGTAGCCCTTGGGTCACGGAAAGTGTCAACTAAGCGTTTTGAAATTTCCTTAAAAAGGCTGTGAGCACTCAGAGCCCATGGTCTTAGGATTTCAAACCCAAACGGCTCGAAAATATATATTTCAATTTATTTTTCTAAAACTATCCGACTCCGACAGTGTCTTAATTTTACAGTATTTTCACAGGTATTTTACTGAATGCAGCAAACAAATTGCAACCACATTAAAATTTAAATGAAATCACTGTTATTTTGAAAGTGATACAAGAACATAACATATTAGAGAATATTCAAATTTAATTCAAAACAAATATTGAAGGCAGCATTTACAGCTGGGCCCAAAGGTCATCCTTCTTCTTACTTGTTATTTGAAATACTTGGTGGTGTCAGACGGCTACTTGATCATAGAGTCTGCCACCACTGGTGAAGGATTCCACTAATTTAAGTGTCATCTGCCACCAGTGGTGGCAAATGCGACTCCACCGACGCAACCACCACCAGTGGTGGTAGATGCGACAAATAGTTGCAACTGCCACCAGTGGTGGCGGACCGGTGGTGACAGACGGGAATAAAGGGAATTTGACAGTCAGTCAGTCATTCTGCAGTATTGAGTTATTGACATTACATTAAGATAGAAACATTGCTGGATCTATCAAACAGATTCTATTTATTGTGTAAGATCAGTAAAAACCGGCCAAGTGCGAGTCGGACTCGCGCACGAAGAGTTCCGTACCATTATCTATACATTAGACAAAACGGCAAAAAAATCACGTTTGTTGTATGGGAGCCCCCCTTAAATATTAATTTTATTCTGTTTTTAGTATTTGTTGTTATAGCGGCAACAGAAATACATCATCCGTGAAAATTTCAACTGTCTAGCTGTCACGGTTCATGAGATACAGCCTGGTGACAGACAGACGGACAGACAGCGAAGTCTTAGTAACAGGGTTCCGTTTTTACCCTTTGGGTACGGAACCCTAAAAATGATCTTTGGGTGATAAAACACTGACTGACGACTTTGATTGTGACTACAACAGATTAAGGTGGATGCTCCAGGGTAGCCCGCGAAATTCAAATTTTCTTACGTCTTTTGCCATTTGCAGGCTAGTGCTAGGTTGTATGTTGATTAAAATATGATTCGCGACTGTGAGACGTTATAGTTACAGAATTATAATCATCAAAAACATCATTACACCCCTAACCCCCCTAACTACTAAACGTCTTATGCGATAAACATAACCCTCCCTTTGCAGTCGGGTAAAAGGAGTAACAACTTAGCTTCTAATGTAAACGAGGAAATATAGTAAATGAATACAATGTGTGTGATGTAGTGTATTTGAATAATGTGACACAGATTATGTACAATTATTTAATCAAACACACATTAATAACATCATAATTATAATAGGGTATGTAAAAATAAAATTATAATAGGGTATGTAAAAATAAAATTATAATAGACTAAGTACACATTTTATGCATCAGGCTCGTCCGGGCTTATATACAATGCATTTTTTTTCTGGGACCTGCCCTGCTCCTCTATTCCCAAACCACTGCAACTTCTGAAATCCAGAAGTTACAGCGCAACCACCAGAAAAGCGCCGAGAAAATTAAGCTCGACGCATTTCCAGAGAAACAATGAAACTGTCTGGGATCCTGCAATGACATGAATCAGAAACAGAGTAGGAAAAACAAAAACTATTTCCACGCTGTATTATGCATGTGATAGCACACTACAGTCAGAAGGAACATCACTATTCTTGTAAGAATGAATAGTTTTTTTTTTATTTATCATCTGCTGAGCAACTGTCTGAGCTTTGCAGTACATTCTATACAGTTCTGTCAGGTTCTTGGTTTTCGCACTTAGTACTTAAAGTGGACCATTGTGCGTGTTGGAGTTCTTTATTTATTCAATGGATAGTGTGATAATAATGCTGTACAGTATAATTTTATAGTGGATACAATGAATGCAAATACAATTTGGATTGGATGTAGGTAATACACTATAGAATAGAAGATTACCTAGGTCTATGTCAAGTATGTTTATGCTTTACAAATGTAAATAACCTACTTCACTAAACAGGCACTGGCCTCTTTCGAGAACCTGGGGTGGATAAAATTATTGATTTTCCTACTCATTGGTAAAATGTATGGTTTGGACGTGAAGTTGTGGACTAAACAATACAATGTTTTCTGTCTATATATTCCTTCACCATAACTCAGTTATGTCCAAGAAAACCCTTTGGAAAGCATGAGTTTGAAAAGTCACATCTCACCTTGTGGCAAGTTATATACAATTTTAGTAATGTTTAATTGATTATGCTAAATAGCGAGTTTTAATAATTGCTTGGTATTGTTAAGAAGTCATGAAAAGTTAATCTGTGTATGTGTAACTGTGCTTCTCAATTACACTATAATTATTATGACTGCTTGAGAAATTGTTGTAGTTATAGTTGTTGTGTATTTGCATATTGCTCTGTGAAATGTTTAAATTCAGTTTTGTCCTTGTTACCCGACTATGGAGAGGAAAAAAGGAGGGTTATGATTTTGAATGGAATGTATGTATCTCCCTGTATTTATCTATCTAGTTACCAAAACTAAATACATGATAACACTAGTAAGGGTAAGGTAACTTTAGGATAAAATGGCATATGAATACGGCTATCCTCTGAACATCACTATGAATATTTAAATACCTTAAAAACTTAAAACATGTAAGTTGTTTATTTAATTGACGGTAAATATTGAATGGTTTGTAACATAAAAAATTCTCATGAGAATATTTTCTTGTTTCATACGTTTTAGAGCATGATTTTTTAAATCAAATCACATAATTTGCATAGAATGTAGGTATTATTGTTTTAAATATATGAGCTGGGAACATTCTGCCTGAGTTTTGGCATGCACAATTTAACAAATAATAACAGTATCAATAAGATTATGAGTATCGTTATGAAATAATAAAGACAATGATTACAATACTAATAAATTATTATTAATTAACAAGTCTTGATTAAGCACAAAAGTAGATATCAACTAGTGTCAATAATATTAGTTCAGTATGCGGGTTTTAGTTTCCTAGCATTCCCCTCCATACAGTATGACAGGTCTAATCACCAACTTGTATATTGTCCCCTTTAACTCTCGGTCTACTTTGCCATACCCTTGGACAAGTAACCCGAGATACTTATAGTCGGAACGGATCAGTATGGGCGTTCCGGCAAGAGTTATGGGCGCAGGACTGTCGTACTGTATGGATCAGAATGTTGGGCTGTGAATAAGATGTATGAAAAAAGATTGCATGAAGAGGAGATGAGAATGTTGAGGTAGATGTGTGGTGTGACAAGAATGGATAAGGTAAGGAACAAGTATATTAGAGCAAGCTTAAAATTTACACCAGTTACAGAAAAGTTGAAAGGGAATCCACTGTCGTGGTATGGACATGTGATGAGGAGGGATGAATCGCATGTGAGTCAAAGAGCGATGAATATAAATGTTGATGGATGGAGAGGGAGAGGAAGACCAAAGAAAGGATGGATGGATTGTGTGAGGAATGATATGAAGGATAAAGGAGTAAATGATAGCGTGATGGTTGACAGAGGAGAATGGAAGAAAAAAAATGTGTTGCCCCGACCCCAAGTAACATGGGACAAGGGCTGGAAGATGATGATGATGATGTGGAAGATAATATTTATTACAAGAAACAAAACATGACTTATTTTTGTAAGATTCATCATCATCCGCCTAGCGGATTACCCAACTATGTTGGGGTCGGCTTCCAGTCTAACCAGATGCAGCTGAATACCAGTATTTTACATGGAGCGACTGCCTATCTGACCTCCACAACCCAGCTGGGTAATACAATACCACTTTGGTAAGACTGGTTGTCAGACTTTATGGGCCACTGACTACCTGTAACGACTGTCAAAGATCTACAAATGACAGCCGGGACCAACAGCTTAACATGCTTTCCGAGGCACGGAGGAAACTCGGTATGTAAGGGTGGTCACCCATCCACAGACCAACCTAGGCAAGCACGGCTTAACCTAAAGATCGACCCGAGCGACTGTTTTTATTTAGCCACAAGTGCTAATTGTACATGAACATAGCCTATGGTATAGAACTAAAACCTAGAAGAAAAAACCTAAAAAACTAGAAGTTTAATATTTTGTGTTTTTTGATAAAAGTAGATATATTTTTAAGTGCCTATGCATAATTTTTACATGAATTTGGGCCTTCATAAAAACATGTCTTATTGTTTATGTCATACCTAATATTCACATGCTTAATACACTGTTACCATTTTAATAATGCTTGCAGTTGTAGGAGATATGAGGAGACCGGTGTCCAATAGTGGACAAAAAAAGGTCAACAACATAAAATGTAGTTGTAGGTAGGTGATTACATAGTAAATTAAATATTCTTGTTAAGAAATGCTTAAATCCAAGCAATTTCTATTGAAAGACAAACTATTGAGTTCAACAGTAATGATTTGTGTTTTGAATTGGTACAAATAGAAATAAAGTAAACAAGTTTTTCTAATCATGCCCATGAATTTATACAGACAATTTTCACATTGTTTTAAAACAATTATGTATCAATAAATAAACATTTATTAACAAAAATGGAATATTACTCACCTCAATGATAAGTGTGTATGTGTGATTTGTGGTTGTACATGCTTACTTTGCTGATGAGATACCTTTTAAAAACATACAATTTATAACAGTAAAAACCTAGATTTGTTCCATCTTTCTTATTTTAAATCATTGCTGCTGCTTACTCAAGTAATATCAACATTTTAGTCAAGAAACAAGCGCAGTAAAAGTTTGTTCTAAACATTGGATTCAATTTATAGGTTATGTTTACAAGCTGCCAAATAGTGCGTGGAAAACATGTTTATTTTTGTGAAAGCTATACTAGAAACGTATCAGTTAACATTTTCATGCAAAACAACAACTACATCTTTGAACTAGTTCGACTTTAACCAAGAACGTAATACCTGGTACTAGATTTGACAACCTGCATTCGTTCGCATGTCGTGTTACTTTCCCTAGTGCTCAGATAACGGAATAATAAATTTGTACATACCACAAAAGTATTCAGCATTTAAAGCACTATTAATCACAAATTCACTTTATTTCATCACTTCTTAGTGCACCAAACATTTCGTATATATCATCACGTAAACACCTGCTAAAACGATTCTCTAACATGTGTCTATAACACGAGATTATAATCCAGAATATTGACACTGCAGTCCACGGGTACTAGTCCGTTGAGAATTCACCTGTTTAATTAGTAAAAAACACAACAAACTTTTATTATTTCCCAAAATAGTAAACAATCCTCGAGTGACACAATTGCAACCATAGATTCCACGGCGTTAAGACGGACAACCACAAATAACGGAATTACGTTCCACGATATGCAAAAACAACAACTTAATCATATTTATCTGCTTTTGGGCATATAAAGTTAATTTTATCTGATTGTTTTACTTTTTGTATTAATTTGTAAAAAAATTGTGGTGATTAATTGAAAAAATATTTTTATTTATTTTTGACCAAAACCATCAAGAATTTTAGAAACATTATAGATTTCAATTTCAAAATTTTAACGAATATTACATCAGCTATGAAAATTATTAAGTTTCCATTTTACCATTAAGATAGTTCCTGTTAAATTTTGGGGCTCTGCTAATCTTCGTACACCAGGGTTAAGTGATTTGGAACGTAATTATTTGCATAGATAATAATAATTAGGATAAAAGAATGCACTGAAAAATATTTCTAATTATCATTAATTTAATCAATGCCCTTTTTGATAAATTTGGTAACAACCAAAAACTAATTTAAAGTGAATTAGCTAAGGTAGCATTGCACGTCGTATTGCCCAGAGTAAGAAAAAATGTGTTGAGTACAATAATGTAACGTTAGAGTGCGCTGGATCCAAATAAACCGAACCATGTAATAGAAAAAAATGCTAAATATGTTATTCACCTCACCTCCCTAATATTTAAAACTGTTAGATTTCGTAGAAAACTTTCTAGTTGGTGTAAATGATACTGTAAATATCAAAATATGTATATATAGATAGCAGGTACTGGCAGTACAATTTTTATTAAAATCATAGTCATAAGTAGCATTTAATTAAACCATCAACTTAATTATACGCCCTTTTACGTTTGTTAATTTTTCATTCAAAACGAATAACAAACTAGTCTCAAAATAGGGTCATTTATTTGAGATAAAGTTGTCGCATAAATCCTTCGATAGCCTCCCAAGCGCCATCTAGTAGTAAACTAGTGGTAACATTTTCACACGACTCATTTGTATCGAATTTGTACACGTATTTTCAAACATTAGTTAATCTTGCAAACTGTGTAGTAATTCAAAATGAAACATACATAGCATTAAAATAGTAATCTATTCTTGGAACCAAAATTGCCATTTGTTATCAGTAGTTTAGCGACCTCTAGCGAACAAATGAAAGCTATTGGATTTTTTTTAAATACTGTAACATTAGACTCTAGCTACGTTACTTTGGCAGATTTAAACAACTTACAGTAAATTATAACCACGATCATTCTTGCTGACTTGCTGTTTTTGAAAAAATGTCACAATATCAATATATTTATGATAATGATTATGAATACAGAAGACTGCTAACGACATCTAGGGGCTGCTATCTGTACTAATTCAAGCATTTTTTTCTCAAACTTTAGAGTACTATTTTGAATTTCATTAAATTCATTGTCATCTTCTTGCCCTTATCCCATGTTACTTGAGGTCAACGCAATACGTTTTTATCTTCCATTCTCTCGTGTCAACCGACACGCAATCATTATTCTATTTTTACCCGACTACCCAGGGAAGAGTTCTTGTACGTTTCTTTGTAAATTTATTTATTACCTTGTATCTTTCAAACGGCTGGATGGATTTCGACAGTTAAGGTGTCGACGTACCGTTCTAGAGGGTGTAAAAAGACCCTTATCGAAGCCGAAAGGCACGTTGTCCTCCCCGTCACTGCGATCTTTTTTTTTCTGGATCTTACCATAAGTACTTTTTCAAAAGAGTTTTTATTAATATACCTACTAGTTTTTAGGGTAATAACTTTACTTAAAATACCTCCATGACCCGTTTACCCGTGCGTACCCGTGTTCAATGCATTCAAAGGCACAATGATTTGAGTGCGTTATATGAGTTTTACCGTATTTTGAACCCCAAAAAAAAAGTCGTTTCCCAGCAATAATTTTTGCATGTGGTACTTTAGTTTGATGTACAGAATGTTTTATTTCCGGCTTCGTGAAGGACCCTTCACGAAGCCGGAAATAAAACACTCTCGTTTACACCTTGTGCTTCTCTTAAAAACACAAGCGTACTTAGACAAGCTTTTATTAATTATTAATAAAAAGAACTTAAAAGTTAAAAATATTTTAAACCTGATAAAAAAAATAAAAGCCTGTTACATTTTTTAGCATAATTACTAGAGTTGCCGCGAATAGTGTTTATAGCGAATAATCGAATACCGATTAATCGCCATTCACTTTGGCGAATAGTCGAATAACTCGACATTACTATTCGACATAAAAAAATCTCTCTGTTTATTCAGAAAGACTATTTTCCGAGGCAGGTTTAATTTACGAGGAAAAACGAAACTGACTTGCTCCAGAACGTGCAGAAAAAAATGTTTTTTTGCACCACAATCTGCCTCTGTTGGATTTTAAATATTAATTAAAAAGCCTTACTAATTTAATTTCATGAATATGATAGGCACAGGCACATATTACAGATAATAATTGATATTGTGTATTGTTTTATTAAGGAAAATAATTAAAAAAATGATTATTTTTAACTCATTAGTTCTTTTGTTCGTTAAAAGTTTATTTTCGACGACTATTCGCCGAATGCCGAATAATACTAGCTATTATTCGGTATTCGACGAATATCAAAAAAATTACGAGTAATGCCGAATACCGAATAATAGCGAGTATTCGCGGCAACTCTAATAATTACCTTCATTATTTTTCTTTTGCAGTGAAAATGTAACACGCTTTTATTTTTCTTATCAGGTTTCAATTATTTTTAACTTTTTAGTTCTTTTGATTAATAATTAATAAAAGCTTGTTTTTTAAATATATTTTTTTTCTTTTAATTTTATTCTTAACTTTTTAGTACTTATGTTTTTGTTCATGTTGTTCCCACGAGAATAAGACAAAAACGGTCCATCCCCCCAGAGGTCCATTGTACCAGATAAGGGCTTCAGTACAACAGGATTCGCCCTGATACCCTGAGCCGCAAGCGCAACGTTAGCAATATGACATATTTATACACCCTCATACCATTCAGCCCTGCACGTGCTCACCTTGGAATTGGTTCATCCATCTAATCAAAAACAGAATCCACATTCATAACAAACGGAACGAACGAACGAATGAACTTATTTTACCAAAGATGGTGTCGCATATTCACAATCACCAAACCACCACCACTCACCACCCATCAAGTCGAATCAAACTCGACAGGGTAGTGACGCTTAATTACTGAGTTCCTATGGCCACTTTCCTGCTCCACCATCAGACCAGGGTCCATCTACCACCAAAGTACTCATCAAGATGAAACAAACGAACCCAAACACGATGGGTTTATGTCGTTTAATTACTGAGTTCCTATGGCCATCTTCCAGCTCTATCATCAGACCCTGGTTACCATCTAGCACCAAAGAACTTTTCAAGACGGATCAAACGAGTCTAAACTCGATGGGGTTGTGTCGTTTAATTACCGAGTTCCTATGTCCATCTTCCAGCTCCATCATCAGACCCAGGTTACCATCTAGTGCCAAAGTACTCATCTAGACGAATCAAACGAGCCCAAACTCGATGTGGTAACGTCGTTTTATTATGGAGATCCCAGCTTCATCGTCAAACTCTGGTTACCATTTATGACCTAAGTACTCTTCAAAACGAATCAAACGAGCCCAAACTCGATGGGGTTATGTCGTTTTTTATAGGAGTTCCTATGGCCACCTTTCAGCTCCATCATCAGACCCTAGATACCATCTAAAAACAAAGTACTCATCAAGATGAATCAAACGAGTCCAAATTTGATGGGGATATGTCGTTTTAAATCGGAGTTCCTATGGCCACCTTCCAGCTCTATCACCAGACCCTGGATACTATCTAAAGACAAAGTACTCATCAAGACGAATCAAACAACTCCAAATTCGATGGGGTTATGTCGTTTAATTACCGAGTTCCTATGTCCATCTTCCAGCTCCATCATCAGACCCAGGTTACCATCTAGTGCCAAAGTACTCATCAAGACGAATCAAACGAGCCCAAACTCGATGTGGTAACGTCGTTTTATTATGGAGATCCCAGCTTCATCGTCAAACTCTGGTTACCATTTATGACCTAAGTACTCTTCAAAACGAATCAAACGAGCCCAAACTCGATGGGGTTATGTCGTTTTTTATAGGAGTTCCTATGGCCACCTTTCAGCTCCGTCATCAGACCCTAGATACCATCTAAAAACAAAGTACTCATCAAGACGAATCATACGAGTCCAAATTTGATGGGGATAATTATGTCGTTTTAAATCGGAGTTCCTATGGCCACCTTCCAGCTCTATCACCAGACCCTGGATACTATCTAAAGACAAAGTACTCATCAAGACGAATCAAACAACTCCAAATTCGATGGGGTTATGTCGTTTTATAACGGAGTTCCTATGGCCACCTTCTAGCTCCAACATCAGACCCTGGATACCAACTAAAGATAAAGTACTCATCAAGACGAATCAAACGAGCCCAAACTCGATGGAATTATGTCGTTTTATAACAAAGTTCCTATGGCCACCTTTCAGCACCATCACCAGATCACCAGATCCTGGATACCACCTAGAGACAAAATAATCGTCAGGACGAATCATACAAGCCCAATCACGACGGGGTTATGTCGTTTTATAACGGAGTTCCTATAGCCACCTTCTAGCTCCACCATCAGATCATGGATACCATCTAGAGACAAAGGAATCGTCAAGACGAATCATACAAGCCCAAACTCCGATGGGGTTATGTCGTTTTATAACGGAATTCCTATGGCCACCTTTCAGCTCCATCATCAGACCCTGGATGCAATATACAGACAAAGTACTCGTCAAGACGAATCATACGAGCCCCAACTCGACGGGGTTATGTCGTTTTATAACGGAGTTCCTATGGCCACCTTCCAGCTCCATCATCAGACCCTGGATACCATCTAAAGACAAAGTACACATCAAGACGAATCAAACGTGTCCAAACTCGATGGGGTTATGTCGTTTTATAACGGAGTTCCTATGGCCACCCTCCAGCTCCATCATCAGACCTTGGATACGCTCGAAAGACAAAAGAGACGAATCAAACGTGTCCAAACTCGATGGGGTTATGTCGTTTTATAACGGAGTTCCTATGGCCACCTTCAGCTCCATCATCAGACCCTGGATATGGTCGAAAGACAAAGTACTCATCAAGACGTCTCAAACGTGTCCAAATTCGCTGGGGTTATATCGTTTCATAACGGAGTTCCTATGCCACCTTCCAACTCCATCATCAGACCCTCAATCAAGACAAAGTACTCATCAAGACGAATCAAACGAGTCCAAAATCGATGGGGTTATGTCTTTTTATATCGGAGTTCCTATGGCCACCTTCCAGCTCCATCACCAGACCCTGGATACCATCTAAAGACAAAGTACTCATCAAGACAAATCAAACGAGCTAAATTCGATGGGGTTGCGTCATTTCATTACAGAGTTCCTATGGCCACTTTCCAGCTCCATCATCAGATCAGCTCCATGTTATTATAATATTGCATTGCCCCACGATATACATAAGCGTGCAAAATTTCAGCTCAATTGGTAACCGGGAAGTGGATCAAATTTAACACGCAAGATTTGATTACAGACAAACACCGGGACAGGTGAAACAAAAAAAAAATAAAAGCTTGAAAAAAAAACAAAATGGTAGATTTTTAATTTATAAAAAAACCAAACCTATGGGTATCAAAATGAACGGTTTTCAAACGTGATTGATTTATAAACTACTAGCTGACCCACGCAACTTCGTCTGCGTCATATAAGGGTTAAAGAAAGTGTGAGTCAACCCTAGAGAAAGACATATTATCGAGGACTTTTTTTTATTTAGTAGGAACAATACCGCCATGCATAATTGTTGCGTAACTTTAACCGTTTACGCAACGCACGCAACGGCAGCTATGAATACTTAGTAATAAATTTTCCCCGTTTTGCAACATTTTTCATTGCTGCTCCGCTGCTCATGTTATATAACTTATAGCCTGCCTCGATAAATAGGTTATCCAACACTAAAAGATTTTTGTTTTCCTTCGTAATTACACAACGTAATTTTACAATACGCACATGAATCCGAAAAATCAGAGGTGCGTGACTTCGGTTCGAACTCGATATTTTTTAATTTTAAATGGGTGGTCCCATTTAAAATTAAAAAAAATCGACTTCGACTTTGAAATAATACGCTTTTTAATAAAAAAAGAATCATGCAAATCGAACTTCTCTGGAAAAAATTATGCGTCATCATCATCATGATCCACAGCCCGACTTCACCCAACTGCTGGGTATAGGCCTTTCTTTGTTTTTGCTAAGCTCCACGCTCTTGTGCTAGCCTCATCCAGGATATTCCCGCAATAGCATCAATATCGTCTGCCCATATCGCAGCCAGACGACCAACACTTCTCTTTCAATTCCTAGGACGCCACTCGGTCACAGCTTTACTCCACCTGCCATCACCGCGCTTTGCTGACCTGCCTTAAATGAATTGCAAACCTCTTCCAAAAAACCAAACTTGAGACAGCTGATACGGGCGAATGTCAGTATGATTCCTTCACGGAAAATCTTAACACCGCGATTCAGAAATGAAGTCAAATGAGCAACGCCATTTATCGAGCACGAAGTTAAAGCGATCGAAAAGACACTCTATAGGCTATGTAGTTTGGTTCAATAGGTTTCGTTGTATGTATCATGAGTATTTTGTGCATTGAATCTAACCACATTGGTTCTATATTTCGATGCTGTAACAAAAGACCCCGAGACGCATACAGGGAGACAGTTTTTTTTAGGCCCTCTTCGATGTTGCGGATATTCATATTACTTACACCAAAAAAAGTAACCATTTTATTCTAATAATAAACGAAAGATTACATAGAAACGAAACCGGAATCTTAAAATCATAACAAATAAGTTGTATAATGATATTTTTTTGCGAGTCAAATCATTCCTGTTGTGGTCAATGCCATTTGACGGAAAATATTTACGTAAATAGGGGCGTTTTTACCGTTTACAAAAAAAAAGTACGGTATCCATTGGTACTAATATCTGCTATAAAATATAATATAATATAAAAAGAAATAATATTAAACTGTGAGCTTTCTAATGCTATTTTAGAGGTTTCCGCTAAAATCTTTTAGATGGTATAGAAAATCATCATGGCACGGAACGTTGTAAATTCGTCTTTTTGGTGGTTGACTGATAACTTCATTTGACATTTGACGTGTTATTGTTATTGTTTATTGTTAGATTCACGTTTTCATTTTCGAATTTCTCATCATTTCGGTTAGACAAGCTTAGCTAATATTACCACTGTAATCTAGAAATTATAAGGAAGAAATCTATATACGTTTCATTAATATCTGTATGTCTGTTACAATTTTATGTGGGTGGCCTGTTCTCCAAACAAAAAAAATTGTCTCCTTTCTAAAAATGGTAGAAATGGGTTCTGTGTGTGATCCTATAACTCCCCTAATATTTTTTTTTCTAAATATTTTCAATGTTATTATATGTATGGATTTATATTGCAGTAAATTTTGATTGACATAAATGATTCTTTAACTGTCGTTTAAATGGTTAAAAAACCTAAATCTATCTTTATAGATTGTAAACTGACTGACTGGGTGACATATCAACGCACAGCCCAAACCGCTGGTCCTAGAGACATGAAACTTGGAGGGAGTGTTCCGTCAGCTTTAAAGTTAGGATCTTCAAATTTTGTGTTTAGGCTGACGATCGAAAATTAATTTATACGTGTCTTGGCGATTTTGATAATTCCACCCCCGAAAGGTTAAAAAGGGGGATGAAGTTGTGCATGGAAAGATCTTCATTTTCGAAGTAAAATCACTTAATTTATTATCTAGGCTTAAGGTTGGAAGCTAACGCAACGGGGGAAGCTAATGGGAACGGAAGGGGAAGCTAACGTAAAGGGGGATGAAATTATAAACTGACTGGCTGACTGATCGATCAACGCACAGCTGAAACAGTTAGGTTTAGAAAAGAAACATGTTTTTTTTTTATAAACATTCCTTGAATGACGTAAATGTGCATTAAGAAGGGATTTGTCGAAATTCATTCCCTGAGGGGTTAAAACGACGGAGGACACGGTGCAGCACACGGTGGAGGTGTGCCCCGCGTGGGTGGAGCACCGCCGTGTCCTCGAAGCGGCGATCGGCGGCAGCGACCTCTCGCGTCCGGCCCTGGTGCAAGCCATGGTCCGGAGCGAGACGGAATGGGACGCCGTCACCTCCTTCTGCGAAGCAGTAATGCTAGAGAAGGAGGTGGCGGAACGTGAGAGGGAGAGAACCTCTCAACGTCCCGACCGCCGCGGGAGACGCCCCGGGCGTCGGGGGCCACCACCACGTGGCCCCCAGCCACCGTAGGCGCGGGCCTGTGGACGGTGGGCTATGGGCTAGCTCGCCGTCCGTCCGTCTCATGACGACAGGCCGTGTCGACGGCGCGTTCGTGTTCCACGCGCGCCTCAAAGAGAGTCAGCAAAAGGGAAGGCGTCCGCAGGGACCGATGCCTGCCGGGGTTGCGGGACTGTTCGAATGAGAAACCGTGACCCCGGAACACAAAGGGCGATGAAGGAACATGGATGGGTTTTAGTCAGTAAAAGTCTGACACTCCCTCCTGCTCCGCCCAGAGCGGGAGGAGTTATTTGATGATTTCCCATCCGAAAAAAAAAAAAAAAAAAAAGGGGTTAAAACGAGGGTTGAATGTTTGTATGAAACTTGATCAATTTTGAAGTAAGAAATGTAAAAAAGTATATACACGGTGTAAAAGACTTCATCACGAAGCCGTCAACCAAGCATTCTATACATCAAACTAAGTAACTTTACGCAAAAATTATTGCTGGGAAACGACTTTTTTTTTGGGGGTGAAAAATTATTTTTTGTGGTAGAACTCAATGTAACGCACTCAAAACATTGTGCTGATGGATGTATTGAATAGTACGGGAGTCGTGGAGGTGTTTAAAGTAAAACTATTTGTTTCATCCACCAAGTTTCTGAACGCACCTTTTTGACGATTGACAGATTACGTTTCGTTGTCTGTGCGATGACGTTTTGCTTGTCAGTGCAATATTGGTTGGAAAAATGGTCGCTCCGTGCTTGTAATTTTGGATGCACGCGGCTGTCGTGTAATTATTGATTGAAACTTTGAGTTAACGTTAATCCGATGCCATCGTGATCGGTGTTTCATATTTTGTTGATAATTGAGTGAAAATTGAGAAATCTCGCCATTTTGGGTCTTGACCGCGAGTGATTTGTTGGTTATGTCCGGCCTTTTTTGTGTCATTTGAACGCCGGTAAATTCCTAAATTCAGTGCTGGACTATCGTATATCCCTGATTGGGTTAGCAAACCGGGATAAAATTCAGTTGGACATTGTTGAAAGGTGCCACGTGTGTGATCGGAAGGTTTGTCCAGGGAGACGTCGGTACGCGCTGTGGGGCGCCCTTTGGTTGCTGTCGAATCTACATAACTACACATACACCACACAAACCACAGTTATACTTACACCCCACTCAGATACGACGTGACCAGGGACTACGTCACATCACCGGTACCAACGTGATGGTAAGTGTATCTAATAGTTGTTTTCCCTTTGTCGATTGAACAATATTATTTTGATTAGGGCTCCGCGTAATCGCGGACATCGTGAGTCTGTTTGTGCAGTCTCACACAACTGGTAGCAGAGCGTGGTTTAATTGTTAAATTCACCACTTATTGTCGAGTTAAAAGTATTGAGAAGTCCGATTTGTGGCCTGTCAGCCTGACTCAAATTAAACATAGTCAACATAGATTGTTTGACATAATATATTATGATATGTAGTGTCCCTTGTGGCTTGTACTTTAATTTGTTATTGTATAAACAAGGTATTGCTTGTACAGGGTCGGATTTGAACTTGTAATAATTCAAACTAAGTTTTATTATTTGGTTTAAATTGTAGTTGGGTCCGGGAAAATTATTCCTGTTGATTATTTAATTTAATTTAATTTGTTTATTTGATATTTGTCCCAATGGCTTCATTGAAAGCTGTAAACCAAGCCATTGGTGGATTGAACTCACAGCTAAGATGGTTTGCCTCTGCTGCTGCGACCGCTGAGCGTCTAGACCTGGAAGAGGCCACGCTTGCCCGGTATGAGCAGTTGAATGCGAGATTGAGTGCGGTTGACACTTTGTTTGCTCGCTTCAATGAAGTGATTTTGGACTTGGACCTGGAAACCTTGGTTCAAGCAGCCCGTGATAAGGTTGTTGCGGATTATGACCAGATGTTGAACCTGGGTGACATAATAAGTATGCGCGCCAGGGAAATTTTGAAGAGTCGGGACCCTGCCCAGGTCAAAACAGAGACCTCTGTTGTTGCAGGCCCTGGACTTTTGGGTAGACTGCCTACCCTGGAGCTGCCACATTTTGACGGTCACTTGGACCACTGGTTAAGCTTCAGGAACCTGTTTGACAGTTTGGTTGATTCGCGCTCTGACCTCCGACCGGCCCAGAAGTTGGCTTATTTGTTGTCAGCCCTAGGAGGTGAGGCTCGAGCCTTGGTGCAGCACTTGCCGGTGACCGACTCGGCCTATCCCACTGCTCTGGAACTTCTATCCCGACGATACCAGAACAAACGTTGCCTGGCTGATGTCCATATTGACCAGATCTTGGGGTTGCCGGCCATCACCAGAATGTCAGCGTTGCGTGCTGACCTATTGAATCCATTGCTGGCAGCGACCAACGCCTTAAAACGTTTGGAGTTGCCGGTGGACTATTGGTCCTATCTTTTGGTGCACTTGGTGTTGCAGCGGCTTCCGTCAGACTTGATGTCCCGTTTTGAGCAGAAGTATGGTGGGGATAGTGCCACCCATCTTCCCCCCTTTGAGGACCTCGTCAAATTTTTGGAGGATGAGTGTCGTTTCCTCGACAACGCCCGTGGTGCCACGGGGTCAAGCCAACCGCCCTCTCGGCCGAGGGCCCAGGGACGGACTAGGACTGTCGGGCCTGGTGATAGCCGCCCTGCCCCCCGTTTTGGTGGCACCCAGAGTAATCTTGTTTGCGGCTATTGTAAGGCCACGGGACATGGCGTACCAACTTGCGCGGCCTTCTTGGAGTTGCACGTGAGTGCCCGCCGCCGAGTTGCCAATGCACGCCGTCTGTGCTTTTCGTGTTTGGGGAATCATTTTCATCGGGATTGCCCCAACCCCCGCCCTTGTTCAATTTGTAGGGGCTCACATCTTGAAGTTTTGTGCGCCAACGCGAACCGCTCTGTCAGACCAGCCTCTGATGGGGGTTCGCGCAGGGGGGGGTATGATGGAGATGAGCACCGGGCTTCTCGCTCGCCGGATCAGAGTCGAGGAGGGGCCTGCAACTTTGACCGCCGCACTCCACCCCCCGCGCCAGTTGATCGGGAGCCGCGCGACCGCCGATTGACCTCCCCTCGTGAAGGCGACTATGCAGCTGCTGGTAGGCGACGTTGGCCAGACCAGCACCGCCTTCCCTCCCCTCCGTTGGCGGAACGTCCCCGTTTGGAGACGCGCCCCCCGCCACTCAGGCGTCAAGTGGGATATGCCCCTCCAGCGATGGCGCGCGGCTCGGGACATCGCGCGGATGAGGAGTTTGACTACTATCCTCATCGGGATAGACCCCAGCCTGGATGCGGCGATCGGTCGCCGCCCAGGCATTACTAGGAAATTGGCGCCTGTCCCGCTAACGTACCTCCCCAGATCGACACGGTTTTGTTGCCAACGGCATCGGTCAGGGTCTGGGGACCCACGGGGGACTCTGTTGTGGTCCGTGCCATTTTGGACACGGGAGCCCAGGGTTGCCTTTTGTCGTCTTGGTTAGCGGGTCGGGTGAGCCTGGATGTCCGTGCCTTTTCAGGCACGATTAATGGAATAGGCGAAACACCTATCCCGACTGTTGAGGGACAAACCTTATTTGGGCTCACTCCTGAGAGTTGTTTGGACCCTAAGTTTTTTCCTTCGGCCATTGTTCTGACGAGTATTTTGGGCTGTCATCCCCAACGTCAGCTGTCGCCTGATATTGTCCGGTTGACGTCAGGCCTGGATTTGGCTGACCGCCGGTTTGATTCCCCTAATACAACTCATTTGATATTGGGTTCCGATGTACTAGGGAGAATATTGTTGGGTAATATGAAAGTCTTGCAGCCGAACGGTTTGGTGGCTGTCTCGACCATCTTTGGCTTTGCGGTGATGGGCCCAGTGTTGAAGGCTGCCCCTCCACCTGAGCCTGATTTTGCGTTGGCGTGTGGCTCCGCTCTCTCTGACGCTGTTCAGAGGTTTTGGGAGGTTGAGGAGCCACCGCAAGTGGCCCGCTTGAACCCGGAACATGAGGAGTGCGAGTTGTTCTATCAGAACAACACAGGTCGACTCCGTTCCGGTCGGCTCGTAACACGGTTGCCTTTTGTTGCAGTTCGACCACCTCTCGGCGAGTCCAGACCTATGGCCGAGAAGAGATTGTTGGCGATGGAGCGCCGTATGGCCAGGGATCCGGTGCTGCGGCAGAAATATTTAGATTTCATGCGTGAGTACGCAGACTTGGGACACATGTCGGTGTCAAATTTGGATTGGCGCTCAGTTGAGCATTACTTTCTGCCGCATCACGCGGTCCTCAAGGCATCCACCGGTAAACTGCGCACAGTCTTTGATGGGTCTGCGCGGACTTCCTCTGGTGTCTCTTTGAATGATTGCTTGCACTCCGGCCCCAAATTGTTGAGGGACCTTTGTGATGTCATCACGTCTTTTCGTCGTCATCAAGTAGTCTTTGTGGCTGACATCAAAATGATGTTCCGACAAACGGTCATTCACCGGGATGACAGACGTTATCAGTTGATCCTGTGGCGAGAGAAACCCCGGGACCCCATGGTTGTTTATGAGCTCAACACGAATACGTACGGCCTTCGATCGAGCCCTTTTGTTGCTATTCGTTCGCTTTGGGAGCTCGCGGACCGAGAACGCTTGAGGTTCCCTCGGGCGTCCGCCATCTTGAAAACGGACTTGTATGTTGATGACGTCTGCACTGGGGCTTCCACGGTTGAGGAAGCTATCCTGTTGCGTGACGAGTTGGTTCAAATTTTGGATTCCGCTGGCTATGAGTTGCGTAAGTGGGTGTCCAACTCGCCAGCACTGTTGGAAGATGTGGAAGAGGATCATAAGCAGGATCCTCATTTGTTTGAAAATGCTGACAACCCTGCTATGTTGGCCGTTCTCGGCGTTCAGTACCGACCAGTCCAAGACACCTTTACGTATGATGTCGATTTGGAGTCACCACACACTTGGACTAAACGACTGGTATTGTCTACTGTCGCGAGAACCTTTGACCCGAATGGTTGGATATGCCCGGTATTGTTTTGGGCGAAATGTTTTCTCCAGCGCCTTTGGACCGCGGAACTTGGATGGGATGAGCCACTTCAGGAAACCCTTTTGGAAGATTGGCTCCAATTTGTATCCGCACTTCCTGTGGTCAACGAGGTCGCGTTACCACGCGCTATCCTCCCCCCTGGGAACTATACTGCTACCCTTCATGGGTTTTGTGACGCATCTTCGCACGGTTATGCAGCTGTTGTTTATCTGCGCACCGTCAGCGCGACAGGCCAGGTGAAGTTGTCACTGATCATGGCCAAGAGCAAGGTGGCCCCCCTCCGGACGGCATTGACCATCCCTAAGCTAGAGTTGTCAGGGGCGGCGCTTCTTGTGCGTCTTTTGAATCACGTTGCTCAAACTTTAGGTGGATCTGTGAACATTCGGAATTTTTACGCCTGGACGGACAGTCAAATTGTTTTGTGTTGGTTGAAGACGTCCGTCCACTCCTTGGAGGTCTTTGTGGCGAACCGAGTGTCACAGATACAAAATTCCGAAACGCCTTTGATTTGGAGGCACGTGCCTGGAGACTTGAACCCCGGCGACGTAGCCTCACGTGGGTGCATGGCCCCCCGCCTGATTGTGCACCCCCTTTGGTGGGGACCGGATTGGCTGACTCGCCCCGAGGATGATTGGCCTCGAACGCCAGTTTTGATGTCGGTTCCTTTGCCCGGGCTTAAGGTGCTCGCTGTTGGGACGAAGGACCCTCCGTTTGATCCTGATATTTTGTTGAATCGATACAGCTCCCTCGACAAATTGTTGAACGTTACCTCGTGGATCAGGCGTTTTGGTCACAATGCTAGGAATCCAGGGGACAAGCGCCTGTCACCGGTTCTCTCTCCTCAAGAGCGACAGGAGTCACTCCTCCTGTGGGTTCGCTCTGTGCAGGCCGTACACTTTGAGAAGGAGATCGAGACCTTGAAGTCCGGTAGAGTTAAGTTGTCGGGAGCCGTTAGTAAGTTGAACCCCTTTTTGGATGAAACGGGTCTTTTGCGTGTTGGAGGACGGTTGAGGCACTCTAGCCTTCCTTATGGGGTCCGTCACCCCCTTTTGTTGCCCAAGGCGGGCCATTTGATTAAATTGTTGGTGACTGATCGTCACATTAAGAACTCGCACGCCGGTTGCAATGCGCTGTTGGCCATTCTGCAGCGAGAGTTTTGGATTTTGTCGGCTCGTCGTACCATTCGTAGCATCGTCTTCCGTTGCATACCGTGCTATCGGACTAAGGCCCCAACGATGCAGCCCCAGATGGGCGACTTGCCTGCTGATCGTGTCAATGAGGCGAGGCCCTTTGCAGGCGTAGGAACGGACTTTGCTGGTCCCTTTTCGATAAAGACGTCTACCCTCCGCAACAGTAAAATTGTCAAGGCTTATTTGTGCGTATTTGTCTGCCTGTCAACTAAGGCAGTGCACTTGGAGCTGGTATCCTCCCTCTCTACGGAGGCCTTTGTGGCAACTTTGGATAGATTTACGTCTCGCCGTGGGTTACCTTCTATGATCAGGTCTGATTGCGGTACCAACTACAAGGGTACAAGTAACTATTTGAAAGAAGTGTATGACTTTCTTAATGAGAGCCAGGTTGACATTGGTAACAAATTGGCCCGTCGAGGGGTCACTTGGTTGTTTGACCCGCCAGCCTGCCCCCATTGGGGGGGTATTTTTGAGGCCGCGGTGAAAGCGGCAAAGGGACTCTGGCGGAGATTGTTGGGAGACACCGTTCTCACCTTTGAGGAATTAGCTACGGTATTTTGTCGCATTGAAGCGGTACTAAATTCGCGTCCATTGTGCCCGCTCTCTTCGGACCCTAACGATTTGGAGGCTCTAACCCCGGGCCATTTCTTGATTGGACAGCCACTTGTCGCTCTGCCTGAGTACCCTTTTGTTGATGTGAGCCAAAATCGGCTATCGCGGTTTCAGTTGGTGCAACAGCTCACTCAGAGCTTTTGGAAGCGTTGGAGCTTAGAGTATCTGCACATCCTCCAGCAGCGCGTCAAGTGGACTCATAAAACTCATCCGCCCAAGATAGGAGACCTCGTCCTTATTAAGGATGCCAACCTTAAGCCTCTGTATTGGCGCCGGGGGCGCATTCTCAATTTGGTGGCTGGCACCGACGGGGTACCTCGTTTTGCTGAGGTTTTAGTGGATGGATCGGTTATGAAGAGAGCGGTCGCAACCTTGTCAAGACTGCCAATTGATTAGCGGACGGGACGGCCCGTCCGGGGGGGGAAGATGTTTCATCCACCAAGTTTCTGAACGCACCTTTTTGACGTTTGACAGATTACGTTTCGTTGTCTGTGCGATGACGTTTTGCTTGTCAGTGCAATATTGGTTGGAAAAATGGTCGCTCCGTGCTTGTAATTTTGGATGCACGCGGCTGTCGTGTAATTATTGATTGAAACTTTGAGTTAACGTTAATCCGATGCCATCGTGATCGGTGTTTGATATTTTGTTGATAATTGAGTGAAAATTGAGAAATCTCGCCATTTTGGGTCTTGACCGCGAGTGATTTGTTGGTTATGTCCGGCCTTTTTTGTGTCATTTGAACGCCGGTAAATTCCTAAATTCAGTGCTGGACTATCGTATATCCCCGATTGGGTTAGCAAACCGGGATAAAATTCAGTTGGACATTGGTGAAAGGTGCCACGTGTGTGATCGGAAGGTTTGTCCAGGGAGACGTCGGTACGCGCTGTGGGGCGCCCTTTGGTTGCTGTCGAATCTACATAACTACACATACACCACACAAACCACAGTTATACTTACACCCCACTCAGATACGACGTGACCAGGGACTACGTCACATCACCGATACCAACGTGATGGTAAGTGTATCTAATAGTTGTTTTCCCTTTGTCGATTGAACAATATTATTTTGATTAGGGCTCCGCGTAATCGCGGACATCGTGAGTCTGTTTGTGCAGTCTCACACACTATTACATTATTTTAAAAAAAAACTTGTCAAAAAGTTGGAACTTTGATCCCCAATATCTCCGTAACTAGAAGGTATGGTGTAGAACATAAAAATGATCGCAAAGACGAGGAGAATAAGTGCCTTTCATTTTCGTTAAGAGGTGTTTTACACCCTTTATGAGCATAAGGTTCAAAAGAAAAGTTTACTGTATCACTATTAAAAAATACTTTCTATAGGGGGGTAAAAGACAAGTTTGTATGAAACTCCGTCATTTTTGAAGTTCCAAAAAAGTGATACAGTTTACTTTTATTTCTAACCATGCATGATGTCATCTACCAATTTATACAATGCTAACTTCAAAAATGAAGAAGTTTCATACAAAATTTCATCCCCTATTTTACCCTCTTTTTTTCGAATGGGACATCATCAAATGTGTCCCGCTCTGGGCGGAACGGACGGGAGTACCATGGGTTTTAGTCAGTAAAAGTCTTAACTTTTACTGACTAAAACCCATGCATGTTCCTTCTTAGACCTTTGTGTTCCAAGGCCGCGGTATCCCTTTCGAAAAAGTCCCGCAGCCACGGCAAGCATCGGCCCTTGCGGACCCCTTCCTGTTTTGCTTTGAGGCGCGCGTGGAACACGAACGCGCCGTCGACATGGCCTGTCGTCAAAAGACGGACGGACGGCGAGCTAACCCATTGCTCACCGTCCACAGGCGCGCGCCTAAGGTGCCCGGGGGCCAACACATAGCCCCCGACGCCCGGTGCGTCTCCCGCGGTGGCTGGGACGTGAGGTTCTCTCCCTCTCACGTTCCGCCGCTCCTTTGCTAGCATGACTGCTTCGCAGAAGGAGGTGACGGCTTCCCATTCCCTCTCGCTCCGGACCATGGATTGAACCAGGGCCGGACTCCAGAGGTCGACCCAGCCAATCGCCGCTACGAGGACAGGGACACGGCGGTGCTCCGCCCAAGCGGAGCAACCTCCACAACGCGCCCACACCGGGGAACCGTAAAGAGCCATGGACACGATCCCCGCGTAGAGCCTCCGGCAGCTGGTGTTTGGACCCCCCAGGTTGAGTAAGAGCAACTAGAAGGCAACGCCGGCCCGTTCTAGTTTGGGAGCCAAACGTCGGAAGTGTTCCACGAAGTTCTACCGTCTGTCGAGGTCGAGTCCTAGGTACTTCATCGTCGACTCGACTCCGATGGAAACCCCTCCTACCGTTAGTAGGGATCCCGACGGTGGCGCATTCCGAGGCCCATGAAAGCACATGGCCTCTTCTATTACATAAACTCTCGCTGCCTGTCGGCACACCTGTCATGTTACTTCGGAATTTTAGTAAAATAGTATGTAGTTTCTGTGGTAGTCCACCAAAACTACATATGTAATGAGAAACAGTGTTTGTGCCGCGTATACCGTTGACTCCCTACGATCTGCCGTTTGAATTTAAGCGACTTTTGCTTCTTCTGAAAGTTTGCTTTGCCAGGTCACAAGGCCAAACTCTAAAATTCGCGGGATTCGATTTGCGGTCTGGTTATTTAAGCTCCATCCACTAAAATGGTTAAGAGTGTTGTTTTTAAAGAAATATTGTCATAGACACTTTACGTTTGTGCAAAATTTCATGCTTCTAGACCCAGCAGTTTCAGCTTTGCGTTGATCGATTAGTCAGTGAATCAAACAGTCAGCCATGATCTTTAGTGATTGGTTGTATCCTTTACGATGTCTGTTGTTGGCTACCACGCGGACGAAGTCGCGGGCAACAGCTATTATATTATATTTATGGACTAGCTGACTGTGCAACTTCGTCTGCATCACATAAGAGAGAGAGAGAGGGTTAGAGAGAGTGTATGTCAGCCTTAAGAGATAGACATATGCTATCGAGGACTTTTTAAAAAAAATAATAGGAATGACCCATACGTAATTGTTGGGTAACTTTAACCGTTTACGCAGCGCACGCAACGGAAGCTCTCAAAAGTAATAATTTTCCCTGTTTTTGAAACATTGTTCATTGCTGCTCAGCTCCTGTTGGTTGTAGCGTGATGTTATATAACTTATAGCCCTCCTCGATAAATGGGATAACTAACACTAACAGATTCTTTTTTAATACGAACCAACGGCTCCTGAAATAAGCGCGTTCAACCAAACAAACAAACTGCAGCTTTATAATATTTAGTACAGATTCAAGTAGGTAACAATTTATGTTTTCTAGGAAATATTTACATTAATCTAAATCTAATTAAAATAAGGAGGAGGTTTTTCTAAACCAAAATGCAGCTGGCGCTAATAATGGAAAAGCGAACCAAGACCTTGGCTGGCATCTGGGAATGAATAGACTGATTCTGTCAATTTTGGCTGTTATGGGTCTGATTGTTTTCTTATATATGGCGTATAAGTTCTACGAGCAATGCCATAAACGGTGGATAAGGCAAGAAGTGTTCCACGCTACGTTCCAGAGCTTCCGAGCTTCATCGAGACGCAGGACATCCGCACCGATTACTGCTGAGCGAGTGGGCACAGTAGAGCCTTCAGGAAAGTGTGCGCGTAAAGTGACGTCAAGTGCGCGTATTATCAATGTGAAAGTGCGATAGTGCGTCAAATGTTTGGTGTGACCAGAAAGTTAAAATTAAGGGTTATTTACTTATAATTTTCTTTTATTATTATTATCTCGAAGACCTAAATTCTATGTTCTTAGATGTTTATAGCACATGACGTATGACAAGTTTGAATTATTTTAATATTAGAATATGTCGGTACCTATCTTCTACTAATTTTATATAAAAATGTGTTATGGCTGATGAGATTAATAATATTTTAACACAATTAAAGTATATACAAGAATATCTTACAAAGTTAGGACCAGCCAGGAGATCGGTACAAGATTTAAGTGGTAATTTAAAACATGCCAACGATTTATATGATAAGTTTAATGATATTTGTACCGTCATAGAGGATAAGGTATCAAGTGGAGAAATTAAATCATCAGATTATAACGTCTTAGAAAAGATAAAATCTACTTTCCATAAAATAAAGTCACTTTGCTCTGTTGTGGAATCGGAAAGCACTAACTCCAACATGGAAAAATTTAACTTGAAAACGGCAATTTCTTTGTTACCCGTTATGACTGGTGACTAAAATGTTACTAAACAATTGATAGCAAATGTAGAAATGTACGAAGCTACGTTAGACGACATAGACAAAAAATCCTTAATTAGCTTTATCTTAAAATCACGATTGTCAGAAAATGCAAAAAAGTGTGTCCGCAGCTTGCTGCGCCACGCCGCACTGCGGTGCATGTGCGGCAGCTGGCAAGCCGGCCGATCACCGGGCTGGGAGCAAGGCCTGCGCTCCGCCCACCAAGGCCACCAGAGGCAAGGGAAGGCCCTCCGCCGCCACCACCACCACCGTCGCCACCGCCGCAGCCGCAACTGCCACCGCCGCTGCCACTGTCGCCGCCACAGAGGGGCCCTCGCAGGGGTCCAGGGAGGAAGCGGTAATGGAGTGCCAATACGGCCCCATTACGCTTCCTCCAGCGTAATGGGGCAGTGGTTGATTAACATCGCTGTGGTCGCTGAGCCGTATTTTGCCTGCCCAGGGAAGACTGGGTGGCGGACCTTAGCGGCTCAGTGACCATAGTGTCGTCGGCCGCCGCCGGTACCCCGACCCTTGAAGGTATCAGGAGGGGTCGGGGGTGCGTAGCAGCCCGGTTCGGGGAGATCGTAGTGGTGGGAGTCTACTTCTCCCTGAGCCGAACTCTCGCCGAGTCCACAACTCTCTCGCAGAGTCCACAACTCTCTCGCAGAGTTGAGTGTTGTCGTCGGAAACCATTCCCTCCCCGTGCTTGTCCTCGGAGACTTCAATGCCAAGAACTTGGCTTGGGGTTCTCGTTGCACAGACGTGCGGGGAAGGATGGTGGAAGACTGGGCCCTGGAGAAGGGCCTGGTCGTCCTAAATCGGGGTTCTGTCCCCACGTGTGTGCGGATGCGGGGCGAGTCGGTGGTGGACATTTCGTTCGCTAGTCCCGCTCTGTCGCCGCGTGTCATTGACTGGCGTGTTATGGAGGGGGTGGAGACCTATTCCGACCACCGGTACATCCGGTTCGACGTCTCCACCCAGACCCCAAGCGCGCCGGTCCAACAGGCCTCGAGTGGTCCGCGTTGGGCGCTGAAGCAGCTGGATCGGGAGCTCCTCCTGGAAGCCTC
Organism: Xestia xanthographa; assembly: GCA_905147715.2. NCBI lineage: Eukaryota > Metazoa > Arthropoda > Insecta > Lepidoptera > Noctuidae > Xestia > Xestia xanthographa. The sequence continues at coordinate 11,011,090 of LR990646.1, forward strand.
GATCGTGCAGGCCTGGGTGACATCACCGGACAGGCCTGCCGACATTAACAATGAGGCAGGGTGGTTCCAGGAGGCCATGTCCGACATCTGCGACGTGGCAATGCCCCGTGTTCGGCCAAGAAGCGCCCGGCGTCAGGTGTACTGGTGGTCGCGAGAGCTGACGTCTCTGCGCGAGGCGTGCGTGGCTGCGCGACATCTGTACGCCAGGCATCGCAGGCTCCGCATCCGCCCACCCGATGCGGCCGCCATTGAGGCGGAGCTTTATGAGGGGTACAGAGCGGCGAAGACCGGGATAAACTCCGCCCCTGGGCCCCCCCGCTGACGCAGAGTCTCCGGCTTGAGCTCGTAGAGGACGTGGTGAGCACTCTGTTCCCTTCGCTTCCCTTCGGAACATCCACCCCCGCCTATGGCTCCGCCACCTGCGATGCTGGAAGCGGACCAACAGGACGACGACGACAACGCTCCAGAAGTGACTGGGGTAGACCTGAGAGTGGCGGTACGCAGGCTCAGTGCCAAAAATACCACCCCGGGACCCGACGGCTTGCCTGGCAAAGCCTGGGTCCTGGCCTCGGAGGCTCTCGGGCCCCGACTGGAGGGGCTCCTAAGCGCATGCTTGGAGAGAGGCCAGTTCCCGCTTCGTTGGAAGACGGGGAAGCTGGTCCTCATCCGGAAGCCGGGGCGCCCTGCGGACTCTCCGTCCGCATACCGGCCCGTGGTGCTGCTCGACGAGGTGGGCAAGCTCTTTGAAAGAGTCATTGCAAACCGCCTCGCCGAGCACCTTGCGGGGACTGGGCCGGACTTTGCGGAACACCAGTTTGGTTTCCGCAAGGGGCGCTCTACGGTGGACGCCATCATGCGCGTGAGTGCCCTCACGACGGGGGTCACGCGGGGTCACGCGGTTTCCAGGGGTGGGGTTGTATTGGCGGTGTCTCTCGACATCGCCAACGCTTTCAACTCCATGCCCTGGAGCTGCATTAGGGAGGCACTCCGGTATCACCGGGTGCCGACCTACCTCCGTCGAGTGGTCGGGGACTACCTGACAGACAGGGCAGTCATTTACCCCTGTCGCAGCGGAGAATGGAACTGGCGAGAGATGTCGTGCGGTGTTGCGCAGGGATCGGTCCTAGGGCCGTCCTTGTGGAACATCGGTTACGACTTGGTGCTGCGCGCCGACCTCCCTAGCGGTGTCAGTGTAGTTTGCTACGCTGACGACACGCTGGTGCTGGCGCAGGGGAGGTCGCACGAGGCGGCGGCCGAAGCGATGACACGCGGTGTTGCGATAGTCGTTGAGAGGATCCGGCAACTGGGTCTCGAGGTGGCACTGCACAAGTCCGAGGCCATGTGCTTTCATGGGCCTCGGAATGCGCCGACGTTGAAGTACCTGGGACTTGTCTTTGACAGCCGGTGGAACTTCGTGGAACATTTCCGACGTTTGGCCCCCAAACTGGAGCGGACTGGGGCTGCCTTGAGGCGGCTCCTGCCCAATCTGAGGGGGCCAAACGCCTCCTGCCGGAGGCTCTACGCGGGAGTCGTGCGGTCAATGGCCCTTTACGGGGCCCCGGTGTGGGCGCGTTCATTGAAGCGGCGAGCCGCCCACTACCTGAACGCGCCCCAAAAGGTGGTAGCCGTAAGGCTGGCCCGGGGCTACCGCACGATCTCCCGCGAGGCAGCGAGCCTCCTTGCCGGATTGCCGCCATGGGATCTGGAGGCAATCGTCCTCGCGCGCCTACATAAATGGCGCGCGGAGGCGCTATGCCGGGGGGAAACTCCGCTGCAGCGACAAATTGTCGCTCAGCGGAACGACTTCCGGCGGGATCTCATGGCAACATGGAGAGAGCGACTGTCGCAACCCCGTGCAGGGCACGCCACGATAGTGGCGATAAGTCCCCTCTTTGAGGAGTGGCTTGAGAGACGCCACGGCGTCCTCACCTTCCGCCTGACGCAGGTCCTCACCGGACACGAAGTCTTCGGGAGGTTCCTGCACCGAATCGGGCGGGAGGAAACGCCCGGGTGCTTCCATTGTGAGGATCGACCGGAGGACACGGTGGAACACACGGTGGAGGTGTGCCCCGCGTGGGCGGAGCACCGCCGTGTCCTCGAAGCGGCGATTGGCGGCGGTGACATCCGTCCGGCCCTGGTGCAAGCCATGGTCCGGAGCAAGACGGAATGGGACGCCGTCACCTCCTTCTGCGAAGCAGTAATGCTAGAGAAGGAGGTGGCGGAACGTGAGAGGGAGAGAACCTCTCAACGTCCCGGCCGCCGTGGGAGACGCCACGGGCGTCGGGGGCCACCACCACGTGGCCCCCGGCCACCGTAGGCGCGGGCCTGTGGACGGTGGGCTATGGGCTAGCTCGCCGTCCGTCCGTCTCATGACGACAGGCCGTGTCAACGGCGCGTTCGTGTTCCACGCGCGCCTCAAAGAGAGTCAGCAAAAACGAAGGGGTCCATAAGGACCGATGCCTGCCGGGATTGCGGGACTGTTCGAAAGAGATACAGTGGCCCCGGAACACAAAGGGCGATGAAGGAACATGGATGGGTTTTAGTCAGTAAAAGTCTAACACTCCCTCCTGCTCCGCCCAGAGCGGGAGGAGTTATTTGATGATTTCCCATCCGAAAAAAAAAAAAAAAAAAGATGACCTAGAGACCCTGATTCGGTTGTTAACAATTCTACAGATTGCAAGGCTGATCACCCGAAGGTCGTAGAAATGCTTAAAAAACCGAACACAGGAGTCGAATTGAGATACGAGACTTATAAAAATAAAAATTGTGACGAGATAAGTGTACAATATAACACATTATCATATTTACCTTCAAGGTATGTCATATTTACACTGATATTGATACTCGATCATGTACTGCGCGAGCCGCGTTCGTGAGAGGTCTAGTATCTTTTTGTAATAAAATGAATATTCAAGAATTATATATAATGAAAAATAAAGTTAATATTTAATTAGTAGAATGGTTAACCAAGGAGATAAAAAATAATTCAAAGTGGTCCGGACCACTACTTTGTATTATTAAAGGAGTACGTAAAATAGATGACGACGACGACAGGAGAGTTATATTAAATGATTTTCATTTACTGCCCACGAGTGGACGTGCAGGCGTTAGGCGCATGCTAAATAATATTAAGCGTTACTTCTTCTGGCCGAATATGTGCGAGGATGTTAAGAAGTTCGTTAAGAGATGTGATAGTTGTCAGAAGCAAAAGCACACCTTACCAATTAAACAGCCTATGGAGATTACATCCACGGCGCAAGGTGCTTTTGATAAGGTATATTTAGATATTGTAGGACCATTAGAAAAAGATTATCATAATTTTTCGTACATATTAACTATACAGTGCGAACTGAGTAAATATGTGGAAGCCTACCCCTTAGAAACTAAAGATAATAGTAGTGTAGCTAGAGCATTTGTCGAAAATTTTATTCTTAGGCATGGAATACTACGCGAAATAGGAAGTGATAGATGAACAGAGTTTATATCGAGTACAATGAATAACGTATGTAAATTGTTAGAGATAAAGCATATTTCGTCAACAGCGTTTCACCATGAATCATTAGGATCCTTAGAAAACACTCATAAATCCCTAAACACATTTTTAAGAATTCAAACTGATAATAATTCTAGGTATTCGAGTAATTGGTTGCTATATTGGTGCTTTTCCTATAACACAACAGTACATAGTGAAACAAAGTACAGTCCTTTTGAACTTGTATTCGGAAAAAAGTGTAAGTAATTTACCAAGTAATTTAAATACAAATTATGTAGAACCATTATACAATACAGATAGTTATCCATTGGAAGTAAAACTAAAGTTCTCATCAAGGTTCATGAAATGAGCACAAACACGATATAGATGCTGTAAACTCTTGAGAACCTCCTGCAACTGCCTTCCGTCTCCATTATCAGACCTTCGATGACGGTCATACTCCAGCTAGGTTTAAAGTTCTCATCAAGGTGCATGAAATGAACCTAAAACACGATCTTCTTCTTCTTTATCGTGTGGTTAGTGCCTAACCTGGTGTCAGAGATTTTATGCCGCCCAAGGGCCTCCGACTTGGCTTTACATGCCGTCGAGAAATAACTCTCAGTGTTCGTACACAGTGCAATTGCGTCGGGCGGCGCGTTCTGCGGGGCGTCGAGACGCGGCGGGCGTCTACTGTGGCCAATCACGTATAAATGCATGTGTTTGACATAACCGCTGCACGCGCCGCCCCGCCGCACGCTCGATTCGAGCGGCCACTGTGTTCGTACACTCAGGCATGCTAGTTTCCTCAAACATGTTTTCTTCACGAAACAAGTGATAATTATACCGAATTATATGACTTGGTTTCGAACACGATTTTTTTTAAATTTTATATGGGACCAACTTACTGTGAGATATACGCTTTTCACTAACAAAAGAATCATGCAAATCGGACCTCTCTGGAAAAAGTAATGCGTCATCATCATCATCATCCACAGCCCGACTTCACCCACTGCTGAGAATAGGCTTTGTGCTAAGCTCCACGCTCTTTCCGTTCCTAAGACGCCACTCGGTCTTCGGTTCGGCTTTACTCCACCTGCCTTCACCGCGCCTTGCTAAGTGTCCTGTCCAACTCCATTTGAGTTATGCGTAGCCATACATAAGAAAAACCAAACTTGAGACAGCTGACACGGGCGAATGACAGTGTCATTCTTTCACGAAAATCTTAACACCGCGATTCAGAAAATGGTGTCAATTAAAGTTAAACTGCATAAATATAGCTCCACGTCTACAGATTTACTAAATGTATAGATTTATATTGATAAATATAGATAAGTTTTGATTGAAATAAATGATTCCCTAACTGTCGTTTAAATGGTTAAAAAAAACTTAAAGTATCTATAAAACTATGTATAATGCTTTAAAAAAGGTTAGTCGTGAAAAGGTAGCAAACAGACAAACAACCAAACAAACAGAGTTACTTTCGCATTCGCAGCCAATTCGTATAACACGTCGTTTTACATAATGGCGCGCCGGATTGAAAAACGGCGCCGTTATGTAATATGGTGTCCTCAAGTTTAGCCGGATTACAATTCGGCTGAAATAAAGTAAGCCGCATTAGATGAGCCCTTCGCGTTCGTCAAAGCGGCGTAATAACGTGCCGCCATTATACAAACGGGCGCATCGTCGATACGCCGCTTTGAATGTTTTAGTTCCATTTATCGCCGCAAGTGGCGCTGCATGATCATAATAAGAAACATGGCGTCGCAATCGATAACGGTGTCACAATCAAATGGCCGCTTTTGCCGCTTTTTTTGTTTTTTTTTTACCTACATGTTGATAATTACGTGGCGAGGGGTAGCGTAAGAGGGCAAATTTTTAATTTTTTTTTGCGATAAGACGCACCGTTTTCGAGATATAAGCAAATTTAGAACCTGCTACGACTCCATGACGCGCGCTCGCTACGCTCGAATTTTACATTACACACCCACTTTCTGTCACAAATGTCGTCGCCGCTCCGGTTTCGGTCTACACTCCTCATGCCAGCTAGCAAGACTTTTAGGACAATTTTAGTAGGTTATTTGATGTATCGGAATTGCTGACAATTAGTGATGCACCGGATCCTACTTTTGCCGGGTACCCGGCAAACGAGTACCCGGTGCAAGCTTTGCCGGGTGACCGGGTACCCGGCAAAATTACCTGGCATGAAAAGACGTACATTCCACTTCCCTGTTTGGGCGCGACTGACGGTCAAGTCAAGCAGTTCGATTATAAAGAGTCTCGTGATTAGATATTTAACCACTCCCGCCAGCTCCGTATATAGTGAACGCCTCTATTCGGAGGCTGGTAATGTCTATGACAAAAAGGGCAACAGACTTAACCCAGATCGTGCTGAACAGCTTATATTTCTTCACCATAATTTACCTCTTTTAAATTATGAATATTAATTCTTCTACTGATTCATGTTTAATTTAAATAAACGACTATTTTTTTTTTTAATTTTATCCTAGACCTAATTACCCGGTAGTGCCGGGTATCCGGCGCCATTACCCGGTACCCGGCCGGATCCTGAAAAAGTGCCGGATCCGCCGGGTACCGGATCCACACCCGTCCCATCTCTACTGACAATACGGCTAAACGTTGGATGCCGCTTTGTCGAACGTATCGCCACCACAAACCGGCTAAACGTGAGGACGCCGTATTACATAACGGCGCCGTTTTTCAATCCGGCGCGCCATTATGTAAAACGGCGTGTCATACGAATTGGCTGCCACAAATACATATCAAACTAGATAATCTAATGCCTCCTATACACTGCTCGCGAAGTTGAACGATGTTAGACGAATACGATAGTGTAGGAGGATCTTCGGCTTACCTCGTCAACTTTACCTTGCCTCGGGCGACTTCCATTTGTCGTCGGTTTTTGCGCCCGAGTCAAAGGGCCCGAAGTTGCACGAAGTGCGTTCATGAAGTATCTCTCTACACTACTCGGCCGACATCAGTACTCATTCAGACGTGTGTGCCGAATGCCGATGCGTGATTTATAATAAGTGCGCGTGACACAATTATGAGCAGTGGTATACAGTGGACACAGGCGCAAATTATGTTGTTCCTGGAAACTCTGCAAACAGAGAGAATTACGAGAAAAATACGGCAGCTGCTACTTGTGCGTCCATTACAAACGTGCGCAGGCTATCAGCACCACAGAGCGAATGAGCGCATCGCGAAGTTAAACGAGTGTGCAATGTCGCACTTCGGACTTTAGCCAAAGTTTCCAGAGTACTTCGCCGAGGAACTTGACGAGCAGTGTAGAGGAGGCATTAGCATATAATTTTGTTATTTCATTACTTTGTTTATCGTTTCTCACTATTTTCTAATGCATACATTCATAGATCATACATTAATATATCACACCTAACCTCTAAAAAAAAATAACGACTTCAAAGAAAGAAAATCGTTTTTTTACTTTTCGCAGCGAACAGTTTTTTTGTTTATTATATAGGTACTATCGAGGACGCTCCCGCCTGACCACCACTAAGCTCATTTTTGCTTGCACTCGCAACATAAAAACGCTCTCTAGCCCCCCGTTGACTTTGTGTAGAAAAAATGTATGAAAAGATACCGAATCGGCCGAGCGCACTGACGACGCACGCCAAACGAGAGTAATTGTTATTTTGCGCGCCAAAGTTGACGCTTTCCTAATAGGCCCAAACTTTAAAGGGGCGTGGCTCGGCGCCTCCGCATGATTTAAGCAAAAAAAAAAAATGGTCAGGCGAAAAAGACCCCGATAGTACGTGTTTCTGCAGGTACAAGAGGTACCAAATTTACTACAGTTCACTTAGCTACATGTATTTATGTTAGCACGTTAGCAGTACTGTACACCCGCGGTTCTGACATCAGGATGGCGGACGGGTGTACCTAATTAGGGTTCCGTACCTCAAAAGAAAAAAAGAAACCCCTATAAGATCACTTTCTTATTCGTATGTCCGTCTGTCAGTCTGTCCGTCTGTCCGTCCGTCTGCCACCACTAGACTCTAGACTAGCTGTTGCCCGGGGCTATGCCCACGTGAAGTTCGGTAACTATCCCACAGGATCTTACTAAAGGGATAATTATAGTATCCTACATGTTAATCCAGGTTTAAAACTGTGTGCCAAATTTCATAATCATCACAATTATAATCATCACAATCATCATCACTATCACAATCACCATCATTATCACAATCGCCATCACAATCACTATCACCATCATTATCACAATCACCATCACTGTCACAATCACCATCACTATCACCATCATTATCACTGTCACTATCACAAATCACAATCACCATCACAATCACTATTACAATCACTATCACCATCACTATCACCATCACTATCACCATCACTATCACAATCACTATCACAATCACTATTACAATCTGGTGATCTGAAAATCGTAGTCACAATCATTATCACAAAATCACAATCACCATCACTGTCACAATTATTACCATCACTATCACAATCACCATCACTACCACCATCATTATCACTATCTATTAATATCTTAGCATACATAAAACCTGTTGTCAACCTTTTGCCTATAGATGGCGTTGATCGATTTAAATTCAGGTTATCGTTTGTTGCACTCGCGAGGTATAAGTAACTTTGATATAAAAAAAATACATGTCTCGCAACCGGTAGATAGCCAACACCTTGACATGGTAAATGCGGAAGTCGAACGTAGAGCCTCCCTTCCCCCCTTTGAAGACCCCGATGATCCTATACCTGTAGTCACCCCAGACGAAGTGTACGACATCATTAAAGGGCTTAAACCGCGTAAAGCACCCGGCTCCAACGGAATCACTAACAAGGTGCTCAAACTTCTCCCCGGCCAGTTAATAGTCTTATTGGCAGCCATCTTCAATGGCGCCCTAAGTGACAACTTCTTCCCCCAAGTATGGAAAGAGGCCACTGTTATCGGAATTCCCAAACCCGGTAAACCCAAGACGGCCCCGCGAGCTACCGTGCTATCAGTCTCCTGAAAGCACTCGGAAAAATCTATGAGAGACTTATTTACAAGCGCCTCAAAGATTTCGCCGAAGCTAAGAGCCTCATTCCCAACGAACAGTTCGGCTTCAGGACCGAACACTCTTGTATTCAACAAACCCATCGCATCGTCGAACACCTGAGCGCCGGCTTCCAGCGTTCGTCGATGACGGGTGCGTTGTTCTTCGACATAGCGAAAGCTTTCGACAAAGTCTGGCACAACGGCTTATTATATAAGCTGTATCAACTGGGTGGGAGTGCCGGACCGTCTCGTGCTCATCTTGCGAGACTTTTTGTCGAATCGCACGTTCCGATACCGCATAGGGAAATCGCTCTCTACTCCTTACCCTATTCGCGCCGGAGTCCCCCAGGGCTCCGTCATCTCGCCGCTCGCATTCACGTTGTTCACTAGTGACATTCCCCAAAGGCCAAAAAACTCAGTTAGCCCTGTTCGCGGACGACACGGCAATCTACTACACCGGTCGCTGTAAAAACGCAATCGCCAAAACCCTCCAAACCTCAGCCAACGTCTTAGGCGCTTCGTTTAGGAAATGGAGAATCGAGGTTAACCCCGATAAGAGTCAGGGCGTTATTTTTTCGAGATCGTGTACTAATGTCACTTCCCCCAACCCGATCACTATGTACGCCAAGCCTATCCCCTGGGAGAAGCATGCCAAATACTTAAGAGTCATTCTCGACAACCATCTGACCTTCGGGCCACATATCAAAGCAGTTAGCGACCGAGCTGCTTTCGCGATGGGTAGACTCCATTACTTACTTACGGAAAAGAGCAAATTGTCTCTCAGGTGCAAATTGCGTCTCTATACCGCCGTCATCCGTCCCATCATGACCTACGCTTGCGTCGTGTACGCCCACGCCAAGCCTAGATATCTCCATAATCCTATGGAGATTCTTCAGAACCGATTCTTACGTAAAGTAACGGGAGCCCCCTTTTACGTCCGTAATGACCGTTTACATTTAGATCTTAAAATCCCCACGTTAGCTCAGTTCATGAAGCACCTACCCAAGCGCTTCTTCGATTCTGCTAGTAAACACCGTAATCCCCTGATCGCAGTGGCCACCCGTTACGAACCCTCGCGAATTAGTCAGATCCGCCGCCCAAGGCATACTTTAGTCGATCCCGATGACGCTATTACCCTCCTCCAGGAGAGCAGGAAGGAAACTAGCACGCTTAGTAAGCACAGACGCAAACAGCCGTCATTCTGTCGTCGCCGTCGAGGCCCGTCGCGACGCCCCGATATGAACCCTCCCCATACCTTGCTTGCCAGCCCGCGTTGCTGCGCCTGTAGTTCAAAATCAGTCCCTAGTTAATGACATCACTCAGATCCAGCCTGTCCCCTTGCTGTCCTCTCCCAGCGTCGCCCTAAGCCGAGGCCCGTACCCCGCAGGGGGTGCCCTTAGCGTGTAGTCGTTTAGGTTGTAAGTTTTATGCCCTGGCTGGAGGCCTAACACTTAAGGTACCCCACAGGATTGTCCGGTTAAGCAGACGACAACCTCTCTAGGTTGAACTGCGAGATGCCATTCAACAAAAAAAAAAGCATGTCTTCCCGCCCTCCGTCCCCCGCTCCGTTGGCTGCTGCTTATACCAGCAAGCCAACCGCCATTAAACCCGCCGCGAAGCCCACCACGAAACCCAAAAAACCGAAACCCACTCCCGCGCTTTTCCTACAGGACAAGGCGAAATGGACAGAATTGTCCAAAGCGTGTATGGATCAAAAGATACAATACACTAGCGCCCAGAGCACCCCAAAGGCGATTAAGATAAAGGTCCCTACGTCCGACGACTATAGGGCCTTAACTCGTCTTATGATCGAACGGAAATACGCTTTCCATACCTTCGGTCTCCCTGAGGAGACACCCACACGCGTCGTTATTAGGAACATTCCTAAGGAAATCCCCTCCGAGGACGTCCTCAACGACCTCATCAGCAAAAAAAATCCCTGCCACAGCTGTGCACCGCCTTCACAAGGCGCGTGGTGGCGACCAGTACGACATGGTTCTGGTTATTTGCGACCCGGTGGAAGGGCACTACCCAATTTTCAATATTAAATCGGTCTGCTTCCTTTCAGGAATCGTGATTGAAAGGCCGTTCAAGTCCCATCAGATAGGGCAATGTCACCGTTGTCAGACATACGGCCATAGCCAAAAGTACTGCTACGCGCCTCATAGGTGCGTAAACTGCCTGGGCAACCATGGCACGACCGATTGTCCTCGTCCCAAGGACACCTCCCAGGCTACAGAGCCACCCAGTTGCGTCCTTTGTGGCCAGTCGGGCCACCCGGCACCTATCGCGGTTGTTCCAAAGTCCCTCAGTCCTCCTCCTCAAAGCTGGCGAAGCGCGCCAGCGAACGGCAGCAGAGGGAAAGCCCCTCCGTCAAGATTCCCTCCTCCCAATTGCCCAAACGTCTCAGTCCTCAGAGACCCTCACCCTGGAACTCTCTGAATAACCAGAGAGCCTTTCCAGCACTTGGTAAGGCAGAGACCACCACCATCCCACGGTTACTTGACACCCCCGTCCCGCCCCCTGCGCCCCCAGCACCTCGAGTGGCCGCTCCCGCAGCTTCCCCAAAGATTGCTCCCGTCGCTTCTCCCGCGCCCTCTCGCCCCGGACCTCCAGGCCCCGCGGCCATCTCAAAGGAAACCTCTTTCCAAACGATCGCAAGATTCTCGGTATTTGTTGGTACTGAAGCAGATAGCTTAGCTGCTGAACTTAGGAGTGCCCCCATTGACATTGGAATCTACAGCGAAATCTTCAGCCGCTATCCCGAGATAGAGCAAGCCCTAAGAAACCTTAAATCCCCTTGAGTATGGATAATACAAACTTAGGTAAATTCAAACCGCGGGCCCTTAAATTAGGTTTTTTCAACGCAAATGGCCTCAGAAGCCAACGTGATGAGATCGCCGCTTTCCTCCGCGACCATCAAATTGACGTATTCCTCTTACAGGAGACCTTCTTTTCGCCCAGTCACCGTGACCCGAAAATAGCCAATTATCAAATAGTTCGCAACGATCGGTCGCGTTGTCACGGTGGTGGCACTCTAATTTATTACAAAAAGGACCTGCATTGCATCCCCATAGTACCACCTCCGTTAGAGTCTAAACTCGAGGTATCCATCTGTCGGCTCGGCATGACCGGTCATCCGCCGATCACCATCATATCGGCTTATATCCCTCCGGCCGCACGTCCGAGGAGCACTCGTTACTCACCAAGGACCTTACTGTTCTCTTCGGCTTGAGCGACTCCGTTATTATAGCGGGCGACCTCAATACCAAACACCCCGCCTGGAACAGCACGCTGACCTCTCCCAGAGGAAGATTCGTGTATGACTTAGGAGTCTCCCTTAACTTTGACCCTATCGCTCCTATGGAGCACACTCATTATAATAATAATAATCATTTTATTATCAGGCAACTAGACCCATAGATAAAATACACAAAATACATTTAACAACAATAATAAACTAATACATATTTTAAACCTCATACTATACACGCAACGTTGTCGGCGTCGTGTTTCCCCACGACCCGAGCAAAAGCTCTGACGTACTAGATATCGCGCTTCTCAAAAATGTCAACCTTAAGTTGCATTTGATCGAGACTCTTCACGAGCTCAACTATGACCATCGCCCTGTGCTCTGGTCCTTCCGACCCCGATCAGCTCCCGCCTTCCCAAGTGATTACCGACTGAAAGACAGTCAGCGATAAGCTGAATTCCCTCACGTCGCCGCACCTGGATTCCATCCCTGACCATATTGTCACAGTCGCAGACACCACAGCCGCCATCAACTCCTTTACAGAACACATTCAATCCGTTTTGACGGATTGTTCACGGGAAGTCCTAGCCTTGAGCGATCAGCGCTGGAAACTACCCGATGACGTTCGTGATCTGATAAGCGAGAAGAACGCGGCTATCCGTGCCTACAGCTCTTTTCCCTGTGACTCTAACAAGACTCACATGCGCTATTTACAGCGTGCTGTAAAGAAGCGCACCAGTGAGTTTCGCTCGAATCAATGGGACAAGATGCTCAGCGAACTCGAGCCCACTCACCTAGCTTTCTAGCAACTGCAACGGAAGTTACCTGCCACCGAAGAGGCTTCGATGCCTCCTCTCACTCGTCCGGACAAGAGCCTCGCGTTCGAAGACTCTGAAAAGGCCGAATGCCTAGCTGACAGTTTAGAATCTCAGTGCACTCCCAGCACGCAACCGGTAGATAGTCAACACCTTGACATGGTAAATGCGGAAGTCGAACGTAGGGCCTCCCTTCCCGCCTTTGAAGACCTCGATGATCCTATACCTGTAGTCACCCCAGACGAAGTGTACGACATCATTAAAGGGCTTAAGGGTCCCTACAAGAAATTAAGTCATTTTGAACATTTTTGATCACTCCTTGTGAGAAAGGCAAGAAGAATTTGAACCTGCTTTATTTTTATTATAAGAGTCAGGTTCTTATTCTTGTCGACTGCGGGAACAATTGTTTTAAATAATGTGTATATTAATGGCAATAACCCATATTCAAAACCCCTTTTCCGCAAAAGTAACGAGCGAGTGATGTTTGTGGTTCTCTGAACAAAGAACTACAAAATATTCTGAATATTAAAAAATATTAATAACATCAATATATGGTCTACTCGTAACATACGGGAAAACATTATTGATTTCTATACGAAATATAGCAGAAAAAAAATGTTGAAAAAACTTAATTTATGGAAAACGTCGGGACAAAAGGGTATTTTTTTCTATACCTTAGAAACACTTTAAAGAAAATTTAAAAATTACTCATTAATCTCAAGGTAGCCCTTTATTAGAATCTGAATTTTAATTTATAAATAAACAATAACTTCATTTCGTAAATTAAATGCAAAGTGAACTATATAATCGACCGCGCAAACCCGATCCCGTCAGTAACGAAAGGGCTCTCCCAGCGTGAGCACGTATCACTTTGCTTCGCAAGCGCTCACGAGTTATTACGTGAATATATTTCCGAGATATACGCAGACTACCACATTTCGATCCAGCATTTATATTAAAATTATTAAACTTTTATATTGTACATATTTAGATAAGATTTTTTTTTGACGTTGGTTGTTTATTATTGGTAATATATTTTTTGTTTTTTACGGATTCGTATAGAGGAGGCTCGGGAAAGTCAAAACCAGTTTTCAATAGTTGACCCACTTGTCCCCCTTCTCCCCCCTTTAGGCGGATCTCGGAAGTTGAGATACTTGAAACATTTTTGTTTTCAGATTCATATAAAGGGGCAACGCGTTAGTCAAAATCATTTTTCAAAACTCCCCACTCTCCCCCCCGTCACCCCTCCCCCCATCGTATCTCGGAAACTAGGACACGTAGCGGCTTTTTGATTTTTACTATAAATTATTAATGGGGAGCGTTTAAATTTGTAAACGGAGGGTATCCTCCCCTCCCCAACCTCCCCTAAAAACAAAAGGGCTATAACTTCGTAACGGTCAGAGATAGCCATTGGGTGCTTGAACAAATATTATAGTAGGCGTCGAAACCTGTCTGGTGGTAGGTAGGTTCTGAGTGGAGCGAACCTGCGAGACCGAGTGGAGCGAAGGGGGGGGAGGTGGCGTGCGAAGCGAGCCGGCGACCTCCGCAGCGTAACGAAAGTTGAGTGGGTGAAGCGTAACTCAGGGCGACGACAAGCAAACTTTAGGGTAGTGTTTTTTTAATGGGTCTGAGTTTTTAAATAAGGTTTTTTATATAGGTGATATTTTTTTTTATTGGTTTTTAGAATGTTTTAGGGGTTCTTAAGGGTTTTCATACTGATATAGGGGTAGTTGTAACGGATTTTCCAATTATTTTAAGGATTCCTATGGATTCTCAAAATTTTATGATGGTAAGGAATACTTCTCAAGAACACGACAAAAAGCGAGCTGCACGCAACTCGCGCACCCACGCAAATACTAGTATTAATATAATGTAGAAGTCTTGGGGTCGCTGATTATGAAAATGACATCAAAATGAAAATCCAAGATGACGTCGACGAAAATTATCGGTTTTTTCTTCATGGGTGTTGTTTTCGTGATTTTTGGGGTCGCTGATAATGAAAATGAGATCAAAATGAAATCCAAGATGGCGCCGATGAAAATTTTCGCTTTTTTCTTCATGAGTGTCATTTTCGTTGTTTTTGGGATAGCTGATAACGAAAATGAGTTCAAAATGAAAATCCAAGATGGCGCCGAGGAAATTTTTTTGATTTTCCGTCATGGGTGTCGTTTTCATGGTTTTAGGGGTTGCTGGTTACGAAAATGAGGTCAAAATGAAAATCCAAGATGGTGCCGAGGGAATTTTTTTGATTTTCTGTCATGGGTGTCGTTTTCATGGTTTTTGGGGTTGCTGATTACGAAAATGGGGTCAAAATGAAAATCCAAGAAGGCGCCACAATTTTTTTTCGGTTTTTCCGTCATGGGTGTCGTTTTCATGGTTTTCGGGGTTGCTGGTTACGAAAATGAGGTCAAAATGAAAATCCAAGATGTCGCCGAGAGAAAATTTTGTTTTTCCTTCATGGGTGTCGATTTCATGGTTTTTGGGGTTGTTGGTTACGAAAATGAGGTCAAAATGAAAATCTAAGACGTTGCTGAGAAAAAAATTGTTTTTCCATCATGGATGTCGTTTTCATGGCTTTAGGGGTTCCTGGATACGAAAATGAGATCAAAATAAAAATCCAAGATGGTGCCGAGGAAAATTTTTGATTTTACGTCATGGGTGTACTTTTCATGGTTTTTAGGGTTGCTGATTACGAAAATGAGGCCAAAATAAAAATCCAAGTAGGCGCCCAAAAAATTTTTCGGTTTTTCTGTCATGGGTGTCGTTTTCATGGTTTTGGGGGTTGGTGGTAACAAAAATGAGGTTGAATGCAAATCCAACATGGCGCCGTGAAAACAGTTCGGTTTTTCCAACGTAGGTGTCATTTTCATGGTTTTTGAGGTCGCTGATTATTTTAATTTTAATGCTTCCTCGGCGCCATCTTGGATTTGCATTTCGACTTCAGTTTCGTAACCAGCAACCCCAAAATCCATGAAAACGACACCCATGACGGAAAATCAAAAATTATCCTGGGCGCCATCTTGGATTTTCATTTTGACCTCATTTTCATAATTAGCGACCCCGGAAACCATAAAAATGACACCCATGATAGAAAAAACAGAAGTTTTCCTCGGCGCCATCTTGGATTTTCATTTTGATCTCATTTCGTGATCAGCGTCTCCTTAACCATGAAAATGACATCCATGACAGAAAAACCAAAAGAAAAAACCACCTTCAAGTATAAATAACAGGGGTATGTTATGTTTACTCTACAGAGTGAACCTCAGTGGCCATTAAGTCGCGCTAAAGTCCAGTCGCGCAAGTTTCCATTTGCGCAAGTGTCCTTTCGCGCAAGAGTCCATTCGCGCAAGTATCTTGGCGCGCAAATGTCCGTTTGCGCATAAATCTAATCGCGCAAAAGTCCATTCGCGCAAGTGTCCAGGCGCGCAAAAGTCCGTTCGCGTATAAGTCCAATCGCGCAAAAGTCCATGCGCGTGATAGAATATTATTTATATATGGTATATAATAAGTATAAGTAGCTTGACCCTATAGAACCAATATCATTTATACATATTTATTTTATATAGATTTATTTATTTATATATTTTTTTCAAGACGTTGCCATCACTATTTAATCTAGGTTAAGTTTTACATAAAATAGGTGGGTAAGGTATAAAGAATAAGACACTACTTAACAAGTATCATAATATTTATTTTGTAGTACAAAGAGAATAACAAAATCAATCAAATATCAAATAAAATTAATAATTATGTACTTAACTTTTATTAGGTATCCAACACAATTTCTCCAACACACTATCGATCACTTATACACTACGATTATTTTTCGAGGTCCGCACAGCTTGACAGTCGAACAAGAAGTGCCGCCACACTGGACGGTCACCCGTTTTAAAGCATCGGTTTTCGTAAACAAGGTGGGGCGATCAGGTGACGACATAGCTCAACAACTGTACTAAATAAAACGTTAAAACACTTTAATATTTAAAAAATGCTATTAAATAATTCTTAAATTAAATAATTGAACCGTCTAACGGTATAAAATACATTATAGCTTTTATTTGTAATTGTTCACAATAAATTCAATAAATCGTATCTTTTATCTAATCGGATTTTAAGTTCCTGTCATTTCATAATTTACAAAAATAGACATTAGGACGTTTTGTTAAACTGAAATACATCAAATATTCACCAAAAATAGTTATTAGTTTGAAAATAATCTATCACGGCCATACTGAACTGTGCTTCGCTCTCGAAGTACAAGCATCAAAAAAAAAAAAAAAAACAAAGATCATGACAGAGGTCAATAGTAATAAGTCGGTTATAGCCCCTGATCTTCACATGTTAGGGCTCCCACCTGCTGTATGTGAGATCCAGACTAACACCAGCATCAGTGACCGTCCAGCAGTAAGTAATAATTATGTCTCTGACCTTTGCATGTTAGGGCTCTCACCTGCTGTACATGAGATCCAGTCTAACACCTAGCGCCAGGACTGTCCAGCAGAAATTCATGTCATGTCATAAATAATTATATAACCCTAAACTAATAAACATAAGTCGTTAGTCATATGTCTCTGACCTTTGCATGTTAGGGCTCCCACCTGCTGTACATGGGATCCAGACTAACACCTAGCGCCAGGACTGTCCAGCAGAAAGTCATGTCATGTCATAAATAATTATATAACCCTAAGCTAATAAACATAAGTCGTTAGTCATATGTCTCTGACCTTTGCATGTTAGGGCTCCCACCTGCTGTACATGGGATCCAGACTAACACCTAGCGCCAGGACTGTCCAGCAGAAAGTCATGTCATGTCATAAATAATTATATAACCCTAAGCTAATAAACATAAGTCGTTAGTCATATGTCTCTGACCTTTGCATGTTAGGGCTCCCACCTGCTGTACATGGGATCCAGACTAACACCCAGCGTCAGGACTGTCCAGCAGTAAATCATGTCATAAGTCAGTTGTCATAAATAGATAAGCCCAAGTCACAAGTCATTGTTTTCATTATTCAATTGTTTTAAATCTTATTTATAAATCACTATAAATCCTCATTAGAGTGATTACTCAATAGTGGGTTTGTATTATCTTAATATACCTGGTTCACTCAACCCATTTGAGCAAAACTCCAAAGAAATTTTTAAAAATAAATCTTTCTATTTCAATTTTATTACATTCAAAATCACAGACAGCAAACAGTTTTCTTTTAAACAATGAAGTAAAAGATAAATAATACTAAACAATCAATTTTGTATTTCACGACCAATTTGTTTAAAAATATTGTTTGCTAAATACTTATTATGCTAGATTATACATAAGTAATACATATATGTTAATAACAAAAATTTACTAAAAATTAATCTATCACGGCCAACCACCGTTGTTTATATAGACTCTTCGAAAGCAACGTTTTGATCTATCCATTCACCAGGCCAATACCTTATCTTCTCTTTGGCGACAATAACATTTCTTAGATTACCATGACCCCTTAAGGAGAACCTATCATTTGGTAGTATTTCAATGATTTCATACGGGCCTTTGAATTTAGGACCCAACTTATCATGGCGTCTATGGTCCTGACTAATGTAAACTATGTACCCAAGATTGTATGTTTTGTTGGTTCGTCTGGTAGTATCAAAACGTTCCGTAAATTTATTTGCAACGTCTGTAAGACGTTGCTGAGCTAATTCGCGATCGGCTTGCATATTCATTATTGGCTGTGTTGATTCATCTACAACATCAGCCAATCGAGCCTGTGCAGAAGGAAGATATCCTTCTCTGCCTATTAACAGTCTAATTGGAGAAAACCCAGTGCTTTTTTTGTAATGTCGTGTTAAGGGACTGTTGCACCTTCCAAAGTACGTTTGGCCATTCTGGAACATCACTAACGGTTGTTGCCAACATATTTGTTACCGTGGCTACGTATCTCTCTACCTGCCCATTACCACGAGGAGTACCGGTAGATATCATATGATGTTCGATTCTCATTTCTTGGAAGAGACTCTGTACATGATTAGAGGTAAAGTTTGTACCTCTATCAGTGACTACAAGACTTGGGGTACCAAAAAGCGTAATGTTCTTCCTTAATACAAACAGTAATTCCAGGCCGTTTAAGATTTTAAGGGGTCTAAGCAAACAAAATTTTGTAAAACCGTCTATTATTAATAAGATATATTTGTACCCTTCGATCGATTGTCTGAAGGGTCCGGTGCAATTCAGTTATTAAATTCGGGTCGAATATAGATAACAAAGGTTTATTTATCAAATGTTTTATAACATAATCCCTTGCTTCCTCCTGTTCTTGTCCCCATTCCCATTTTTGGTTACTTTTAGTGAGCTTTGTTATACAAGAAGTTCGTGAAGCGAACTCTGGAATAAACCTTCTAAAATAGTTTGTCAGACCCATGAACTGACGGACCTCCCTTACGGTAGTAGGAGTGGGGGAATTAGTGAGGGCAGACACTTTACTACCGCTCGGCCTTACACCTTCCTCAGAAATGTGCCTACCCAAATACTCTATTTCTTTAACAAAAAATTTACATTTCTTTGAGTTCACTGTGAAACCAGCAGAACTGAGGGCTTGGAGAGTTTGTTCTAAATATATTAATCCATTATCTTCAGTTTTGAATTGAATCAATAAATCATCAATATAAACTAATAGAAATGTTAAATGTTGTACGGCTTTACTGATGGCTCTCTGGAACACGGATGGCCCATTACAAATTCCAAATGGCATTGTCAGAAATTCGTAGTGGCCATCCGGTGTTACAAAAGCAGTGTATTTAATCGAATTTTGAGCTACTGAAATTTGATAGAAGCCATTTTTCATATCTATGGATATGTAATATTTCGCGTTACCTAGTTTATCTATCTAATCCTCGATGAGAGGGAGAGGGTACCTTTCTTTTTGTGCTCTAAAGTCTACGCACATCCTGTCACTTCCATCTTTCTTTTTGACGAGTAAAACCGTAAACTCATTTCACCAGTCTTTACCGTACCAATATTGTCTGGTGACGGTAGAACAGACGAGAACTTGGCAAAGATATTTTTTATTTGGAAATTGAAATCTAAATGATCTATTGCTCCATTCAACTGAGCTATTTCATTACCTAAACTATTTGAAACATGATCCTTAACATTTGAGGACACACCTGAAGAAGAGGTACGAGGCAATTTGCAACCAGTACAGTCCAAAATAACCGCAATATCTGGGTATTGGACAGCATTTCACCCAATTAGACAGTCATAGTAAAAGTAAATTCAATTTCAAGACAGATATCATCAAATTTTACAGGGGCAGTTACCAAAGCAGTTATATGTAATTTACCATTACCTATCCCTTCAAGAACAGACGAATATGGTACAAAATTCAAAACTTCGGTTAACTTTAAATTTGTCTTTGTGAATCAATTACCACCATTTTCTTTAGTGGTAGATTTACTGACAGCCCGCTGTTTAAAGTAACAAACCGACTCAACATGACCGGCCTTCTTACAGTACGTACACTGAATAGGCTTGGTTGGAGAAGCAGCACTAGTAATTGCATCTACGGTCGCGGGACCTTGACGAGCTTCAAGATTTTTAAATTTGTAGCACTGACTTTTAATATGGCCCGGCTTTTTACAGAACAAACAACGTTTTTCCTGAGAGTCGTCAGATTTGAATTGTTTGCTAGGTGGTTCACCGTCTCGTTTGTCAGTAGATTTGCCAGCTGTATCGATTGGACGCTTTCTCGAAATTTTTACATACGTTGTAAAAAGAGAGATTAATTCGGCAGTAGTTTTCACACAACTATTGTAAGAAGCCATTTTAACATTCACGTCGTGTATACCCCCACAAACAAGCTCGAATAATTGTTGTTCGGTGAAAGAAATTTTAGTATTTTTAAGTAACCTTAATTTTTCTCTTGCATATTCACAGTATGAATCTGACGATTCTGAGGTAAGTAGTACAGCCTTGGTAAGTTTTTCGGTCAAATTTCGTTTTTCTGGATACAGATCCTTAAGGGTCGTTCGAAAATTTTCCCACGATCTTCCTTCCTCGGGTTCCCAAGTCTCGTACCACAATAAAGCAGAGCCCTTTAGGGCCTTACCTGCTTTCGCAACTGTCGTGATGCTGCTCCACTCAAGATCCTTTGCGATTGAATCAATGATGGTGCACCAGTTTTCGGCACCGTTATCATTCTTTGCAGGATCAAATGGTGGCAGCACGACATCGTCCCCTCGTTGTTTCACGGCTACTGCATCGCGTATGGCTCTTAGCAGGCCTTCTACTGTTGCCGGATCCATCGCAAGTCACGCTCACAATCCCTGAAACATAAACAAATATTAGTAGGTGGTATGTCAGGTTTGAATCCCACTTCTGATGATAGAATATTATTTATATATGGTATATAATAAGTATAAGTAGCTTGACCCTATAGAACCAATATCATTTATACATATTTATTTTATATAGATTTATTTATTTATATATTTTTTTCAAGACGTTGCCATCACTATTTAATCTAGGTTAAGTTTTACATAAAATAGGTGGGTAAGGTATAAAGAATAAGACACTACTTAACAAGTATCATAATATTTATTTTGTAGTACAAAGAGAATAACAAAATCAATCAAATATCAAATAAAATTAATAATTATGTACTTAACTTTTATTAGGTATCCAACACAATTTCTCCAACACACTATCGATCACTTATACACTACGATTATTTTTCGAGGTCCGCACAGCTCGACAGTCGAACAAGAAGTGCCGCCACACTGGACGGTCACCCGTTTTAAAGCATCGGTTTTCGTAAACAAGGTGGGGCGATCAGGTGACGACATAGCTCAACAACTGTACTAAATAAAACGTTAAAACACTTTAATATTTAAAAAATGCTATTAAATAATTCTTAAATTAAATAATTGAACCGTCTAACGGTATAAAATACATTATAGCTTTTATTTGTAATTGTTCACAATAAATTCAATAAATCGTATCTTTTATCTAATCGGATTTTAAGTTCCTGTCATTTCATAATTTACAAAAATAGACATTAGGACGTTTTGTTAAACTGAAATACATCAAATATTCACCAAAAATAGTTATTAGTTTGAAAATAATCTATCACGCGCATTTGTCTTTTCGCGCAAATGGGTTCGCGCAAGTGTCCTTCGCGCAAATGTTTTTCGCGCAAAAGTTCCAGATCCAGAAAAATTAAGTTTGTCCTTTAAAAAGTTTGTACGGAACCCTCAGTGCGCGAGTCCAACTCGCACTTTTATTTATCATTTTGTAAAATGTTTATATGTATCTAAATTCTTCTAATACAAAATTAAACCATTTTTATTTTGATTGTGATAAATATACAGTAGACACACATTCCAGACTTTTATTTCTAAACCGTACTGACTTTATAATTATGTATCATAAAATAATATCGTCTACAGGATCAAAATGGTTTAGGCGATCACTACGCTCGATCTGCACCCGTGTGTGCGTGTATCTGCATGAACAACGCACACTAACATAGGATCGCAACGAATTTGCCTAAACTCTAGCGACTGAATTTTTGGAAGGGGCTCTTAAACCGCGTAAAGCACCCGGCTCCAACGGAATCACTAACAAGGTGCTCAAACTTCTCCCCGGTCAGTTAATAGTCTTATTGGCAGCCATCTTCAATGGCACCCTAAGTAACAACTTCTTCCCCCAAGTATGGAAAAAGGCTACTGTTATCGGAATTACCAAACCCGGTAAGCCCAAGACGGACCCCGCGAGCTACCGTCCTATCAGTCTCCTGAAAGCACTCGGAAAAATCTATGAGAGACTTATTTACAAGCGCCTCAAAGATTTCGCCGAAGATAAGAGCCTCATTCCCAACGAACAGTTCGGCTTCAGGACCGAACACTCTTGTATTCAACAAACCCATCGCATCGTCAAACACCTGAGCGCCAGCTTCCAGCGTTCGTCGATGACGGGTGCGTTGTTCTTCGACATAGCGAAAGCTTTCGACAAAGTCTGGCACAACGGCTTATTATATAAGCTGTATCAACTGGGTGGGAGTGCCGGACCGTCTCGTGCTCATCTTGCGAGACTTTTTGTCGAATCGCACGTTCCGATACCGCATAGGAAAATCGCTCACTGCTCCTCACCCTATTCGCGCCGGACAGGGCTCCGTCATCTCTCCGCTCGCATTCACATTGTTCACTAGTGACATTCCCAAGAGCAAAAAGGCTCAGTTAGCCCTGTTTGCGGACAACACGGCCATCTACTACACCGGTCGCTGTAAAAACGCAATTGCCAAAACCCTCCAAACCTCAGCCAACGTCTTAGGCGCTTGGTTTAGAAAATGGAGAATTGAGGTTAACCCCGATAAGAGTCAGGCCGTTCTTTTTTCAAGATCGCATACTAATGTCACTTCCCCCAATCCAATCACTATGTACGGCAAGCCTATCCCCTGGGAGAAGCAAGCCAAATACTTAGTTAGGAGTCATTCTCGACAACCAGCTGACCTTCGGGCCACATATCAAAGCAGCTCGCGACCGAGCTGCTTTCGCGATGGGTAGACTCCATTACTTACTTACGGAAAAGAGCAAATTGTCTCTCAGGTGCAAATTGCGTCTCTATACCGCCGTGATCCGTCCCATCATGATTTACGCTTGTGTCGTGTACGCCCACGCCAAGCCTAGATATCTCCATAGGATGCAGGTCCTTCAGAACCGATTCGTACGTAAAGTCACGGGAGCCCCCTATTACGTCCGTAATGACCGTTTACATTTAGATCTTAAAATCCCCACGTTAGCTCAGTTCATGAAGCGCCTATCCAAGCGCTTCTTC
This sequence comes from Xestia xanthographa, assembly GCA_905147715.2. Lineage (NCBI taxonomy): Eukaryota > Metazoa > Arthropoda > Insecta > Lepidoptera > Noctuidae > Xestia > Xestia xanthographa. Next base: position 11,034,502 of record LR990646.1, read on the forward strand.
GATTCTGCTATTAAACACCGTGGCCGCCCGTTACGAACCCTCGCGAATTAGTCAGATCCGCCGCCCAAGGCATACTTTAGTCGATCCCGATGACGCTATTACCCTCCTCCAGGAGAGCAGGAAGGAAACTAGCACGCTTAGTAAGCACAGACGCAAACAGCCGTCATTCCGTCCTCGCCGTCGAGGCCCGTCGCGACGCCCCGATACGAACCCTCCCCATACCTTGCTCGTGCCAGCCCGCGTTGCTGCGCCTGTAGTTCAAAATCAGTCCCTAATTAATGACACCACTCAGATCCAACCTGTCCCCTTGCTGTCCTCTCCCAGCGACGCCCTAAGCCGAGGCCCGTACCCCGCAGGGGGTGCCCTTAGCGTGTAGTCGTTTAGGTTGTAAGTTTTATGCCCTGGCTGGAGGCCTTACACTTAAGGTACCCACAGGATTGTCCAGTTAAGCAGACGACAACCTCTCTAAGTTGAACTGCGAGATGCCATTTCAAAAAAAAAAAATACATGTCTTCGTTCAAAGTGTGCTTTCATTTACTTATCTTACCCGACCCAGCGGTGAACACTATCACAATCACTACTAAGAAAGTTCCACGCTATCCAAACCAAAGCTTACCAGGCCAGGCCCGAGGTCGTCCGTCACAACAAAGGCAATCCGTAATGACAAGTTAGAGACGGATTTAGATTCTAAGCCCTCCTACACTCCAGTGGCGGTTAAGCGACCAAACAGGCCATCAATAGCATCAAATAATTCGTCGTCTTTAGGATAGGTAAATATTTTCGGCGTTTATAGGTTTCTTTATTTTGATGTTTGTTTTTGTTTTCCCTTTTGCGTTCTAACGATATATTTTATAAATATTTTTTATTGTTTCAGGTTCCTTTCGGGGTAGCCGCCATCATGGCGTCGGACGAATAATTTTCTCTATGTTGCAACAATTTCCACGCAAACATCTCAGCAGGCTTTCATGGCCTGCTGTCGCGTGGAGATCTAGTAGACGTTACACTGGCTGCCGAAGGCAGATTATTACAGGCACACAAATTAGTTTTATCAGTATGTTCTCCTTATTTTCAAGAAATGTTCAAAATGAACCCAACTCAGCATCCCATAGGTAAGAATGAATTTGTTAATTTCTTTATTTGATTTCAGTGAGTGGCTATATTTTCTTCAAAATGCTAATATTTGTTTTTTTTTTGTTTCAGTATTTTTAAAAGATGTTAGTCATTCAGCATTAAGAGACTTATTACAGTTTATGTACCAAGGGGAGGTTAATGTTAAGCAAGAAGAATTAGCATCATTTATTAGTACCGCGGAACAGCTTCAAGTGAAAGGTCTAACCGGAAATCAAAATGAAGAAAGTTCCACGCCATCCAAACCAAAGCCGACCTCTAGGCCAGGCCCGAGGTCGTCACAACAAAGGCAATCCGTAATGACTAAGTTAGAGACTGATTTAGATTCTAAGCCCTCCTCCACTCCAGTAGCGGTTAAGCGACCAAATAGGCCATCAATAGCATCAAATAATTCGTCGTCTTCACAAAGTGGACCAGCGAAACGAAAATGCGTGGACCCATTAGAAGCCGGACCGTCGGGATCTGCAAAAGAAGAATTTGTAACGATACCGGATGAAGATGAAAACAACGCCGTGGCACCCAAAATGGAACCTGAATTCGTTAATGAAAGTATGTGGGATGACGACGATGATGGCGCCAACAATGAGGAAACGAATTTCGGTGAAGATGATTCAAATATGGAAATGACAGGTAAATATTTCTTGTTGTCGACGTTCCTACTTTTCTCCCCATTACCACATAAATACTAATACAGTTTTGTTTCACAGGCTTTGATGGCTCAACGACTGGTGATGGCAATATAACTGGCGGCGGTGAAGGAGGGGCTGTAGGAGATGCACAAGGTAGGTTTGCAACTTCCTAATGTAAAGACAGTTTGTCCAAGTAAATACTTGGACAAGCTGTCTGATTCGGCTTGTGTAATCGTAGATTACGCAAGTCGTTAGTTGTAGAATGAAATTTGTAAGTTAGTTGTAAGTAGTTTAGAACAGTATTGGTAATTTGATGTGTTCAGGTAATCTGGTAAGGTAAACCGGTTCGTTGGTAAAGGTAACTGGTTTACAAGGTATGGTAAAGGTTCAAGGTAACTTGTGAACAAGGTTATGGTGAAGGATTGAGGTAATTGGTTTTGCAAGGTAATGTAAGGTTTAAAAGGTAGGTACTGTTAAAGGGTAAGAGGTAATTTCATGGGTAACTTTGGTAAGTACTGTAAAAAATGTGGTATGCTGGTTTTTTGGCAATGGGGTAAACTGACTTGGTAAGGTAGGCTTAACGGTAATAGCACGATATTTTGTGGTAGGTAATGGTAAGCTCTACAGGTAACTTTCAGCTTTACATTTTTTGACATACCTACTGCAAACTATCGTATAGTAGCGCAGTGACTTTCCGCCCAGTACGGTCTAAGTAGGTAGGTACCACAGGTGAAGTAGGTACCTACCTTGTTATAGCCTGACCCGATAGCGTCATAGTATGAGACGTTTACGGCGTCTGATAAAGGTGGGTATAGGTATGTCGGCGAGAAAGTTTTTATGATGCTGTACCTACCTATATTCCTGCACGCTATGGTATGCTGCGTGCAGGGTGTGCGTTAGGTACCCTGTGTACGTTACCCCAGCAGGAAAGATGTGATGCGTCAGAATCGCGGGTGTATTTTTCAGATCATCTTAAATTTATTGCAATTATTTGGTACCTTCTGTGTACCTTTACGTACCTCTCCTGAAAATCTGTGTACCTACACACGTGAAATGATATTTTGAAAATTTGGTACACCCGCCATCCTGATGTCAGAACCGCGGGTGTACTGCTAATCAATATATTATTATGTAGCCATGGTAACCTGCAGAAACACGTATTATATAAACAAAATACTGTAAGGTTGCTTCGAAAAGTAAAAAAACCGGCCAAGTGCGAGTTGGACTCGCGCACGAAGGGTTCCGTACCATTATCTATACATTAGAAAAAACGGCAAAAAAAATCGTTTGTTGTATGGGAGCCCCCCTTAAATATTAATTTTATTCTGTTTTTAGTATTTGTTGTTATAGAGGCAATAGAAATACATCATCTGTGAAATTTTCAACTGTCTAGCTGTCACGGTTCATGAGATACAGCCTGGTGACAGACAGACGGACAGACGGACAGACAGCGAAGTCTTAGTAATAGGATTCCGTTTTTACCCTTTGGGTACGGAACCCTAAAAACGATTTTCTTTCTTTGACGTCGAACTTCGTGTTAATAATAATTATATTGGCCGCGTACTTGCATCAGAGTTATCCAAATGCAACCTAAAAAAAATGTAGTTTAGACTGCCTCGGTGGGGGTGGTCCAGTGGTCGTAGTATGCGACTGCTGAACACGAAGTTGTGGGTTTGATCCCCACATAAAATAACAATTTGCGTCTGTGTGTAATTTATGTCCGTTAATTCCATGTTTCGATTCCCCGTTTGGTCACACAATGGTAACTAAATGTTATGCGGAGGTTCTGGATTTGGAATTCCAGGGTATGGCCACAATATTGTACATGTTTAAAGTACATGTATGTATGTACGAAGATTCATAAAATAATTATCGACGTCAAAGAAAGAAAATCGTTTTTTTACTTCTCGCAACAACCTTACTAACAACCGATGATATTAATATTGATTTCCTTACATCTTTGGTACAACAAATCATCATTCACGTTCATCGGGAATCGGGTCATTGACGTTGCGGTGCCGCGCCGCCCCGCGGTAAACAGCGTTGTACTGCGGTGCCGCACCACCCGTGTGTTACCCTATAGCTCGAATTAATTCGTATCGTGTGGCCTCGCTCTTACAACGTCAAAGAAAGAAAATCGTTTTTTACTTTTCGCAGCAACCTTACAGTATTTTGTTTATATAATACGTGTTTCTGCAGGTACACAACAGGTACCAAATATACTTATACCGTGTACTTGGCTACATATATTGATTAGCAGTACACCCGCGGTTCTGACATCAGGATGGCGGGTGTACATGCTTTTCAAAATATCATAGCACGTGTGTAGGTACACAGATTTTCAGGAGAGGTACGTAAAGGTACACAGAAGGTTCCAAATAATTGCAATAAATTTAGGATGATCTGAAAAATACATCCGCAATTCTGAAGTACATAAGATGTGCGTTACCCTGGCAAAATGTGCATTTGAGAGGTGAGACCATAACAAATAATGTTGTGTGCGTTTCGAGCGCGCGGCTACGGCGTTTTTTTTTAAAAACTATTCCAAGATTTTGTAAAAATTTGTAAAAGTTGATTCCCAAAACCATAAATTTGTCAAAGTTATGGTTAAAAAGTTATAAGGGTTTGAACGTGGCCGCGCCATCGAAACGCCGAGAACCGCGCGGCCACGGAGATCTTTAAAACTAAGCGTTGCAGAGACCTGAAAGGAGAATGCCCATTTTTCTACTGACCGCCGTTGCGCATCAAAACTTTTTGTATGATAGCATAAATTGAATATAAAAGAGGGGTGATGTCGTACTTTCTAAGGGAAAAAAATATATCCATTTATTTTGTGGGGGTTTTAGTTGTTCTTTGATTTTCTGTTCAGTTTTGAGGTTAATTTTGTAACGAACCTTCCACTAAAAGCAGCAGCCCATTACAACAGTATGACTTGAATTGACACAAGACACGAACAGTACGCAATGATAAGTTATTTATAACACAACAAACTCAACAACTATCGATGCACAAGTGAAAACAAAAGTTCGGTGTTGTTTTGTTTGTTTGACAAATTAACAGAGACAGTTCACATATCACATTGTGATAGTGTTACCAACAGTCAATATAAATCACTCTGACTGTCAACTAAAGAAAGATTTTTAATTAGCAAAGTAATATTATCTATAGGATGGGAACTAAGAAAATATGTTATTTCAATTGAGCTAATTAAAAATATAAATAACGAGGATAAAGTCATAGTTGAATTTATTTTTAAAACTGAGTGACGGATTATGTCCCAGGTTTTAATAAATTGGCAACATCGATTTTACCGAAATACGCCATTTTAAAAAATAAGTAAGCAATAAAATCCAATACTGTAGCTAATAAAATACAAAATAGTAACCCCACATACGATTTCGTTCAAGTGAATTAAGAGAAGTTAAAAAAATATTTTATAATTTAGGAGTTTATTTTTATGGCCATACTCTTTTACTTTAAAGCGACTCTGATTGTGGTCAATGTCCTTTAGGTAATTAACAGATTGAATTTGTAAAAATTTGTAAAAATATAAGACTAAAACCCCATGGCTGCGCCATCGAAACGGTGACCTTTGTTTGATCCTCTTAGTTTTTTTTTGTCACGTCGGTTTTATTTTTTTGTATAAAGTTTTTTTTTCCATTTTTAGTAGTATAATATCCAATACAAATATTTTCTATGCATTTATTTTACATTGTTAACAATACATGTCATGGTAATAGGCTTATCCCCAATAAATGGAACTTAACATACCTAAACTGTCCAAATTTAGGTGTATTGTACACATCTGCGTACCCCTCAGAGCATACAAGCGTAATGTTACGTCATGATGTTGTATAAACAATAAACCTCCAAGCGATTGCATCAATCACGACCGTTTTACCGTCTAGTTTTGAAGAGTTCCATTGTATATCTCCGAAGATGAACATCAGATCTTCACCAAATTTAAATGCGACCATTTCAGGAGTATACTCTTTTAAATAAAAAAAGAATTTTGAGAATCGCTCCACAAATGGAGGAGAAATCGGTGAACATACGTGAAATTATAACACACGACTGAAGTAATAATGTTCGTAATATGAAAACTACTGGGCCACACTATGTTAAATTTTTATAGGACAAAATGGCAACTATTCTGCATCAAACTAAAGAAGAATCACGTAAATCGGATCATAAATCTCAGCGTAATCGGTGTACATACATAAAAAAAAACAATCGAATTGATAACCCCATCCTTTTTGAAGTCGGTTAAAAAATAAAACCGACTTCAAAAACACAACAAAGTGAAAAATAACTTTAGCTTCAGAAGTCGGTGGCAAAGAAACTGAATCAAACACACAGAAGTCACCGACTCCAACAAACAATACCGAAACTGAAGTGGGGGCAATGACTTCCCAGTCACCGCTGGTGGCGACTGGGAATTTTTATTTTCGTTTGCCTCCGGTGGCAATCGCTCCCGTGGGGACGGGGGCGACTGGGAATGAACGGCTGCGTGCAGGAGAGTGTGCGTTACCCTGTGTACGTTACCCCAGCAGGAAAGCTGTGCGATACACTGGCAAAATGTTGTGTATTCGAGAGGTGAGACACAACAAAAAACACTAGGCAACACTCAACATTTCCGGGGAAAAATTTATAGCGTATTTTATAGATAATCAGGCATCTAATATCAGAAAAATTTTATGATTTAAAAAGAAATTTAGAAATCTCCTATTCTATACGTGATTGAAATAAATTATAATTTTTCTGATATTAGATGCCTGATTATCTATAAAATACGCTATAAATTTTTCCCCGGAAATGTTGAGTGTTGCCTAGTGTTTTTTGTTGTGTCTCACCTCTTGAATACACAACATTTTGCCAGTGTATCGCACAGCTTTCCTGCTGGGCAGGGACCGATATCGATAAATGAAAAATACCGATATTTTCAAGAAGATATCATTATTGCAACTGATATTTTATGTGAATATCGATATCCATAACAAAATTATTAAATACTGCTATTAAATTATCCATAACTATATCGTTATTCTATATCGATACCCGTCGCGAGAGGGAGACGATGACGCGACCTTAGTTGCTCGCACTCGCACAGCCGCAACGCCGAGCGGCAACATTGTAACGGATAGACTGGGGGTCTAAAATGGCCGCTTTAGCAGAATCGTTTCGTGAATCACGTCAAAAATTTAAAATTGTTAAAATGTACTTTATTGTTATTCGCATAAAGTCCATTTTAAGAATTTAAATTTTTAACGTGATTCATGCTAAGATTCTGCGTAGGATCTGCTATAGCGGCCATTTTAGACCCGCAGTGGAAAGTAACTTAATGCGACGAGTTGCGTCTTGTTGTCGAATGCGCGCGTGTCTACCTGTTGTTATTGCTGTTGTTTTGACAAATTTGATTTACGTAATCGTGATAAATAATGGGGCGTAAAAAGCAAAATCATGTATACAAATACTTTAATGTTAATAAGACCTCATTAAAATCGAAATGTCTGATGTGCAATAAGGATTTAAATGTAAGTAGGTAATTTATTTATATACGTACCTACCTATTTTCTCGGTTTTACTAGGACGATACTGATATCATTTTCGACTTATTATTACGCACTAACCATAGTGGTGATGGTAGTGGTGGTTTAGCTGCCTACTTCTTACCTTCCTACTTCTTAGTTATTTAGGTACCTATTTGGTAGTAAGTGTGATTTTTTAGATTTAGTAGAAATAGTTTGGTAAGTATAAAAAGCACTTACTTACCTAACTACCTACCTACTCAGAAATAAGTTTGAACGATCACTATTTATTAGGTAATTACCTACTACGGATATTTATAAATGTAGTTATTTATCCCATTTGATGACAATAGTACCTATAGGGCGCTGTCCTATTGAGATCGCTCGTACGATGGTATGGTGCGATTCGATTGCATTCTTCGATGACATCGTGTGTCCTATTTTGAAGCGATGCGATCATGCGTACTCGACATGTCTCTTATCATCAGAGATGCACAGTTTTTGGTGTCTGACAATATTCCTTAAGGGTCCCTACAAGAAATTAAGTCATTTTGAACATTTTTGATCACTCCTTGTGAGAAAGGCAAGAAGAATTTGAACCTGCTTTATTTTTATTATAAGAGTCAGGTTCTTATTCTTGTCGACTGCGGGAACAATTGTTTTAAATAATGTATTATTAAAGTCCAGGGAAATTGAAACAATGTCTCAGAATATCACTCACAATATTTATTAATTAAGCTTTTTTTTATAAAATCACTTCACACTTGTTTACACCTCAACTGTTCGACATCGACTGCCTAACGATCGTGCGCACTACTTCCCACCCCATGTTATCTTTTACCGGAAACAGCCTAGGTTGACATTTCTAATAAAACGTAATGGTATGACCGGAAGTAGTGCGTGCGATAACACTTAATTTTATTATTACTTAATAATAACAGTATTTAAATATTGCTATTCAATTTAAATACAGATAATAATTTTAACTTACAATAAATGTCTATGATTAATCGAATTAAATGTCTAAAAATGAGTAATTGATTCCGGAAATCCGACTATTAAAGAAAGAGTTTCTAACAGTCGGCCTTTCCTGATACATTTCCCGTCCCGGGAAAATAAATTTTCACAAAAAAGAAAAAGAAGTAATTAAAATAGTAAAATATACTCGGCTTGTGTATTTTCTTAAATCTACCCAAACTTAGACTATAATTTTATTGAGCTATTAAGGGCTCATCTCATCATATTCTTAACACTTATCTTAGTTGAGACTGATACTTATTCTCAAATAACTCACTTAACTTAAGGTGTTAAGGCCTCAGACATATTCCTTAACACCTGTCTTAGCTGGGACCTCAGACATATTCCCAGATAAGCCACTTAACTTAAGAGCCACTTAACTTAAGATGTTAAGACCTCAAACATATTCTTAACAGTCATCTGTCGTAGCTGAGACCTCAGACATATTCTCAGATAAGGTATTAGACTTAACTTGATTATAATATCATCATTACCAATCAATCTTAAATTAGTCTGTGTTGTCATTTTCGGGCACCTCAGACTCTGAGTCCGATCTATTAAAAACTACCCAAGGGTGAATTTTATCTACTGAAAAGATACCGCTAAATCTTCTATTTCCTTTTTTAGATAGTGGTGTATCTTCAATTACATATCGGTCATTATCAAGAACTTCTGCAATACGATACGGACCTCTAAGTTTAGGAACTAATTTCCTACTTTTTCCTACTGACGGTACATCTCTTTCTACCCTTACAAGTTCTCCTATCTTATAATTGACTTCTTTCCTAGCTTTATCGAAACGTTCTTTTTGTTTGTCTTGATTTTCTTTAATATGCTATGAAATTTCTTTTCTAATGTCTTGTACCGAAGTGGTTGAACTTTCTGGGTCATTTGTAAGGTTAAGCTGTAATAACGCATTTGAGGTACTCACTAAATTAAGACCAAACAGTGCCTGAGCAGGGCTTTTCCCGGTACCTTTGTTTAGTGTGTTATTAAGTCCCCACTGAATTTCTGAAATATGTTCATCCCATTCATTTTCGGATTTGCCATAATTTGTAGCTGTCAATGCTGTTAAAACAGTTCGATTGTATCGCTCGACTTGGCCGTTAGCCCGCGGAGTCGCTACAGCGTTCATTACATGTTTAACACCTAATGAACTTAAGTAATCTTGAAAACTTTTAGAAGTGAATGACGTGCCTCTATCGGAAATGACACGTTTTGGAACGCTAAATGTGTGAAAATAGTTTTTCATAGCTTTGATGGAATGGACAGACTTAGTACTTTTAACTGGAACAATTATCACAAACTTCGTAAAAGCGTCAACAATTAATAATAGGTATGCATTTTTGTGCTTACTTCTAACAAAAGGACCTAAATGATCAATATGTACAGTATGGAATGGTTGTTCAACCTTCTCAATGGGATTCAATTTGCCCGACTTTTTCCCGGTTGGTATTTTAGAGTGGGCACATTCTAAACACGACTGAACATACTTTTTGGTGAATCGTCTCATCTTAGCAAACCAGTAATTATTTTTAATTATTTCTAATGTTTTATCAAGGCCGAAATGTCCAATTTCATCATGGTTTGACTTCAAAATTTGCCATCGAACGCCTTTCGGTACAACCCAACGATCACCAGTATCTGTTTTCCTGTATAATAGTCCCCTTTTAACAACAAAATTATTTTTAATTTCTATAATATTGTCATTTTCTTTGTCATTTAATATAGCAATCATTCTTTGCAACTCAGGATCGTTTTGTTGTACCGTGGCTACCCAATCTATATCAATTTGTCTTACTTGTAACTCTATTATATCTGATGAAATGGGATTTCGGCTCAGAGCATCTACATGAGCCATACCCGTGCCTGGTTTATAAATTATTTGAAAGTCGAATTCTTGTATGGTGCTCCACCATCTTGCAACTCTTGGTAGTATGTCCCTCTTTTCAAAGGTTGCACGGAGAGAATTACAATCGGTAACAATTGTGAAATGTATCCCTAACAAATATACTCTAAATCTCTGGAGCGATGTTACTACAGCCAGTGTTTCTAAGTCATAAGATGTGAATTTGGCTTCTTCAGGGGATGTCTGTCTACTGTAAAAGGCTACGGCACTAAAAGAAACCTCTTTATTTGGCCTCTGCATCAAGATTCCGGCAACCCCGATTTTAGACGCGTCTGTATGCAACTGTGTTTCGAATTCGGGATTATAAAATGAGAGAATGGGTCGTTTAACTAGTTCCGTTTTTAGGTTTATAAATGCAGATTCTTCTGCGTCTCCCCAACGCCATTTAGAATCCTTTTTTAAGAGTTGTGTTAGTGGTTTTGCGATAATTGAAAAACCTCTTATAAATTTCCGAAAGAAACTTGCTAATCCCACAAACTGCCTAATCTTATGTTGGTCTGTTGGTCTGGGAAATTGATCCACGGCTTCGGTTTTCTTTTTGCCTGGTTTAACTCCGGACTCACTAATTTCAAAACCTAAATAATCTAGGGATTTTTTCAGAAAATTACATTTTGATAAATTTAGTGTGATGCCGGAAGATCGGAAAAGACTCAGTATATCATGTAATCTTTGCAACCCTTCATCTATTGTTCTGGATGGTATAATTACGTCGTCCATGTAAGCAAAAGCCTCCTTGAATCTCGCGTTACCCAAAACACTATTAACAGCTCTTTGAAATGTTGACGGCGCATTAACTAGCCCAAATAGCATGCGGTTAAATTCATAATGACCATCTGGGGTCACAAAAGCTGTCAAATGCTTTGCCGATTCTGCCATTGGGATCTGATAATACCCGGATGCGAGATCGAGGGAAGTAAAATATTTATGACCTGACAGATTATCTAACTGATCATCTATACGGGGTAGAGGGTAGTGTTCTTTGACTGTCTTTTTGTTTAGTGCTCTAAAGTCGATGCAAAGACGATAGTCATTAGTCTTTTTGCGTACTAATACGATTGGGGATGCGTAATTTGATGATGACTGTCTAATTATTCCAGAGTCAGTCAAGTCTTTTATCATTTCACGAACTACATGCCTTTCTGAATGGGATAATCGATAAGGTCTGTACACCACAGGCGTGGTGTCACTAAGGTTTATGTTCATTTCTGTACCACTTATACACCCTAACTCTTTAACCGAAAAGGCGAAACAGTCCCTAAATTCATTTAGCAACTCAGTTAATTTGGTTCTATGACCAGACCCAATAGTGTCATCCACCTGTATCATGCAAGCTTTAATTTGGGGTGTTACTGAATTATCTGGACAGTGTTCTATTTTGCCAATATTTAGTGTCTGTACTTCACTTAAAGGAAGGGCCCGGAGCAGTAAAGTGTCTTTCAGCAATTCAAACCCAGAGTTTAAGCCCTTAACAACAATCGTTCCCTGTCCGTTACTCACTTGTACTACACTTTGAATAATCTCATATTGTTTATGAGTATCCTGACAAAAACTAGGTTCAACAAATAAGTCGCCTGAATATTTTGGTTTAGTATAAATACTCACTGGGGTATACCCATGTATAACAAGCGGGTTATCAACGTACACCAGTACGTTTTTATTTATATTCGTGGTTATCTTAAGCTGGTTATTAGTTTTTAGAACCACAATATGTTCTTGTTCTGTGAATGTCTGTCCTAGTAGTAAAGGAACTTGTAATAATTGATCAGGGACGATAAGTGTTTCTACTAGGGCTTTCAAATACCGGACTTTTTCAATACCGGTATCATTACCGGTATTGGAAAAGTCAATACCGTGATCCCGGTATCAATACCGGTAGTCCGGTATTGAACGCAAGTTCAATTAGGACATTAATAAAACCAATAAAATACGCCTTTTTATATTTTCAAATCAGTATTTATTGTTCTTATTTATTGAAAATAATGAAATAAATACGTTTTAGACTAGCTTTCTTATATAATAATTGGTGTTGGTTGATTATTTATGTAGGACTAGGAATTAGGAACATAATGAAAACTTAAACTTAATCTACTCTTTTTGCAGGAAGGCATTTCACATAGACTTTGTTTGTACAATATAAAAAAAAAACTTATTATTATCTAAATGTCATCATGTCTCATGTAAAAATCACTCTTGCTTTTAGGCAATTTGGATATCTCTCTCTCTCTAGTTGTTTCTGTATGGACGTGTCTTCATTTTCACTGCTCGTATTCAATGAAGTAGAAGGTTCTTCTATCGTTATATCATGTCCATGAGCAGTCATTGTCTCACTATCTCTTTGAGCGTTTTGTGTATCATTATTATATTTTAAACGTGCAAGTAAATTTACGGCATTATGTAGTATTTCACCAGATGTAGGTTTTGTCAGTCTCAAACTCAATGTCAGTATTTAGCGGTGAGGCGATTGAGATAGAAGGAACAGCAGAAAAAATCTGTTGAAACTGGTATTTATACAACACGTCTTTAACCGCTAGTTGAATCTTAGCACCAGGCAGACCTGAAGAACGTTTTGGGTAAGAAACGAAGAAGCAGCAACGACGGTAATCTATCTAAACTAGCAAAAATACGCGCTAGTAGATCACAACTACACAGTCACGAGTTAACACTACACAATAACAAAGTCTATAGACGCGTTATCCCGTCCCCTTTGCGAAACTGACTGACAATAACAAAAACGACACATAATTACAGCTCGATTTTGGGCATTGTCTCAGGTGGGACGCGGGAGGGTGAGCTTAAGATAACAGCGGGACGCTTGCGCTGGAGAAAACCAGTGTGAGAATAAGATCACATAATTTTCAGATCTAATGTTTGTAACACCGTAATCACGGTATTGGGGCGTCAATACCGGTATTGTAAAAGGCCTAAATAAAATCCGTGATCACGGTATTACGGGATCCCGGAATACCGGTATTGAAAGCCCTAGTTTCTACCGTAGCAGTGACTGAATCTACTTTTATCTCAACACTGCATTTACCTAAGCAATTGACAACGCTGTCCCCAAAGCCTCTCAATACAGGTAGTTCTGATACCGACCACGAGTTAAACAATTTTTTTGCCACAGATTCTTGCAGCATGGAACATTGACTTCCGAAGTCTATGAAACAATCAAAATTCAAACCATTCACGACGGCGGTTTTAAAATATTTAGAGTCACTATCCGGTTCTTTTGAAATTCTTAAAACTGTTTTATTATTAGTAGATTCTTTAGTGCCTGGACAACTATCAGCTAAGTGCCCTACTTGATGACATTTATTACAACGCTTGATTGGTAGTTTACATTTGAAATATGGGTGCCCCTCTTCACCACAATTATAGCATTTTGTAAGCCTATAGTTCCTATTATCATGATCATTTTGAGCTCCTTTTAATGTCTTAGATTGTTTGCTATCAGTGTTGCCCGCTCGCAGGGATGAATTTGGCTTGTTAAACTTCTTCGTAATTCTTATATTTCTGAGATAAACTAATAATTTATCAGGTTCCGTGAACTGTGTGGCTTCTGCACTTGTTCTGACAGACCTGTCCTCAATTCCAAACAAGATACAATCTATTGCATTTTTACCCTGTATATTACAACGATTCAATAAAACAACCTTCTGATAAAAATATTCTTCTAAAGATTCGCCAAAATCAGCCCTACAAGCAAGCATTTCCGTTAATAGCTGACCATAGTTCTGGTCACTTGGAAATGCCAATTTTAATTTGCTCTGCCATTCAGCCCATGAGAACAGAAGGCTAGGTAGGCCCTGATACCATTTCTGAGCCAATCCCGCTAATTTAGGAAGAGCATAGTGGACAGTCTGCCTTGCGGTCCAATTATAAATCTGAGCACATTCGTTAACTTTACTTATCCATGTTTCTATTGTTTGAGTTCGTTTACTGGGATCAAATTCTGGTATCACATTCAAAACTGGAAACCGTTCACTACCCCCGTCTGCCTTCATGGTCTGCATGAACTCTTTAAAAACCGAAACTAAAATGTTAGTATTAGAATCTGTGTCTTTGATAGAATCAAAAGGACTCACCACTGCTGCTGGTGTAGTGTCCAAACGCGATGCGCTCGCTATATCTTGACTATGTGCTCGCGGTATGTCACGATTGCACGATGCGTCGCGACCGTGAGCCACCTCCCGACTTGGCGACACCTCGCACAACCGCGGCGCATCACGCATCCGTGAAGCATCACGCGATCGCGACGAGTCATGCGTCCCATCACGGGTCGCATTCCGCGCCGCATCACGCACTCGCGACGCATCTCGCGATCGTGACGCGCTATGTGTCCCAGCACGCGATCCATCACACGACGCATCACGCGTCGCAGCCTGCGCCCCATCACGCGTCGCAGCCTGCGCCCCATCACGCATCCGTGAAGCACGGCTCGATCGCGACGCATCACGCACCCGTGACGCATCAGGCGTCCCATCACGCGTCACAGCTTGCGTCGCATCACGCATCCGCGAAGCTTGACGCGATCGCGACGCATCACACGTCTCACCACGCGCAGCATCACGCGATGCATGACGCGTAGCATCACGCGTTGCATCACTCGATGCATGACGCGTAGCTTCACGCGTTGCATGCCACGTTGCATCATGCGTCGCATCACGGCGCCTTGAACTAGGTCTGCTGCGAGGTACATTGCGATCTCTCGACTCGCTGGTCCTTGATTCACTCGACTCGTCACGGTTGTGGCGAGTTTTGCGACGTCTCCGTACAGCAGGCTCAGAGCTACTTGGTGAAGAGTCGTATGACTCCCTTGTATGTTGTCGAGACTTTCTTTTGCGAGTCATGATCGCTAGAAATAAATAAATTACAAAAAGTTAATGTTCTTTAATTTAATATTTACCCAAGATGATCCTACCAATATTTCAAATAATTTAATTATCTTTAAACATTAGACAAAAGAGAAGAGACAAAAAAAAAAGATATATATATATCACCCGTTCAGCTAGTATGCTATTAATCACTCATTCAACAGCGATCAAATATTTTTCTTTTGAACCATTGTTAAATAAAGAGAAGCATTTCCATTACCTTTTATGGGCGTTCAATCCTTCACCGAGGGCGATTATAGATCGCTATCCCGATTATATCCCACTTCTGAACTATTAAAGTCCAGGGAAATTGAAACAATGTCTCAGAATATCACTCACAATATTTATTAATTAAGCTTTTTTTTATAAAATCACTTCACACTTGTTTACACCTCAACTGTTCGACATCGACTGCCTAACGATCGTGCGCACTACTTCCCACCCCATGTTATCTTTTACCGGAAACAGCCTAGGTTGACATTTCTAATAAAACGTAATGGTATGACCGGAAGTAGTGCGTGCGATAACACTTAATTTTATTATTACTTAATAATAACAGTATTTAAATATTGCTATTCAATTTAAATACAGATAATAATTTTAACTTACAATAAATGTCTATGATTAATCGAATTAAATGTCTAAAAATGAGTAATTGATTCCGGAAATGCGACTATTAAAGAAAGAGTTTCTAACAGTATATATTAATGGCAATCACCCATATTCAAAACCCCTTTTCCGCAAAAGTAACGAGCGAGTGATGTTTGTGGTTCTCTGAACAAAGAACTACAAAATATTCTGAATATTAAAAAATATGAATAACATCAATATATGGTCTACTCGTAACATACGGGAAAACATTATTGATTTCTATACGAAATATAGCAGAAAAATTTTTTTAAAAAACCTTAATTTATGGAAAACGTCGGGACAAGAGGGTATTTTTTTCTATACCTTACAAACACTTTAAAGAAAATTTAAAAATTACTCATTAATCTCAAGGTAGCCCTTTATTAGAATCTGAATTTTAATTTATAAATAAACAATAACTTCATTTCGTAAATTAAATGCAAAGTGAACTATATAATCGACCGCACAAACCACAAACCCGATCCCGTCAGTAACGAAAGGGCTCTCCCAGCGTGAGCACGTATCACTTTGCTTCGCAAGCGCTCCCGAGTTATTACGTGAATATATTTCCGAGATATACGCAGACTACCACATTTCGATCCAGCACCCCTAGCCAAGTTACAAACGTTTCGTATCGATTCTCTTTCTACTATCGTAAACGCCTCGGCGCGGCGTAAGCAATTGTAGAAAGCGCTAAATTGGTAGCCAAGTTCACGACTGAGTCGATTGCTCGTTCTCTAATGTCTGTAGAAAAAACCTACACTTTAGTGTATGGTGAGCGTCCAAAGAGTTTAGCGATCAACATTGTAGAAACGATAACATTCTATTCTATCATTTTGAACGATGTAAACTTGTCTACGAATTTTCTATTCGTTTGTGTTGATCACGTGATTTAACGTTGAGATGTCATTCCCATTCATTTGAATAGTTTTCTACTAGCGTTAACGATTGTAGATTGTCAACTTGGCTAGGGGTGCAGTATTTATATTAAAATTAAAATTATTAAACTTTTTGATTGTACATATTTAGATAAGATTTTTTTTTGACGTTGGTTGTTTATTATGATTGGTAATATATTTTTTGTTTTTTTACGGATTCGTATAGAGGAGGCTCGGGAAAGTAAAAACCAGTTTTCAATAGTTGACCCACTTGTCCCCCTTCTCCCCCCTTTAGGCGGATCTCGGAAGTTGAGAGACTTGAAACATTTTTTTTCTCAGATTCATATAAAGGGGCAACGCGTTAGTCAAAATCATTTTTCAAAACTCCCCACTCTCCCCCCCTTCACCCCTCCCCCCATCGTATCTCGGAAACTAGGACACGTAGCGGCTTTTTGATTTTTACTGTAAATTATTAATGAGGAGCGTTTAAATTTGTAAACGGAGGGTATCCTCCCCTCCCCAACCTCCCCTAAAAATAAAAGGGCTATAACTTCGTAACGGTCAGAGATAGCCATTGGGTGCTTGAACAAATATTATAGTAGGCGTCGAAACCTGTCTGGTGGTAGGTAGGTTCTGAGTGGAGCGAACCTGCGAGACCGAGTGGAGCGAAGGGCCCCCCCCCCTTCGCTCCACTGGCGCTCGTGGCGAGCGAAGCGAGCTGGCGACCTCCGCAGCGTAACGAAAGTTGAGTGGGTGAAGCGTAACTCAGGGCGACGACAAGCAAACTTTAGGGTAGTGTTTTTTTTAATGGGTCTGAGTTTTTAAATAAGTTTTTTTTATAGGTGATATTTTTTTAAATTGGTTTTTAGAATGTTTTAGGGGTTCTTAAGGGTTTTCATACTGATATAGGGGTAGTTGTAACGGATTTTCCAATTATCTTAAGGATTCCTATGGATTCTCAAAATTTTATGATGGTAAGGAATACTTCTCAAGAACACGACAAAAAGCGAGCTGCACGCAACTCGCGCACCCACGCAAATACTAGTATTAATATAATGTAGAAGTAAGTAAGTTTTGGGGTCGCTGATTATGAAAATGACATCAAAATGAAAATCCAAGATGACGTCGATGAAAATTTTCGGTTTTTTCTTTATGGGTGTTGTTTTCGTGATTTTTGGGGTCGCTGATAACGAAAATGAGTTCAAAATGAAAATCCAAGATGGCGCCGAGGATTTTTTTTTTATTTTCCGTCATGGGTGTCGTTTTCATGGTTTTTGGGGTTGCTGGTTACGAAAATGAGATCAAAATGAAAATCCAAGATGGCGCCGAGGAATTTTTTTTGATTTTCTGTCATGGGTGTCGTTTTCATGGTTTTTGGGGTTGCTGATTACGAAAATGGGGTCCAAATGAAAATCCAAGAAGGCACCAGAATTTTTTTTCGGTTTTTCCGTCATGGGTGTTGTTTTCATTGTTTTCGGGGTTGCTGATTACGAAAATGAGGTCAAAATGAAAATCCAAGATGTCGCCGAGAGAAAATTTTGTTTTTCCGTCATGGGTGTCGATTTCATGGTTTTTGGGGTTGTTGGTTACGAAAATGAGGTCAAAATGAAAATCCAAGATGTTGCCGAGAAAAAAATTGTTTTTCCATCATGGATGTCGTTTTCATGGCTTTAGGGGTTCCTGGATACGATAATGAGATCAAAATGAAAATCCAAGATGGTGCCGAGGAAAATTTTAAATTTTACGTCATGGGTGTACTTTTCATGGTTTTTAGGGTTGCTGATTACGAAAATGAGGTCAAAATAAAAATCCAAGTAGGCGCCCAAAAAAATTTTCGGTTTTTCTGTCATGGGTGTCGTTTTCATGGTTTTGGGGGTTGCTGGTTACAAAAATGAGGTCGAATGCAAATCCAACATGGCGCCGTGAAAAAAGTTCGGTTTTTCCAACGTAGGTGTCATTTTCATGGTTTTTGAGGTCGCTGATTATTTTAATTTTAATGCTTCCTCGGCGCCATCTTGGATTTGCATTTCGACTTCAGTTTCGTAACCAGCAACCCCCAAATCCATGAAAACGACACCCATGACGGAAAATCAAAAATTATCCTGGGCGCCATCTTGGATTTTCATATTGATCTCATTTTCATTATCAGCGACCCCGAAAACCATATAAATGACACCCATGATAGAAAAAACAGAAGTTTTCCTCGGCGCCATCTTGGATTTTCATTTTGATCTCATTTCGTTATCAGCGTCTCCTTAACCATGAAAATGACATCCATTACAGAAAAACCAAAAGAAAAAACCACCTTCAAGTATAAATAACAGGGGTATGTTATGTTTACTCTACAGAGTGAACCTCAGTGGCCATTAAGTCGCGCTAAAGTCCAGTCGCACAAGTTTCCAGGCGCGCAAAAGTCCGTTCGCGCATAAGTCCAATCGCGCAAAAGTCCATGCGCGCATTTGTCTTTTCGCGCAAATGGGTTCGCGCAAGTGTCCTTCGCGCAAATGTTTTTCGCGCCAAAGTCCCAGATCCAGAAAAATTAAGTTTGTCCTTTAAAAAGTTTGTACGGAACCCTCAGTGCGCGAGTCCAACTCGCACTTTTATTTATCATTTTGTAAAATGTTTATATGTATCTAAATTCTTCTAATACAAAATTAAACCATTTTTATTTTGATTGTGATAAATATACAGTAGATACACATTCCAGACTTTTATTTCTAAACCGTACTGACTTTATAATTATGTATCATAAAATAATATCGTCTACAGGATCAAAATGGTTTAGGCGATCACTACGCTCGATCTGCACCCGTGTGTGCGTGTATCTGCATGAACAATGCACACTAACATAGGATCGCAACGAATTTGCCTAAACTCTAGCGACTGAATTTTTGGAAGGGGCTCGGAAGGAAGGTGCCACATCATTTTATTGGTAATATATCGTTATTTTAGGATCAGTACCGGTACCGATAAAGACACACATAAGTACATATATTGATGAACTGAAATAAAATATCGGTACCAGTATCGATAAAGAGGTACCAAAATATCAGTTCCTATATCGATATTTCGATATCGATACAGGAATCATATCGGTATTACAGTCCCTGCTGCTGGGGTAACGTACACAGGGTAACGCACACTCTCCTGCACGCAGCCGTTCATTCCCAGTCGCCCCCGTCCCCACGGGAGCGATTGCCACCGGAGGCAAACGAAAATAAAAATTCCCAGTCGCCACCAGCGGTGACTGGGAAGTCATTGCCCCCACTTCAGTTTCGGTATTGTTTGTTGGAGTCGGTGACTTCTGTGTGTTTGATTCAGTTTCTTTGCCACCGACTTCTGAAGCTAAAGTTATTTTTCACTTTGTTGTGTTTTTGAAGTCGGTTTTATTTTTTAACCGACTTCAAAAAGGATGGGGTTATCAATTCGATTGTTTTTTTTTATGTATGTACACCGATTACGCTGAGATTTATGATCCGATTTACGTGATTCTTCTTTAGTTTGATGCAGAATAGTTGCCATTTTGTCCTATAAAAATTTAACATAGTGTGGCCCAGTAGTTTTCATATTACGAACATTATTACTTCAGTCGTGTGTTATAATTTCACGTATGTTCACCGATTTCTCCTCCATTTGTGGAGCGATTCTCAAAATTCTTTTTTTATTTAAAAGAGTATACTCCTGAAATGGTCGCATTTAAATTTGGTGAAGATCTGATGTTCATCTTCGGAGATATACAATGGAACTCTTCAAAACTAGACGGTAAAACGGTCGTGATTGATGCAATCGCTTGGAGGTTTATTGTTTATACAACATCATGACGTAACATTACGCTTGTATGCTCTGAGGGGTACGCAGATGTGTACAATACACCTAAATTTGGACAGTTTAGGTATGTTAAGTTCCATTTATTGGGGATAAGCCTATTACCATGACATGTATTGTTAACAATGTAAAATAAATGCATAGAAAATATTTGTATTGGATATTATACTACTAAAAATGGAAAAAAAAACTTTATACAAAAAAATAAAACCGACGTGACAAAAAAAAACTAAGAGGATCAAACAAAGGTCACCGTTTCGATGGCGCAGCCATGGGGTTTTAGTCTTATATTTTTACAAATTTTTACAAATTCAATCTGTTAATTACCTAAATTTCAGGTCTCTGCAACGCTTAGTTTTAAAGATCTCCGTGGCCGCGCGGTTCTCGGCGTTTCGATGGCGCGGCCACGTTCAAACCCTTATAACTTTTTAACCATAACTTTGACAAATTTATGGTTTTGGGAATCAACTTTTACAAATTTTTACAAAATCTTGGAATAGTTTTTAAAAAAAAACGCCGTGGCCGCGCGCTCGAAACGCACACAACATTATTTGTTATGGTCTCACCTCTCAAATGCACATTTTGCCAGGGTAACGCACATCTTATGTACTTCAGAATTGCGGATGTATTTTTCAGATCATCCTAAATTTATTGCAATTATTTGGAACCTTCTGTGTACCTTTACGTACCTCTCCTGAAAATCTGTGTACCTACACACGTGCTATGATATTTTGAAAAGCATGTACACCCGCCATCCTGATGTCAGAACCGCGGGTGTACTGCTAATCAATATATGTAGCCAAGTACACGGTATAAGTATATTTGGTACCTGTTGTGTACCTGCAGAAACACGTATTATATAAACAAAATACTGTAAGGTTGCTGCGAAAAGTAAAAAACGATTTTCTTTCTTTGACGTCGTAAGAGCGAGGCCACACGATACGAATTAATTCGAGCTATAGGGTAACACACGGGTGGTGCGGCACCGCAGTACAACGCTGTTTACCGCGGGGCGGCGCGGCACCGCAACGTCAATGACCCGATTCCCGATGAACGTGAATGATGATTTGTTGTACCAAAGATGTAAGGAAATCAATATTAATATCATCGGTTGTTAGTAAGGTTGTTGCGAGAAGTAAAAAAACGATTTTCTTTCTTTGACGTCGATAATTATTTTATGAATCTTCGTACATACATACATGTACTTTAAACATGTACAATATTGTGGCCATACCCTGGAATTCCAAATCCAGAACCTCCGCATAACATTTAGTTACCATTGTGTGACCAAACGGGGAATCGAAACATGGAATTAACGGACACAAATTACACACAGACGCAAATTGTTATTTTATGTGGGGATCAAACCCACAACTTCGTGTTCAGCAGTCGCATACTACGACCACTGGACCACCCCCACCGAGGCAGTCTAAACTACATTTTTTTTAGGTTGCATTTGGATAACTCTGATGCAAGTACGCGGCCAATATAATTATTATTAACACGAAGTTCGACGTCAAAGAAAGAAAATCGTTTTTAGGGTTCCGTACCCAAAGGGTAAAAACGGAATCCTATTACTAAGACTTCGCTGTCTGTCCGTCTGTCCGTCTGTCTGTCACCAGGCTGTATCTCATGAACCGTGACAGCTAGACAGTTGAAAATTTCACAGATGATGTATTTCTATTGCCTCTATAACAACAAATACTAAAAACAGAATAAAATTAATATTTAAGGGGGGCTCCCATACAACAAACGATTTTTTGTGAACGTCAGAATCGCAGGTCAACAGTCGTATTTAGCTTTGAAATTGTGCCTAAAAATTACTTATCAATTGCTTATATTTGCTTACCATGATGAGAGAATTGCTTATTTCATAATTAAAAAGAATTAAAACATTTAAGGTTGACCAGCCATTCTGATATCAGAATGGCTGGTCAATCTCTATAGAGCAGTAACTATGAGGAAATACTGAAATATTCATGGGCGAAAGATTGCTTATCAATTGCTTATATTTGCTTACCATGATGAGAGAATTGCTTATTTCACAAGTAAAAAGAAATTAAACATTTAAGGTTGCCATTATAATCTCTGTAGGTAGAGTAATAACTAGTGTGCGTTACCCCAGCCAGATATTGTCGAAAATCGTCTTCTAAGTGCACTAAATAATTATTATTAGAAATACTGCTTCTGTAAATGGTAAGCACATTTAAATTTGGTATGCTGATAGTTTTTTAATTATTTGATAAAAACACTTCCGGCTGGAGTAACGTTACCCCAGCCAGATCTTTTGTTAAAAAATGGATATTTTGAAATAAATCTTATTTATTTAATTAGAAATGAATTTGAAATAAATGGTATAACTTAATATGTATTTGTATTCGCTACGGTTGCGAAGATATTTAAAACCCTGCTGGACGTTTGCACGATTCCTGTATCTCGGAATTGGCTGTACGGATGATTGTAATATTTGCACATGATATTTGGCTAATTAGTTATTATTTGTTACGCAGTAAATGAATTCTCTTTATTGCGCCGTTTTGAAATTATTTTAGTAAATAAAAAATATGATTTAATAGGTCCTAGCCAGTGGCGTATCTAGGTAACCAAGGGCCCTGGTGCAAATAAAATGGGGGCCCCACTACTATCTAGTAAGGTTTAATAAAGTAAAAATATTAAATATACAAATACTTTAAAAATGCTTAGCTACTTTATCATCAGCTCTTTTTCGTGCACTGAAGGTCAGATAATAAAAATATTAAACAGTAATGACATAAATTACAATTGATACTTAGTATTGGGCAATTAAACGAAATAGAAAAGAGTTTATTTTATAAAGGACTTATGAACTGACAAAATGAAATTTTCGAAAGTTCAGTTCGATCGAGGATTTCTGTTTTGGATTCGAGGGCCTCCTGAGCTTAAGGGCCCCGGGGCACTGCACCTTCTAGCCCCTAGGTAGCTACGCCACTGGTCCTAGCACTCCCAATATACGCTCTAAAGACTTAAACTTAAACGTTATTATATAGGTAATTACCGTCTATAAATGGTACTGAAGTTTCATTAGTATCCTATACGTAATTAAAAAGTTATGATGATTTTCCGGCCACGGTGCGCAGCCGATTTATTTGACGACTGATTAACCGAGTTTACTGTAGTAGTAGGAACTGAATCTTATATCAGTAATTAGAAATACCTTTCATTTATATGCATGAGAAATTTCAGACTTGTACACTAATAAATTACGAGATAATCGAAAAACCGGCCAAGTGCGAGTCGGACTCGCGCACGAAGGGTTCCGTACCAATTATTATTAAAAAATCACGTTTGTTGTATGGGAGCCCCCCTTAAATATTAATTTTATTTTGTTTTTAGTATTTGTTGTTATAGCGGCAACAGAAATACATCATCTGTGAAAATTTCAACTGTCTAGCTGTCACGGTTCATGAGATACAGCCTGGTGACAGACAGATGGACAGACGGACAGACGGACAGACAGACGGACAGACAGCGAAGTCTTAGTAATAGGGTTCCGTTTTTACCCTTTGGGTACGGAACCCTAAAAAATGATGTATGCGTGGTAACCCGACCAAATCTAGAATGTTACGAAAAAGCCACCGCGCCATACATTAATAGGGTTCCGTTTTTACCCTTTGGGTACGGAACCCTAAAAAATGATGTATGCGTGGTAACCCGACCAAATCTAGAATGTTACGAAAAAGCCACCGCGCCATACATTATACCAACCTTCCAAAATTGTTAGCATAATTGTCCTTAAGGTTGAACTGTTCAACATATTTTCCGTACAAATTTCGGGGGGGGTATTACTCCACTGTTTGACATGGTACATCTAAAGTTAAATATGATATCGTTTTGTCTCATTATTAATTGTGTCTGTGCGGAAACAGAATAGTAAAATAAAAAGCCATTCAAAAGTTACGAGCTACCAAAGATTCGTTTTTATGGCCAATTTTAACGTAACTTTGGGCGTAAATTAGTAATAAAAGAAGTGTCAAATTTCCAAAACAAAGTCCGTACCGACACAGCACATAATTATCGAAAAATTCAATAAATTTTATTTGTAAATGATTTATGCAGTGGTTTTTTCGATTTCCCAAAGGCCTTTTCGTATTGCTTTACGCGCGCCTTTTACTATGAATTTTCGTGCATCTCACTGAATAATGTTTCCCCCGGTGCGGTGCGGGAGGGGGAGACGCGATATTGACATGTCCTTTGTTTGATAGAAGAACAAGAACTATATTTCTGTCCTTTTCATTTCATGCATGACGTCAGTGACGTGTGATTTGTTTTTCGCTGAAGTTGAAGGGACCGTGCGTGTATTTTTTATTGCACTCCTATAGTGTGTGCGTTTCGTTGGTGCGATCACAACATTTTTTTTTTAAAACAAAGTCAAGTTTTTGTAAAAATTTGAATTTAAAATTAAATTAATTAATTTCAATTTTAAATTTTACATTCAGAACGTTTTGAAAGTTATAAGCGATACCGTACTTCAGCTCCTGAAATATAAACCTAAGATTTTTGTGTATTTTGACAAATTCAAATCTAGGATTTACAAAAACTTCAGACCTCTGCGATGCTTTTTCAGCGAGATATCGGCGATAACGTGTTTTTCACCGTTTCTATGGCGTGGCCATGGGGCTTTTGTCTTAGAGCTCCTAAAATTATAAACTTAAGATTTTTTTTCTTTTTTTTTACAAATTCAATCTGTTATTTACCTAAATTTCAGGTATCTGCAACGCTTAGATTTTAAGATTTCCGTGACCGCGCAGTTTTCCGTGTTTCGATGGCGTGGCCACGTTCAAAGCCTTATAACTTTTTAACCATAACTTTGACAAATTCAAGGTTTTGGGAAATTTGAACCAAATTTTACATATTTTTACAAAATAATTGCATAGTTATTTAAAAAAAAAAACGCCGTGGTCGCGCCATCGAATAGCACACCCTATATGTCCTATAATATGGTGTAGCGACCTACTTATTTAGAAACTTTATATACATAAAACCTTCACGATATTATAATTGTTACTTTTCTTCTGATCTGTCACTTCTCTGTCTTGTGTTAACTAAATGTATATTGAATGATAAAAAAAAAAATGAATTTAATTAGTGTACAACAACCACTAAATTGGTGACCCCAACGTGATACGCTCTGAAAAGGAAATCCTAAATTTTATCAGGCCAAGGAAATCCACAGTACCCAGAATGACAATATAAAGCAGTCGTCTGCCGACCAACGTCCAGACTCTGCTGGCTTCACAGCCATTTATTTCTCTCGAGGGATTAGCAGACCTGGCGGAAAGCGTCCAGGACATCGTGACCCCAGGCCAACAATAACAAACAATATAGTTATACAATACTATTGTTTCCACTAATCTCGCGAATTGTGTAATGACGTCATAAGTTGATAGTAAAAGTTTTAAAGGAAACATTTTTTTAAATTTAAATAAAAGGTCACACGAAAGTATTATAAGAAAAAGTTATTTGTAAAGATATATATTGTTGGCGAGTGTTGAGCGGCGTCGAATAGCATTTGTGCATGGTGTAACTTCGTTTTTGTTCGGAACGGTTTGGAACGCTGTGTGTGTGCGTACAAACTAGACGTGCGTGAAGACTAGCGTCTAACTGCTCATCACTGATACTATCTCTGTCGGGCACGATGCCAGGTGAGACAGCGTGCTTTTTGGTCACGCTCACCAATGAGTTTGAGCCCGTGCGTTGTGTCACCTTAAAAGTTGGTAGTCACGAATTAAATTAGTTTGATTGAAAAATTAAACCTTTCATACTAAATGTTTAAATAAACTTTAAATTGCTCAAAGAAAGTGTCCAGGAGCAGCGGTGGCCCATGTGGTGGCGGCCGCGACTTACGAACAGTAAGTCGTGGGTTCGAACCTAGGCAGGCGCATTACTTTGTGTAATTTATTTCATCACCACTGCTCTCAAAACGGTGAAGGAAAACATCGTGAGGAAACCGGCATGTCCTAGAACCACAAAATTCGAAGACATGTGACATCTACCAATCCGCACTGGGCCCGCGTGGTGGATTATAGCCCATTCCCTCTCATAGAGAGGAGGCCTATGTCCCAGCAGTGGGAACATTAACAGGCTGATGATGATGATGATGATGATGAAGTGTCCACTATGCCATTCTTCATATATCTACCTACCTTCGTTTAACCATTCTATCGATGAGGTAGGTAGGTAGTAGGTACCTACCTACTTACCAATTTACGAGATACAAATTGCGCCCTTTTAGTTTTTAGTAAACTTTATATTATGTATTTATGTAAAGGAATTTATTATTATATTTTAATATGACATAATAACGATACACGGTATCGTTAGGTTAAGGTAAGTACATGTAATAACTAATAGGTATGGGCCTCGTGGCTTTAATTAAATAAATAAAAGAAATAAAATTTTCCTTTACGACAAAGTATTGCCATTATTAAACTTATTTTTATTGACTTAAGTATTTATTATCAAGTTTTTTGTATTACATAGTATGTTTGGATAACCAACAGTAGATAGATTAGATAATTAAGAATAACTAAATCGATAAATTAATAAATATGATAATAAGGGTAGGCTTACGTAGTTACCTACGTTTAATATTACTGTTTTCAAGGTCAACGTTTTGTAACGAACCGACCTTTCAATATGTATGTCGCAGCCAATTCGTATAACACGCTGTTTTACATAATGGCGTGCCGGATTAAAAAACGGCGCCGTTATGTAATACGGCGTCATGACGTTCAGCCGGATTACAATTTGGCTGGAATAAAGTACGCCGCATTGAATGAGCCCTTCGCGTTCGTCAAAGCGACGTAATAACGTGCCGCCGTTATACAAATGGGCGCATCGTCGATACGCCGCTTTGAAATTTTTAGTTCCATTTATCGCCACAAGTGGCGCTGCATGATCATAAAGCCTGGGCCTGAGTATAAGCCTGTTAAAGGACATTGTCTTTTTAAAGGCTAGTTTGGCGGATATGCAGAGAAATCTGGCTACATCCCAGAGCACTGTTGCAGACTTGCGCTCACAACTAGTAGAGTTGCGCAACTCTGTAGCGTTAACTGGGTCACCGGCACGTGTGAGCAACGTAAACACTTGCCGAGGAGCCGGCTGCCTCAATGCATCGGCTACGAGTTTCGCGTCAGCAGTTTTGTCACCGACGCCGATTGCTGAGTTTGCGTTGCGTGCAGTTAGCGCGCCTCACAGCCCCGCCCCCGTCCCCGCAGCTCCTCCCCGCAGCGCGGCCCGACCGACGCGACCACCTGGGCCAGTGGTCATTTCGAGCATCCCTGCTACTCTCCCCGCAAAGCCCGTGCCTGCGAAGGCAACGGACCAGGCTGATGATGACGGTTTCGTGACGGTGCAAAGGAGGAAATGCCGTCAGCGAAGCTGTAAGAACCGCTCCGGCAAGGCTCCTGTAGAGCCCAACGTTAAACTACGTGCCGCGAAGCCGAACACCCCGGTGTACATCTCTCGCCTACATTACACCACTGAGGCTGAGGACATCGAGGAGTACGTGCGCCAAAGATTGAAGTACACGCCAAGAGTACAGCTACTGGAGTCGCGCCGCAACGTCAATTTCAAGGCGTTTGTGGTGCGCATTCCAACGTGTATGCTCCATTTGGTGATGGAAGAAAGTTTTTGGCCGCAGGATGTGGTGTTCCGTCGCTTCCGCGGGCAAATTCCACAAGAACGCGCAAAACATCGTGCAAGTGAAGTGCCACTAACATAGTTTTAAGTTGCTTATACTTACAAAAATTGTTATTAGTAAGTATTTTTAGGTTAAGGTATTTATGTATGGGTCTTTGTTACCTGAAATAAATGGATTATTATTATTATAACAAGAAAACTGGCGTCGCAAGAAAAATTGACAACGGTGTCACAATCAAATGGCCGCTTTTGCCGCTTTTGTTTTTTTTTTTTTTCATTTTTTTTATACCTACATGTTGAGAATTACGTGGTCGGGGGTTTCTAAAAGGGGGAAAAAAAATCATTATTTTTGCGATAGGACGCACCGTTTTCGAAATATAAGCAAATTTAGAACCTTCTACGACGACATGACGCGCGCTCACTACGCTGGCATTTTACATTACACAACCACTTTCTGTCACAAATGTCATCGTTGCTCCGCCGGCCTTCGGCCTACGCTCCTTATGCCAGCTAGCAAGACTTTTAAGACAATTTTAGTAGGTTATTTGAAGTATCGGAATTGCTGACAATATGGCTTAACTTTGGACGCCGCTTTGACGAACGTATCGCCACTACAATCCGGCTGAACGTGAGGATGCCGTATTACATAATGGCACGCCGTTTTTAAATCCGGCGTGCCATTATGTAAAACGGCGTGTTATACGAATTGGCTGCGACATGTAGATCAGGGATGTTACGGAGGTGGTATTATCGGAACCGGAATCGGAGTCGGAGTTTTTAAATTTGGTTTGTCGGAGTGGGAAAGAATACGGCTATCTTTATGTCAGACATTTGTGATTTTTTAAATCATGTTAGAAAAAACAGTAGAACCTACCTACTTAATTTCTGTATTATATCTTAATTTCTTTTTAAAAGACAAACATTAGTTTGTCTTTTAAAAAGTTTGTACGGATCCCTCGGTGCGCGAGTCCGACTCGCTCTTGGCCGGTTTTTTACAATAAAACATAATTTTAAATACGGCTACAACTATTTTGCTGTAGCTTATTCGGAACGCTAAGCATAACAGTGAAAATAGTGAAGGTGTTTATCAGTTCTTAATTTTAATTTCAGATAAACAAGCGACGTTGCACATTAGTCATTAAAATATATCTGTGAATATTTTTGAAATTAATCTTTAAACTTACTTACCCTAATTAAAATATTTGCATATATTCACCATCTACATAGGTAGGTACCTACTCCATATTTGTTATTACCTACGCATTATTATTTTTGAAATGAATACTCCATTATAAATATGTTTTACTTTACCACTTGTTTACCCGTCTGTACTATAAACACGTTATTATTCTCACGTATTATCCTGTAAGTTTTAGAAAGTTAGTATAATGTATGGCGCGGTCGCTTTTTCGTAACATTCTAGATTTGGTCGGGTTACCACGCGTACATCATTTTTTCGATTATCTCGTTATATTTTATTAGTGAACAAGTCTCAAAATTTCTCATGTATATAATTGAACTGTACTTCTAATTACTGATATAAGATTCAGTTCCTACTACTACAGTAAACTCGGTTAATCAGTCGTCAAATAAATCGGCTGCGCACCGTGGCCGGAAAATCATCATAACTTTTTAATTACGTATAGGATACTAATGAAACTTCAGTACCATTTATAAACGGTAATTACCTATATAACAACGTTTAAGTTTAATCTTTGGAGCGCTTATTAGAAGTGCTAGGACCTGTCAAAGCATATTTTCTACTTACTAAAATAACTTCAAAACGGTGCATTATAGTGGATTCGTTTATTGCGTTACAAAATATAACTTATTGGCCAGATCTCATGTACAAATAATACAATCATCCGTATTATGAATTCCGAGATACAGCAATCGTGCAAACGTTACGCCAACAGGATTTTGAATATCTTCGCAACCATAGCAAATACAAATACATATTAAGTTATACCATTTATTTCAAGTTCATTTCTAATTAGATAAATTTTATTTTAAAAAAAAAACATTTTTTAACAAAAGATCTAGCTGGGGTATCGTTACTCCAGTCGGAAGTGTTTTTATCAAATAATTAAAAAACTATCAGCTTACCAAATTTAAAAATGTGCTTACCATTTACAGAAGCAGTATTTCTAATTATTTAATGCACTTAGAAGACGATTTTCGACCATATCTGGCTGGGGTAACGCACACTCTGGCAGACCCCAACTAGATTTATCAACAGGTGATAGCTTTTCATAAAGACATTATTTTGTGTATAAAGAAAATAAATAAGATATATTTTGCACCTCGACAGTTTTTGATTAAATGATGTTTCTTTGTAGTTTCTGGCTAGCGGGCCCCTTGTGATTATTTTCATTGATATTATACTTTCAAATCGCCCAATAGTGCTCGGAGTTAGATACTATTATGTACCTTACAAATCCATTTTTTTTTTACTTTCTGTGAGCTATCATCATCATCATCATCAGCCTATTAATGTTCCCACTGCTGGGACACAGGCCTCCTCTCTGTAAGAGGGAATGGGCCCACCACTAGGGCCCAGTGCGGATTGGTAGATGTAACAAGTACGAACAAACGTCAGTTTGCTCCCATATTTTAACAAGAACAGGGGTTCTTTAACTCGTGGCTAGCTTATAGGGAGAATAAACAGGGTCTAGGCTTATAAATTGTGAAATAAGCAATTGATAAGCAATTTTTCGCCCATGAAAAATTACTCTACTTACAGAGATTGACCAGCCTGTCTGATGGCTGGTCAACCTTAAATGTTTAATTTCTTTTTACTTATGAAATAAGCAACTCTCGCATCATGGTAAGCAAATATAAGCAATTGATAAGCAATCTTTCGCCCATGAAAATTTCAGTATTTCCTCATATTTACTACTCTACAGAGATTGACCAGCCATTCTGATATCAGAATGGCTGGTCAACCTTAAATGTTTTAATTCTTTTTAATTATGAAATAAGCAATTCTCTCATCATGGTAAGCAAATATAAGCAATTGATAAGTAATTTTTAGGCACAATTTTAAAGCTAAATACGACTGTTGACCTGCGATTCTGACGCTGACGATTTTTTTTGCCGTTTTTTCTAATGTATAGATAATGGTACGGAACCCTTCGTGCGCGAGTCCAACTCGCACTTGGCCGGTTTTTTTACTTTTCGAAGCAACCTTACAGTATTTTGTTTATATAATACGTGTTTCTGCAGGTTACCATGGCTACATAATAATATATTGATTAGCAGTACACCCGCGGTTCTGACATCAGGATGGCGGGTGTACCAAATTTTCAAAATATCATTTCACGTGTGTAGGTACACAGATTTTCAGGAGAGGTACGTAAAGGTACACAGAAGGTACCAAATAATTGCAATAAATTTAAGATGATCTGAAAAATACACCCGCGATTCTGACGCATCACATCTTTCCTGCTGGGGTAACGTACACAGGGTACCTAACGCACACCCTGCACGCAGCATACCATAGCGTGCAGGAATATAGGTAGGTACAGCATCATAAAAACTTTCTCGCCGACATACCTATACCCACCTTTATCAGACGCCGTAAACGTCTCATACTATGACGCTATCGGGTCAGGCTATAACAAGGTAGGTACCTCCTTCACCTGTGGTACCTACCTACTTAGACCGTACTGGGCGGAAAGTCACTGCGCTACTATACGATAGTTTGCAGTAGGTATGTCAAAAAATGTAAAGCTGAAAGTTACCTGTAGAGCTTACCATTACCTACCACAAAATATCGTGCTATTACCGTTAAGCCTACCTTACCAAGTCAGTTTACCCCATTGCCAAAAAACCAGCATACCACATTTTTTACAGTACTTACCAAAGTTACCCATGAAATTACCTCTTACCCTTTAACAGTACCTACCTTTTAAACCTTACATTACCTTGCAAAACCAATTACCTCAATCCTTCACCATAACCTTGTTCACAAGTTACCTTGAACCTTTACCATACCTTGTAAACCAGTTACCTTTACCAACGAACCGGTTTACCTTACCAGATTACCTGAACACATCAAATTACCAATACTGTTCTAAACTACTTACAACTAACTTACAAATTTCATTCTACAACTAACGACTTGCGTAATCTACGATTACACAAGCCGAATCAGACAGCTTGTCCAAGTATTTACTTGGACAAACTGTCTTTACATTAGGAAGTTGCAAACCTACCTTGTGCATCTCCTACAGCCCCTCCTTCACCGCCGCCAGTTATATTGCCATCACCAGTCGTTGAGCCATCAAAGCCTGTGAAACAAAACTGTATTAGTATTTATGTGGTAATGGGGAGAAAAGTAGGAACGTCGACAACAAGAAATATTTACCTGTCATTTCCATATTTGAATCATCTTCACCGAAATTCGTTTCCTCATTGTTGGCGCCATCATCGTCGTCATCCCACATACTTTCATTAACGAATTCAGGTTCCATTTTGGGTGCCACGGCGTTGTTTTCATCTTCATCCGGTATCGTTACAAATTCTTCTTTTGCAGATCCCGACGGTCCGGCTTCTAATGGGTCCACGCATTTTCGTTTCGCTGGTCCACTTTGTGAAGACGACGAATTATTTGATGCTATTGATGGCCTATTTGGTCGCTTAACCGCTACTGGAGTGGAGGAGGGCTTAGAATCTAAATCAGTCTCTAACTTAGTCATTACGGATTGCCTTTGTTGTGACGACCTCGGGCCTGGCCTAGAGGTCGGCTTTGGTTTGGATGGCGTGGAACTTTCTTCATTTTGATTTCCGGTTAGACCTTTCACTTGAAGCTGTTCCGCGGTACTAATAAATGATGCTAATTCTTCTTGCTTAACATTAACCTCCCCTTGGTACATAAACTGTAATAAGTCTCTTAATGCTGAATGACTAACATCTTTTAAAAATACTGAAACAAAAAAAAACAAATATTAGCATTTTGAAGAAAATATAGCCACTCACTGAAATCAAATAAAGAAATTAACAAATTCATTCTTACCTATGGGATGCTGAGTTGGGTTCATTTTGAACATTTCTTGAAAATAAGGAGAACATACTGATAAAACTAATTTGTGTGCCTGTAATAATCTGCCTTCGGCAGCCAGTGTAACGTCTACTAGATCTCCACGCGACAGCAGGCCATGAAAGCCTGCTGACATGTTTGCGTGGAAATTGTTCCAACATAGAGAAAATTGTTCGTCCGACGCCATGATGGCGGCGACCCCGAAAGGAACCTGAAACATAAAAAAAATATTTATAAAATACATCGTTAGAACACAAAAGGGAAAACACAAACAATTAAATAATGAAACTTCAAAATAGTGTTTCACTATTTTAGTGTTGCACTGAAAATATTTACCTATCCTAAACTTTGTACTCTATAATTCCGATATTAGAAACATTTGAAAAAATAATAAAACTATGTTTCTAATGAAGCACTGCACACACTTTCATCCCACGTCCTCCCGGTTTGAGCGCTGTTCTCGATGTGATGACGCACAATTGACGTAAACTGTGTCGTCACAACGGGGCGTTCTGCACGATTAATTGCACGAAAAGTTTTTAAGCCGATAAAGTACAAAAAGCGAAAAATAAATAAAATAGGGACATTCATTTATATCGTATTTTCAGTTGCACATATTCTGATATCAAATATTTGATTAGATTCTGTCTATTTCGACTTGTACGAATTTAGATAGTGGGGAACGGCACGTTTAGGTGTTGTAGCTTTACGACGTGATGTCTTACGTTAACCAACTGTGTAAAAAAGAGAAATTCAAGATTAAGGAATTTAAAATAAATAGAGAAAAGTCAATGATTAGATTTAAGAATTTCTTCTAGTTCATTCATTGAATATTAATCGAAATTTAACCAACTTTATATATAAGTTAATTCGAAATAATCCACCATTCTAAAACTAATAAAATACGAATTAAAAAGAAATGCAAATAAGAACGTTTTTTTATTTGCGTTTATTACCCAAACTTGAGCACTGTATTTGAGGAGTACATAATAAATTTGGTCGTTTCGAATCGTATTATGTACCAAAAAAGGAGTTTATACAATTATTATAATACAACAATAAATAATGACATGGCTGAAACATTTTTATAAACTTATAAAAGATATTTGTAATTTCGAGTATTTCGATTAAAAATAAAGCCGAAAAATAAAGTTGTTTCACAAGCTTTACCACTGTCCAGAAAGAGACAGGAGTATTTCCATCTCCCATACTGACATTGCTAATCAAAATGAGACCGTATTCGAATGGCATACGGTAAATTATTGTACGTCGATTGTGCTTGGAAGGCAAAAGTGTTACCAGCTCAAAGAACTTCGACTAAATTCGTGCAACTTTATTTTATCCGCAATTTTTCAGTACCCGTAGGGTTGCCAGCTCAAGTTTTTTTTTATATTTTTTTATTATTTAAATATTCAAATCAAATACCTAACAATGTTAACATAAAATAAAAGTAATAACATCTATGTGCACTTGATTTAATGCTAGTTAACAAAATAGGTAGGTACGTCATTGGGTACAAGCTCATATACTTCAGTAGGTATCACAAAATAATTGCAGGCAGAGCAAGTGTTTTAAAACCAAGTTAACATTAAGCCATGATTGCAGATTTAATTAATTAAAGCGTTGAGCGAGCTTGCTTGCATAACACATGGACTTAGAATGCAGTTTTCATCGGTACGGGCACGGTACCGTCAAACCGTCAAACTTTGCCCAAATTGCTGAATTTTTTATTAAACTTTTTTTTTTAATAAGGTGCATTGGGGCTATTTCGAAAATGGGTATATTCCGAAAATGCAAAAAATCTACTAAACGCTGCCATATATTCCTGCTAGCAACATTAGGCAAAGCGCCATCTTAGATTTACTTGTGGCGACAGACGTCATGAGTCTCTCCCGCTAACGTCACGGAAGTGTTGTCAAATTATTCAAAAGAAGTGATTTCGCGCCGAATTTTGGTGATTCTTAATAACCCCAAGATAGTTTTCTCGGAATCCTGATAAGTTATTTCAATGGTTGTTTGTTTTTATGATAGGTTTTTGTTTTGTGCTTAATTATAATAGAAATCTATGTTTCCAAATGTGTTTTTTTATTTTTTTCTGATTTACCCCACCGGGTTTATTTCGATATGATTGTTTCGCAATAACATAAAAGACATTAAGAAAATAAGTAACAAAACTTTGTTATGTGAACATAACATTGTTTATCCATTGTGTAGTTTTAAATTCCCTTAAAACTCAAAAGATATGTTGAGAAGCACTGTCACATGTTATGTTTGAACATCAAGGTTTTTCTGGGGTAATTCCGTAATACAAAGTTATAGGAATTCAAATTAACGGTTATTATTTAAAAAACTTACAATATCAAAATCTATGGGGTAATTATGATGGAAAATGAAATGTAAACTCTGGCTGAAATGCAATAAAGGCGACTTTTGAGCTCTTACGGAATTACCCCGCGATAGTTCGCAATTATCCATATGACCCAAAAATATGGTTCAGTATATTAAACACTTTCTTTAGCAAATCCAATGATATATTTAAAAATCTAATTTATGTTTAACAAAGGCTTTTCAATATCTATGCAGGTCTTAAAACAGTAAGATTCGTAAAATAGAGCATTCCCGAATAATCGACTGAAATGTTCACCTTTAGTCATCTCGCACAAATTTCTATCGGAATTGCCCCAATGCACCTTATTTCAAAAAATAAAAATATTTTTAATGTGTGATTGTGCTACACGACATTTAAATGCACTGTTCTTTGCATAGGATATATAATAATATCAATATATAATAATATCAAGAAAATGAGAGTTTCTGTGCTAAAAAGCTTAATTTGTACAGCGGGCCAAATTTTTTGTAGGTAGGTACTTTTTACAAGTTTGCCCATTTTGCAGAAACTTTTGTAACTTCGGTATTTTCTACCTTAAGAACATAATATGGTTTAGGGATCAGTATAGAAGAATAATCAATCTATCCATAGGACCTTAATACTAAACGTTTAAACGTTCATATTGCCTGTCACATTTGAGTGAGCAAAGTAGCAACGATCATTTCGTCATTTTCATTTTTCATTAAAATAAACGGAAAAACCAGGGTTGTCACTTTTAACCGACTTCTAAAAAAGGAGGAGGTTGTTTTCCACCAGATTCTTTTTTTTATTGTACATCAGTACGGTGTACGCAGCTGTGCGTGATGATCAAATAGTTCGCTCATAAAGATTAATCTAAAAATATCATGAAATTGGCAGTATTTAAAAAAACAATGTTATTTATGATTATTAGCAAGTCATAATATTCATTACTGGTACCTACCTATATTAGGACATATCTGTATACTTTCGATCCAAATGTTTTTCTTTTTTCTTGAAACTGTTGCTAAATTTAAATAAATAAAAGTACAAGAAAACGGGGCTATTTGGGTTTTAGGGGGCTATTTGGTCCAATGATATTATATAGTAAAAAGAGGTAGATAACGCACTAGCACGCACAAATTGTTGAGGACAAAGTGATACAATTGTTGCACTTTGATAGCTAGCTATCTCTTTCTATCTTATACGTTCCGTATTATCTATCGCTGTCGTAGTTTCAAATTACTCGCAACGATATCTGAACGCCATTCAGTATGAACATGACGTATCTTCTTTATAATATCATTGATTTGGTCCCATATTTAAACCAAAATGTTATTCGGTATTTCCATCAGGATTTCTTCAGTATTAGCCAATCAAGGTGTTTCTAGACATTGTAAAATAACTTCTACCATACACCAACCGACAGTTATCGATATTTTTGTTCGAAATTCTAGGTCACCCCAAATAGCCCCCAAAACCCAAATAGCCCCGTTTTACAGTACCCTGCTTAACTGTGATGCAATTTGACGTTGAGGTGACAACCCTAACGGTAATATTTTGGTGGGCAAAGATGTAACAACTACTTCTGAAAAACTGATTTAACATTGCCCACCATCATATTTTCGATGTTGAGAGGAATTTCGCTTTGTATATTCGATCTTCCTTGTGTATTTATTACAAACTATCAGTTGTTTAAAATTTATTTTTCTGCTGTAATTAGAAATCGAGTTTTAATGAAAGTTTTTCACACGAGTTTTGGCCCGCAAATTAGACTAGGTACCAATTTCGACGCAGTTTTACAGCCGTCAGCCGACAGAGGTGACATTAGGCAGAGTCCGTTACGTAATGTTGCCCGAGAGAGACATAAACTGTAGGTACCTAATCAAAACTATTCCTAAGACTAAATAATAAGCACATTAATTAAATTTAAAAAAAAATAATAATAAGCACAACTAAAAAATGTTGCCGGCTTTTTAAACATTTGTGAAAAGTGACGTGTTGGGCAAAGTTATAGTGCTTGGGCAATCTTGTAAGGTTTGACGGTAATATTATAATACAGTACTCCAACTTCATACAAACGGACGAAACGCGAGCTATACCTACGCGCCTCGATCTCGGGGTGCGCTCGGGGCGCAGACAGTCACGGCTGTACCGCAGTGTCGAACGGACGGTCTGTTGTTTTTTTAACAATAACCGCGCGATTTTTTCTCTAAAAATCAGTTAATATGACGAGTAGGAAATATTGTGCTGTTTTTGGTTGTATGAATTCGTCAATAACGCATCCAGACATAAGTTTTTATAAATTACCTGGAAACTCTGAAAGGTAAGACTAGGTATATAATTTTTCTTACTAGTACCTAGGTAGGTACTTACATAATGTGTGTCTTTTTAATGGACAAGTACTTAATTTCCTTTTATCTCACGAAAAAAAGGTGTTTGGATTAATAAATAAAGCGAATAGAGTAACGGAAAGTTATTGATATGTAGTTATATGGCGGTTCTGAATGAATCATGATACGGTAGCCTGTACCTACCTACTTACGCTTGTGTTAAAACTTCGGTGCATGTGTGTTTTATTAGGGTTCCCTATGTCAGATCGAAACACTATTCTGCGAAAATTGTTACATCGATGACTATACATCGAAGCCTTGATAGTGCGACGTTATGTTTGAACTACGCCTTTTTTGTTCGCTGTTACCTTACATCGAACCCTTGTTTCTTCGACGTTTGTTTGTTCTATGTAACGTTACTTCGAAAATATTTAGTCAACACATTTTTCTTTGCAATAATGGTACGTACATCCAGGAATCTATGTGAACCATAAATAAAAATACTGTTTCGTCAAAATAACCCTTTTTAAAAATCAAATAATGTCTGCTCACATAATAATATGCTGCATCATGTTACTTATTATAAAAATAACCTTTGGGTAACAAAATAATTCTTTACTATCAGGTATACAAAAAATCAATTACTTATATGCTAACAACTAGGTATAATTTTATAACAATACCTTATGATAACAATTTATGATACTAGTGCGGTAAGTTGGTTTTTACGAACGAGTAGACGAATGTAAGACCGAAACGAAGTTGAGGGCTTACCATAGTCACGAGTTTATAAATAGCAATTTCTGCACGTGTCATACAATGTTTTTAACACATTTGCGAGAAAACAGTACAATTTGTAATGAAACAAACAGCGACCCCAAAAACCACGAAAACGACACCCATGAAGAAAAAACTGAAAATTTTCGTCGGCATCATCTTGGGTTCTTTTACCCGACTGCGGCGAAGCCCAAAAGGAGGGTTATGTGTTTGCCCTGTATGTATGTTTGTATGTATGTCCGTTTCTTTGTTCCCTCGTAACTCCTCAACGGATGGAGGGATTTGGATAGTTTATATGTCGTTAGATTTGTCTTGATAGCGCAAGTGTCACTGGCTACATTAAAATTAATAAACAAAGAAAATCGCGGATTTGGGGAGCCAGATTCTGGAGGTCGAATTTTTTTTTCTTCTTATACCATCGAGTGGGGTATCAAAATGAAGGGTTTTTAAAGGTGGTTACAAAAATATATGCAACTTATATGTTTGAATGTAATTCGAAATGACAAATAGTATAAAAGTAAATAAAATTCTAAGTTTTGGCGCGTTTTGCAGCCTGAACGGCTAGATTGATTTTAGCTTGAGAGGTGTCATTAGATTCGTATTTACTGTGAGAGTGACTCTGGGTATACAAAAATAATAAAAAACAAAATGGCGGATTTTTAGCGCCAAATTCAAATGTTTGGCACGCTCTGCAGCCTGAACGGCTCAATAAAGGGGGTGCGTACCATTTGATATAATAACAAAAGTTCTAACGACCACCCTAATATTTAGTTGGTATAATATAAAAAATCTATAGTACCCTTTAAATAATTTTCAAACGGCCTAACTTGTTCAACTTTGAGGTTGGCAAGGCTTCCGGTGATACCGGAGTGCCTACCTTATGCAGCTCCAGGGCATGGAGTTGAAGGCGTTGGCGATGTCAAGAGACACCGCCAAGACAACCCCACCCCTGGACACCGCATCCCCCGTCGTGAGGGCTCTCACGCGCATGATGGCGTCCACCGTAGAGCGCCCCTTGCGGAAACTATACTGGTGTTCCGCAAGATCCGGCCCCGTCCCCGCAAGGTGCTCGGCGAGGCGGTTTGAAATTACTCTTTCAAAGAGCTTGCCCACCTTTGTCGACCGTGGCCCCGGAACACAAAGGGCGATGAAGGAACATGGATGGGTTTTAGTCAGTAAAAGTCTGACACTCCCTCCTGCTCCTCCCAGAGCGGGAGGAGTCATTCGATGATTTCCCAACCGAAAAAAAAAAAAGGTTGGCAAGGATTTACTTGTGTTAATAGATCCATATTAAGAGTTTTTTTGTTTACCCAAATTATTAAAAGAAATAATTCCAAACTGTTGTCAAACATACTTTATAAATCAATATCTCGTTGACAAAATATTTTCGAAGTAGCGTTACATAGAACAAACAAACGTCGAAGAAACAAGGATTCGATGTAACGTAACAGCGAACAAAAAAGGCGTAGTTCAAACATAACGTCGCACTATCAAGGCTTCGATGTATAGTCATCGATGTAACAATTTTCGCAGAATAGTGTTTCGATCTGACATAGGGAACCCGTTTTATTATGGGCCTACCACACGCACAAGCTTCCCCACAGCCACAGTAATTCTGCCTGCGCAAGCATCTCGCATGACATGAAAAACCGGCCAAGAGCGTGTCGGGTCACGCTCAGTGTAGGGTTCCGTAGTTTCCTGTCCGTCACAATAAGTGTTCCCACCTATGAGTTTAAAGATGGGTATCCATTATGTAAAAATGCTTGCTTATACGAATATAGGTACTACAAACTTAGTCCAGAAATATTTTGTACTTACAACTTTTTGTCTTTTTTGTACAAAAACTGTTGTTTCCATCAAGTTCAAAATGATTTTTCTAGAAAGTCCTTATAAAGTTCTACTTTTCAGATTTTTTCATATTTTCTAAACTTATGGTTCAAAAGTTAGAGGGCCCACACACATTGTTTTTTACTTTTGGAGCGATTATTTCCGAAATTATTGACATTATCAAAAAATGATTTTAGGAAACCCTATGCATTTTTAAATACCTTTCCAACAATATATCACACGTTAGGGTTGAAATAAAAAAAAAAAAACACTTCCCACTTTACATATTATTATAGGGGGCTGGGTTCCCCATGTCAGATCGAAACACTATTCTGCGAAAATTGTTACATCGATGACTATACATCGATGCTACCCTAATAAAACATTTTTTCTAATTTCTATTTTACCACTTTGTCGGCGTGATTGATATACATATTGGTACCAAATTTCAGCTTTCTAGTGCTAACGGTCACAGAGATTAAGCGAGGACGGACAGACGGACGGACGGACGGACAGACATAGCGAAACTATAAGGGTTCCTTAGTTGACTACGGAACCCTAAAAACTGTACACGGACGGCGTTACCACACGGCACAGTTAAGTACGCACAGCCCACACAATGAAACTAGTTTGACATCTCTAACTTAGTTCATAGCTATAGCCGTCCTTTTCTCGCACTTACCACTTGTAGTAAAAGATAGCAACAGCCTAAATTAAGTTTAGTTTGTGCACAACAGAATTGTGACGTCCACTCGTCACAAGAGTAAGCACAGATGGTTCAGATGGGTAGATAAATAAAACAATAGTTTGGTGGAAATTGCAAACGGATGCACGTCCGCTCGGTTCTCGTGACAGCTGTCTAGTGACACATCTACCTGCGCGGACCTGCCTCCGTGTCTATGCTCTTTAATCGTCACACCTCTTCCTTTTTTACAAATATAAAATAATTTCAGATTTTTATAAACTCAGAACTTTAACTCTTATGAAACGCAATTGGAATTTAGACTCTTAATTAATGTAAGTATGTACATATTGTTCATATCTAGCGTAAGTATGATAGATTATGTTTATTTCATATAATTGTCTATATAATTTTAAAATCTCTAGCTCTTTACAATTATTATTATTTTATTTTTTTAATAAGTTTTTATAAACACTTTTATACTTCCGTCATTTTTTTTAACTAGATGGGGCCGGTGTTTCGTAACTGACTACTCTGAGAAGAAACAGCCGAAACAAACTCAGAGATCACAGTCTTTTTATGATTTTCAATTTAAATTAATGAGTCAACTTTCAACTTAACACTAATCAAATAGTTAACACAAAGGTTTCAAACAAAAGAAGATTATACATGGTTAATTACAATTATACAAACAGGATTGACAAATAATTATATTATTCGTTGTCTGAATCGCAATCTCTGATATCATCAGAATCAGGTGTATTTTCTCCACACACTTGCCATTTACCTTTTACTAAGTATTTTTAGATGGACAATTATTCCTCCTCAAGTGTGGGGTTAAAATTTGGTGTCAATTTATTTTCTTTTACTTAGTTTTTTTTTGTGTATACTTTTTCGCTGATAATTATCTATTTCTGTGCTCTCTGCTTTTCGTTTCCTGTCCGCATAATCCTTTCCTTTTTCTTTCATTATTTTGTCCCT
The DNA here is from genome assembly GCA_905147715.2 of Xestia xanthographa. Classification (NCBI taxonomy): domain Eukaryota; kingdom Metazoa; phylum Arthropoda; class Insecta; order Lepidoptera; family Noctuidae; genus Xestia; species Xestia xanthographa. The sequence goes on from LR990646.1 coordinate 11,076,585, forward strand.
AGGTACCTCTAAACTCTGAAACACATGGTTAGTCAATAACAGTAATAATTATTATAAAATAATTCAGACAGTGTTTTTCCGGTAGTCAAGTGTGGCGTACTATTGTACATTATTGTACGTAATCAGGTATTGTGGCAAATCATCATATCAGTCTGATTTTTGGCTTTGACTGATCCGTAACCTCTTGCGATTTTGGCGCTCGATTTCGCCATTTTGTTGAGGTGAGTAGGTTGTAGTGAAATTAATCCTGACATACTGTATTGATTCGCGACAATATATTATGTGTTTTCGTCGCTAGTGAATTGTTTCCCACTGTCGGCAGTTATGTTGTGGGGATAACCTAACCATGAAAATATTTATTTAAGTACTTTATTGTTTCTGTAGATTTTATGGACTTCATTGACTTCACTTCTTTATATCTGCTAAAATAATCTACTATTACAAACAAATAATGGCCACTAAGAAGTGGACCCAAAAAAAATCAACGTCAACATCTATCCAAGCTTCGGTTGTTGACTCTCGACGAGTTAGTGGCATTGGGCGATTCGGAGCAGATACCAAAGTACACCCTTTGCAGCTTTTTACCTTTTTTTTTTCAGCATCAGAACCTATTTTGGGCCACCATACTTTGCTACTCAGCCGTACTTTCATCGCTCCAATGCCAGGATGCCCTTCGTGAGCTGCATCCAAAACTGTTGCCGTAATATAAGTGGAATGACGAACTTATTTCCCCTCAACAAAAGGTTATCATGAGTCCATAGCTCTGTTTGAAAAAGTCCTTTATGTATTATGTTAACCCTAGAATCCCAAACATCAGATTTCAAGGCTTCCTTAGCAAGTAGTATTGTTGTATTTCTTTATCTGTCAGACAAAAATGTAATGATGGAATCTTGACATGCTAAGTATTACATGTATTGTTTGTCCTTGTTAATAAATTTGTATATTGACATTAGTATTGTATATTGATATCGATATTGCATAATTGACATTAGTGTTGTATATTGACATTGTGTTATTATTTAATTGCAGTACCTATATGTCTTGACATGACGTAATGTATTAACATTTTATTTAAATATTATTTAGATTTTTTTAGTGACATTGATTTCTATTGTTATTTATTAATGTTTATTATGCAATTCTTTTCGTTTTCTTTTTATTGTCCAGGTTTATTTTATTTTATTACTTAGATTTGACTGCCTTGATGTCCAAATTGAATTATATTGTTTCTTTTTTTTTTTAAACATTTGTACGCTCTCTGGCATGACATAGCACACTCTTTATTGCCTTGATATACTAACCATTATTATTGTACCTATGTTAAACAAATGAATAAATGACTCCTCCGTAATAAAATTCATCCTTATTGCAATGAATGCCTTATTGAATGTGATGCTCATCCTCAAATGGCTGGACTCTATTTATTGTACTTATAAACAACACCTAGCGCCTATCCTGGCACAGGATTTTGATCTATTGCCAAATATAACTTCCAGCGGCGTGTGGTCAGTCAACAAATCAAAAGTTTATTTGCCGTATAAGTACATTCTAAAGTGCTTTACAGCTCAAACTAGAGCGAGAGCTTCTTTTTCAGTCTGAAAAGAACATTTTTCAACGTCTGTAAAGCTCTTATTGCCTTAGGCAATCACCCGTGGTCCGTTACTATCAGATTGATTCCCGATGAACGTGAATGATGATTTGTTGTACCAAAGATGTAAGGAAATCAATATTAATATCATCGGTTGTTAGTAAGGTTGTTGCGAGAAGTAAAAAAACGATTTTCTTTCTTTGACGTCGATAATTATTTTATGAATCTTCGTACATACATACATGTACTTTAAACATGTACAATATTGTGGCCATACCCTGGAATTCCAAATCCAGAACCTCCGCATAACATTTAGTTACCATTGTGTGACCAAACGGGGAATCGAAACATGGAATTAACGGACACAAATTACACACAGACGCAAATTGTTATTTTATGTGGGGATCAAACCCACAACTTCGTGTTCAGCAGTCGCATACTACGACCACTGGACCACCCCCACCGAGGCAGTCTAAACTACATTTTTTTTAGGTTGCATTTGGATAACTCTGATGCAAGTACGCGGCCAATATAATTATTATTAACACGAAGTTCGACGTCAAAGAAAGAAAATCGTTTTTAGGGTTCCGTACCCAAAGGGTAAAAACGGAACCCTATTACTAAGACTTCGCTGTCTGTCCGTCTGTCCGTCTGTCTGTCACCAGGCTGTATCTCATGAACCGTGACAGCTAGACAGTTGAAATTTTCACAGATGATGTATTTCTATTGCCTCTATAACAACAAATACTAAAAACAGAATAAAATTAATATTTAAGGGGGGCTCCCATACAACAAACGATTTTTTTTGCCGTTTTTTCTAATGTATAGATAATGGTACGGAACCCTTCGTGCGCGAGTCCAACTCGCACTTGGCCGGTTTTTTTACTTTTCGAAGCAACCTTACAGTATTTTGTTTATATAATACGTGTTTCTGCAGGTTACCATGGCTACATAATAATATATTGATTAGCAGTACACCCGCGGTTCTGACATCAGGATGGCGGGTGTACCAAATTTTCAAAATATCATTTCACGTGTGTAGGTACACAGATTTTCAGGAGAGGTACGTAAAGGTACACAGAAGGTACCAAATAATTGCAATAAATTTAAGATGATCTGAAAAATACACCCGCGATTCTGACGCATCACATCTTTCCTGCTGGGGTAACGTACACAGGGTACCTAACGCACACCCTGCACGCAGCATACCATAGCGTGCAGGAATATAGGTAGGTACAGCATCATAAAAACTTTCTCGCCGACATACCTATACCCACCTTTATCAGACGCCGTAAACGTCTCATACTATGACGCTATCGGGTCAGGCTATAACAAGGTAGGTACCTACTTCACCTGTGGTACCTACCTACTTAGACCGTACTGGGCGGAAAGTCACTGCGCTACTATACGATAGTTTGCAGTAGGTATGTCAAAAAATGTAAAGCTGAAAGTTACCTGTAGAGCTTACCATTACCTACCACAAAATATCGTGCTATTACCGTTAAGCCTACCTTACCAAGTCAGTTTACCCCATTGCCAAAAAACCAGCATACCACATTTTTTACAGTACTTACCAAAGTTACCCATGAAATTACCTCTTACCCTTTAACAGTACCTACCTTTTAAACCTTACATTACCTTGCAAAACCAATTACCTCAATCCTTCACCATAACCTTGTTCACAAGTTACCTTGAACCTTTACCATACCTTGTAAACCAGTTACCTTTACCAACGAACCGGTTTACCTTACCAGATTACCTGAACACATCAAATTACCAATACTGTTCTAAACTACTTACAACTAACTTACAAATTTCATTCTACAACTAACGACTTGCGTAATCTACGATTACACAAGCCGAATCAGACAGCTTGTCCAAGTATTTACTTGGACAAACTGTCTTTACATTAGGAAGTTGCAAACCTACCTTGTGCATCTCCTACAGCCCCTCCTTCACCGCCGCCAGTTATATTGCCATCACCAGTCGTTGAGCCATCAAAGCCTGTGAAACAAAACTGTATTAGTATTTATGTGGTAATGGGGAGAAAAGTAGGAACGTCGACAACAAGAAATATTTACCTGTCATTTCCATATTTGAATCATCTTCACCGAAATTCGTTTCCTCATTGTTGGCGCCATCATCGTCGTCATCCCACATACTTTCATTAACGAATTCAGGTTCCATTTTGGGTGCCACGGCGTTGTTTTCATCTTCATCCGGTATCGTTACAAATTCTTCTTTTGCAGATCCCGACGGTCCGGCTTCTAATGGGTCCACGCATTTTCGTTTCGCTGGTCCACTTTGTGAAGACGACGAATTATTTGATGCTATTGATGGCCTATTTGGTCGCTTAACCGCTACTGGAGTGGAGGAGGGCTTAGAATCTAAATCAGTCTCTAACTTAGTCATTACGGATTGCCTTTGTTGTGACGACCTCGGGCCTGGCCTAGAGGTCGGCTTTGGTTTGGATGGCGTGGAACTTTCTTCATTTTGATTTCCGGTTAGACCTTTCACTTGAAGCTGTTCCGCGGTACTAATAAATGATGCTAATTCTTCTTGCTTAACATTAACCTCCCCTTGGTACATAAACTGTAATAAGTCTCTTAATGCTGAATGACTAACATCTTTTAAAAATACTGAAACAAAAAAAAACAAATATTAGCATTTTGAAGAAAATATAGCCACTCACTGAAATCAAATAAAGAAATTAACAAATTCATTCTTACCTATGGGATGCTGAGTTGGGTTCATTTTGAACATTTCTTGAAAATAAGGAGAACATACTGATAAAACTAATTTGTGTGCCTGTAATAATCTGCCTTCGGCAGCCAGTGTAACGTCTACTAGATCTCCACGCGACAGCAGGCCATGAAAGCCTGCTGACATGTTTGCGTGGAAATTGTTCCAACATAGAGAAAATTGTTCGTCCGACGCCATGATGGCGGCGACCCCGAAAGGAACCTGAAACATAAAAAAAATATTTATAAAATACATCGTTAGAACACAAAAGGGAAAACACAAACAATTAAATAATGAAACTTCAAAATAGTGTTTCACTATTTTAGTGTTGCACTGAAAATATTTACCTATCCTAAACTTTGTACTCTATAATTCCGATATTAGAAACATTTGAAAAAATAATAAAACTATGTTTCTAATGAAGCACTGCACACACTTTCATCCCACGTCCTCCCGGTTTGAGCGCTGTTCTCGATGTGATGACGCACAATTGACGTAAACTGTGTCGTCACAACGGGGCGTTCTGCACGATTAATTGCACGAAAAGTTTTTAAGCCGATAAAGTACAAAAAGCGAAAAATAAATAAAATAGGGACATTCATTTATATCGTATTTTCAGTTGCTCAACAAAAGGTTATCATGAGTCCATAGCTCTGTTTGAAAAAGTCCTTTATGTATTATGTTAACCCTAGAATCCCAAACATCAGATTTCAAGGCTTCCTTAGCAAGTAGTATTGTTGTATTTCTTTATCTGTCAGACAAAAATGTAATGATGGAATCTTGACATGCTAAGTATTACATGTATTGTTTGTCCTTGTTAATAAATTTGTATATTGACATTAGTATTGTATATTGATATCGATATTGCATAATTGACATTAGTGTTGTATATTGACATTGTGTTATTATTTAATTGCAGTACCTATATGTCTTGACATGACGTAATGTATTAACATTTTATTTAAATATTATTTAGATTTTTTTAGTGACATTGATTTCTATTGTTATTTATTAATGTTTATTATGCAATTCTTTTCGTTTTCTTTTTATTGTCCAGGTTTATTTTATTTTATTACTTAGATTTGACTGCCTTGATGTCCAAATTGAATTATATTGTTTCTTTTTTTTTTTAAACATTTGTACGCTCTCTGGCATGACATAGCACACTCTTTATTGCCTTGATATACTAACCATTATTATTGTACCTATGTTAAACAAATGAATAAATGACTCCTCCGTAATAAAATTCATCCTTATTGCAATGAATGCCTTATTGAATGTGATGCTCATCCTCAAATGGCTGGACTCTATTTATTGTACTTATAAACAACACCTAGCGCCTATCCTGGCACAGGATTTTGATCTATTGCCAAATATAACTTCCAGCGGCGTGTGGTCAGTCAACAAATCAAAAGTTTATTTGCCGTATAAGTACATTCTAAAGTGCTTTACAGCTCAAACTAGAGCGAGAGCTTCTTTTTCAGTCTGAAAAGAACATTTTTCAACGTCTGTAAAGCTCTTATTGCCTTAGGCAATCACCCGTGGTCCGTTACTATCAGATTGAATGAGCGCCGCTCCTAAACCAACTGGACTAGCATCTGCCAATACTGTGGTTTTATCTTTTGGGTCATAATATCCAGGAGTATGGATATTACTCAAGGAGCTTTTAACACAAGGAATGACTCTGTTTGTTCAGGACCCCAATGTTGACTAATATTGGCATTTTTTCTAATTTATGTCTCATAAGGGGTTCTTTTTTCTGATTTAATTGAATATTTTTTTCTTTAAATATTTCAGCAGGGCTATTACGTATCTCTGTTGACAGCTCGAAATGATAGTAACTGGGCTCAGTGTCCATCAAGTAACTGTCGAAAAGGTCAGCTTCGTATTATGTATGACCAGTCGCGATCAAATATGACGTCATCGGTGCCCATCATGGCTGATAGTCACCGTAACTCATTTTGACAGACGCTTTCGTATCGTTTCTTCTAATATTGCGATTATGTAAGCATAGTGGACATCAAATTGATGACAAATGTGTTTGAAGTGGCTTTCGTGAAAGACGTTACACCGTACCCGGGCTGTTAGTCACCGTAAAGTGATATCCACTCAGTGTGATACGTAATACCAATATTTTGACATTCTCGGTTGTCATCAAAGTTCGGTGTACAGCCGAAGCTTGATATTCACTGAATACCAGAAAAATACGTAATAGGCCTGCAAACCTGCATGTTTGAGCCTAGCACTGTGTTCTGCGTCAGCCTTGCCATATACGACAATGTCATCAATAAAGTTGACGACACCGTCACAGGGAAGAAGTATCCTTTTTAAATTTTTTTGAAAATGCTCTGGCGCATACGATATGCCAAACATGAGCTGCTTATATCGGTACAAACCTCGACTTGTTATAAAAGTTGTTATTATCTCTTGAGACCTCGCTGATTTCGACTTGGTGAAATGCGTCTTTAATGTCGAGCTTGGAAAAAACCCTTGCTTTATTAAATTTTGTTATTAGCTGATACATTGTCGGCAATGTGCAGTTTGCTCTCACGATAGCCTTGTTGGCGCATCGCATGTCTACGCACACTCTTACATCTCCATCCGGTTTGAGGACGGGCACTATTAGTGACCCATCCCGAAGGCTTAGTAATAGGTTCTATTATACTTAATTTGACCAATTGGTCAATCTTTTTGTTAATCTTTACTTTCAGGGGAATGGGTACTCGTCGACAGGGCTGGGCTACCAGTCTTATTGTTTTGTCTATTTAAATCTCAAGTTGCAAGTCTTTAATTTTAAAAAGACTTGGCTCGCTTACCGAATTAACTCCTCCGAGTTCGAGTACTTGTAGGAAGACAACAGTGTCCTTTCCTTTGATTTATCTGGGTCCAATATATTTAAAGCAACTAAAAACAATTCGAACCCCCTCTTCCATTTTTCCCATCGCAAACTCATGGACGCAGGATCGCCTTCGCAGTCGAAAGCGTCCAGGGGTGGTTTAAGGGACTTTTGGGGTGAGCAACAACAATTTGGTTTTGTTAGTACCAACCGACAACCAGATGCGTCAGTTTACTACTTATAGAAATTTGAATTTAATTTTCTATTTCTTTATTAGTACCAGTCGATCATTCGACTTACTACTTGTGACACCTTTGCCACTTTCGCCAATTAAATTCAATTTTGTTTTGTTAGTACCAGTCGATCATTCGACTTACTACTTGTGACACCTTTGCCACTTTCGCCAATTAAATTCAATTTTGTTTTGTTAGTACCAACTGCGGTATGCAGTTTACTACTTTGGCGTTTTTAGTACCAGTCTATAATAGACTTACTACTCGAGTCTTTAAGGGTGATTTCACATCGCTCAATGCAGTGTCTACGTGCTCCATTAGTCAAATTCAATACCAAACATGAATAAAATGACAAATTTTAATTACTACTTGCCTAGAAAGGCTAGAATATTAGACAGAAAAATAATAAGCCAGATCATTATCAAACAAAGAATACTTAATACTTTTTTTACGTTGCTGTAATTACATAAAGTCAAGACAACCACAACGAGTATTCTTTATTTTCATTTCCCGACATGAGTGACAGGAATTAGATCCGTCAAAACATACTACTTTGTAATATATAGTTATACTTTATTACAGTGATTCCAATTTAGTTGTTATTGCTTTAGTATGAAGTAGTACATTCCAAGGCCATGCATTTAGTACATTCCAAGTCCATGCATTTAGCATTCCGATGTATGACAACAACAGAAACAACTTGTTGATTTAAAATAAATACCATTTTCTGTCACTTTTTAAGTAGATAATGAAAATAATATAAGCAAAATACATAACTTGCCCATCGTAGATAATAAAATAAATAGGTATAAATAGGTAGTTGCACGTAAACACCGCTTAGCATGTTATGGGATAACATTTTCCCTTCCTTTTAGAATCCTTTTAGTTCACTCGTTTTTCTTGTTTTTTTTTTCTTTTGGATATTGGTTTTTGTACACTTACTCACAAACTCGTCGCCAATTGTGACGTCCACTCGTCACAAGAGTAAGCACAGATGGTTCAGATGGGTAGATAAATAAAACAATAGTTTGGTGGAAATTGCAAACGGGTGCACGTCCGCTCGGTTCTCGTGACAGCTGTCTAGTGACACATCTACCTGCGCGGACCTGCCTCCGTGTCTATGCTCTTTAATCGTCACAAGAATCAACACCAGTACCTACCTAAATTCAGTAAAACTTGACAAAAGTACCTAGTATTCTAAAGGGTGTAAAAAGACTCTTAACAAAGCCGAAAGGCATTTGTTCTCCCCGTCTTTGCGATCATTTTTTTGTTCTAGACCATGATACTCGGGAACCTTCTAGTTTCGGAGATGTTGGGGGTCAAAGTTCCAACTTTTCCACGAGTTTCTTTTAACTGCATGTTTTTAATGTCAGATTTTTACTTTAAGCACCTCCACGACCCCCGTACTATTCAATCTATCCATCAGCACAATGTTTTGAGTGCGGTACATTGAAACCGTAATTCATGATTTATACCCCAAAAAAGACGTTTTGCAGGAATATTTTTTACACCTAAAGTTATAGTATGTTATACAGATTCAGAATGCTTGGTTGACGGCTTTGTGAAGAGTCTGTTTAAAATATAGTTCATTTGAATCAAGAGAAACAAGTTAAACAAACGTGAACTAAAGAAACGGTAGGAGATTTCCCTCTCAAAAATGTGATGCCAGATTCCTTATTGAAAAACCGCTAAAAACCACTAAAAAAAATAAAAGCGCTAAACGAATAAAAAATACCACTAGAAGCCTTGAAAAAGCACCAGTTCTGGTGGGAAAACCACCAAGATGGCAACACTGGACTGTCGCGAGTTTGTATTTGCTTTTGATTTTGTATTTGCTTTGGTGGAACCACTCGCGTGTTCTGAACGCTCTATCTGATGAAATAATTAAATATCTAGTTACTCACATAAGGAAAGTTTTTCTTTTGCTCTTCGAAGTGTTCCTAAAAATATTTGTGCAATAATGTAGTCCCGAAAGCATTTTTTCAACTTTTTAACGCTTTTTTAACGATTATGTTCGTGTTTTTCGCGCCACAGAGCTGTCACTGTCAAGCAACTGAGTGAAGTTGAGTGCATGTAGGGTTACCATATCTCAGGATTTGTCCTGAGATTTCAGGATTTTTGGACTCTTCTCAGGATTGCGGCTGGATTTTGCAAATCTCATGAAATCTCAGGATTTTTTGAATTTTCATTAAAATACAGCATACATTTTAAAGATCTCTATAATACAAAGTTAAACAAACTAAAAATAATCTTCCCTGGGTAATAATTGCACAATTAAAATCAGTACTTCTGGGCGATGTGGTCGCTAAGCGACAAAGCCCTTTAATTAAATAAAAAAAAAAAAAAAAAAAAAACAGTACTTCTTTATCCAAGTAGGTACTTAATCAGTTTTATCATACGGTTTTTTCTTTAATTATGGATTTATAAAATGCCCCACATGTTAAGCTCTTCATATTATATTGAATTAAAAGTATTGCTCGAACTGAAGACACCGTTAGTCGGTTTCTTTCATTCGACCATTGAGCCCCCATGATAGAAAAAACTCTTTCTACGTTTGCATTCTGGGCTGTAATTGCAAATATATATTGACAAATACGAATTATCTCTGGTAATCGTGAAATACCTATTGTCTTGAAAATGGTTGCCCACAACGCATGAAGCATTACGTCTTCGAGTGCGATGTGCAACGCGTGAGTGAGGTCCACAGTGTAGGTATATAAACGATAATATTACGACTTTTTAAAATTGTTAAACACAATTTAAAAAAGTTTGAGAATTTTTTAAACTGTAAAAAATATCAGGATTTTTCAATGGAAATTTGGCTTTTTCTCCGGACTTTTGATTTTTTCATCTGGTAACCCTAAGTGCATGCAAAAACTGTTTTGTTTTAACATTGGAAATGTTTTTTCGATCGCTTCAGTATAGGCCACCATTTTCGCTCAGCAACAACTTTTTTTGAAAATCGCAAAAATGTGAAAAATTCGATCAATTTTTTAGGGTCTTTTGGCATAAAATCAACAGTATCTCAAAAACTAAATTTGACATCGAAAAAATGGAAAAAACTCCTCGGGGTATTGAGTAGGGCTACATTAAAAAAAAAACCGGGTCTCTGAATCACTAATAATCTAAGCAGGAAGGTGCCCTTTGTGTGGCGTAATTTCGGGGAGCCGCGCTCCTTAGATGCGCTTCGCGTCGCTGATTAATTCAAGGGTCCCAGTCCCTTGAATTAATCAGCGACGCGAAGCGCGTGTTTAAGATTTGATCTTGAAACGTATTCCTATTTGTGGGTACCTATTTATTTATAAATAAGTATTTTAATTTAATTTTATAATGACATTTTTTATTTTTTTATTTTTTTATTAGCCTATATTGTCCCACTGCTGGGCAAAGGCCTCCCCCATAGCCTTCCACTCCTCTCTCCGTGCGGCTTTTTCAGGCCAATCTTTCGCATACGCCTCTAAGTCGTCACTCCAGAATTAATTTAAATTAATTCTTTAAATTTATTTTTGTGGGAGAAGGAAAGGCAAAAAAAGGCAATACACCGAGAGTGCTAGAAAAAGGGTAGGAAGGCCTTTGCCTTGCAGTGGGACAATACAGGCTCCTAGTTAATAAAAGTGAGTCCCGTATGGTATATCGAATTACCCTTCAACGATATAACTGTCTACAGAAAGCGTGGTTCACCGAGGAACGGTAACACGAAAAAACTATTAGTCGATCGATACCATTATTTAGCGACAGCACGTTTCGCCGAATAACGCTACATACAATGAATGGTTGGCCGAGACCAAAATTTGCCGATGTCTTGGTTCGCCGGAACACGCTTGAACTAAATAATCCTTTACCGATAGCAATTTGCATCGAAACCACCGCCGATCCAAAATAATGGTCTTTAGTTTCTCGCTTATACAATTTTGACAGACATCGATTAAATTGCATTAACTGCTATTTCCATGCGTTTATGAGTGAATTTCCCGGGACCGAAAATTGCATGGCATCAATGAAATCGGTACTAAAAAACATAGTTATAATGTTCTCACATTTTTTTCCGGTTAGGTGAAATAGTTATCTATGTGTACAGGGCTGTAGCTAGAGTTGAATTTGAGGTAGGGCAGCGGTGGTTACAGGTAGGGCGGTTTTTTACATCAGTTGCGGAAGTAAAAAACACCTTTCTGGTTTTGCCTTTGCAAGCGCTTTTAGACGTTGCTGGTTAGAACCAGCAACGTCTAACAGCGCTGGTCAACGGGAAGTACCCTATGAATTTTGATTCCCTTGAGTGTTGAATTAAACGTTTTTTGCGGCATACACGGCCACCAGGGCCGTATCTTTACGCGCTACTAAGGGCCATTTTCGATAACTTACTAGCCGGTTTCGGTAGGTTGCTATCTCTATCTGTTTAACATTTTGCTTACTAATCGGTTAGAAACAAAACGTCACAGAACAGCTTTTTTTGATTTTTCTATGAATCAAGTGGCAGGTAGGTGACATGGATCTGATATTCTTTGCTTATAGAAACAACGATACCTACGGAAGTAGGCATATTAACCAACAGTTGTATCTACGTCAGTAGTTATAACTACAGTAGTAGTTCTATAGAAAACGGCCGTAAATTAATCGCCATTGCAGTTTCATCTGTACATTCGATAGTTATTCGTAGCGTAGACAAATAATTTCTATAGAGCATGGACCTACTAACTATTAAATCCTCGTTAAACCAATACTTTAAATGCTATCTATAAACAGAATAAAGAATTATTATAATACTACTGTCACAAACTGTGGTTTTTAGACGGAAAAGTTTAGATACCCGCTGTACCTAATTTATTTTTTCCATCTCAAACTACGAACAAACAGTTTACATAAAATACTACTAAATACATAAAATACATAGGTTCTTAATTATCTTAGTTTTTGGTGTTTTTTTAAGGTAGGGCATTGCTGTTTTAAGGGGGGGGCATTGTAGGGCAATGCCCTACCTTAAAACAGCAATGATCTGATATTCTTTGCTTATAGAAACAACGATACCTACGGAAGTAGGCATATTAACCAACAGTTGTATCTACGTCAGTAGTTATAACTACAGTAGTAGTTCTATAGAAAACGGCCGTAAATTAATCGCCATTGCAGTTTCATCTGTACATTCGATAGTTATTCGTAGCGTAGACAAATAATTTCTATAGAGCATGGACCTACTAACTATTAAATCCTCGTTAAACCAATACTTTAAATGCTATCTATAAACAGAATAAAGAATTATTATAATACTACTGTCACAAACTGTGGTTTTTAGACGGAAAAGTTTAGATACCCGCTGTACCTAATTTATTTTTTCCATCTCAAACTACGAACAAACAGTTTACATAAAATACTACTAAATACATAAAATACATAGGTTCTTAATTATCTTAGTTTTTGGTGTTTTTTTAAGGTAGGGCATTGCTGTTTTAAGGTAGGGCATTGCCCTACAATGCCCCCCCCCCTAGCTACGGCCCTGTATGTGTAGCACTAAATATTTTATTTAATTGGATTAATGGATACTCCAAAAAAATAAATTAAACCTCGAAATCTTTCATTGCCGTGTTTGTCCACACTTCACCTTGTTGTGTATTATTCCTCATTGATAAAAATCTATTGGTTATTTATATTAAAACCTAGTTTTATTTGATACATGAATAGTTAAAGTATTGTAACGGAATACATTTATTCAAATATTTAAACAATACAACGAATGGTTAATAAAAAATCATTTGTCCCAGAACTACCGTTCATCGCCGTGTCCTAATCATGTTCAAGGATATTGTTTTACCTACGACTTGCGTCCCCCCTCCCGGTATGCTAAACGCAGCGTTGCCAGAAGGTTACATTTCTTAAATTTTTCGTAACTTTTGACCCCCTCGCGTAACATGTAAGTAATTTTTATATTTAGGGCAATTTTCGTAACTTTTGAGGACAACGAGATTTGTAATACTAGATTTTTATTGCAAACGGTTTACGAACGCATTTCAATTCAACGCATTCAAATTGAACGCACCTAAAACTGGCGGGTCTAAAAATTATTTCACTCCGTAACATACTCAGAGATGGCTCTGAATGGAAAGCGCCATGACAAAATGAATCGTGTCACCCATAAATTAAAACTTGATGTTGCTTGAGCATGTGCGCGCACATTTCCTACTTCGCGAGTTCCCGCGGTTCTTGCCCTATAATAACAGAGCCCTCTTACGAACTTTTAGTAGAACAAGTACGATAAGAGGATTCTATACGTATCGAATATTAGTAGTTAGTTCAGAGAAAAAATAATAGATCCACTACCTCGTAGTTTTGGTTCAAACTAATATAATAAGATAAGTGCTAGACTAGATATCAACAGTGAAGATGGCGCTGCGAACAAATGAAACTAGAGTCTGTTTTATCCTAAGACTAAATATTTAATTTATATTCCGCCATTTTGCTGACATCAATTTGCCTTTCGACCTCCGACCCCAAAAACACGTAAATTAAAAAAAAAAAAAAATTAACTTTTTCAGCAAAAATGTAACATTTCAGGAAACGAAACGTAACTTTTGACTCAAGGGCCCTGGCAACACTAGCTAAACGTTGCAATTTGCATATTAGTGCTGCCTAAGTGCTCAACGTGGAAGGACGTACACACGTGCCTGCGTTTTCGCGCCATAAATATAAGTATTCAATTTTATGTTACTGGACATTTTTTCTTTCATCGCCGTGGATAGGTATAACTATATATTTGAATAAGTTTGTCTTCATGAGTAAGCATTCGATAGAACACCATTTCTCATATGTTAATTTGTGAAGTGTTGATTTCTTCGAATAGTTAATAGATTTTTTGTTATTTATATTTTTTGCCTTGATTTTCATCGCCGTGCTTTCATTGCCGTGGTTTTCGTGGCCAAAATTTGCTATAGCAATGAAAAAAAACCGGCCAAGTGCGAGTCGGACTCGCGCACGAAGGGTTCCGTACCAATTATTATAAAAAAAATCACGTTTCTTGTATGGGAGCCCCCCTTAAATATTAATTTTATTCTGTTTTTAGTATTTGCTGTTATAGCGGCAATAGAAATACATCATCTGTGAAAATTTCAACTGTCTAGCTGTCACGGTTCATGAGATACAGCCTGGTGACAGACAGACGGACAGACGGACAGACAGCCAAGTCTTAGTAATAGGGTTCCGTTTTTACCCTTTGGGTACGGAACCCTAAAAAAGACATGGCAATGAAAAAAATTTCAATGCCATGCCTTGTAAAACAATTTAGTTTCATTGCCGTGGCCAGGTATTTCATTTCCGTGACTTGTGTTTTCATCGCCATGGTGTGATTAGGAGAAAAAATGAGTACTTGTTATTTTGAAAGTGCATCTTACTTGGCACTACAGATCACAATATACGTTTTCTGAAGAAGCTATTTTGTTTTGTCAAGTGCAAAAATATATCTGCAGGCCTATTACGTATCTTTTTGATATCCAGTGACTAACAAGCTTCGGTTGTACACCGGAATCTGATGACAACCGTGAATGTCATATTATTGGTATTACCTAACACACTGCGTGGATATCACTTTACGGTGACTAACAGCTCGCTTCGCCTCTGCAGTTGACCACTCTATTTTTTATCGACTATTATGCGGCTAAGTTGAGTAGCGCACGTTGCGCGTTACAATACTTGGTTTCAGGGAACATTTTTAAATAAGCGGCTTATATAACATGTGACATTACTGACAATGACATTGTTATTGTAAATAAATGTGTTTACTTATAAATAACTTCTTTATTCGTTAAAGGGACCGATAATGTATGACTTGGAATGTGTTAAGTTGTTGTGCAAGCCTGTATAAATTGTGATAACTCCATTCGATAACCGGCTGTCAACTTTTGGACTGTGAATTTGAATTCTTCGAACCTGGGGAGTATTCTGTTTTAATTAACGTATTTGTGTTGTATAATTTACATACTATACATTACACAGACACCGAGCGACGTCCCAGTAAACACCAGCTACGTTTACGTCTCATTTTGCTTGACACGTACAAGTACCCGGCACGTAAGTTGGCAAGGTTTTGGCGGAGTGGGGGCAAGTTCGCGCATCGTACACTTAGTGGAACAACAAACTGGTCACTTAAATTTTATTGATTGTCATTTTTGGTTATTGCCATCATTTATTTTTAATCATGTAGTTAAACAAAGCAGAGGTGACTTTTATTAGGTGTTATAAATAAAACATAATACTGATGCATTTTTTTTGTTATGTAAAAAAAAGTATTATTATTAAAAATTATAGGTTCTCGTCGTCACTATCGGTTACTAATACCGTTACACCTGGCATCAAATTAAAACTACCACCTGAGCTGGTGGAAGGAGTTTGCTCTTTTTGCCGTCTCTTTTTCAATTTGAGCTTCTTTCTCCATGAAACAGTACATATCGTATACCATTTTTCTGGCATGTCTGCGTAAAACGGTATTTGGTCCTGGCATTGTAAAAAACGTAACAAAAACTAAATTTAAAACGATAACAACAACTGGTAACAAAAACTAAATTTAAAACAACAACAATAACAATAACAATAACTCGTAACAAAAACTTAATTTAAAACTAAAACTGAACTCGTAACAAAAACAAAGGGTAGTAGTGGTACTCGTACACGCAAGTGTAATCGGGAGCGAACGGAATGTAGACGCGGTGCGGGAGGCAGGGGTCGACTGACGCGCCAATCGCGCGCTCGGATCGGCGCTACTTCATACCCCGCGTCCCGCTTGACCGCCAAAGAGACCTAAAAAACGACTTCTGCGCATCTAACGACTCTTGCCAAGTTACGTGCCGGGGACTTGTACGCAAATTCGAGGACGAAAACTCTTGCCCAGACTTATAACACTACAAACCCTACTTTACACTTAATATGGTGTCTCTAATACCTATGCTCTAAATATTATAACTAAACCACTTAGTTCATAACTAAAGTAAGTACATATTTAAACTTTGTTCCCACATAAAACTCATGTTCATAACAATCCTTGAATATTATCAAAGTAAATGTAAAAATAGCCTTTCCATAAAGTGTTGACTGGAGTAAGTTCAAGCCTATTAAATCAAATTTAAAATTAATAGAATATTAATTTTAGGTTATTTTTCTGTACCTTTATTTTTTCATTTAATATTTTACTTCATTCTAACTTTAAAACTCCTACTTTCTCAAGGTTTCAAAAAACATAATATTCTCTTAACATACTCAGCTGTTTCTTGTCACATTTCAGGTGTTGGTTAACGTAATCAGGCAATATGATGACCTGTGGAGCTACGTTCATGACACGAGTGACAAACTAAAAGCAGAGCTGACGGAGCTAGATTCATCTAGAAATGAGTGAGCAAGCTACTGCAGGACAGGAAGGAAGTGAAGTTGAAATTTAGTCAATAGTAAACAAAAACACTCAACTGAAGAGCCAGCTTGCAGAACTTCACACCCAACACATAGGACGAGATACTGGACTAGTATCACCATCTCCGTCAACTAGTGTCTGGTTTTCAGCAATACCATGACACTCATGACTGAAACGAATATTTGAACTAGAAGCAGAATAATTGTGCAAGGCACATAACACCATTAAAGCCAGCAAAGAGATCACTAACACCAATAACCTGTTCAATGAGCTGATTGATGGTGTATCCGGACTGGAGTGCGAGCAGCCCACAATTTGAACCCCACCCAAAGTAATATTATAGTGTATTCTGATGGACTACGAACCGGTTTTGGATCATCAACCGTTCTAAACATACAGTGTTGGTGGTTCGTAATAATTAGTAGTAGTATGTAGTATAATTCAAATAAATAAAGTTAGTACAGGATTATTATTTGTCTTTTTTTTCAATATGTTTCACAAAACATTTTTTTTTTTTTTTTTTGATAGCCTACGTAGTGTCCCACTGCTGGGCAAAGGCCTCCCCTTTCTCCTTCCATACCACTCTATCTTGTGCAATCTCTGGCCATGTTAGCCCCGCAAACATGATCAGATCGTCACGCCACCTTCGCCGAGGTCGACCTCGACGACGCTGTCCTTCCTCAGGCGTCCAGTGTGTGACGATCCTTGCCCATCTCTCCGGGTGCATCCGTGCCACGTGGCCTGCCCACTCCCATTTCAGCCTAGCTGTTTTTTCTCCAACATCAGCTACTTGAGTTATGGAGCGCAGGGTGGTGTTTCTAACGCGATCTGTTCGCTTGACACCTATTATGCTGCGCTCCATTGCCCGCTGGCAAATCTAATATACAACATGTAAAAAAGTGAAGTTAAAGTAAGGCCCAGCGCACACCGCTGGAGGCGCGGCTTAACTACCTTGACATACGGTAAATATTTATAAGATATAGGCGCACGCGGTGCTCAGAGCGCCCTCAAGCCACTACAAGAACATGCGCGCGAATGCTCCAGTCGCCGCCGTGCTGCTCTGCGCTCCGCCGCCGCACCACGAGAGCGAGTTGTCTGTACAAAATATCGAACAGCTTTATTAATGGGCGCGCTCGGAGTAGCTGCGCGCCGCTCCGCTCAAGGGCTCTCAGCGCCGCTGGGGGCCCGCGGATCCGCCAGCGCGTTTTAAGGAAATGCGCTCCGCCGCGCCTCCAGCGGTTTGCGCTGGGCCTAAAGGCCTAAAAGTATTACGAGCTATTAATAAAACTATCTAGGTATCTATAGTTAATTAATTAAGCCTTTTCATTTATAACTGTACAAGGATCTTTTGGCGCGTGGCTGAAATCAGAACTAACGATACCATTCCGATTAGTTTATCAACTAATATTAATTAATACAAGAAAATAAATAGTTAAGAACATCACAAGCTATTTAAACAATAAAACAACAAAAGACATAATGTTTGCACAGAAATCGGCATCGGTGTATATCACAAAACCTTATAAAACACTACCTATGAGTAACGTCTATCACGATAGCAACTTCACACTCAGTTGTCATCAATTTGATGTCCATTATGCTTACATAATCGCAATATTAAAAGTATCGATACGAAAGCATCTGTCAAAATGAGTTACGGTGACTAACAGCCACGATGTTCCCCAATGACGTCATATTTGATCGCGATTGGTCATACATAATACGAAACTAACCTTTTGACAGTTAATTGATATACACTGAGCCCAGTTACTATCGAGCTGTCAACAGAGATACATAATAGCCCTGCTGATCATGCCTGTCTCCGAGAGGGAAAGGCAAACCCAGACAGATTGTGCATGGGAGTAAGATTTGGATAGATATTACAAAAGGAAGAATGGGAGTATGTATAAGAAAAGAAAGACTGTAGTATTAAAGTCTCTAAGTAGTGTTGCGATTCAACAGTATTTGTTTACTTATTGTACTCTCATTCTTTTTTTGTAATATCTCCTTACCCAAATTTTACTCCCATACAGTGTTGGAATCAAGACCGTTGCCGTGCACGCATGTTTCATCGATATATCGTTAGTTTTTTAAGTTATCTGCTAGACATTAAGCAAGAATATAACATTATCAAAAACTTTAATAAAAGCGTATTTAAAAAAAAAAAACTTAAGATGAAAAAAAACACGAAAATGAAGATTTTATAGGACCTGTTGAAATTCACTCTTATCTTAGTAATTCAATAAAAATAAATGTAAACAAAATAATAAAACAGCAAATTTGATTATTTTTATAATTAAATGGTAAATAACAAAAATAAAGGTTGCGAACTGCGCAATCATAAAAAAACATGATAGAAACAATGATGAACAATGAATGATGATGAATCAAACAGATATATTATACACCTACAAAACCACCGAAAAAAGTGTTCCGTGGGGGAGAGCCAGCTCACGTACACCCAGTGACGCAGAATAAAGGAAAAACAGGCCAATTGGCTCATTTTCGAGTCTTTACAATTGCGCGCTCATAACATATCTGTTTAATTACATATCATTGGATAGAAAACAATGAATTTAGAAAAAAAAAGGCTACCTGGCAGTTTTTTTTTTACATTTATTTTTATTGAATTACTAAGATAAACGCATGGAAATAGCAGTTAATGCAATTTAATCGATGTCTGTCAAAATTGTATAAGCGAGAAACTAAAGACCATTATTTTGGATTGGCGGTGGTTTCGATGCAAATTGCTATCGGTAAAGGATTATTTAGTTCAAGCGTGTTTCAGCGAACCAAGACATCGGCAAATCTTGGTATCGGCCAACCATTTATTCTATGTAGCGTTATTCGGCGAAACGTGCTGTTGCTAAATAATGGTATCGACTAATAGTTTTTTCGTATTCCCGTTCATCAGTGAACCATGCTTTCTGTAGACAGTTATATAGTTCAAGGGTAATTCGATATACCGTACGGGACTCAATAAAAGTAGGTAAATTACCTCTACAAATAATGGAGAGATATCGATACGATAGTAGTTATTTATGCAAGTGTTGGTTTATCACACGAGGCGAAGCCGAGTGTGATAATTGTCATTTTTTTACTGTTTTTATTTAAATGGTCCAATTAGGAGTCAAAACAAATTTTACATTTTATTTAATATGAATTTAACAGAAATTATTTTTCTTTGACAAATCGAAATGCTTAGAATGAACGTACGAGTACATGATTTTAGAATATTATTTTATGGCTTTGGATTCATTTATATTGAGTTGTCATGAAAAATAAAATCACACAATCAATAATAGTTCACAGCGCAGAGTAGTATGATGTATAGACGAGAACTGTATTGACTGTTTTTTTCACTTGTTACAAGATAATTTAGTAAAGAATACAAACTTATACGTGGAGTAGAAAGTTCCTTCAAGTAAATGCATCTGCAATTTAGAAAAATAGCATTGTAGCTAAAGTGACTATAAAAAAAGATGCCAAACCAATATTAAAAGCAATGAAAGTGGTGTAAGACAATAATTGTTGCTCTCTGAATAATAGATCTCGACGCAGTAGAGACTCATAAATTACATAAGAATGGTTTGGCTCCCGAAAGGATAGTGGTCGTAAACTAAATAGTACTTGTTAAACGCGTATTGTCCTTAAAAACACAAAAACATCTATTTGAGACCAAACGAACCATACGGTCCTAGTTAAATTATTGTTAGCCTGTATTTTTTACGCAAAGTTACCCAGAAATAAGATCCATTCCAAGCCGAGTGAGTTAATGGTGTCGATTCTGTTGTGCACAAACCAAACTTAATTTAGGCTATTGCTATCTTTTACTAAAAGGCAGTGCGAGAAAAGGACGGCTATATCTATGAACTATATTTTTCGATACTTACTACGGTTGTTGAACAAATGTCATATTATTTAGACCTATAAGCTAGATGACACGACACGTCGTCAATAACTAGATGATACTATCTGATTTGAAAAAAAGCAGGTAGATTTCCAATCAAGGCAGTAGATCAGAAGATTTTTTTTTAAATCAGGTAGTTCTACTGCTAAATCAGATCTGGCATCACTGACTGCGGCGTGAACAACTGAACACTGAACGCCCAACCACACGCGCATGTAAGTACGCGCAAGCCGCTTGTTGCGCAGGCAAAAATTTTAAGCAAGTCGAAAAATGCGCAGGCCGCGCTGTGGGCACGGTAATATTATGATACAGTACTCCAACTTCATAGAAACGGACGAAACGCGAGCTATACCTACGCGCCTCGATCTTGGGGTGCGCTTGGGGCGCAGACAGTCACGGCTGTACCGCAGTGTCGAACGGATGGTGTGTTGTTTTTACAAGCTTTTATTTAGTTTCACCTGTCCCGGTGTTTGTCTGTAATCAAATCTTGCAAGTTAAATTTGATCCACTTCCCGGTTACCAATTGAGCTGAAATTTTGCACGCATATGTATATCGTGGGGCAATGCAATATTATATTATAATAACATGGAGCCGATCTGATGATGGAGCTGGAAGGTGGCCATAGGAACTCTGTAATGAAATGACGCAACCCCATCGAATTTGGCTCGTTTGAGTTGTCATGATGAGTACTTTGTCTTTAGATGGTATCCAGGGTCTGATGATGGAGCTGGAAGGTGGCCATAGGAACTCCGATATAAAACGACACAACCCCATCTATTTTGGACTCGTTTGAGTCTTGTTTATGAGTACTTTGTCTTTCGACCGTATCCAGGGTCTGATGATGGAGTTGAAGGGTGGCCATAGGAACTCCGTTATAAAAAGACATAACCCCATCGAGTTTGGACACGTTTGATTCGTCTTGATGAGTACTTTGTCTTTAGATGGTATCCAGGGTCTGATGATGGAGCTGGAAGGTGGCCATAGGAACTCCGTTATAAAACGACATAACCCCATCGAGTTGGGGCTCGTATGATTCGTCTTGACGAGTACTTTGTCTGTATATTGCATCCAGGGTCTGATGATGGAGCTGAAAGGTGGCCATAGGAACTTTGTTGTAAAACGACATAATTCCATCGAGTTTGGGCTGGTTTGATTCGTTTTTAAGAGTACTTTGGTCATAGAGTTTGACGATGAAGCTGGAAGGTGAACATAGGATCTCCGTAATAAAACGACGTTACCCCATCGAGTTTGGGCTGGTTTGATTCGTTTTTAAGAGTACTTTGGTCATAGAGTTTGACGATGAAGCTGGAAGGTGAACATAGGATCTCCGTAATAAAACGACGTTACCACATCGAGTTTGGGCTCGTTTGATTCGTATTGATGAGTCATTTGGCGCTAGATGGTAACCTGAGTCTGATGATGGAGCTGGAAGATGGACATAGGAACTCGGTAATTAAACGACACAACCCCATCGAGTTTAGACTCGTTCGATCCGTCTTGAAGAGTACTTTGGTGCTAGATGGTAACCAGGGTCTGATGATAGAGCTGGAAGATGGCCATAGGAACTCAGTAATTAAACGACATAACCCCATCGAGTTTGGGCTCGTTTGATTCATCTTGATGAGTACTTTGGTGGTAGATGGTAACAGGGTCTGATGGTGGAGCAGGAAATTGGCCATAGGAACTCAGTAATTAAGCGTCACTACCTGTCGAGTTTGATTCGTCTTGATGGGTGGATTGTTTTTGATGGGTGGTGAGTGGTGGTGGTTTGGTAGACGTGAATATGCGACACCATCTTTGGTAAAATAAGTTCATTCTTTCTTTCGTTCCTTTTGTTATGAATGTGGATTCTGTTTTTGATTAGATGGATGACCCAATCCCAAGGTGAGCACGTGCAGGGTTGAATGGTATGAGGGTGTATAAATATGTCACATCGCTAACGTTGCGCTTGCGCCTCAGGGGATACCCTGAGGCGCAGGGGATACCCTGAGGCGCAAGCGCAAGGGCAAGGTGCAAGGGCGAATCCTGTTATACTGAAGCCCTTATCCCCCTACAATGGACCTCTGGGGGGATGGACCGTTTTTGACTTATACTCGTGGGAACAACATGAACAAAAACATACTAAAAAGTTAAAAATAAAATTAAAAGAAAAAAAAACTTTTTAAAAACAAGCTTTTATTACTTATTTATAAAAAGAACTAAAAAGTTAAAAATAATTTAAACCTGATAAGAAAAATAAAAGCGTGTTACATTTTCATTGCAAAAGAAAAACAATGAAGGTAATTATGCTAAAAAATGTAACACGCTTTTATTTTTCTTATCAGGTTTAAATTATTTTTAACTTTTTAGTTCTTTTTATAAATAAGTAATAAATGCTTGTTTTTAAAAAGTTTTTTTTTCTTTTAATTTTATTTTAACAATAACCGCGCGATTTTTTCTCTAAAAATCAGTCAATATGACGAGTAGGAAATATCGTGCTATTTTTGGTTGTATGAATTCGTCAATAACGCATCCAGACATAAGTTTTTTTTAAATAACCTGGAAACTCTGAAAGGTAAGACTATAATAGTTATTTATGCAACTGTTGTATAATGAGGGGTATTAAAACACGAATGTGGGTTTATCACACGAGGCGCAGCCGAGTGTGATAATAGTATCACATGAGTGTTTTAATACCTAATTATGTACAGTTGCATACAAGACTTTATCTACATCCATGATATGAATCCTCCATATAAAAGGTTCTGAAACCATAGGGTGTTGTAGTGTTGTAAGTAGAGCGTGCAAAACCGGAAGGTCTTCAAAACCGGTTTTGAATTCCGGGTTTGAACGCCCAAAACCGGAAACCGGTGTTAGCCCCGGTTTCGGTAACATTTTTTTTTTTTTTTAACATAGTTGAATTATAACAACAAAACAATATTTTCAGATACACAAATAAAACAAATTGTATCAAACCTCTTTTTAATCAACCATTTATGCCAATACCAAGAAGACCACATTAATAGTTTGGAATATGGATAACATGAACTTAAAATAATATAAAGATTAACTAACTGAGATCAAATCAACAACAAGTAAGTTTGTGGTATCTCTAATCGCATTGTCAGTTTTGGCAGAAACTACAAATCCAAGTGTTACGAGAAATGCGTATTTTGGAAATGTGTACCCACTGTTAACTGACGGTGTTATATTGGGGAAACTCGACAAACGTACAATCTACATTAATTCTCCAAAAGAAATGTTTTAAGACAATATGCAACATGCATAGTACCGAATCATTAAGAAATCGAAAAGATTCAAAAAAACGTCTCGATTTTTTTAATCTTGAGCTCATTAATTGCGAACTACTAACAACATTATAGGATTCATATTTGACTATAAAACGAGATCAAATCAACTGTGTACCGTACACTAATTTAAATAAACAATAATATTTTTATCCATGACACCGCTGTTCTTGATAATTTGTTCATAAGAATAGAAGTGCATCTAATATTTTATCAGATCATAGCGTACTTCTTATTTTGTTGCAAAAGTACCCAGCACTCGAAAAGGCTTTCCCACTCTCAACACTGTTGGTAGTACACACATCAAATAGTTACGTCATGCTTTCATACATGGCTTCTTCTACCT
Organism: Xestia xanthographa; assembly: GCA_905147715.2. NCBI lineage: Eukaryota > Metazoa > Arthropoda > Insecta > Lepidoptera > Noctuidae > Xestia > Xestia xanthographa. Next base: position 11,100,910 of record LR990646.1, read on the forward strand.
TGACAAACCATGCAAGGTCGAAATAAGACCGATTCTTGGGGGTTTTCCTGCATTTATCCAATTCCTTATCAAGCTGCTCTTGAAGAGTTAGCTCATCAGCTACAACTTTAGCGTCAGATGATAACGATAACGATGGCACGGACTACTCGGAGACAACTACGGCGATGGTATCAGAGTCCTTGAGCTTATATTTTAGCTGCTGCAATAAGTTTGTAATAGTCGCAGATATGTCAGCACCATTGGGTTTGGCAAAAGTTTAAGGTAAGGTTTGAGTTTGGGCAGGCGGGATCGGTCGGTCGCAAGAGTCGCTTCGTGGGTGCGGGGGTCGCGGAGGGAGAAGTGTAAGAGGGTGTAGGTTGCGTTCGGATTTATTTGATGACTCTCAATTGAAGATTTCTTAATTAAGTTCGAAAAAAGTTGATTTAAATCAAAATGTAATTCAATAACGGGAAAACCGGAGTTAACTCCGGTTTTGACTCTCAAACCCGGTTTTCAAAAATCCATGTATTTTGTCCGGTTTCCGGTTTTTGCCAAAACCGGAAAACCGGTTTTGCACGCCCTAGTTGTAAGAAGTCTATGTAAATTCATAACAAGTTTAATTGCTGAGTATTTAATACAAACAAACCGAAATATAAATATTTACATTTTGATTGTACAATTATTAAAATGCACAAAACTTGTACCACTCATTTTTGTAAACAACAAAGTACATAATGCAATACTAATTTCAAACAAAAATGGCGGGATACGACGTGAATTCGAATTAATCTATAAGTTTTTTTTTATTACGTCTCTGTGGTAGTGCATCGTACGTGCTAGACAATGTTCATTTTTTAAAATGAGTTGCATAATGAAATTCAGTACAACATTATAACACCCGTTTGGATGTTATAATGGTTATTATGACACTGGCTGTTTTAATGTTGGCCATAAGCTAACTGTTTCAGATACTTTTATAGAGGATTTATAGCATGGGTGTAGATAAAATAATTTTTCATCCCTTCTATTCGAAAAGTGTCGTTTTGTTCCCCGTTTAGCGGGAGCAAAGTAGCTCTTTTCTCCACTAGACTTTTTAGCGGGCAGTAATGAGATTTGAATTTGGAACATGAATCGTTCATTGAAATCGAACGAAAATTGTATAGATGACTGGCTGTAAGTGTTTGCTGTACGGTGCGGGGGTCAGCACGCGCATTGTAGAAAATATTAAATTAAGAGTTGCAGATAGTTCGCCCATACCGTTCTCACCGCGCTCTTCTACATCAAAGGAACCTTTTCCTGAGCACCAGCCAGATACTGAGATTACAAACACTCAAAATACTGGATGACTTTTTAATCACTTTCCAAAAAAATGGGTATATTCGGTGAATGGAGTAGAAGCTTAAAGCATAACTAGTTTTGTTTTTCTATTTCCACAGTTTAGAAAAGAATTGATCCATCATCAAAAAACGCTACAAATTTCAAGTAAACTTTTCATATTAGAACAAAGAAAGAGTAATTAAAAAACAAAAAATGTATAAATAAATCCACAACTATATCAATCCCAAACAAAATACACACAGTGACAATAAATTTTCAAAATTTTGCCAGTGCCATTTATATTTATATCTATTAGATATAAATATAAATTTGTAATTGACCTTTTATAAATTCATATCATTTTTTAAATTAAACTTATTCATTAATTACTTGGGGGAGGCCTATGTCCAGCAGTGGACGTCTTTCGGCTGAAATGATGATGATGATGATTAATTACTTAAAAGTGTCTCTTATTTATTTTCTCATAGAACGAGATGAAAAGTAGAGTATATGACTCGAGAGCAAACATAATTTTCCCTCAGGCGATGTACTTTGAATCCCTCGCTACGCTCAGGATTCTATTTTAGAATCCCTCGCTATGCTCGGGATTCTATTCTAGAATCCTTCGCTTCGCTCTGGAATCAAAATAGCGCCCTCGCCGTAAAAATACTATTTTGCTCCCTTGTCATACAATCTACTATTACTTACTAGTAGGTAGGTACATAATGTGTGTCTTTTTAATGGATAAGTATTTCCTTTTATCTCACGAAAAAAAAGGTGTTTGGATTAATAAATAAAGCGAATAGAGTAACGGAAAGTTATTGAGACGAGTGAAATAGGTAGTTATATGCGGTTCTGAATGAATCATGATACGGTAGGTACCTGCCTACTTACGCTTGTGTTAAAACTTCGGTGCCTATACTTTAAAATTTAACAATAAAGCATTTCGTACGACTCAGTCGAGGCGCAAATATTTTTTGGTCGCAAATTTATATGCCCGATTTGTTTTTCAAACAAAAACATGTTTTTTTAAATTAAATCTACCAATCAAAAAACAACACGCATTTTTCTTGAACACTTCCTATTCAATATACAAAGTATTTCATTTATTTATATAAAAAGGATATTTACAATCACAAAACTAAATAGAAACAGAAAGTAGGCAAATGTAATTAAAATGCTGGAGACGGGCAGCCCTAACGCATGTTTACGTACCGCGCGGCTGTAGGCATTTATTTCTATCATGCGGCCGAGTTACACTACTGTCTCATAATATTACCGTGGTAATATTATGAGACAGTACTTTGACAAAAATGCCTTAACCTATAACAACATATTATGTTGTTATAGCAGCAGCAGAAACACTTTAAACTTTAACACTAGAAAAAAAAACAATTTTTAGTGGTATATTATACCACTAAAAACTGTTTTTTTTTTCTCGGTATTAATAACAACAGCTAGACTCATTTAAAATATTTAGATGTTTGAGGGTTGTGATTTTAAATCGTAGGCAGCTGTTCAGCTTTTTAATAATTAAGTAATTAATTGGTGACCAAAGAATTTTTGTTTTGAGTTGTTGCGAGTTGTAGGTAGGTAGGTACAGTCACGGACTATAATTGATAAGCCACTTTCAAGATTTCCAATTTCGCAGTTTTATACATTCACGAGATTACACGATTAAACACGAACTCAAACCGAATGCTCAGAAACAAAATGACACATTACTAATAATCGGAAATAGTCTTATCCATAGAGGTTGAAAAATGACTTATAAGATGTCAATGATAAATCCATACAATGGTGCTGACGTGAATCCCAATCTATTTGATACTGACCTCCTTTGTAATAGTTCTTATTAAATACTCCTTATTTCTGAAAACCTATCCGAAGCCAGAGTGACAGTTGAAATGTCGATGTCAGAAAAGATAAAATGTCTCAGTACGCCAACGTTACTATGGCTACGCTAAAACAATTGTCGCTAGGTTACGGTTGCTACACCTGCAATTGGTCGACTTTAGGTAGTCACTCTGTACTATGTACGAATATAACCGACTAAACCCGATTTGCATTACATGGCTAAAATACGAATGGTGGCAAGTGGCTCATCATTTATAGTCCGTGACTGTACTTACCTAATTTATAGAGACGTTAATAAGCTGAGATAAAATGCCGGCTCCACACGCTTGGCGAACAATGGCGAACAGCAAACACAAATCAACAAACACAAACATGTGGATGGGTGTTTGTTTATGTTCGCCTGTTTGTGTTTGTGTTCGCCTGTGTTCGGCGTCGGTGTCGGTTTTTCTTCACAAATCAAAGGATGTTCGGCAAACAGTTTGCGATGTATCCAGACGCTTGGTAGCAATCAATCAGTACGGCGCGCGAGCTTGCACGCGGCGGACGTTTCTTATTTGTTTGCAGCAGTTTTTTGCGCGCAAAGCGGCGTACTTATGAAATTATTATATTTATATATATTATTATTATATATTTTTATTTATTTTATTTCTTTCATATGAAGATTTCTGTGTATTTTGATCATCCACCATCGTCTGCGTTTTGTTCTGTTTCTTTTAACTTGATTTTGCTTGAATTTAAAATAAAAATAAGACAACCCGAAAGTTATAAAATAAATAAATAAAAATAAATAAAATCATTTATTTCAGGTCCGAAACAAAAATACAAACACATACAATTAAAATTGCAGAATTACATTAAGATTACATTCGAGACATTATTTAAAATTAAAAACAAAAATAGAAAGACACAAATACAAATACATAAATAATTGAAATGTCAGAATTACAATAGTAGTACAGTAGTAGTAGAAACATTAATGAATTAAACTTGATTAAATTAAAAAAAAAAAAAAAAAACAGAAGTAAAAATACACAATCAATTCAGAATAAATAAATAAATGTCAAAATACATTATCAAAAGTGGAATTACAAGAAACATAAAAAAAAAATGTATTTATTATTTTAGTTATAGCTGCAACAAGCTCGTCGTCCGCCATGTTTGCTGATCCGGAATATACTAACACGTTCGTCGAGCTTGAGGATGCTTGTTTGTGTTGGGTGATTGTGATCGGTGTTTGGGACTTTGTTTGTTGTGTTTGGTGTTTGTGACAAACAGCCAGCGTGTAGAGCCGGCAAAAAGTTACTTACTCGTAACTTGGCGAACAATGGCAAACAGCAAACACAAATCAACAAACACAAACATGTGGATGGGTGTTTGTTTATTGCCGGCTCCACACGCTTGGCGAACAATGGCAAACAGCAAACACAAACCAACAAACACAAACATGTGGATGGGTGTTTGTTTATTGCCGGCTCCACACGCTTGGCGAACAATGGCAAACAGCAAACACAAATCAACAAACACAAACATGTGGATGGGTGTTTAATTATGTTCGCCTGTTTGTCACCGACGCCGAACACAGGCGAACACAAACACAAACAGGCGAACATAAACAAACACCCATCCACATGTTTGTGTTTATAAGGAGAAAGCACATTTTTAGGGTTCCGTAGTCAACTAGGAACCCTTATAGTTTCGGCATGTCTGTCCGTCCGTCCTCGCTTAATCTCTGTGACCGTTAGCACTAGAAAGCTGAAATTTGGTACCAATATGTATATCAATCACGCCGACAAAGTGGTAAAATAAAAATTGAAAAAAAAACATGTTTTATTAGGGTAGCCCCCCTATATGTAAAGTGGGAAGTGATTTTTTTTTTAATTTCAACCCTAACGTGTGATATATTGTTGGAAAGGTATTTAAAAATGAATAGGGGTTTTCTAAAATCATTTTTTGATAATGTCAATAATTTCGGAAATAATCGCTCCAAAAGTAAAAAACAATGTGTCCCCCCCCTCTAACTTTTGAATAAGTTTAGAAAATATGAAAAAAATCTGAAAAGTAGAACTTTATAAGGACTTCTAGGAAAATCATTTTGAACTTGATGGAAACAACAGTTTTTGTACAAAAAAGACAAAAAGTTGTACAAAATAATTTCTGGACTAAGTTTGTAGTATATTCGTATAATTATGCAAGCATTTTTACATAATGGATACCCACCTTTAAACTCATAAGTGGGAACACTTATTGTGACGGACGGGAAACTACGGAACCCTACGCTGAGCGTGGCCCGACACGCTCTTGGCCGGTTTTTTTTCTATAGAAGGATTTTTAAGCTATTGCATAGCTTTTATCGCGGGCTCTGAGCGCGGCGTGGCGCGGTGACCGAATCAAGAAATTCTCAAAACCTAACGAAAAATACCTGACACCACGCAGATTTTTTTCTTAAAAAAAAAAAAATGTTAAGTATGCAATAGCTTTACCGCGACAGTCTGCGAGAGTGCCACATGTATTTTTTTTTTCAGACGTCTTCAATGGTTGCAACTGATCCGGCGAGATGATTTGGAAAACAAACCTAACTTTAGTTCCTACCAAGTTTGTGAAAAACATTTTAATTTGGAGGATGTATTACATTCATCAAAAAGAAAACTTTTAAAAAAGAATGCCCTACCATTGTTGATGCTGCCAAACTTAGCTAGTACTGATACAGGAGTCTCTCTAAAAGAAGATAAACAAACCCAAACTGCTCCGTTGGTAGGAAATGACAGGAGTACACAGACTGAAAATGAAACAAATGAAATCTTTGCTCAAACCTCAACGAGTCTCTCTAGCAACACTCCAAGAAAAAGAAAATTGAAACTTGAACTCCTCCAATGCAGAAAAAAAAAAATTAACCGAAACTGAAAATTAAACACAAAAAGCTGAAAAAAATACTTTCCATCGACTTTGCGATACATTTTTGACCGACAAACTAGCTCTCCTGATAAAACCGCAAAGTAAACTAAAACAACATGAAAAAGGAAATCGATATGATAAAGACTACATCATTTACTGTTTAACCCCTTGTCTGTGGGACGGCCAAATTGGCCGAGCAAAAAAATAAGCCAGATCTGTGGCTCGGCCAAAGTGGCCGAGTAGTCTCTGCGTTCGTATTTGACATAATTTTAATGATGAACTTGTTTCTATCTCGCTTAAATTTGCACAGAGTCTAGGAGAAAGAACAAAAAAGTCATTTTGCCACAGTTCAACAACGAACGAAACTTCTAACTGACCAATATACCGCTCCTCAGTTGCGAAAGGCGCCGCGCGCCAACTGGTCGTCACAGAACAAATCACACTCGCCGCCTGACCGCCGCCGCGTACGGACGTGCCGCTACCTGCGTTGTGTCCCGCCCGCTGCTACCTGCTGTCACCGATTCGTCACGACTCCGTGACGTCATCAGTAGTCCCAGACTACACTCAGTCGTAGCATTACTACAGTTTGCGCCTTGTGCACGAACTTAGTGTTGCTACGCCGTAACGGATCATCTACATTTGTAGTTGGTTCGATACGTCAAACAAAACTGTCTTTTTCAAGACAAGCATTTCCATAACAGTTCCATCGTCCTCGCGTGTTTTTGCCCTTCAGGGAAAAACCACAGTTTCGTGGTTCTTGGTGGAAACCTTACGGTGCCAACGAAGCCAAGAGGGTGGTGACCCAATCCTACCCGCCAAACCCCTTCAGGGCGAGGCATTCCATTGGAGTCGAGAGCTAGGACCTTGGCCTTGGGGGCTTCCCTCGTCAAACCTAGTCTCTGGTTTCGTTCACAGCAACTCACCTAGTGTCGGTTGGGAGTGTCTACCCCTTCGCACTAGAGCCCCTTGCGGGCCTAGGGCCCTGTCGCACAATAAGACTGGCGACAGGTTAACAAGCTTAGGGCACACCTTAGGTACTCACCTCCCTGTTCGCACAAGTTCAGGGAGGCCACACACCCCTGGGCCCACCCACCCGGGGAGTTAGGTTGTTAGGGTGATAGGTTGAGCTTCACTCATGTCAGCTAACTTGTAGCTGGTATAGGCCCGTTTTTCAATTATGGCTGACAGACTTCTTTACAAGTTTGTCAGACAGGTACTGTTTGAGGATTCTTACTTCAAACAGAAATATGGCGCGACGTTCGACGAACTCGAACGCGCAGCGTTCGCCGAATACAGCGACGCACCCGGTAGCCCATTAGCTTCAATGGACGCCGACACTTTCATTCTGGGAACGCCCGAGTCGGCGCCCATTGAACCTAATTACCCGACCTCGCCGCGTCTCGCCGACAAAGGCGTTCCGAGTATTAGGAAACCCATTGTTCCGAAGGCCATTGTTTCGGAAACAATAGTCCGTCCCGCAGCTGCGTCCGATTCTCCTTCCGAGAATATGGACACGTCAGTCCCGGTCTCCGATCCCGAACCGGATTTCTCCTCCGCCTCGTCCTCCGAAGACGACTACCAAGTCGTCGGAAAGGGGAAGAAGAGGAAGGGAAAAAGTTCTAAGGCAACTCAGGCCAAGAAACCCGCCGCGAACGTCTCGGTTCCCGCTCCCACTCCCGTGACTTCCCGCCCTCCGTCCCCCGCTCCGTTGGTCGCTGCTCATACCAGCAAGCCAGCCGCCATTAAACCCGCCGCGAAGCCCGCCGCGAAACCAAAAAAACCGAAACCCACTCCCGCGCTTTTCCTACAGGATAAGGCGAAATGGACAGAATTGTCCAAAGCGTGTATGGATCAAAAGATCCAATACACTAGCGCCCACAGCACCCCAAAGGCGATTAAGATAAAAGTCCCTACGTCCGACGACTATAGGGCCTTAACTCGTCTTATGATCGAACGGAAATACGCTTTCCATACCTTCGGTCTCCCTGAGGAGACACCCACACGCGTCGTTATTAGGAACATTCCTAAGGAAATTCCCTCCGAGGACGTCCTCAACGACCTCATCAGCCAAAAAATCCCTGCCACAGCTGTGCACCGCCTTCACAAGGCGCGTGGTGGCGACCAGTACGACATGGTACTGGTCATTTGCGACCCGGTGGAAGGGCACCACCCAATCTTCAAAATTAAATCGGTTTGCTCCCTTTCAGGAATCGTGATTGAAAGGCCGTTCAAGTCTCATCAGATTGGACAATGTCACCGTTGTCAGACATATGGCCATAGCCAAAAGTACTGCTACGCGCCTCACAGGTGCGTTAAGTGCCTAGGCAACCATGGCACGGCCGATTGCCCTCGTCCTAAGGACACCTCTCAGGCTACAGAGCCACCTAGTTGCGTCCTCTGTGGCCAGTCGGGTCACCCGGCTAACTATCGCGGTTGTCCCAAGGCCCCTAAGTCCTCCTCCTCAAAGCTGGCGAAGCGCGCCAGCGAACGGCAGCAGAGGGAAAGCCCCTCCATCAAGATTCCCTCCTCCCAATTGCCCGAACGTCTCAGTCCTCAGAGACCCTCACCCTGGAACTCTCTGAATCACCAGAGAGCCTTTCCAGCACTTGGTAAGGCAGAGACCACCACCATCCCAGGGTTACTTGACACCCCCGTCCCGCCCCCTGCGCCACCAGCGCCCCGAGTGGCCGCTCCTATAGCTTCCCCAAAGATTGCTCCCGTCGCTTCTCCCGCGCCCTCTCGCCCCGGACCTCCAGGCCCCGCGGCCATCTCAATGGAAACCTCTTTCCAAACGATCGCAAGATTCTCGGTCTTTGTAGGTACTGAAGCAGATAGCTTAGCTGCTGAACTTAGGAGTGCCCCCATTGACATTGGAATCTACAGCGAAATCTTCAGCCGCTATCCCGAGATAGAGCAAGCCCTAAGAAACCTTAAATCCCCTTGAGTATGGATAATACGAACTTAGGTAAATTCAAACCGCGATCCCTTAAATTAGGTTTTTTCAACGCAAATGGCCTCAGAAGCCAACGTGATGAGATCGCCACTTTCCTCCGCGACCATCAAATTGACGTATTCCTCTTACAGGAGACCTTCCTTTCGCCCAGTCACCGTGACCCGAAAATAGCCAACTATCAAATAGTTCGCAACGATCGGTCGCGTTGTCACGGTGGTGGCACTCTAATTTATTACAAAAAGGACCTGCATTGCATCCCCATAGTACCCCCTCCGTTAGAGTCTAAACTCGAGGTATCCATCTGTCGGCTTGGCATGACCGGTCATCCGCCGATCACCATCTTATCGGCTTATATCCCTCCCGGCGGCACGTCCGAGGAGCACTCGCTACTCACCAAGGACCTTACTGTCCTCTTCGGCTTGAGCGACTCCGTTATTATAGCGGGCGACCTCAATGCCAAACACCCTGCCTGGAACAGCACGCTGACCTCTCCTAGAGGAAAATTCGTGTACGACCTAGGAGTCTCCCTTAACTTCGACCCTATCGCTCCTATGGAGCATACTCACTATCCCCACGACCCGAGCAAAAGCTCTGACGTGCTAGATATCGCGCTTCTCAAAAATGTCAACCTTAAGTTGCATTTGATCGAGACTCTTCACGAGCTCAACTCAGACCATCGCCCTGTGTTTATGCACTTGCTCCCCCGCTCTGGTCCTTCCGACCCCGATCAGCCCCCGCCTTCCCAAGTGATTACCGACTGGAGGAAAGTCAGCGATAAGCTGAATTCTCTCTCGTCGCCGCACCTGGATACCATCCCCGACCATATTGTCACAGTCGCAGACACGACAGCCGCCATCAACTCCTTTACAGAGCACATTCAATCCGTACTGACGGATTGTTCACGGGAAGTCCCAGCCCTGAGCGACCAGCGCTGGAAACTACCCGATGACGTACGTGATCTGATAAACGAGAAGAACGCGGCTATCCGTGCCTACAGCTCTTTTCCCTGTGACTCGAACAAAGCTCACATGCGCTACTTACAGCGTGCTGTAAAGAAGCGCACCAGTGAGTTTCGCTCGAATCAATGGGACAAGATGCTCAGCGAACTCGAGCCCACTCATCTAGCTTTCTGGCAACTTCAACGGAAGTTACGTGCCACCGAAGAGGCTTCGATGCCTCCTCTCACTCGTCCGGACAAGAGCCTCGCGTTCGAAGACTCTGAAAAGGCCGAATGCCTAGCCGACAGTTTAGAATCTCAGTGCACTCCCAGCACGCAACCGGTAGATAGTCAACACCTTGACATGGTAAACGCGGAAGTCGAACGTAGGGCCGCCCTTCCCCCTTTTGAAGACCCCGATGATCCTATACCTGTAGTCACCCCAGACGAAGTGTACGACATCATTAAAGGGCTTAAACCGCGTAAAGCACCCGGGTCCGATGGAATCACTAACAAGGTGCTCAAACTTCTTCCCGGTCAGTTAATAGTCTTATTGGCAGCCATCTTCAATGGCGCCCTAAGTAACAACTTCTTCCCCCAAGTATGGAAAGAGGCCACTGTTATCGGAATTCCCAAACCCGGTAAACCTAAGACGGACCCCGCGAGCTACCGTCCTATCAGTCTCCTGAAAGCACTCGGAAAAATCTATGAGAGACTTATTTATAAGCGTCTCAAAGATTTCGCCGAAGCTAAGAGCCTCATTCCCAACGAACAGTTCGGCTTCAGGACCGAACACTCTTGTATTCAACAAACCCATCGCATCGTCGAACACCTGAGCGCTGGTTTCCAGCGTTCGGCGATGACGGGCGTGTTGTTCTTCGACATAGCGAAAGCTTTCGACAAAGTCTGGCACAACGGCTTATTATATAAGCTGTATCAACTAGGAGTGCCGGACCGCCTCGTGCTCATCTTGCGAGACTTTTTGTCGAATCGCACGTTCCGATACCGCATAGGAAAATCGCTCTCTGCTCCCCACCCTATTCGCGCCGGAGTCCCCCAGGGCTCCGTCATCTCTCCGCTCGCATTCACGTTGTTCACTAGTGACATTCCCAAGAGCAAAAAGGCTCAGTTAGCCCTGTTTGCGGACGACACGGCCATCTACTACACCGGTCGCTGTAAAAACGCAATCGCCAAAACCCTCCAAACCTCAGCCAACGCATTAGGCGCCTGGTTTAGAAAGTGGAGAATCGAGGTTAACCCCGATAAGAGTCAGGCCGTTCTTTTTTCGAGACCGCGTACTAATGTCACTTCCCCCAATCCGATCACTATGTACGGCAAGCCTATCCCCTGGGAGAAGCAAGCCAAATACTTAGGAGTCATTCTTGACAACCATCTGACCTTCGGGCCACACATCAAAGCAGCTCGCGACCGAGCTGCTTTCGCGATGGGTAGACTCCATTATTTACTGACGGAAAAGAGCAAATTGTCTCTCAGGTGCAAATTGCGTCTCTATACCGCCGTGATCCGTCCCATCATGACCTACGCTTGTGTCGTGTACGCCCACGCCAAGCCTAGATATCTCTATAGGATGCAGGTCCTTCAGAACCGATTCTTACGTAAAGTCACGGGAGCCCCCTATTACGTCCGTAATGACCGTTTACATTTAGACCTTAAAATTCCTACGTTAGCTCAGTTCATGAAGCGCCTCTCCAAGCGCTTCTTCGATTCTGCTATTAAGCACCGTAACCCCCTGATCGCAGCGGCCGCCCGTTACGAACCCTCGCGCATTAGTCAGATCCGCCGCCCAAGGCATACTTTAGTCGATCCCGATGACGCTATTACCCTCCTCCAGGAGAGTAGCCAGGAAACTAGCACGCTTAGAAAGCACAGACGCAAACAGCCGTCATTCCGTCCTCGCCGTCGAGGCCCGTCGCGACGCCCCGATACGAACCCTCCCCGTCACTTGCTCGCGCCAGCCCGCGTTGCTGAGCCAGTAGTTCAAAATCAGTCCCTAATTAATGACACCACTCAGATCCAGCCTGTCCCCTTGCTGTCCTCTCCCAGCGACGCCCTAAGCCGAGGCCCGTACCCCGCAGGGGGTGCCCTTAGCGTGTAGTCGTTTAGTTTGTAAGTTTTATGCCCTGGCTGGAGGCCTTACACTTAAGGTACCCACAGGATTGTCCGGTTAAGCAGACGACAACCTCTCTAGGTTGAACTGCGAGATGCCATTTCTAAAAAAAAAAAATGGTCGTCACAGATTAGAACAAAAAATGTTCTGTGTGCTATAGTGTGTGATATAGTGCGTTGTGTGGTATTGTGTTGTGTTTTCGTCATGCCTGGGTATGTAATAAACATGTTTGAATGTAGAAACAGTCTAATTGTTAGAGATTTCGGCCAGAAATAGTCATTTCAACAAACATGAAAAACCGTTGAAGAGACGCTGATACATTTCGCGGTATTTTGGCACTAATTATTGATAGAAATGCAAACTATGGCTATTACGTGTGTTCTTTATGTATCGTATTATATATGTTAGGCGTTTAATTTTAATATTATCGTATTTTGGTTGTGTTCAATTCAAAATTCTAATTACGTAAAACTTTCGTGAGCCCCGACCAATGAGAATTGCCGCGGCTTGCCGCTGGCCCAATCATAGAGCTGGATTTCAATGCCATCGACGCGCTTGACCAATCAGCGCCGTTGTTTACTAGATTTTTTAGTGAAATTGTTCGTTTTGATTATTGATTTTAATTAATGTTTTTGTTAGACAGCATGCATTTTTATATGCCTAATGTTTTGTAAATATCTTCAACATGTAGAATGTTAAAAAATATTTCAAATTGAGGCAACAAAATATAAACTGTGATGCAATGTTTGAGTGGCTGTTTTTACGCCTGTTTTTAAGTGTCTGCTTTGTTTATTTTATACTAATTAAGTGACGACTTGTAACAGCTGAAACTGTGTTGGTGTCAAGTATGTAAACCAAAAATTATTATTAAAATATAGTTCAAAGTACAAGGCGTTGTGACTTCTGACAATGGAAGTATAAACAAACCCGTTCTTTTGTTTGGAATGCGGCACTCATAAATTACGTCATGTTTTGTTAGGCTTGTGAGATGAAAAAAATGTATTGCGACGTCTGTTTTTTTGTTTGATTTATAAGAACTAATGTGTCTTTGTGTAAGTTAAACAATAACTTGTTGAAAAAACGGTTTTCTTTTTAAATTATAATTACCTTTACACAAGAAACTGGTATTTTTCTCTCACACTGAACACACATTGCAATTACTAATACATTTCATGGCAAAACTATACTAAACCGTACATAACCTGATAGTTAATTTAATAACAATTCCAATGATATAACTGGTAGCGAGCTAACTAACGTAATTTCGGAGATATAGTCGTTTTAATCACGTCCGCCGAATCGGTCGAGCTCCACAGACAGGGCTCCACGGTCGCGCGCATTTTTTAGGTTTGACAGCGCCACAGTTGAGTGGTTAAATTTATACTACCTACATCAGCCCACAAGCATATCGGTTTTTGCAAAGTGCGTTATGTTTACCCTGTCCTTCAACATTGTTCAATCATTATTTCCCAATTACAACTGAAATCAATAAAAGAGAAAGTGAAAGAGCTATGTCTCTTCTTAAATTGAAAGTTGCACAAATGACAGAAATAGAAAAAAAATGTTCAGTTATGATTGATGCTATGTCATTAAAAGCAAATCTATTCTAGAAGACAAAATTACCGGATTCCACGAAATTGAAGGATTGCAGTCTCCTACACCCGCTAAAAATGCGTTAGTAATAATGGTTCGTGGTATGTTTGTAAACTGGAAACAGCCTATATCATATGCATTTATTTCAGAATGTCGAAACTATGAAGAAATAAATAAATGGATTGGTATAGTACTGCAAAAGTTATTCGAAATTGGTCTTAACCTCCGTATTTTTGTGTCCGATCAAGGGTCTGATTTATGGAAAGCTGCCAAACAAAGATCAGTTTCAATTAAAAGACCATAGGCACTACAGTAAGATTAATTCGCGAACTTTTTTGATTGTACCTACCCAACGATGATTTTGTGGAATATATAGAAAAAATGGAGGAAATATTCCGAAATTCCTAATTAAAACCAAACATGTAAATTGTAAAGTAGCTGCAGGTATATAGATAACCAAGTAAAAGATATTCCATTTTCTCCATTCTCCACTTTAAAATTTAACAATAAAGCATTTCGTACGACTCAGTCGAGGCGCAAATATTTTTCGGTCGCAAATTTATAAGCCCGATTTGTTTTTCAAACAAAAACATGTTTTTTAAATTAAATCTACCAATCAAAAAACAACACGCATTTTTATTGAACACTTCCTATTGAATATACAAAGTATTTCATTTATTTATATAAAAAGGATATTTACAATCACAAAACTAAATAGAAACAGAAAGTAGGCAAATGTAATTAAAATGCTGGAAACGGGCAGCCCTAACGCATAGTACCGCATTTATTTCTATCATGCGGCCGAGTTACACTACTGTATTATAATATTGTACGGGTCAGTCCCGTTTTTCGGTTCTTTTTCGTGGTGTCCCCGAAAGAAGCCTCGGGAAACAAAATTGTCCCGTTTTCATAAACTGCAAAGAAATTGCGGCGCAGGCGACTCTATTATTGGGTAGACTAAAAAAATATATACCGTAAAATGCTACAACATTGCCTGTATTTTGACGTTTTTATTTAATAAATTCTTCATTTTAGAGAAAGTCATATGTGTTTTCAATTACAATTCAGTATTGTACTTTAAGCTATCGGGATAAAGCTCTTAGTAGCTAAAAAAAACGGGTTCCCTATGTCAGATCGAAACACTATAACTCCTATTAATCACCAAAAAGTGCGTTTAAAAAAGGATTCTGAAACATATCTCCGACATTCGTTTCGCCGTTGAACGGTTCACCGACAAAACGATTCACTTTTCATTATTTCACCGACAGAATGTTTCAACGGCGAACGATTCGCCCACGAACGATTCACTTTTGAAAATTCATCGATAGAACCTTTCACCGGCGAACGATTCGCCGACCCATCTGTTCATCTGCCCCTTTTTTTTTCGGATGGGAAATCATCAAATGACTCCTCCCGCTCTGGGCGGAGCAGGAGGGAGTGCCAGACTTTTACTGACTAAAACCCATCCATGTTCCTTCATCATCCTTTGTGTTCCGGGGCCACGGTATCTTTTTCGAACAGTTCCGCAACCCCGGCAGGCATCGGCCCTTGCTGACCTCTTCCTATTGCTGACTCTCATTGAGGCGCGTGGAACACGAACGCGCCGTCAACACGGCCTGTCGTCATGAGACGGAAGGACGGCGAGCTAGCCCATAGCCCACCGTCCACAGGCCCGCGCCTACGGTACGACGCAGGCGCACGAGGCATATCGCCTTCAGATCCCATGGCGGCAATCTGGCAAGGAGGTTCGCCGCCTCGCGGGCGGTCGTGAAGTACCCACGGGCCAGCCTTACGGCTACCACCTTGGGGCTTTGGGGCGCGTTCAGGTAGTGGGTGGCACGCAGCCTCAAGGAACGCGCCCACACCGGGGCCCCGTAATGGGTCATGGACCGCACGACTCCCGCGTAGAGCCTCTGGCAGGAGGCGTTTGGCCCCCCTAGGTTAGGTAGGAGCCGCCTGAAGGCAGCCCTAGTCCGTTCCAGTTTGGGGGCCCCCAGGACACCGCGCCGGAGACACCTCTCTCGACATTGCAAACTCCAGTGGAATTACGAACTTATTTCCCCTCAACAAAAGGTTATCATGAGTCCATAGCTCTGTTTGAAAAAGTCCTATTATAGGTTTAAGTTAACCCTAGAATCCCAAACATCAGATTTCAAGGCTTCCGTAGTAAGTAGTATTGTTGTATTTCTTTATCTGTCAGACAAAAATGTAATGATGGAATCTTGACATGCTATTACATGTATTTTTTGTCCTTGTTAATAAATTTGTATATTGACATTAGTATTGTATATTGATATCGATATTGCATATTGACATTAGTCTTCTATACTAATATTGTAAAGAGGTAACATTTGTTTGTAAGTTTGTATGTAGGGGGTAACCTCTGTAGGGGGTAACCTCCTCCGGAAGTAATGAACCAATTTTAAAAATTGTTTCACTGGTACAAGCTACATTATTCGTGAGTGCTATAGCCTATATTTTATTCCCGTACTCCCACGGGGACGGGAACTACGCTGGTGAAATTTCGGGACGTCGGCTAGTATTGTATATTGACATTGTGTTATTATTTATTTGCAGTACCTATATGTCTTGACATGACGTAATGTATTAACATTTTATTTACATTTTTATTTAAATATTATTTAGATTTTTTTAGTGACATTGATTTCTATTGTTATTCATTATTTATTAATTTTTAGTATGCAATTCTTTTGTTTTTATTGTCCAGGTTTATTTTATTTTATTACTTAGATTTGGCTGCCTTGATTTTCAAATTGAATTATATTGTTTCTTTTTTTTAACATTTGTACGCTCTGGCATGGCTGGCATGCCATAGCACCCTCTTTGTTGCCTTGATATACTAACCATTATTATTGTACCTATATGTTAAACAAATGAATAAATGACTTATGACTCCTCCGTAATAAAATTCATCCTTATTGCACAAGGCCTTGCATACTGAATGATTTGGTGAATGTGATGCTCATCTTCAAATGGCTGGACTCTATTTATTTTACTTATAAACAACACCTAGCGCCTATCCTGGCACAGGATTTTGATCTATTACCAAATATAACTTCCAGCGGCTTGTGGTCAGTCAACAAATCAAAAGTTTATTTGCCGTATAAGTACATTCTTGCACGGAAGTAGTTCCAAAGGGTCGCCGTTACCGAAATCGGTAAGGAGGACTATATATATACATTCTAAAGTGCTTTACAGCTCAAACTAGAGCGAGAGCTTCTTTTTCAGTCTGACAAAAGCATTTTTCAACGTCTGTAAAGCTCTTATTGCCTTAAGCAATCACCCGTGGTCCGTTACTATCAGATTGAATGAGCGCCGCTCCTAAACCAACTGGACTAACATCTGCCAATACTATGGTTTTATCTTTTGGGTCATAATATCCAAGTGTATGGATATTACTCAAGGAGCTTTTAACACAAGGAACGACTCTGTTTGTTCAGGACCCCAATGTTGACTAATATTTTTTCTAATTTATGCGCCACTCAGGCGCTATCTGATACATTTGGTGTATGGCTGCATTACACTTGATAGCTATCTGTTACACTTGTATGGCGCGCACCCGCCTCCCAAAAAACTGCATTAAAAACCGTCTAAAACTGTCTCCTCTAGAGCTTATTCCTCTGTGTTCAATTCGTTACTAAATTCCTCAATAATAAAATCGAACATCGCAACACTACTCCATAGACAATTTGCCGAAAAAAAAAAAAAAAACTTTCATTTGACAGACGGTGAACACTCGAATTTACCTGCGCAGCAAATGTCGTGATAACTCTGGTATTTTTAATGGTAGCTGATACTATTATATATCAAAATTATCCTTGTGAACCGTGCTTTATTATTTTGTCAACGTAAATTCGTTTTGGAATCTCGAAGTTGCAATATTTCGCCCGTGAAAAAGTAGTTATTATATGTACCTATAGTGATTGTGTAGTGTGAAGAAATACGTGATTTAGTGACTAAAACGTGTGTGAAATGGGAAAAACCGTGCTTAATTAGTGAGGTGATTAGATTGTTCAACTATCTACACCAAAAAACATGTGGGTTTGTGTGTTTTTTCATCCAACACCGGCTGGCAAAAATTAGTTCCCAGATGTAAACAAACAGTGAGTATCTAGTTTCATAAGTATATTTAGATATGATGCTATTGAGCTATAAATGAGATTGTGGTCTTTTTGGAAAGGAAATATAGTCTAGTTTATTTCTTTAATGTTAAAATGGATAAAAAACTAAGAGAAAACTGATATTTCTAGCGAAATATCAGTTTTTGTAACTATTTTTTGCTATACATTATGACTTGGAGTATATAATTAAAGTATTTCATTTTGATTTCTAGATAAATAGATTTCTTATCTAATCAGCTTGACAACAGTATTTTTGAAATTGCTCTAGGACTTGTAGTTTTTGAGCTACAGGTGTTTTTATCGGATCGGGCAGAAAATGTTTTGAAAACTTGCAAAAATTTTTGCATGTGAGCGCTTGGGGTATTTGCAATCCGCGCGCTTAGCGTCGGAGAGGGGGTTCTGATTTAGTCGCCATAGCTGGGATCCATTTTTTTTACATAGTTTATTAGTCCTAAGAAACTTTGTACTTCTTCTACAGTTTTTTTTGCTCCTTAAAACTATCTAAAACCTTAACGTATTTGTCAAGGGGCCCTCTCAGGCCCGAAGGATCCGTAAATGGCACAAATAACGAACATGCCTTGAGCCCCGCTGTACCGTTTACGGAACAAATCTAAAGGGTTAATTAAAACATTTTTCAAAAATAACTTATAGCTCTAAACCGTTTGCAAATTTTTTCACTCTATGTCCAACTAGTAGTCGATTCAAACGATACCAAACTTTAGTAACATTCTAAACGGGGCATCACTATTAAAAAAAAAGAAGCGCGTCAGTCGTTGAAACGTCAGTGTAGGTAAACATTGAGTGCCGCTCGAGTGATTTATTATGTTTTTGTTTAGATAAGTGGTTGAAAACTTTGTGAAGTGAATGTTTATTACCCTAGTATTGTATAATGCTACTTTGTAGCAAGATATTTACGTAGAACAATGAACCAAAATTATTTTGTGAGCCAACAAAATTTTCGTCGAACGATTTTTTTGTCAACATGGAGTGAACAATTGAAAATGTGAATTTGACTGTTCTAAAATGAAATATGGTCTTGGAAACAGCAAAAACAAGGTAAGTAATAATCATAATTCATTATTTACTATAAGAATAAGCATACATATTCATATTTATATAGATTTCAAGTGTTTTCAAATCGAGGTCAATGACAGTAAAATGACAGTTCGCCGTATACGAATTTTTTGTTACAATCTAGTTGAAATCTGATTAGAATGTATCAGTAAGACTCTTATATGAATTACGTATTAGGTTACTTGTGTATTTGTTACATTGGTTCTAAAGTTTCGTGTAAATTGAATCAGTAGTTTTACAAAAAAAAAATAAGATACGGCCACAGGTCTTAGCGCGGCAAATTCTCATATGTCATCTATCTCATATCCTTTGTTTATAATACTGAAGTGGTTTTACAAGTGCTGTTTATATAATAAAACACGGTATGTTTCAACACGATTCCAAGAATGTTTACGGCTTAAGATAAGAACGACTACAACTCGAGCGATAAGAGTTTTACCAAGCGGGGTCGGATGACGCATGCGATGACGTAACTGCGGCTGCGACGGCGGGGCGGGAGGGAGTTAACCCTTTTTTTGCGCCGGTCCTGAGAGGTCCTTCTTCCGACGATAATTCATGTCCCAAAAATGTTATGCTCTTGACATTAAATATCATTTTTTTCTGTTTTTTTTTTTCATTTTTTTTTTAAAGTCTCTGTCAAAAAGGTCAGCTTCGTATTATGTATGACCAGTCGCGATCAAATATGACGTCATCGGTGCCCATCATGGCTGATAGTCACCGTAACTCATTTTGAGAGACGCTTTCGTATCGATTCTTCTAATATTGCGATTATGTAAGCATAGTGGACATCAAATTGATGACAACTGTGCTTGAAGTGGCTTTCGTGAAAGACGTTACACCGTACCCGGGCTGTTAGTCACCTTAGAGTGATATCCACTCAGTGTGCTACGTAATACCAATATTTTGACATTCTCAGTTGTCATCAAAGTTCGGTGTACAGCCGAAGCTTGATAGTCACTGGATATCAGAAAAATACGTAATAGGCCTGCAGGACATGTTTGAGCCTATCACTGTGTTCTGCGTCATCCTTGCCATATACGACAATGTTATCAATAAAGTTGACGACGCCTTCACAGGGAAGAAGTATCCTTTCTACAATTTTTTGAAAATGCTCTGGCTCTGGCGCATACGATATGCCAAACATGAGCCGCTTATATCGGTACAAACCTCGACTTGTAATAAAAGTTGTTATTATCTCTTGAGTCCTCGCTGATTTCGACTTGGTGAAATGCGTCTTTAATGTCGAGCTTGGAAAAAACCCTTGCTTTATTAAATTTTGTTATTAAGTAGCTGATACATTGTCGGCAATGTGTAGTTTGCTCTCGCGATAGCCTTGTTGGCGCATCGCATGTCTACGCACACTCTTACATCTCCATCCGGTTTGAGGACGGGCACTATTGGTGAGACCCATCCCGAAGGCTTAGTAATAGGTTCTATTATACTTAATTTGACCAATAGGTCAATCTTTTTGTTAATCTTTTCTTTCAGGGGAATGGGTACTCGCCGACAAGGCTGGGCTACCAGTCTTATTGTTTTGTCTATTTAAATCTCAAGTTGCAAGTCTTTTAGGAAGACTTGGCTTGCTTACCGAATTAACTCCTCCGAGTTCTAGTACTTGTAGGGAGATAACAGTGTGCTTTCCTTTGATTTCTCTGGGTCCGATATATTTAAAGCAACTAAAAACAATTCGAACCCCTCTTCCATTTTTCCCATTGCAAACTCATGGACGCAGGATCACCTTCGCAGTGTAAAGCGTCCAGGGGTGGTTTAAGGGACATTTTGGGGCGAGCAACAACAATTTGGTTTTGTTAGTACCAACCGACAACCAGATGCGTCAGTTAACTACTTATAGAAATTTGAATTTAATTTTCTATTTCTTTAGTAAGTACCTACCAGTCGATCATTCGACTTACTTACTACTTGTGACACCTTTGCCACCTTCGCCAATTAAATTAAATTTTGTTTTGTTAGTACCAAGTACGGTATGCAGTTTACTACTTTGGCGTTTTTAGTACCAGTCTATAATAGACTTACTACTCGAGTCTTTAATGGTGATTTCACATCGCTCAATGCAGTGTTTACGTGCTCCATTAGTCAAATTCAATACCGAACATGAATACAATGACAAATTTTAATTACTACTTGCCAAGAATATTAGACAGGTATGAAAAATAATAAGCCAGATCATAATCAAACAAAGTAAGTATACTTACTTAGTACTTTGTTTACGTTGCTGTAATTACATAAAGTCAAGACAATCACAACGAGTATTCTTTATTTACATTTCCCGACATGAGTGACAGGAATTAGATCCGTCAAAACATAGGTACTACTTTGTAATATAATTATACTTTATTGGTGGAACTGGACGGTGGAAGTGGTCAAACACTTTCACACCAATAATTTAATCTCAAACCTATAACCTTTTGTATCTTAATTGAATACATTATGATAAATGATGTTTATTTTCCAAGTAGGTTTTTAGTTTACAAACACTTTTACACGTTATTTTTTTTTAAACTAGATGGGGCCGGTGTTTCGTACCTGACTACTCTGAGAAGTAACAGCCGAAACAAACTCAGAGGTCATAGTCTCGTTTGAAGTCCAGTCATAATCTTGCTCAAATCACATGAGGACTATGCAGATTAGTGTCTGAGATGGTCTTTTGAAGAAAGAACCACACAGATTTGAGTGGACCTGTCCAGTCATTGCAAGCATTTGTCAGTTATCGTGTCATCATCATCTAAGTCGTTATCTTCATTATTGAAGGTCGTGTCTAGTCTGTGTCTGAGGTATTCATCACTCGGTGCACTATACTCTTCCACGTTTGTCTGTCCTCGGCGGTCTTAAAAGCTTCGGCTATTGATAGGCCAGTGAGCGACTTTACTCGGTCTGACCAACGGGTAGGTGAGCGCCCGCGTGGTCTTTTCCCGTCTACTTGGCCAACTACCATCAGCTTCTCGAGGCTGTCAGGGTTTCTACGAGCGACATGTCCAAAATACTTAAGAATTCGCTGGAAGCAGACAGTGGATAGTCTTGTGGTTATTTGGAGCTCCTTAAGAATGGACAGGTTGGTCCGGCGTGCAGTCCATGGAATTCGCAGCATCCGCCTCCAAACCCACATTTCAAAAGCGTCAATTTTTGCCCTTTCCTTCTCCCTTATTGTCCAAGATTCGGCACCGTAAGAGAAAATTGAGAATACCAGCGCACGCACCAGCCTCATTTTGGGTTTGCGGGATATATTGCGATCTTTCCATATCCGAGTGAGTTTAGTCATCGCTGCCTTGGACATCTGGATTCTTCTGGCGATTTCTCTTTCGCTGCCTCCCTCGTTACTGAGAAGAGAGCCAAGGTATACGAACTGCTCAACGAAATCTAGGTCCTTTAGTTCATTGGAGCGAATCAGCGAGCCAGATCTGTCCACCATCAACACCTTGGTCTTCGCCTTATTAATGGTAAGGCCAACTGCTTTACTCTCTTTCTCCACTCTAGAGAGGAGTTGAGATAGTTCCTGCTCAGACGATGCGAATAGAGTGGTGTCATCTGCGTATCTTAGGTTGCTGATTTTCCTGCCACCAATGGATATTCCACCCTCCCAACCATCTAAGGCTCGTCTCATTATATATTCACCGTATATGTTAAAGAGAATCGGCGACAAGATACATCCCTGTCTAACCCCTTTTTTCGGTTTAAAAGGTTTCGACAGAACATTGTTCACCTTCACAACTGTGCTCCCATCCTGATAGAGGTTTGCGATAAGAATGACGAGGTGGTCTGGTACTCCCATTTCTAATAGAATTTTCCACAGACATTCCCACCTAACACAATCAAACGCTTTTGAGTAGTCAACGAAACACATCAGCATTGGAATGTTGAACTCACGACATTTTTCAATAATCTGTCTGACATTCACAATCTGTTCCCTTGTTCCTCGCCCTTGAACAAATCCCGCTTGTTCTACTGGAATCTGCCACTGCAAGAATGCTTTAAGGCGTTCGTTAATGACGTACAGTAAAACCTTGCTAGCGTGGGATATGAGCGCCACCGTCCTGTAGTTGCCGCAAGATTTAGTTGACCCCTTCTTGTGTATTGGTATTAGAATGGATTCCTGCCAATCACTGATCCACTCGCCATTTCTCCATATCTGATTGCAAAGCTTTTGTAGAATGCATATACCGTCTTCTCCTATGAGTTTTAAGTTTTCGGCAAAAATATAGTCACTTCCGGCCGACTTGTTACGCTTAAGCTTCTTCAAAGCGAAATCAATTTCAGATTTTAAGATGTCGGGCTCTTGAGGAGTATCGGAGATGCTGCAGCGCAGGTTTGTTGATGGAGCTGCCTCGTCATCGTACAAGTCTTCGCAGTAACCTTTCCATCTATCTACTACTCTATCAATCTCGGTAAGCAAACCTCCATTTGTGTCTTCTATAGCCCAAGTTTTTGCCTTGAAATCCCGCGT
Source organism: Xestia xanthographa (assembly GCA_905147715.2). Taxonomy (NCBI): domain Eukaryota; kingdom Metazoa; phylum Arthropoda; class Insecta; order Lepidoptera; family Noctuidae; genus Xestia; species Xestia xanthographa. Next base: position 11,124,241 of record LR990646.1, read on the forward strand.
TATGGTCTTGATTTTCATAAAAAGATCTCGAGAGTGCATCTTTTGGGCATGATCTTCAATTTCAGAACATATGTTGTTAAAGTACTGATTTTTATCTTTCCTCGATAGACGCTGTACTTCTTTAGCGAGATTCCTATATTGTTCACGACTGCCATCCTTTGAGAGGTTTTTCAGTAGCTCTTTCTTTTTATTTATTACGTCCCATGTCTTCTCTGACAGCCATGAACTGCGGGGTGCGTCGCGCGATTCCACTTGGCTTTCTTTGTGAGCTGCAAGCAACATTTCTTTGAGTTTTCGCCAATTCTCGTTCACGTCAGAGCTATCATCCATTTGCACATGCGTCGCCAGTTCCTTTTGGCATCGTGCCTTGAATATTGTTTCCTCTCCAGGTGTAAGCCTGCGTCTCTGTTTATCAACAAGCCGGTGGCACTTCTTAAGCTTGATGGCCATTTTTGCGACCAACAAGGAATGGTCACTGCCGCAGTCAGCACCTGGGTAAGTTTTGGTGTTTATTACGCTCGATTTCCACCTTTTTGGAACTGCAATATAGTCAATTTGGTTCCTGCACCTATCTCCTGGCGATGTCCACGTATAAAGTCGTCGAGCATGCTGCTGGAACCAGGTGTTCATTATGGACAGTGAGTTTGCCGCACAGAACTGCAGCCACCGGTCTCCTCTGTCATTCCGTGTGCCCAGTCCAAAACGCCCAACAACATCTCTCAGGTGGTCATCACCGTCTGTGCATCCCACTTTGGCATTTAGGTCTCCTATCAGGATATTCACTTCTCTCTTAGGTAGCGAGTTATAAGTGTCCTCTACCTGATTATAGAATGCTTCGATTTCTTCTTCAGTACAGCTACTCGTGGGTGCGTACACCTGGATGATGTTCATACGACATGGCTTAGTGTTGAGTTTCAACGTAATTATACGGTCGCTAACAGGGCTGTATCCCAGAACACATCTATCGATCTCAGGGGTAACAGATATCGCCACGCCTTTGCTACTCCTGTTGTCAGGGCCAGAAAAATATATGGTGTGCCCTCTGCTCGTTTTGTAGAAACCTGTGCCCCTCATGTGAGTTTCACTTAGGCCTAAAATGTCCAGTTTGTAAGCCTGTTGTTCCTTGTCGATCGTTTCCTTCTTCACGACATCGATCATGCCACGGACATTCCACGTTGCAAGTGCAACCATCTTCCTCAGCGATCGTTGGTCTGTTAGTGGCTTCGTGCCGTCACCAGTAGCATTTTGTCCACTCTGGGCCTGGCGAGCCACCCCAGTGTGTCCAGTAGCATACTTCCCACCACGAGACCTGGAATCATCGTGGCGCCGGGTGGTGGCCGGATTGCATGCCATATTATCTCTCTGTGCGCTCATTTCATACTAGATTTCTTGGGAAAAATAGTGCAGTGGTTTCCCGTTGCCTTCTGCACCAGTCCTTTCGGGGAGTATTTGGCCCCCCAGGCTGCTGCGGCCTCTTCCAGAAGTTGCCTTGCTAGGTGTAAGGTTATACCGCCTATGCTCGGTCGCCATTGCCTCGTCTGTTGTCTAGCAGGGAGCACCGCAGCGACCCTTAGGTCGCTGCCGCCAGCTATTCTGAAAAGAACCACTAGCGCGGGCAGGTGAGGATGACAATAGGGCCGGATGAGATGTTATATCCGTTCTCCCCTTACTCCCCGTCAGGGGAGTAAGGGGAGAACGGAACTCACTCGGAACTCACACAACGGAACTTACTCGTAGTTATCGTGTAGCTCGACTTATAATTCAAGGAGCTCAACTAAACGACGAACAATACCAAAAAAAGGACATTTGGGTAGGTCGCTTATAGTACTCAAACTGCCAGACAGTTGTGGGAAAAAATAAACAAAAAATTAAAATGTGACCCACATGGGTTCCCTATGTCAGATCGAAACACTATTCTGCGTCTCCACATTCACAATAATCACACAGATTACCTATGTATACATTACAAATGTACCTACCAGTAGAAAGAGAGTTTTCATGAACGAACAAATTGCGTGACTTCTGAAAAAATCCAGTGTTATGGAATTGGTAAGCATTCAAATTGAGTAGGTATTCTTCATGAATCGGCCTGACTAATAAAAAAAACCGGCCAAGTGCGAGTCGGACTCGCGCACGAAGGGTTCCGTACCATTATTATCAAAAAAGGGCAAACAAATCACGTTTGTTGTATGGGAAAATTAAATATTAATTTTATTCTGTTTTCAACCGACTTCCAAAAAGAGGAGGTTCTCAATTCGACTGTATTCTTTTTTTTTTTTTGTGTTTGTTACCTCAGAACTTTGGACTGGGTGAACCGATTTTGATGATTCTTTTTTTATTTGAAAGCTGGTGCTTCCCGTGTGGTCCCATTTAAACGTTGTGAACATCTGATGCTGATCTTCGGAGATATACAATGGAACTCTTCAAAACTAGACGGCAAATCTGCCGTGATTGCTGAAATCGCTTGGATGTTTATTGTTTATAAAACCGGCCAAATGCGAGTCGGACTCGCGCACGAAGGGTTCCGTACCATTATCTTACATTAGACAAAACGGCAAAAAAATCACGTTTGTTGTATGGGAGCCCGCCTTAAATATTAATTTTATTCTGTTTTTAGTATTTGTTGTTATAGCGGCAACAGAAATACATCATCTGTGAAAATTTCAGTCTAGCTGTCACGGTTCATGAGATACAGCCTGGTGACAGACAGACGGACAGACGGACAGACAACGAAGTCTTAGTAATAGGGTTCCGTTATTCCCCTTTGGGTACGGAACCCTAACAATATCATGACATAACATCACGCCTGTATACTCTGAAGGGGTAGGTACACAGATGTGTACAATACACCCAGATTTCGACAGTTAAGTATGTTAAGTTGGCGCGAGCGTGTTCCGCGCGCGCCTCAAATGACGTAACATCACGCCTGTATCCTCTGAGAGGGTACGCAGATGTGTACAATACACCCAGATTTCGACAGTTAGGTATGTTAAGTTACCGCGCGCGCCTCAAAGCGATGTCAGCAAAAGGGACTGTTCTAAAGAGATACTGCGGCCCTGGAACGCAAAGGGCTAAGAAGGAACATGGATGGGTTTTAGTCAGTAAAATTCTGACACTACCTTCCGCTCCGCTGAGAGCGGGAGGGGTTAATTGATGATTTCCCATCCGAAAAAAAAGGTATGTGAAGTTCCATAATTATATTGGGGATACGCCTATTACCATGACATGTGTTGTTAACAATTTGACAATAAATTCATGGCAAATATTTGTTTGGGGACAACTAAAAATGGAAAAATAAAAAACTTTTTAACAAAAAATAAAACCGACTTCAAAAACACAAAAAAGTGAAAAATAACTTTAGCTTCAGAAGTCGGTGACAAAAAAAGTAAATCAATCAAACAAAGGTCACCGACTTCACCGACAGACGGACAGACAGACGGACAGACAGCGAAGTCTTAGTAATAGGGTTCCGTTTTTACCCTTTGGGTACGGAACCCTAAAAATGGTCACGTTAAGTAGGTATACTTACACCTACAAAACCACCGAAAAAAGTGTTCCGCGGGGCAGCGCCAGCTCACATACACGCAGTGACGTAGAATAAAGGCAAAACGACCCAATTGGCCCGTTTTCTGCGCGCTCTACATTCTCGCTAGAATCTCGCAGGAGAACAGACGAGAACTTGTGTTGACTCCACACTCGCATGTTTCTCATTAGCGAGCGACTCGCCGGCGCCGCTAAGAAGAGTTGTGCGTGGATAGGTATTGTATGAGCATCAATATGAGCCGGATTTGAACGAACGAACTATGTTTTTTTTTTTAATTAGCCCATTCTGTCTGTGCTGGGCAAAAGCCTCCCCCATTTCTTTCCATTTGTCCCGGTGTTTTGCCTCCTCTGGCCAATCAGTCAGGAACGAGTCCAATTCATCATAATTATATAAATTATAGTAGGTATCTATATTAAAAATTATAAATATGCAAATGCGCACAGCAATAAGCTTTTCGCAACAGTTAATTCTGCGTCCATCGTCATCGAGCATGAGAACTGTATTGAGAACCTTGCGAGTGAGAGTGTTGAGCGCGCTTCAAGTGCGCTCTACACTCTCACGAGAATCTCGGCAAGAATCTCAGTGAGAATCTCGCGAGAACTTCTTTGGGTACACACTCGCAAGGTTCTCAATACAGTTCTCATGCTCGATGACAATGGACGCAGAATTAACTGTTGCGACAAGCTTGTTGCTGTGCGCATTTGCATATTTATAATTTTTAATATAGATACTTTATTTTATATATTTTAATTATATAGGTACTAGCTGTTGCCCGCGGCTTCGCCCGCGTGAAGTTCGGTAACTGTCCCACTGGATCATACTAAAGAGATAATAGTGTCCTCCATGTTAATCCAGGTTAAAAACTATCTATGTGCCACATTTCTTAACCATCACAATAAATTATTATCACAATCACCATCACTATCACAACCGCCATCATTATCACAATCACCATCACTATCACTATCACAATCACCATCACAATCCCCATCACCATCACTATCACAGTCACCATCATTATCACCAATTATCATCATTAACACAACCACACTAATTACCACAATCATTATCATAATCACCATCACAATCACCATAACAATCACAATCACAATCACCATCACTGTCACAATCACAATCCCCATCACTATCGCTATCACAATCACTATCACAATCACCATCACCATCACAATCACCATCAAAATAACTATCACAATCATCATCACAATCACCATCACAATCACCATCACAATCACCATCACAATCACCATCACAATCACCATCACAATCACCATCACAATCACCATCACAATCACCATCACAATCACCATCACAATCATCATCACAATCACCATCACAATCACTATCACTATCACCATCACAAACATCACCACTCTCAGAATAACTATCACAATCATCATCACCATCACAATCACCATCAAAATCAGTATCACAATCACCATCACAATCACCATCACAATCACCATCACAATCACCATCACAATCACCATCACAATCACCATCACAATCACCATCACAATCACCATCACAATCACCATCGCTATCACCATCGCTATCACCATCACAATCACCATCACAATCACCATCACAATAACCATCACCATCACAATCACCATTGTAACAGATCTACTTGCTCCTATTTAAAATAAATGGATAAGCAAACTTGTTCAATTAAATTTTAATAGAGGGGAAAGATAAAAAATACAGCTAGTTATAAAAAACTACCTAGCACGCACTCAGTTTTAAAGTTTATGCACTTAGATGGACAATAATGTGTTTACCACACTGTAAGAACGGGAACAGGCGTCAGGGTAGCAGGTCGATACCGGAGTAACCTTGAAGTTGAGCTCTGAAGCAGTAGAAACGGCGGCAGCGCAGATCTCAGAGTTCACCAGGACAGCTCAGCAGCAAGACAGTGAAGAACTCAGGGCCAGACGTAGGACAGCCCTGCGAAACCAGTAGACGGACAGGCACGTAGTTAGCCTCCGAACATCGGGAGTAGAAGTCCCAGGAGAAACTTTCGTTGGATCCCCTGGGCAGTTTAAGAATCTCACCGCCAAAACCAAGCTGCTCTCTGATACTCCTCAAATCAGATTCCCGAGTAGACTTTTCAGCCGTCCGTCAGCTCGTTTCTCCCAAAGTAGTCTTCCTTTTTCAAATCTTAGTTTTCTTAGTGTCGCCATCATCTCAACTGACAAGTGTAGTCGGCCAGGACATATCCATGAGTGCGTAAATAATTTTATAATATAATTTAATATTAAGTTATAAAATAAAAAAATAAAATTTAAATTATAAAAAAAATTTAAATTATACAAACCAAAAAGAGAAATCATAGAGCTAGACCATAGACTGAGCAGAAAGAGAATTAAAAAACTAACTGACAGTTTGACAATTTGACGCTTGACGTAAATATCACAACATGCAAATTATAATAATATTTTATTTCAGCTATTTCCAAGTTAAAGAATCGTATTTAAATCGATTTGCTGAGTGTAGATATATAAACAAATAAAATGCATGATAAATAGTATTATGAATTGTGAATATAAAGCGTAAGTATAGCATAATACTATACCATCACAATCACCATCACAATCACCATCACAATCACCATCACAATCACCATCACAATCACAATCACCATGACAATCACCATCACAATCACCATCACAATCACCATCAACATCAATATCACAATCACCATCATCGTTATCACAATCATTATCATCGTAATCACAATCGCTATCATCATTATCACAATCACTATCATCGTAATCACAACCATTATCATCATATTCACAATCATCATCATCACAATATCCATCCTCGTCATCACAATCATTATAATCGTAATCACAATCAACATGATCACAATCGCCATCTCTATCTCAACCACAATCATTATCACAATCACCATCATTATCACAATCACCAACACTATCACAATCAAAATCACAATCACCATCACCATCACAATCACCATCACCATCATAATCACCATCACAATCACTACCCTCGTTATCACAATCTTTATCATAGTAATCACAATAATCTACATCAATATTACAATCACCATCACCGTCACAATCACCATCGCTATCACCATCACAATCACTGCCACTTTCACAATCACCATCACAATCAGCATCACCATCACAATCAGCATCACCATCACAATCAGCATAACCATCACAATCACCATCAAAATCACTATCACAATCACCATCATCGTTATCACAATCATTATCATCATAATCACAATCATTATCATCTTAATCACAATCATCATCATCACAATCTCCGTCCTCGTTATCACAACCATCGCTATCACCATCAAAATAACCGACACTATCACAATCACCGTCACTGTCACAATCACCATTACAATCACAATCACTATCACAATCACCATCATCGTTATCACACTTATTATCATTGTAATCACAATCATTATCATCGTTATCACAATCATCATTATCACAATCATCATCATCGTAATCACAATCATTATCATCGTAATCAAAATCATCGTCATCACAATCATCGTCGTCATTATCACAATCATCATCATCGTAATCACAATCATTATCATCTGGATCTCAAAATAAATGCCATTTTCGTAATCAGCACCCCTGATAATCTCGGTATCGACACCCATATTGATTTTTAGACATTTCAACCCCATTGCACCCCAACAAGGAATTGTAGTATTTCAGGTCTGCCACATTAAATATTAAAATCGTTGTTTTTGTAATACACCCGACCCAATTCACCATAAAAACAATACCTATATTGAATTTCAGGCTTTGTTACCCCATTTCCCCCTTTAGGGGTTGAATTCTGAAAAAAAACTGAAACACAAACGTTAACTCATTTATCGATAGGAGTACTCCTGTTAAGTTTCGAATAAAGTAGTCTAACTAATCTTATTTCCCCACGTAATCTTTGGACTCCCGTTCCAACCCCTATGGGGGTGAATTTAGAAAAATCCTTTCTTAATGCACCCCTAAACCTCATAAAGAACCTTTGTGCCAAATTTGGAATCTCTAGACTCAGCGGTTTGGGCTGTGCATTGATTTTTATACTTTGCCACCCCATTTCCCCCTCTTAGGGGTTGAATTCTGAAAAAACCTGAAACCCGTTTCTACTCATTTATCAATAGGAGCACTCCTGTGAAGTTTCGAATAAAATAGTCTAACTAATCTTGTTTTACCCATTCAAACTTTGGATTCCCGTTTAACCCCCTTAGGGGTTGAATTTTGAAAAATCCTTCCTTAGTGCAACCCTAGACCATATAAGGAACCTACTTGCCAAATTTGGAATTTCTAGACTCAGTGGTTTGGGCTTTGCATTGATTTTTATACTTTGCCACCCCATTTCCCCCTCTTAGGGGTTGAATACTGAAAAAACCTGAAACCCGTTTCTACTCATTTATCAATAGGAGCACTCCTGTGAAGTTTCGAATAAAATAGTCTAACTAATCTTGTTTTACCCATTCAAACTTTGGATTCCCGTTTAACCCCCTTAGGGGTTGAATTTTGAAAAATCCTTTCTTAGTGCAACCCTAGACCACATAAGGAACCTACTTGCCAAATTTGGAATTTCTAGACTCAGTGGTTTGGGCTTTGCATTGATTTTTATACTTTGCCACCCCATTTCCCCCTCTTAGGGGTTGAATACTGAAAAAACCTGAAACCCGTTTCTACTCATTTATCAATAGGAGCACTCCTGTGAAGTTTCGAATAAAATAGTCTAACTAATCTTGTTTCCCCATACAAACTTTGGAGCCCCGTTTAACCCCTTTAGGGGATGAATTTTGAAAAATCCTTTCTTAGTGCACCCCTAGACCACATAAGGAACCTACTTGCCAAATTTGGAATCTGTAGACCCAGCGGTTTGGGCTGTGCGTTGATAGATGAGTCAGTCAGTCAGTCAGTCAGTCAGTCAGTCAGTCAATCAGTCAGTCAGTCAGTCAGTCAGTTTCTTCTTTTATATATTTAGATGACGATTTGGACTCGTTCCTTACTGATTGGCCAGAGGAGGCAAAACACCGGGACAAATGGAAAGAAATGGGGGAGGCCTTTGCCCAGCACAGACAGAATGGGCTAATTAAAAAAAAAATGTAGTACTTATAGTTAATATTTTTTTTAATTTGTATTTCACAAAATCCGCGGGCCAAAATGGGCAATTTAGCAGAATCATAATTTAATTCATTTAAAAAAAAAAACTTTAAAACTAACTTTATGAGCATGACTATAAAGTCCATTTTAAGAATTTATATTTCTTAACGTGATTCATATTAGGATTCTGATAAAGCGGCCATTTTAGACCTCCCGTTCTGCTTGAAAATATTCTAGAAATGTCAATTTCAGTTCGTTCGTCCAAATCCGGCTCATATTGATGCTCATACAATAAATACCACGCACAACTCTTCATATCGGCGAGTCGCTCGCTACTGAGAAACTTGCGAGTGTGGAGTCAACACAAGTTCTCGTCTGTTCTCACGGTCTCGCGTCCTTTGTCTCGCGCCAAAAAACCGAGAAAAATCGGAGAACAAGGCGAGAACCTGAGAAGATTATGAGAATCGGTTCTACATTCTCAGTTCTTGTGTTTTTCTGGCGTTCTCGCGAGATTCTCGCGAGAGTGTAGAGCGCGCATCGTGCCAAAAAACCGACAAAAAGCGGAGAAGAAGGCGAGAACCTGAGAAGATTATGAGAATCGGTTCTACATTCTCAGTTCTTGTGTTTTTCTCGCGTTCTCGCGAGATTCTCGGCAAGAATCTCAGGGAGAATCTCGCGAGAACTTCTTTGGGTACACACTCGCAAGGTTCTCAATACAGTTCTCATGTTCGATGACGATGGACGCAGAATTAACTGTTGCAACAAGCTTATTGCTGTGCGCATTTGCATTTATAATTTTTAATATAGATACCTACTATAATTTATGTATGATGAATTGGACTCGTTCCTGACTGATTGGCCAGAGGAGGCAAAACACCGGGGCAGATGAAAAGAAATGGGGGAGGCCTTTGGTCAGCACAGACAGAATTGACTAATTAAAAATAAATAAATATATATTATAGTCTAAGAAAATGAAAGAATTATTGTTACAAACTTACAATTTTAATAATCAAAGTAAAACAAACACAACAATTATTGATTTCTGGCCTCTACACACTAAACTAAATAAAAATCAATTCAATACGATACGTCGAAAAAGAAGTGATGTGCCCGTCCTCAGAGCTGTCCCCAGCAAAAGTAGCTGAACATCGTACTGTCAAATCTGTCTTTGGACTTTGACAGTCTTTATTGTCTATGTGTTCTCTTAGGTTTCCTTACACGGCCTCTCCTGACACTCTGACGTCCTCGGCAGGTTCTGATGGTCCAGCTTCCTCATCGCCGTCGGCTGGAGTGCTTTGTACTTCAGACGTAGTTTCACCATCAACTGAAGGCATGGTTCCATCTGATTGATCTGCACCTGTAGTGTACAACAACTATAAATACAGCCATGTCAAACAGCAAGTGTTTAGGAAAAGAGTGGAAGTTGAATCCTATAGGGATCAAACCATTCAGTCACCATTAGGCTCACATAAGACTAGTCATAACCATTCACCAGGTCTAGTATTCACATAAGACACAACACACAAGGTCTAGTATTCACACAAGACTAGACATAACACACAAGGTCTAATATTCTCACAAGACTAGACATAACACACAAGATCTAGTATTCACACAAGACTAGACATAACACACAAGGTCTAGTATTCACACAAGACTAGACATAACACACAAGGTCTAATATTCTCACAAGACTAAACATAACACACAAGATCTAGTATTCACACAAGACTAGACATAACACACAAGGTCTAGATTTCCAACAAGACTAGACATAATACACAAGGTCTAGATTTCCAACAAGACTAGACATAAAACACAAGGTCTAGATTTCCAACAAGACTAGACATAACACACAAGGTCTAATATTCTCACAAGACTAGACATAACACACAAGATCTAGTATTGACACAAGACTAGACATAACACACAAGGTCTAGTATTCACACAAGACTAGACATAACACACAAGGTCTAATATTCTCACAAGACTAAACATAACACACAAGATCTAGTATTCACACAAGACTAGACATAACACACAAGGTCTAGATTTCCAACAAGACTAGACATAATACACAAGGTCTAGATTTCCAACAAGACTAGACGTAAAACACAAGGTCTAGATTTCCAACAAGACTAGACATTACACACAAGGTCTAGATTTTCAACAAGACTAGACATAAAACACAAGGTCTAGATTTCCAACAAAACTAGACATAAAACACAAGGTCTAGATTTCCAATAAGACTAGACATAAAACACAAGGTCTAGATTTCCAACAAGACTAGACATAAAACACAGGGTCTAGTATTCAAACAAGGCTGTAGGTAACGATACCTCACAGACATTCAATAATTACTCACACGCAAAGAAAGCAGCACACTCATCTGGAGTCCATTCGCCTTTCCAAGGCACCATGAACTGAGCCGCAGCATAGGTCACCTTGCCGTAGGCTCCAGCAATAAGTTTCAACTCGTATCGGCCATTCTCCAATACTCTTATCACCTTATAAGGGCCGCGCAACCCGGAGTCCAATTTTCCTTTGGATTGCGCGAATTTAATTACAAAAGCAAGGTCATCTTTTCAAAACACATGAGGTGGTTGGCGCATCTTGTTAACATTCTTGTCCTGGCGATTTTGATTTTCTTTAAGACGTACAGCTGCTCTCTGCCTGTCAAGTTCTCGCAAGGATCGACGATCACTATTTGAACAGTCCATAGCGACATCACGAACCAAGGTTTGTATTACAGGAGTTGTGCCTTCAATGCCGATCAACAAATTTAACGGAGATGCTTGAGTGGTCTTTTGTTTTGTGATGTTCAGTACAAGCTGCAAGCGCCATAACTCTTCGGACCACTTACTTTTCTTATTATTAGTTTCAACACGTAACATGTTAAGAAGAGTACGCACATATCGTTCCACCTGGCCATTTGCATGATGCATCTCAGGAGTTATGTAATGTATAGTGCATCCCAAATCATTAATCCATTTAACGAAATTTGCAGATTCAAACATGCGACCCCGATCAGTAACTATTAGATGTGGAGTGCCAAATAAAGAAACAGCGTTTTTAAGTGCTTTCTTTAATTCATCATGGTCTTGTCTATAAAGAGGATAAGTTAGACAATAATTAGAAAAAGCATCAACCAATACTAAAATATGCTTGTAGCCATTCGACTCCGGTAAAGGACCCAGATCATCAGCATGGAGGGTATGAAAAGCAACTTCTGGCTTGGTCCATGAAGTAATGGGCTGTAAGGGTGCTCGAGGAATCCGCTTATTAGCTATACAAGTTAAGCAGTGTCCTATGTATTTTTTTTACAAAAGCATGAAGACCAGAAAACCAGAAGTGGTTTAAAATTAATCCAATACTTTTGTCTACACCTATATGACAATTCTCATCATGAAAGATTCTTAGCAAACTTAATCTGTGATGACCTTTCGGTATAAAGCAAAGTAACCGTGATTGCTCACCAACAGGCAAATATCGATAGTAAAGAATCTCATTGTTTTTAACGTAACGACTAGCATCTAACTGTCCTTCTTCTAACTGAGTAATTTTTGCGTTTCCTCAACTCCTGACTGTGCAACCTGAGCCCAATTTCGTGGCTTATCTATGTTATTTACAACATGGATGGGGTTGCGACTAAGATAATCCGCATGAGGTAGTAAAACACCTTTACTATAGACAATTGTAAACGTAAAATCTTGTAAATACACCCACCACCTCGCTACTCGAGGTAGTAAGTCCCTTTTATTTTGCGTAGCCTTTAACGCGTTACAATCCGTAATTACCTTAAACTCTATACCTATAAGTTAATGGCGAAAGTGACGTAACGTTTTGACTACCGCCAACGTTTCTAGCTCATAGGAATGGTATCGCACCTCTGCCCCATGTGTGACTTGACTATAATTAGCAACAACATATTTACGACCATCCATACCTATCTGGAGCAACACTGCACCATATCCTCGACTGCTAGCATCCGTATGAACCTCTGTCACTAAATCAGGATCAAAGATAGCGAGGTCTGTATGTGTAAGTGGTCTCAATACAGTACGCACACCAGAATTCGCCCACTGTCGCAGGTCGTAGCGTCGCACTCCACATAACAAAAAAACATATTTTCATCCCACCTATTCGAAAAGGACGACTTGGTTCGCCTCTAAGTGCACCCAAAGGTGGGGTTTTCTATAATAAACTTTTAGCGGGCAGTATCGTCTCGGTAGTATTCACAGCGCCCCCGCAAGGGGCCGCGGTAGGCGGTATCGGGGCTGTGCCCCCTGACCGCGGAGGCCATACCTCGGTCCGTGAAAACGGACCCGTCCTTAGTTTGGACTATTGTCCAATGGTCTTTTGGACGCATTACATGCGCCCATGTGTGTGGTTGCTGTATTGTGACTGTAGGCGCGCCACAGCGCTGTTGCACAGCGCTGCTTTCTTCACGGTGCCCCGGCGGTCCGTCTCCGCCGGGTGAGACCCCCGGTTACCCGAGGGAAGCCCAGCGGGAGACAACCAGCGACAGAGGCACCGACTTACAGCGCACCTACAGTGGATGTGTGATTCCCGCCCGCCCCACTAACCAGAGCTAGCCGGCAGTGGTACGGGCTGCGGAAACGACGTGTGTGTGTGCGGTATTGTATGTGTAACACCGCCCATGTGTGCGTTTTCCGCGGGCCCGAGGGCCGCGTCCACGCGTGTGTCTACGTGCTTGTTGAGGAGTGCATGTGTGGTTGTAGCTGCGCGCCCTGCCTATATAAACTTAGAACAGGTCGCACAGCTGGGCGTGAGTGATGTGTGTGGAGTCATATTGTGCAGGTAAGCTACGTGTAACGAGGAACAGCTTACCTGGGTCAAATCCAGTGATGAAGGCGGCGGAGGGGGGGCGACCATGCGATGCCGGTCGCGGACGCTCCTGAGTCATCCTTGACGGTCTATCCACTATACAAGGAGAGTAACGCAGCTAGGCCGTCAAGGACGACCAGTTCCACGTCGCGGCCCTGTCTGATGGCCCCGATCAGGTCCATCAGCAGCTGGATGGCGCGGGCTGTGAACTCCTTTTTCTCGGCTTCTGAGCCGGCGGCTGGGCCGGCACTGGTGGTGCCTCTACTGGCACGGGATTCTGTACGTGGTTGGGCCGGGGGCCGCGCCATGCCGGCGCCAGCTGTCGGCCCAACGGTCTTCCTCTTCTCGGGCTGCGTTGGAGCCGCAGCCGGGGTCACAGCCCGCTCCAGGGTCGGAGGCAGGTCGCCCGGTGGTTTTCCCTCAGGTGCGGTGGGGGGCGCGGGTACCTTACCCTTGCCGCCCCGCTTCCTCTTCTTTCCCCTCCGCCGCTTCGAGGAGGGGGGAGCTTCTCCCCTGTTGGTGGGCCCGTTGGCCGCCGCCATCAGCGACTCACCTTGGGCCTCATTGGTGGCCACGTCTGTAGGCCCCTCGGGGACCGTTGCCGGTCGTCGTGAGGCGGTAATGGCGGCGGCTGTACCCGCTCGCCTGTTGGCCCTTATCTCTGCTTGGAAAGAAGGGCACTTGATGTTGTTGGCGGGATGCTCGCCCCCGCAGTTGGCGCACGTAGCTGGTGCGTCACGTGGGCGGGGGCAGTCCCGCGCTGCGTGCCCCTCTCCGCAGCGGACACAGGCGCGCGGCCGGTGGCAGTGGTGCGACGAGTGCCTCCATTTCTGGCACCGGTGGCACTGGGCGGGCCCACGCTTGCCCCGCCAGGCTTCGATCTTGACACCTCTCATGTATAGGAACACGGAGGTGTCAAAAATCCTGCGTACGTCAGGCGTCCTCTTTAGTACGGAGTGGAATACGCAGCCGGGTCGTCCCTGGCTCGCCTTGATGTGGCGAACGTACTCCGGCTCGTATCCCAACGCGCGGAGCTCCTCCTCGATCTCCTGTGGAGTGGTGTCGACTGGCAGCCCCCTGATGGCCACGTTGCAGCTTCGCTCCGCCGGCAGCGAGTAGGCAAACCATGATGTGCCGACCTCCTTCTCCAGACCAGTCAAATAGCGCTGGACCACCCTATATTCGAGTTCACTCTCAGGAGTGAACCGAATTCCAGTGCCAAATGGTTGGGCACTGGGGAGGTGACCCAGCTCTTCTTTGAGGGCCCTGAAGTGAGCGGCCCATCCTGGCAGCTTTTCCACTGTCAGCGGAGGATACCTCGGCCGTTTCTGCGGCTTTGGCTTGGGCTGCGTGGCGGCCGTGTCTCGGGGGGCCGCAAGCTGTGAGGGAGAAGCAGCGTTGTCTGCACTCACCCCATGCTGCGTCCCTGCTTCCGTCGGCGTCGGTAGTGGTGATGGAGGAGGCGTGCGGCGGATGGCCTCCGCATAGGTGGGCGACCCGGCGGTGACCCGTCCCCTCTGCGGCGGCGTGTGGCCGCGCTGCGGCGGCGAGTCGAGGCAGTGTCGCTTCGCCTCCTCCTCGGACTCGTCTGTGCTGCGTCTGCGTCGCATGGGCCGTGGTTCCGACCTGTGGTCGTAGCCGTGGCCCCGCGGTGGCGACGGTGAGGTCATCGTTGGGGTCATGGTGTGCCTCCCCAGTCCACTCGGTCCTGCGGTGTCCGACCCTACAGACTCGAGCGACATGCTCGAGCCGGCTCGCGACGAGCATGCCGACCGTTCTGCCGGCGAATCGCAGGCCGAGGTACGAGGGGGCGCCGGTGAGGCGGGCATCTGGGGCGCCAGGAGAGCCTGGCGCGCACCCGGTGTCAGCCTGGGGTCGCGGTTGGAGGCCCAAGCCACGGACGCAGCCCCGAGGGGCGCAGTCGACGCGACGGGGCGCGCGGCCGTGGCGGCATGAGGTTGCGCGACGGGGCGCGCGGATGAAAATTAAAAAAAAAAAAATTAAAATTATTCATTAATTTTAAAAACTTTAAGGTCGAAGTACGAAGACAAAAGATTGGTAGCTACCGCATATTTAGATCAGTTATTCGAATTGAAAAATGTTACAGTTTGTAATGAACATAATTTAGAGAAGTTTTTAGATACTTTTGCATCATCTGTTCGCGCAGTAAAGAACCTGAAGGTCGATGACCTCTGCGATTTTTTGTTTTTGTATTTGGGTTTAAAGAAATTAGATAATGAAACTGTTCGTTTATTTGAAATGAACCATCGCAGTAGTAAACTGCCAAAATTCAATGATTTAGAATGTTTTGTTCGCGATCATATTAAAATATTACAACGCACTTCGTCAAACCATGAAGTTACAAAGAAAGTACTTACTAAATCCGACCGTCGAATGGATGCGCCTTCGAAGTCACAAAAGTCGACACATACTTATGTGAATACCGCACCTGCACCTGTACAATCTATTTGCTCTTTGTGCAATAGTCAACATCCGCAATTGTACAAGTGTTCTGGTTTTTAAAATTTACGCCTTATGAACGTTATAAGTTTGTTCGAGAAAACAATTTGTGTTTCAACTGCTTAAGTGACAAACATCGGGTTACGTCATGTAATAGTAGTCAAAGCTGTCGTAAGTGCCCTTCGAAGCACCACACTTTACTTCACATGGAGAAAGTTTCTAACAATGCCGCATCCAATGTGAGCACAGTTAGTTTATCAAGCGGTGACACGTCGTCGCAGACAGTCAGTGCGGACTCAGCGATCGCTTCGCAGCCGCAGCCGCAGCCAGCGCGCGACGTTGCCCGCTCGCAGACCACCGTGAGTGACGTCACGTTGTGTTCGATGTCCGCAAGCAGTGCGTGTACTACCGTGGTGCTCGCGACCGCTCACGTTGTTGTTAATGATGCTGTAGGTAATCCGTGTCTTGTTCGAGCGTTGTTAGATTGCGCTTCGCAGAGTAATTTTTTAACTCAAAGTTGTTGTCAACGCCTTGGATTTAATATTAATAATCGGCCAGCCCGCTCAGTAGTTAAGGGGTTCGGTGGTTTAAAATCAACTATTCATGGTTCGATTAAAGTTAAATTTGCCTCGCGTTTTAATTCCGCTATTTGTTTTGATATGGATTCGCTTGTCGTAGATAAAATTACGGAACAATTGCCTACTGTCCCGGTTGACACGTCTTTATTGACCAAATTTAAAGACCTACCGCTGGCAGATGAATCTTATGGTGTTCCTGGAGACGTCGATATGTTGATCGGCGCATCGATTCTCCCGCACCTCCAGTTATCGCGTAAGGTTCAAGGTCATTCGTCGTATCCCGCACCGCACGCCCTAGAAACAGTTCTAGGTTTTGTTATTGTTGGTTCCGCACCCGCACATTTAGATAGTTTCTCGACTGTGTCACACAGCTGCACTGTTGAGCCGCCGCTGGAGTCTACCATCCGCAGGTTCTGGGAAATTGAAGAGGTCAATGTCCCGCCTATCCTAAGCCCTGATGATAAGGTGGCTGAGGAGATTTATTGTCGCACGACTATTCGAAATGATGATGGTCGTTATGTTGTCGCGCTCCCATTCAAGGGGGATATTTTTTCGCTCGGGGACTCCTACGCTTCCGCTAGTAAACGCTTTTCTTGTTTAGAACGTAAGATGCAAGCATCTCCGAAGTTGAAGCAAGCCTATGATGAGGTTGTTATCGAATACCTAGATAATGGATACATCTCACCTGCGCCTACCGTAGAGACTGACGAGACTCGCGGTCATCCATCTTACATCATCCCGCACCACGGAGTTGTTAGAGAAGATAAGCTTACTACTAAACTTCGCGTGGTTTTGGACGGCAGTGCTAAGACTAGCACTTCCGTATCGCTCAATGATATTTTGTATTGTGGTCAAAACCTTCAAGGTAACTTATTTGACATTATTGTAAATTTCCGCTTGTTTGCTGTCGCGCTTTCCGCCGACATAAGGCAAATGTTCCTTTCTATTAATATTCGCGAATGCGACCGCAGATTTCAGCGTTTTTTGTATAGATTTTCGCCTCAAGAACCTTTGAAAGTTTACGAATTTAATCGTGTTTGTTTTGGGCTTAAGTCGAGTCCTTTCCATGCGCTTCGCACTATCAAGCAATTAGCCGCTGATGAGGGTGAAAGATTCCCGAAAGCGCAAGATACTATTGAGACTGGGCTATACATGGATGACTTTGTATATAGTGTAGCCAGCGAGGCAGAGGCCGTTGAGACCGCCGCTCAAGTAATAAGTCTGATGAAAGCCGGTCAGTTTGACCTTGTGAAGTGGACAAGTAACTCGCAAACCACTCTAGATTCGATTCCACTATCACATCAATTATCTTCAGTGAAGGAATTTGATGGTGACGATACGCACAAGGTTCTAGGCTTAAGTTGGTCACCCGCGTCCGACATGTTCAGTCTTAAGGTTAGTTCGACTCCGCAAATTTGTACTAAGCGCATAATCCTGTCGTGTGTAGCAAGTATATGGGATGTGATGGGATTTGTAGCTCCAGTCGTTTTATACGCCAAGTTGCTCATAAAGGAACTTTGGCTTTCCAATAGTGATTGGGACGACCCCGCGCCCGACAATATTGTTAAATTGTGGGCTCGCTTTCGCAAAGAACTTCCATTGCTCAATCAAATAAAAATTCCACGCCATGTTGATATATTGTCAGATAGTACAGTTACTGTTGTAGGCTTCGCAGACGCCAGTGAAAAGGCTTACGGGGGTGTAGTTTACTTTCACGTTTTGAATGCTGATAAGGTCTCGGTTAGTCTTATAAGCGCTAAATCCAAAGTCTCTCCTCGCAAGGTCGTTTCTCTAGCGCGCTTGGAGTTGTGCGCTATACTTTTGTTAGTGCAATTAATCAGCTCTATTGTCAATGCCTGTAGGCACCGCATTATTATTGATAGAATTATGGCTTTTTCTGACTCTACTGTAGCTTTGTGTTGGGCACATTCTTCGCCCCATCGCTGGGACACATTTGTCGCTAATAGGGTGGCTAAAATTCAGTCCGAATTGCCACCACAAAATCTCTTTCACGTTGCTGGTACAGATAATCCCGCCGATTGCCTCTCCCGTGGATTGCTCCCTTCACAAATTTTAGATCATCCGCTGTGGTTCTGCGCTCCGCCTTGGACTCACAGCATGCTTGAAGAATGGCCGGTTAAGCCCTTTAACCCAGCTGCCATTTCAGAACCACCCGAGGAGAAGAAGCATTCTCTTGTAGTTTCGGTTCCACGTGAAGGGTCGATTATTTTATCGTTGTCTAATCGAGTTTCGTCTTGGTCGAAACTTTTGCGTTGTGTGGTGTATGTCTGTCGTTTTCTAAAACTACTGTCCACACGCGATAATATAACCGCCGCTGATCTGGATAAAGCTGAGTCAGTCGTGCTTCGTGAATTGCAGAGATTTTATTTCGCATCAGAATTTAGTAGTTTAGAGTCCAACAAAACTTGTAGTCGCGCTTTTCAACATTTGAAACCCTTTTTGCAGAATGGTCTCATTCGAGTAGGTGGTCGTTTGAGAAATTCCGATTTAGGATTTGAACAAAAGCATCCAGTAGTTTTACCCCGCAAGGACCATATTTTAGATTTGATTGTAGATTGTCATCATAAGGTGAATTGTCACGCAGGTCCAGACTTGTTGATGTCTATACTTAGACAGAAGTATTGGATACTTTCCGCTCGCAATTTGATTCGCGCTAGAGTGCACAAATGTGTGCCCTGTTTTAAGCTTCGCCCGCGATTTGTCGCGCCTGAAATGGCCGATCATCGGTCTTGTCGTGTTGTTCAATCCGCTAAACCTTTCGTACACACCGGCACGGACTTCGCTGGCCCGTTTAGAGTAACTATTGCCCGTGGTCGTGGTATACGCTCTACAAAAGCTTACGTCTGTCTATTTATTTGTATGACAACTCGCGCTGTTCACATAGAATTGACCGGTGATTTAAGTACGCATAGTTTTATGTCCGCGTTTAAGCGTTTTCTGTCGCGACGTGGTCCCGTCAAACGTTTATATTCGGACAACGGTACTAATTATGTTGGAGCTCGCCGTAATATCTCGGAGCTACACGCATTCTTGCGGTCAAAGTATTACCAGAGTGAATTCGCTCATGTTTTGGCCGAAAACCGTATTGAATGGCATTTTAATACGCCCGCTGCTAGTCACTTTGGTGGTAATTGGGAGACTAACATTAAGAGCCTCAAGTCGCATCTGTACCGCGTTGTAGGCGTACAGATTCTCTCTTATGAGGAGCTGAGTACTGTACTCGCTCAGATAGAGGCAGTGATGAATACTCGTCCACTGTGTCGAACTCTATCTAGTGACCCGTCGGAGTCTTTAGCTTTAACGCCGGCTCACTTCTTAACCACGACTCCTCTTAAGTATTTGCCCGCTATGGATGTCGATGAAGACAGACTGCATCTCCTAAAGCGTCACGCTCTTTTGGATAGATTAGTTCAATCATTTTGGAGGCGTTGGAGAACAGATTATTTACACACGCTGCAGTCGCGTCAAAAATGGAATACTCCATCGAATCCAGTTACTGTTGGTACTGTGGTAGTTTTAATGACCGAGAGTGCGCCCCCTCTACACTGGCCTCTAGGTGTAGTGGAGGAAGTTTTCCCTGATACAAAGGGAGTAACGCGTATAGTACGAATTAAAACCGCAACTGGTTCTTATTTACGTCCGGTTATTCGCCTCTGCCCTCTGCCTAATCAGCAGCAGGTTTCAACTTAGTTTAGTAGTTATAGTAACGCTTTAGATATAGTTTAGGAATAGTTTAGCAGTTAGAGGTTACGCAAGAATTTAGTTATTGGATTAGTTTCGCTTATTGTTTTTTTTTGAAGGTGATCCTTCAAACCCGGGGGGAATGGTTGCGCCAACATTCAAAAATTGACTGACATTCGCTACTTCCTATACCCATCTCCCTTCCGCACATACCTCGCGAGTGAGTGAGAAGATTTCGCTCGTCTCTTTGTCGCGAAATCACTTCCGGATTGAATCGCGCCGCGCATGCAATGGCGTCTGCCCGTTCAGCTTAAAAATATTAATAATTTTGGAATCACCGCATTTTCGCATATAATAAGACTTTCATTCAAGCGTCTGTGTTATTGTTTTAACGTGTGAGACAGTGATTTGAAGCCCAACTGCCCCTGAACCTGGAAAGTGAACCGGTGCACCGGCGACGACGAGCACGTGGCTCCCGTAAAAGGTTTGTGCTTCCTTCCCTTGTTATTTCGGGTTGTTTTCTATAGTCCCACACCCACTGCAACTCGAATCCCCTATCACAGTGTTTGTCAGTCTTTTTAATCCGCCTCGCAAATACAGTCCACTAATTTAGCCCTTCGCGCCACCACTATCCAAATATTAAATATGCATTTATTTTACATGGTGAAATTAGACCACACGACTGAAGTAAAAATGTTCATAAAATGAAAACTACTGGGCCAAACTATGTTAAATTTTTATAGGACCAAATGGCAACTATTCCGCATCAAACTAAAGAATAATCACGTTAATCGGCTCATTAATATCAGCGTAATCGGTGTAAATACATTTAAAAAAAACAGTAGAATTGAGATCCTTCTCCTTTTTGAAGTCGGTTAAAATTATGAGGAGCCTTTTATTTTCTCATAGTGGGTGATGAAAAGTAGACTTTATCACTCGGGCGCAAAATATATTTTTGGCTCGGGCGACGTACTTTGAATCCCTCGCTACGTTCAGGATTCTATTAAAGAATCCCTCGCTACGCTCGGGATTCTACTCTAGAATCCCTCACTTCGCTCTGGATTCAAAAAAGCGCCCTCGCCGTAAAAATATTATTTTGCTCCCTTATGATACAATCTACTATTCCGTCTCTTTTGTTATACAAGCAGCAAAACTCTTTACGAACACAGTGGCCGTTCGACGCTATAGCGTCGGGCGGCGCGTTCTGCGGGGCGTCGAGCTGCCGACCAATGCGGCGGGCGTCTACTGTGGCCACTCACGTATAAATGCATGTGTGTTTGACATGAACGCTGCACGCGCCGCCCCGCCGCACGCTCGATTCGAGCGAACTCATAAATCGTGAAGCCGCTGCTTTACCCAAACAGTTATCAACACTTATTAATTATGTGTGAATTTTAGCTATTCTATGGTAAGAACAGGTCGCCACACAAATAAGTGTACGAACACAGTGGCCGCTCGAATCGAGCGTGCGGCGGGGCGGCGCGTGCAGCGTTCATGTCAAACACACATGCATTTATACGTGAGTGGCCACAGTAGACGCCCGCCGCATTGGTCGGCAGCTCGACGCCCCGCAGAACGCGCCGCCCGACGCTATAGCGTCGAGCGGCCACTGTGTTCGTAAAGAGTTTTGCTGCTTGTATAACAAAAGAGACGGAATAGTAGATTGTATCATAAGGGAGCAAAATAATATTTTTACGGCGAGGGCGCTTTTTTGAATCCAGAGCGAAGTGAGGGATTCTTTAATAGAATCCTGAACGTAGCGAGGGATTCAAAGTACGTCGCCCGAGCCAAAAATATATTTTGCGCCCGAGTGATAAACTCTACTTTTCATCACCCACTATGAGAAAATAAAAGGCGCCTCATAATTTTAACCGACTTCAAAAAGGAGAAGGATCTTAATTCTACTGTTTTTTTTAATGTATTTACACCGATTACGCTGATATTAATGAGCCGATTAACGTGATTATTCTTTAGTTTGATGCGGAATAGTTGCCATTTGGTCCTATAAAAATTTAACATAGTTTGGCCCAGTAGTTTTCATTTTATGAACATTTTTACTTCAGTCGTGTGGTCTAATTTCACCATGTAAAATAAATGCATATTTAATATTTGGATAGGATATTACAACTAAAAATGGAAAAATAAAAAAAACTTTTTTGCAAAATATAAAACCGACTTCACAAAACACAAAACACAAAAACGTTAAAAATAACTTTAGCTTCAGAAGTCGGTGACAAAAAAAAAATTGAATCAAACAAAGGTCACCGACTTCTGAAGATCTAAAGTTATTTTTCACTTTATTGTGTTTTTTATTCACTGTCACTTGAAGAACTAATTTTTCAAAACAAAACCATGAATTTCTAACAATTCATGAAAATTTACGAAAACGCGGTCTGTAGTTCGCGCGTTTCTTTTTTTAATCAGCCAGCGCGGCGGCGGGCGCGACTATGGGCCGTCGTACCAGCCAGTCTTTATTCAAACAATATTTGCGTTCGATTTCTTTCGGCGCTGAACACTAAGATGTTCCAAATTCAAAAAGTGCGCCGCAAAGATAATGAGAGGTTTTCCTTTTGAGGTTTTAAAAAAAAAAATAGTTTCCAAGAACTCTATAGATGGCGTTGAACTTACTATGCCAAGGCCAAAACGCTTGAAAAAAAAACATTGTGTCACGTCACATACTCTCGTTGACTGACACTTTCATTTGCTTAACCTTCCGAATATAACCAACATTTATCGCGCTTTGTTAAAATCTGTTTTTTAGGTTCCGTTCCTTGCATTATCATACTTCCTCCTAGCGCCATCTATCCAGCGACTAGGGAAGAGCTAAAAAGAAAATCCCTCATTGCGGCGCACTTATAAAGAGGAATAAAAACTCATTACTGCCCGCTAGAGGATCGGCCAGTGGTCCACTGCAGACGTCCGCCGCTACCGTACAGCGCCGCAGACGACTACCGGAGGAAGTTTTTCGACAAGTGAACCATCTTGGGGGTACTTGTCGAGAACGACCGCCCGCGCGGAACGCGACTACCTGTCTCTTTCCCTGTGTTCGTACAAGTGCCTAGCGCTTGTACGAGCACAGGGGGAGCCTCTAGCTGCCCGGTGCCTCGGCACTGAAGCGTTCGCGAGCCCACATCCCAGCCTGACGCCAACAAGATGTCGAAGCCGTACATCGCCATGATTTCCGCGACCCAATCTATTTTGCGGACCGCCACCGGGCGCTGAACCGGGAGTCGTCGTCGTCGATGCCGAACATTGAGCTCACGATTCCCGGCCCGGCGCCGCCTGGACCCTCCCCCCCTCTGAATGAGGAGAGGAAGACGTCCAGCAAGGTGACGCCCGCCAAGAAGCCAGCGAAGAAAAAGACGCCCGAAGCCCGTGGGAAGAGGGAAGAGGACGGAGCGAGCCGAGGTGCGGCTGCCGTTGCGCGTGGCGCGCGCCCACGCCGCTGCCGCGCAACCCAGCGGCCACCATTCGCGCCTCGGCGCCTACAGCGCCAACACCAGCGCCATCCGCGCGCCCCGTCGCGCAACCTCATGCCGCCACGGCCGCGCGCCCCGTCGCTTCGACTGCGCCCCTCGGGGCTGCGTCCGTGGCGTGGGCCTCCAACCGCGACCCCAGGCTGACACCGGGTGCGCGCCAGGCTCTCCTGGCGCCCCAGATGCCCGCCTCACCGGCGCCCCCTCGTACCTCGGCCTGCGATTCGCCGGCAGAACGGTCGGCATGCTCGTCGCGAGCCGGCTCGAGCATGTCGCTCGAGTCTGTAGGGTCGGACACCGCAGGACCGAGTGGACTGGGGAGGCACACCATGACCCCAACGATGACCTCACCGTCGCCACCGCGGGGCCACGGCTACGACCACAGGTCGGAACCACGGCCCATGCGACGCAGACGCAGCACAGACGAGTCCGAGGAGGAGGCGAAGCGACACTGCCTCGACTCGCCGCCGCAGCGCGGCCACACGCCGCCGCAGGGGGGACGGGTCACCGCCGGGTCGCCCACCTATGCGGAGGCCATCCGCCGCACGCCTCCTCCATCACCACTACCGACGCCGACGGAAGCAGGGACGCAGCATGGGGTGAGTGCAGACAACGCTGCTTCTCCCTCACAGCTTGCGGCCCCCCGAGACACGGCCGCCACGCAGCCCAAGCCAAAGCCGCAGAAACGGCCGAGGTATCCTCCGCTGACAGTGGAAAAGCTGCCAGGATGGGCCGCTCACTTCAGGGCCCTCAAAGAAGAGCTGGGTCACCTCCCCAGTGCCCAACCATTTGGCACTGGAATTCGGTTCACTCCTGAGAGTGAACTCGAATATAGGGTGGTCCAGCGCTATTTGACTGGTCTGGAGAAGGAGGTCGGCACATCATGGTTTGCCTACTCGCTGCCGGCGGAGCGAAGCTGCAAGGTGGCCATCAGGGGGCTGCCAGTCGACACCACTCCACAGGAGATCGAGGAGGAGCTCCGCGCGTTGGGATACGAGCCGGAGTACGTTCGCCACATCAAGGCGAGCCAGGGACGACCCGGCTGCGTATTCCACGCCGTACTAAAGAGGACGCCTGACGTACGCAGGATTTTTGACACCTCCGTGTTCCTATACATGAGAGGTGTCAAGATCGAAGCTTGGCGGGGCAAGCGTGGGCCCGGCCAGTGCCACCGGTGCCAGAAATGGAGGCACTCGTCGCACCACTGCCACCGGCCGCTCGCCTGTGTCCGCTGCGGAGAGGGGCACGCAGCGCGGGACTGCCCCCGCCCACGTGACGCACCAGCTACGTGCGCCAACTGCGGGGGCGAGCATCCCGCCAACAACATCAAGTGCGCTTCTTTCCAAGCAGAGATAAGGGCCAACAGGCGAGCGGGTACAGCCGCGGCCATTACCGCCTCACGACGACCGGCAACGGTCCCCGAGGGGCCTACAGACGTGGCCACCAATGAGGCCCAAGGTGAGTCGCTGATGGCGGCGGCCAACGGGCCCACCAACAGGGGAGAAGCTCCCCCCTCCTCGAAGCGGCGGAGGGGAAAGAAGAGGAAGCGGGGCGGCAAGGGTAAGGTACCCGCGCCCCCCAACGCACCTGAGGGAGAACCACCGGGCGACCTGCCTCTGACCCTGGAGCGGGCTGTGACCCCGGCTGCGGCTCCAACGCAGCCCGAGATGAGGAAGACCGTTGGGCCGACAGCTGGCGCCGGCATGGCGCGGCCCCCGGCCCAACCACGTACACAATCCCGTGCCAGTAGAGGCACCACCAGTGCCGGCCCAGCCGCCGGCTCAAAAGCCGAGAAAAAGGAGTTCACAGCCCGCGCCATCCAGCTGCTGATGGACCTGATCGGGGCCATCAGACAGGGCCGCGACGTGGAACTGGTCGTCCTTGACGGCCTAGCTGCGTTACTCTCCTTGTATAGTGGATAGACCGTCAAGGATGACTCAGGAGCGTCCGCGACCGGCATCGCATGGTCGCCCCCCCTCCGCCGCCTTCATCACTGGATTTGATCCAGGTAAGCTGTTCCTCGTTACACGCAGCTTACCTGCACAATATGACTCCACACACATCACTCACGCCCAGCTGTGCGACCTGTTCTAAGTTTATATAGGCAGGGCGCGCAGCTACAACCACACATGCACTCCTCTACAAGCACGTAGACACACGCGTGGACGCGGCCCTCGGGCCCGCGGAAAACGCACACATGGGCGGTGTTACACATACAATACCGCCCACACACACACGTCGTTTCCGCAGCCCGTACCACTGCCGGCTAGCTCTGGTTAGTGGGGCGGGCGGGAATCACACATCCACTGTAGGTGCGCTGTAAGTCGGTGCCTCTGTCGCTGGTTGTCTCCCGCTGGGCTTCCCTCGGGTAACCGGGGGTCTCACCCGGCGGAGACGGACCGCCGGGGCACCGTGAAGAAAGCAGCGCTGTGCAACAGCGCTGTGGTGCGCCTACAGTCACAATACAGCAACCACACACATGGGCGCATGTAATGCGTCCAAAAGACCATTGGACAATAGTCCAAACTAAGGACGGGTCCGTTTTCACGGACCGAGGTATGGCCTCCGCGGTCAGGGGGCACAGCCCCGATACCGCCTACCGCGCCCCCTTGCGGGGGCGCGGTGAATACTACCGAGACGATACTGCCCGCTAAAAGTTTATTATAGAAAACCCCACCTTTGGGTGCACTTAGAGGCGAACCAAGTCGTCCTTTTCGAATAGGTGGGATGAAAATATGTTTTTTTGTTATGTGGAGTGCGACGCGACGACCTGCGACAGTGGGCGAATTCTGGTGTGCGTACTGTATTGAGACCACTTACACATACAGACGCACGGTCGCTCGACCGTGCGTTCACATCAATACAATCCTTAGCGTGCCTCGGCACTTATGCACGCTTACTGTACATTGTTGCGAGTTTGTTGTTTTTTCCCAGGCGTTTTTCTAATTGGAGAAATTGCGAAATAGCCATTGACTTTGAATTGCCTAATTTATTTTGCAACTCAGAGCTCATAGGCATTTTAACGATGTATTTGTTATCTGCGTCTCGTTGCACTGTCTTAGTGTAGTATTCTTCACACTGATTATCCTTGGGCATGTCATGGTTGCTGCTAGTTATGTCTTCGTTCTCCCAGAATTTAGTTAATTAGGTCGACCAGTGTTATGTGACAGTTAAAAGTTTTGAGTTTGCCGCATAGGATCCAGCCTAAGTGCGTCTGTTGCGCTACAGGAGACTGCTGACTGCCTTTCAAGACTCCGTCAAGGATGATATCGGAATACACGTCTGCCCCAAGTAACAGATCTATGGGACTAGATATGTTGAATTCCGGATCTGCTAGTTTCAAGTTTTCCAGGTGTGGCCAGTTAGCCTTTCCGAATGATGAGTTGGGTAAGTTGTTTGTTAGTTTGCTTAAGATGAGTGCCTGAGTTTCGAATGCGTAGTCCGAGTGAATTGATTTACAGGTAAGCTGAAGTAGTCCTTTGCAGTTACCAGGTGCAGCTCCAACTCCCGTAATGGTTGCGTTAAGCCGTTTCCTTGGTAGTCGTAGCATTTGTGCGGCGTTCTCGGTGATCAAGTTTACTTGCGAACCTTGATCTAGTAGAGCTCGAAGCGTAATGAAATCCCCATTTGCGGACTTTATCTTAAGCTGCACAGTAGTTAACAAAACTTCCATCTCGTTAGTAGATATATGATTGGAGCTTTGTTTGTGCGTGGATGTGGTTGGTCGTTGACCTAAATTGTCGTTGGTTTTTTCCGAGTTGACAGTGTTTTTCTTGTCTGCGTTGTGCAGTAAAGTGTGATGCTTCATATTGCATTCTTTGCACGTTTTGTTGACGCACAATCTGTATCGCCATGACTGTATAAGCAGTTTTTACACAAGTGTAATTTTGCGACCGTGTTATTTCGTTGGAATGAGTCCATATTGATGAACTTTGGACATTTCATCAATACGTGATTTCCGCCGCAGTATGGGCAGTGTCCATATGCTGTATGATAAGTTCTCTTGAAATATTTCTGCCGCTCGTTGCCATGCAGATTTGCAGGATGATGTTTGTTAACTGCTTTAGGCGCAATTTGTTTCTGTTTTTTAGGTACTTCTTTTTTCGTATTTTTCATGGTTTCGTACGCCATGAACTTGTTTTCTAGGAAGTATAGTAGCTCATTCAAGTTTGGGACATCCCTAGGATCTCGTAGTTCCTTTATGTACTCGCTGTAGGTAGTGGTATCAAGTTTCTGCGACATCAAGTGTACGATAATTGGGTCCCAAGTTGCGGTGTCTAACCCAATGTTTGTTAGTCCGTTCGTACATTCGGTTATGACGTCATGCATCTTCTTGAGGTTGAAGCTGTCGGGTTGTTGAATGACAGGCACGTTTAGCATGGTGTTCAGGAACGACGTAAATTGCAGCCTTCGATTGTCGAAACGCTGAGTCAGTATCTCCCAGCAGGACGCGTAGTTTTCTGCGCCGATACTGAGATGTTGCACCAATCTTTCAGCTTCGCCTCTCAACCTCGTTTTCAGATGCTGCATCTTTTGCGCTTTGTTTATCATCGGGTTATTGTGGATTGTTTCCACGAAAAGATCCTTGAAGGAAATCCATTGAGTATAGCTACCCGAAAATTCAGGAACCTTAATTTTTGGCGCCGACTTTTCATAGTGCACTGTCGACCAGATCTTGCTGTTCAAGTTTTTTCGTAGCTCGTCGTACTTATCCTCCATTTCGACGAACATGTTGTAGTAGTTGCCGTTGGAGCCTTTGAGCAACGCTTCCAGCTGGAAGCGTTGCTCAAAGGCTCAGTGTTGTTAGTCGATGACGTTCCACTTCGACTTCAAAATGGAGAGATGGTCTTCTAACTCCCATTTCTCCGTGACAGTTTTTATATCAATTTTCGACATGGCGCGGTCGAGGGCTTTAAAGTTGCACTCTTGCTTGCCCAGCAATGTTTTGGTGACATCGTTAGTATCTCGATCCAGCATCCCAGTTAAGTCGAACTTCACGAACTTTTTTCCCTGTAGTTGTTCCAGTAAGTTGAGTATGTCTTCTTTCATAGACTCGTATTGAGCTTGAGTTTTGCTGTACACGTTGTCCACGAAGTATAGTGCAACACAAAAGAGTAGAAATTAAATGAGGGCGCTGCGATCGCTCAGGTGGCAACCCAGTTAGTACGACCTAGCTGATCTTGATACTTGAATAGTATTATTGGTCTAATACCTATAAATAATGAGAAAATAATTATTTTAAATAAGTATGTTTATTAATTCATTGCTTTCAATAAGTTCCTCATAGATAATAAATAGATTTGGTACGTAATAGTAATAAAACTACAAGTTCACTCAAATATTATATTATGAGGGGCGACCTTGTGTATATAGCTGGAGTCGAGAATTTCCCGCCGTTTTGCACAATTCTGCGCACTGTGCTTACAGAAACACCTAAAACAAACAAAGCATGTTATTAACTTATGCTTATAGATACAACTTTAAATTGGTGCTCTATCTTCATAAATAATATAACTGCTGTCAGTCCGACGAAAAAAGTCCCGCGCAAAACGCAAATATGTTCATAACGTGAAAATATTTTAAAATTGTTTCTTTCCATTAGTCGGTTGCTTCAACAAATATGGTATAGCAAAAAACGTATTTGGTAATACGCAATTAATTACATTAAATGTTGTTGCCTTACTATCAATGTTGTTAAGTCGCGCTATAACTACAAGGGTATTTGTTTATCTTAGCATAACCTCAAAAATGGTAGACAACCAATTTGTAAAATAAATACTATTTAGATCGAAAATTTTGCTCCCTGAATGTAATAATCGTTTACTTACTTACCAGTAAAATCTGCTGTACGATGGCAAACATCTTCGAAGTAGGATAGCAGCTTCCCAGCTTGTAATTCGGTCAAACACCGCATGAAAACTTAAACATTATTTCACGGGCACCTCCACGAATTACCTTATTCATGATATGTCGCTGTTTTCCTGTCCACACTCAGAAATAACACACAAAAACCAAAATTCTAATGAAAAAAGAAACCGATCGAGAAGAATTGACAACTCAAGTACTAATTTTAGATGTTGCCAGAAAATGAAAAATTTTAGTTCCCAAATATTTAATTTCTACTCTTTTATGTTGAGCTATAGTTAATGTTTTTGTCTTCTAAGATTTGCTCCAAAACTGCATGTCGTTTCTCAAAGTCATTCCACTGTGCTTCGAGAGATTCCAGACGTTTAGTTAAGTAATCTTCAGTTTTCCTTGAGGGGCTGTCCTTTTTATAGTTAGAGCACAGCGCTTTGATGTTTTCAAAGCATGATTGTTGGAGTTGTAGTTTCTCCATATTGAGTTCTCTTTTCTAGTTGTCAAAAAGAAGTAAGTTTAGTTTGATGTATGTAGCTCAGTAGTCCAGCACGTAGTTGACGGTGTTAGACGTATAGCTTGACGATAAGTCACGACACGAAGATCACAGTTTGCAGGCTTCTTCTTTCAAGTCTCCGCGGATCCGTTCTCGTAGTTGTAGCAGAGTTGCGTAATCCTCAGCGTCTTGAAATTGTCGTTTGTTTCTATTTATTGCTTTTGAACTCTATGTACGATATTATGCGCCTTCTCAATCCAACTTGTGACAATTCGACCCGCTTGTGGGAGACCAGCTGAACCGATTCGCTATCGTAAATAGAGACACTACTCACAGTAAATATCCGGCACGAAGGACCATTTAATGTAGGGGCCAATGGTTGTAGGCACCGTACACTATCACTTAGTTGATGTTGGTTAAGTTGTGGAGTACACAGAAAGAACCACAAGTTGTGTTTAAAGTTATATTGGAAAGTAAAAGTTACAGTAGTTAAAAATGGTAGTGATTCTTTCTCTTGACAAGTGGCTAGTTCCACAGTTGTTGTCTGACTCGCTCTGCCTTGCGTGAAAAGTTACAATTATAGCGTAATATTTGTGACCCACGACATCCAAGTAGGTTGCTGCGTTTGCAAAGTAAATGTACGGTTGATGAGACCGTACACTATTAATACTAAATACAACTAATCTGTAGATAAAATTATCGTTATTAGGTATAATTGTACCCATAAGTAGCCTTATACAGCCTACATAGGGCCACTGTTTCCTAATACATAGTTAAAAGTATATAAGCAGTAATATCCCGTAGAAGGAGGAATTAATAAGTAAAAACCACACGTTAGTACGTAAATTCATCTAAGTTAGAATGACAAAGTTATAACTAACAAACCGTAAACAAACCCTCTGATTGGCCAAAAAGGCCCTTTGTTCGCTAGATCCGGGTGCATTGGGCAAGTCCATTTGAAATTAGGTCACAGGGGTGAAGAGCGACCGGGTCCGCGACCGCGTCTCCCGCGCCCCACGCAGTCCGCACGCCCCGCGCACACCGCACCTGCGCCCGCGCGCTCCCCCGCGCGCCCGTTAGCGTCTGCGCGCACCGCCGCTGCGCCGCGCGCGCCGTCGCCCGCTCCCGGTCGCTTGCTGGCAGGCTCCGCCGCCGCAACCAGCCAACTACTGCAATCGCCTCCACCACCTCGAGCTGCCGCCCAAGACTCCACGGCAGTGATGTCACCCTGCCAATCACCAGGTTCAGCGATTTCCGAGGTGAGTGGAGTGCAATTTGAATTTGAAAACACACACCGAAAGTGAACCAACGGGCCCCGGGTTCGAATCCTGAGCTCAGCGTCGACCCAGAAGCTCGGACGACGAGGCCGCCGAAGAGGTGGAGCGTGTGTGCACTGAATCGCCCACCTTCGCTGAAGCGGCCTGACGTCCACCTACCGGACTTGATAAACCTACCACGACGCCCGCCGCCGCAGCCCCTGCACAAGGCGGAAGCGCCATCACTGCCACTAACGCTGGCAAGGAGAAGAGGTCACGCTACCCCTCCGCTTATAGTGGAGAAGCTACCCAACTGGGCCGCTAACTTTAGGGCCCTGAGCATAAAACTGGGCCACCCACCCAACGCCTGACCTTTCAAGGGGGGATTCAAGGTTCCTCCCTGAGAGTAAGGACGAATACAGAGTGGTCCAGAGCTATCTCACGGACCTGGAAAAGGAGGACGGCATCAGCTGGTTCGCGTATTCGCTACAGGTGGAGCGCAGCCTAAAGGTGGCCATCAGAGGGCTGCCGGCTGATACGGACCCGGCTGACATCCAAGAGGAGCTCAGCCTGCTGGGGTACGAGCGGAATATCAACGCGCGTGGAGGACGACCCGGCTGTATCTTTCATGCGGTGCTGAGGAGGCAGGCAGACATACATAGAATCTGCGACACCGCTGTGTTGATGTGCATGCGTGGTGTCCGCATAGAAGCGTGGCGCAGCAAGCGTGGGCCCGCACAATGTAACAGGTGCCAAAAGTTTAGGCACAGCTCACATCAATGAGACCGCCCGCTCGCTTGTGTGACATGCGGAGAGGGACACGTCGCGCGGGATTGCCTGCGCCCTAAGGAAGAACCGGCCACCTGCGCCAACTAAGCGGGCGATCACCCGGCGTGCAGCAACAGATGCCCGGTACTGAAGAAAGAAGCCTAAAACAAGCGGGCGGGAACTGTCGCCATCTCAGGGAGCCAGCGCCGACCCAGAGAGGGGCCACCTCCCTCCAACGCAGAGGACCACGAGGCCCACAGCGCCACCCTGATGGCGGCAGTAAACGGGCCCACAGCCAAGGACGCTCCTGCCTCGAGGCGGAAAAAGAAGAGGCGCGGGGGAAAGAAGAGGGGGTAGAAATCCCAGCCCCCCGCGACCCAAACAACACAGGGCACTGTCCCTGCCGTGGCGCAGGTGCAGGCCCCAGCCGCACCCGAAACCCAAGTGACTCCTACCGTTGCCGCTAAAGTCATCAGCGAGCCGAAGAAGGGGAAGCGAGCGGCAAAACCCGCCCCACACGCAGGCGCGGCCCCGGCCGCCACAAAACCAACGGCACCAACATGGCCGCAGCCACAACAGCCGCAACAACAACAACAACACCCGGCTGGCGCCCGCGAGCAGCGGCAGCGCAACCCACCAACGGTTGGGGCCCCACAGACCGAGGGCCCCCAACAAAAGGAGTTCACCGCCTGCGCTATTAAGCTGCTAATGGACCTGATCAGGGCCATAAGGCAGGGACAGGATGCGGGCATAGTCGTCGTCGACGGACTGGCCGAGTTACTAAGACTGTACAATGTCTAGTTCGTTGAAGATTAGTATCACTGGAATGCCCGCGGCCTTAGGAATAAGGTTGCCCCATTCCGCCTCCTCCTGAAGGACCAACGGATCGACGTGGCGCTCATAGGTATAAAAATAATAATCGCTAATGGCTAGTACACAAACAAGAGATAATAGTGATTTTCTTATTAAGTTTGTAAGCTATAAATGTAAGTCTTTGAAAAGGTCAATTGTTTGTGTACAAGATCTATGTAAGTCTATGGATGTCGTTGCGCTGCAGGAAACCTGGTTACTGCCTCATGAGGTGTCAACACTGGGTAGCCTAGATGTAAATTTTAGATATTTTGGAAAATCAGCGGTGGATACGTCATCGGGGATATTGAGGGGAAGACCGTATGGGGGTGTAGCTCTTTTGTAGAGAAAGTCTTTATTTACGTCTGTTTCTGTTGTACCTTGTGTGAGTAACCGCATCGCGGCTATAAAAGTGACATGCGCCGGTCGCACTTTGTTATTGTTTAGTGTGTACATGCCTACCGACTCAATAAATAACTTAAGCGAGTTTTGTGAGTGTTTAAGCGAACTAGCGGCTGTTATTGAGAGCGAGAAGGTGGAGAGTGTGTTCATCATCATTTCAGCTGAAAGACGTCCACTGGACATAGGCCTCCCCCAAGTGTCGCCACATTGACCGGTCCCGTGCGACTCGCATCCAGCGGATTCCTGCAACCTTCACCAGGTCATCGGTCCACCTAGTGGGAGGCCTTCCAACGCAACGTCTTCCGGTTCGCGGTCGCCACTCCAGAACTTTTCGGCCCCATCGGCCATCCGTTCTGCGAGCAATGTGCCCTGCCCACTGCCACTTAAGTTTGGCAATTCTTCGGGCTACATCGGTAACCTTTGTTCTCTTGCGGGTGTCTTCATTTCTGATTCGATCGCGCAAGGAAACTCCGAGCATAGCCCTCTCCATTGCTCTTTGGGTGACTTTAAGCTTTATGTGAGCGACTACGTTTCGGTCCCGTATGTAATCACTGGCAACACACACTGGTCAAAGACTTTCGTCTTGAGACACTGCGGTAGGTTGGACGAGAAGATACCGCGCAATTTCCTGAACGCTTTCATTTTCTCATTTTAATTTTTAATTTTAATCTCTCACATGCTAACACTTATTTTTGTGAGTGCTGGTTAACCTGTAATTGGCAACTGTATTAGTCCAAGACTGTAAAACCAATGTATACCTAAATGTTATACACAGAAGCTGTTGGTGAACCTTTACTAATAAATAAATAAATAAACGCTGCCCAACCGAGTCGGATTCGACGATTGACCTCTTTCTCGAAGTTAGACCTACCTAACTGGACCGTTTGTCCCAGGTACACATAATCGTCTACAACTTCGAGAGTAGAGTCTCCGATCTTGATAGGAGTGGGTGTGACATGGGCATTTAACATGACCTTAGTCTTGTCCATGTTCATTTTTAGACCCACTCTTCCGGAAGCTCTACTGAGTTCATCGAGCATTGTACTGAGGTCCTCCATGGTCTCAGCCATTACCACTATATCATCGGCAAACCGAAGGTGAGTGATGTACTCGCCATTGACGTTGATGCCTAACCCTCTCCAGTCCAGAACCTTGAAGACATCCTCCAGTGCAGCGGTGAACAGTTTCGGAGATATGACGTCTCCCTGTCTCACACCTCGCTGCAGGAGGATAGGTTTCGAGGCTTGGTCCTGAAGTCGGACTGACATGGTGGCGTTTTTGTACAAACACTTCAACACCTCGATGTACCGATAGTCGATTTGGCACCGTTGGAGAGACTGCAGTACAGCCCAAGTCTCGATCGAATCGAAGGCTTTCTCGTAGTCCACAAACGCTAAACAGAGAGGCAGGTTATACTCTTCGGTCTTCTGTATAACTTGCCGCAGCGTATGTATGTGGTCCACGGTGCTAAAGTCTTTTCGGAAACCGGCTTGTTCGAGTGGCTGGAAATCGTCAAACCTGCGCGCGAGACGATTCGTGATGACTCTAGAAAACAACTTGTAGACATGGCTTAGAAGTGAGATGGGCCTATAATTCTTCAGCCGGGCATTGTCACCCTTTTTGAAGAAGAGCACCACCACACCCCTGCACCATGCTTGTGGCGTTTTTCCCTCAAGTATGACGGAATTAAACAGCTTCTGAAGGGCCTTAAGTACCGGTTTTCCACCCGCCTTCAGGAGTTCGGCCGTAATTCCGTCATCACCCGGTGCCTTGTTGTTTTTGAGCTGCTTCAGAGGCATCTGCATCCTAATCTCGTACAGGCTGACGTCCGGGATGTCTTCGGTATAGTGTCGGGTCAGTCTAGCTCTTGGGTCGTTTGCTAGATCTACGACGGGTTTACTGGTTGACGTGTACAACTGTCCATAGAAGCTCTCGATCTCCCTCAGAAGCTCCGGTTTGGCGGATAAGATCCTACCATCGTCGGTCTTCAGTATCGTGAGCTGGCTCTGCCCAATAGCCAGATCCCTTGCAAATACCGTGGAGCCTTTATTCCGCTCAATCGCGTCTTTAATACGCTCGGTATTAAAGCGGCGGAGGTCGCTCTTCAAGGATTTAGAGATCCGTATTTACACGCCTCGTCTGAAGACTGCAGGATCATCTCACGCCGCTCCTTCATGAGCTTGAGAGTGTGATCGGAGAGCCTCTTGTTCTGATCTGTACGACGCGCCTTGAAGAACTTAGACCCGGTCGTATGGACAGTTTCCACGAACCCATCGTTGTATTCGTCCACTGAGCTTCCTAGGCACTCGAAACGGTTCTGGAGTTCAAGCTGTAAGCTCTCGGGGTTTTGGATTTGGATCTGTGCTGGACGGAGCGTAGACTTCATCAGTCGATAGCGATACCTTTCAAGCTTGATATTGATTGGAGTGTGTTCATACTCGGTGATTTTAATTCCCATCCAGGGGGACTATTTAGTCGAGAAATGTTAAGTTTCTGTGATGAACAGAGATGGCGTTGTGCTGACTATGTTAAATTAGGCTTAGACTCTGATACTTATACTTTTGTGTGTGATGCTTGGGGAAGTAGACGTTGGCTTGACCATTGCTTGGTTTCTGAAGCGGGCTGGAAATCACTTGAAAAGGTTGAAGTTTATCATGATGTGTACTGGTCTGACCACTTCCCGCTTGTCATTCATGTGAACCTGGGCCTAGTCGGGCCATCGGCTGCTTCGGTAATGCCACGTAATAACTGGGATAAGGCTATATGGGGTGAAAGAAATGCAGGTCAAATAGGTTGTTATTATAGACTATGTATGGAAAAACTTAAACATATTGACTTCCCAGATGAATTGTGTAAATGTTGTGATAGTTTTTGCCAAAACAAAGACCATAGAATAGTTATTGACATCATGTATGATAATATTATAACAGCGCTTCGGCAAGCGGCAGAAGGCAGTTCTGGCTTGGTGGGAAATAGGGGAGGTCGGCGTACAGTCGTTGGATGGAACAGGTATGTCAGGGACGCTCACGGAAGCGCAAGGAGGGCCTTTCTCAATTGGGTTTGGAATGAAAAACCTCATTCTGGCCAGCTTTTCGTTGAAATGAGGGAAACACGAAAGGCATTTTTAGCGAGGTTTGAAGTTCTGTCAGGAGAATGAAGAACAGGTTAGGATGAACGTATTAGCTGCGGAACATCAAAGCAAGCGATTCCAAAAGTTTTGGAAATCCACCCAGCGTTTGAAACCGAAACTTGTTGTTCCCGTGAGCGTTGATGGCATGACGGACGCGGGGGAGGTGGCGGACATGTTCATGAGGCACTTTCGGGTAGCCTCGCGACTTCCATCGAACGCGAGGGATCGTGGCCCCAAAAGACAAGTCTCTGAGGTACCAGTTAACATTTCCTCAAAAGAAATCAGCAAAATTATAAAGTCCATGACCAGGGGTAAGTCACGATGGTCCTAGCTTAGAACATTTTCAGTGTGCTGGTCCGCATCTTCCTAGGATTTTGTCAATGTTATTTAACTTCTGTATCAGGCACTCCTATCTTCCCACTGAACTGATGAGGACAATAGTGGTCCCTATAGTCAAGAATGGGGCCGGGGATGTCTTGGACAGGCATAACTACAGGCCAATATCCCTAGCTACTATAACTGCAAAGGTTCTGGACGGTGTGCTTGAGCGGAGAGTAGCTGAACGGCTCAGTCTGCAGGATGCCCAGTTTGGTTTTAGGGCTGGGCTTTCCACGGAGACTGCTATTCTGGCGCTCAAGCACACCGTTAGGTACTACATTGACAGAAGCACGTGTACGCTGCTTTTTTGGATCTATCGAAGGCATTTGATCTGGTTAATTATGACATCCTGTGGTCAAAGTTGCGCAAGCAGGAGTTAGCTGATGAGTTAGTTGACCTTCTGCAGTACTGGTATGACAACCAAATTAACCAGGTCAGATGGTCGAGTGCATTGTCCGGGGCTTATGGTCTCGAGTGTGAGGTGAGGCAGGGAGGTTTGACTTCTCCGGCCCTTTTCAGCCTATACGTCGATCAGTTGATTGAGGAGCTCCGCAGTACAGGTGTCGGATGTTCCATTGATGGGAAAATGATAAATAGCATAAGTTACGCTGATGACATGGTGCTGCTGAGCCCTTCAATTGATGGACTCAGACGGTTGCTTGAGGTGTGCGAAGGATACGCCAAATCACATGGCCTCCTGTATAATGTAGAGAAGAGTGAGTTCATGGTGTTCCGTGTGGGTACCAAAAAGCCTAGGACAGTTCCTCCGGTGTGCCTTTATGGTGTGCCACTAAATAGAGTGGCAAAGTTTAAGTACCTAGGTCACATCTTGAACGAGGATCTGCACGATGACGATGACATCGAGAGGGAACGGAGGGCGTTGTCAGTCCGATGCAATATGCTCGCCCGCAGGTTTGCGCGATGTACTATCGAGGACACTTCCGCCTGACCACCACTAAGCTCATTTTTGCTTGCACTCGCAACTTAAATACGCTCTCTAGCCCCGCTCCGTTGACTTTGTGTAGAAAAAATGAATGAAAAGATACCGAATCGGCCGAGCGCACTGACGACGCACGCTAAACGAGAGTTATTGTTATTTTGCGCGCCAAAGTTGACGCTTTCCTAATAGGCGCCTCCGCATGATTTAAGCGAAAAAAAATTAAAATGGTCAGGCGGAAAAGACCCCCATAGTACGAGGGAAGTGAAAATTATACTTTTCAAGGCGTATTGCCAGACCTTCTACACGTGCAGCCTGTGGGTTAGACATACGCAGAGGGCTTACAACGTTCTCCGGGTCCAGTATAATAACGCTTTTAGGATACTGTTGGTGCTCCCACGTTTCTGTATCGCATCAGGGATGTTTGCAGAAGCAAAAACAGTAGTATAGTTTTCAGGCGGTAATGCGGAAGAGAACAGCATCCCTGATGAGCAGGATGCGGGGGAGCGCAAACGGTATCCTAAGAGTTATTGCGGATAAGCCAGACTGCCCTTTCCTGGGGTACTGGACCCGCTTGCACAGCGGCGGCTCCAGTGCGACGGGAAATAGATATATGAACTGATTGATTATTTCTTATTTATTTAGGTATTTTATTGTATGGATTGTGTATTGATTATTTATTACGATGACATTATTAAATTATGTAAATTTACTAACATAGACATAAGTGTAACTAACAAGTTATGGATTATGGTTTGAAATAAATGATTATTATTATTATGGGTGAGACACTCCTGGGGCCTTTTTTTTTTTTTCGGTTGGGAAGTCATCAAATGACTTCTCCCGCTCTGGGCGGAGCAGGAGGGAGTGTCAGGCTTTTACTGACTAAGACCCAACCCAAACCCACCCAGTCCCGCAACCCCGGCAGGCATCGGTCCTGGACCCCTTCCTTTTTGCTGACTCTCTTTGAGGCGCGCGTGGAACACGAACGCACCGTCGACACGGCCAGTCATCATGAGACGGACCGACGGCGAGCTAGCCCTTAGCCCACCGTCCACAGGCCCGCGCCTAAGGTGGCCGGGGGCCACGTGGTCGCCGGGGGCCACGTCGCCCCCGACGTCCGGGGCGTCTCCCGCGGCGGCCGGGACGCTGAGAGGCTCTCTCCCTCTCTCATTCCACCACCTCCTTCTCTAGCATTACTGCTTCGAAGAAGGAGGTGACGGCGTCCCATTCCGTCTCGCTCCGGACCATGGCTTGAACCAGGGCCGGACGCGAGAGGTCGCCGCCGCCAATCGCCGCTTCGAGAACACGGCGGTGCTCCACCCACGCGGGGCACACCTCCACCGTGTGCTCCACCGTGTCCTCCGGTCGATCCTCGCAGTGGAAACACCCGGGCGTTTCCTCCCGCCCGATTCGGTGCAGGAACCTCCCGAACACACCATGTCCAGTGAGGACCTGCGTCAGGCGGAAGGTGAGGACGCCGTGGCGTCTCTCAAGCCACTCCTCAAAGAGGGGACTTATCGCCACTATCGTGGCGTGCCCTGCACGGGCACTCCTGGGGCCTGCGGACAAGATCAGGTTCCCGGGATACGTAATCTATAGGAGGGATGAGAAGTCGCCGCTCGGCATCACCTACCGTGGGCTAGCGGTATTGGTCAGCCGAAGGGTCGTCCATCAGCCGCTCCCAGAGATCACGTCGAGGCCGAGGCCTACATGGCCGTCCCACCGACGGTGCCAGTATGTTTACGGGCACAATTTGACTCCACGGGACAAAGGGCAAAGCCCAAAACCCGTCAGCGACACCCCACTGCTGGGATGCAGCGAGTTCCCACGCGGCATTAAAGTTTAGATGCTCCGCGAACTCGAGCCCACTCACCTAGCTTTCTGGCAACTGCAACGGAAGTTACGTGCCACCGAAGAGGCTTCGATGCCTCTTCTCACTGGTCCGGACAAGAGCCTCGCGTTCGAAGACTCTGAAAAGGCTGAATGCCTAGCTGACAGTTTAGAATCTCAGTGCAATCCCAGCACGCAACCGGTAGATAGTCAACACCTTGACATGGTAAACGCGCAAGTCGAACGTAGGGCCTCCCTTCCCCCCTTTGAATACCCGATGATCCTATACCTTTAGTCACCCCAGACGAAGTGTACGACATCATTAAAGGGCTTAAACCGTCACAATTTCGTCACAATTGGAAAAACACTAGCAGAAAAAATAATGACCCCGGCTGGGGTTCGTTCTAGTTTAGTCATGAATTCCAATTC
Source organism: Xestia xanthographa (assembly GCA_905147715.2). Classification (NCBI taxonomy): domain Eukaryota; kingdom Metazoa; phylum Arthropoda; class Insecta; order Lepidoptera; family Noctuidae; genus Xestia; species Xestia xanthographa. Next base: position 11,164,321 of record LR990646.1, read on the forward strand.
TCAATCACAGACAACCTCTTTTGTGTTGTTGGACACTGATCCACCAGAAGTGGACTGCATACTCATGGCTCTTAATTCGGGAAGTGCATCCGGATGTTACGATATACCTATAGGTTTCCTTAAATTATCTAGGGATTTCGTAGTTCCCCTTATAAGTCAACTTGCAAACCTATGTTTCAAATCTGGAATATTTCCGAAAGCACTGAAGCGTTCCAACTTCCATCATTACGCCCGTGCACAAGGGGGGGGAACACGAGTGATGTCAATACTTACCGACCTATATCTGTCTTAACTGCAATTTTAAAAATTATAGAAAATCTATTAAATATGAGACTTATTAGCTACTTGAATAAATACAACATACTTTCTGATTCGCAATATGGATTTAGACAAGGACGCTCAACACAGGACGCTATTACAGCACTGACGTCTGAAATTGTAGGTAAGGTAGACAAAGGATATATATGCATGACAGTATTCTTGGATTTAAAGAAAGCTTTTGACACCGTTTCGGTCCCCATCCTTGTGCAGAGGCTTGAGGCGATAGGTTTAAGAGGTACGGCTCTGTGTCTTTTTGACAGCTATCTCCGCGGTCGAACTCAACAAGTTAAGATAGAAAACGTTCATAGTGAAGAAGAAAATGTTATTTTTGGTGTGTCGCAGGGGAGTGTGCTTGGCCCAACGCTGTTCCTGGTGTACATTAACGAACTGTGTAACCTGCTGAGCAGTGGAGGGAAAATCTTCTCCTATGCGGACGATACAGCTACACAACACGACACACACGACAACACGACATGGTAGACAATAGTGTCTACCATGGAGAAACTTGGGAATCCGTACGCCAGAATGCTGAACGTGGTCTCGCCGTTGTAGTTGACTGGCTAAAGGCTAATTTGCTGACCCTTAATATACCAAAAACAAACTATATTTGTTTTTCTCCAAGTCAGAAATCTAAACCGGGTGCTGATTTTGAGACTAGGATACATGAGTGTGCGGATCACTATACACATAAGTGTAACTGTCAAATTATAAAAAAAGTTCCCTCTACAAGATACTTGGGCATAGGTATTGATGAATGTCTATCATGGCACTCACACATTGCTACTATTATGTCAAGTGTAAGGAAATAGTGTCTTGAAAATCCATATCAATTTATGGATTTTCAAGACACTACGCCATGTGATGCCTCCTGTGATACTCAGTAATGTCAGGCCTGTGTCACTCCGCCTGTAGGTATTAAAAACATACCTACAGGCGGCGGCCACTGCGGAAGGGCCAATCTAGTAGGCTGCCCCAAGCGAAAGAAGTCACGCGCGCGCGCTATTTGTTCGACCACGTTCAACTTTCTCGATAATTGTAATCTTGCAATCGTTTTGTGTCCATCTGGACACAAAACGAAAAAAAAAGCAAAAAGATACTGTGCAGTATTTAATTGTTTAAATACGGATCGTGATCGAAATTTAACTTTTTTTGGTTGCCTAAAGACGCTGACAGGTAAAATCTACTTTGATTGGATTACATTATGTTCCTATTTGAAATGAAATTAATTCAAACTACAAACCCTTTCTCCCCTTGTTGAACAAAGTACCTACTATTCCAATACCCTAAAAGTATTTAAAAAGTACAATAAAAAGACATTTTAGTCGTTTCATTCGAGTTGCATTTCATTTGTCGTATTCATTTACGAACTTAGACTAAGAGCCCAATGCAAAATATTTACGGTAATACTAAAGGTGATACCTATGGAATTCTTTTCAACTTAAAGGAAGTTTGCGAATCCACACTAGATGGCGTAAGTAGTTTCTCGAAGTAAGCAACCCTAGTCCGCGGCTCTTTCAATATGTATAACCACGTATAACTTATTATGAACCGTAGTCCAGTGAATTAAGGCCCATATTCCCTCAAAAAAAAATTGGTAGGTATATAAATGAACACGTGGTCGACTGGAACGCGAGCTAAATTAAATCATATTGTTTATCAGATTAAGCACATATTTCTTTGAAAACAATTGCGAAGTAAAGCTTCTGTAACGCTAGTTACTAGTTATTATTCTGTGGTAATGTTTATGTTGCATTAGCTCAATCAGTGATAACATACTGCATACCAGTCTGGGGAGGTGCCATAAAAACTAAATTTCTTGAGCTGGAAAGAGCCCAGCGGTCTCTAATAAAAGTGATGTACTTTAAACCATATAGGTACCCCACAGTTAACTTATACAGAACAAGTGGATTGTTATCGGTGAGACAATTATACTTCTTAAATGTGACCTTATATCTACATAAATCTATTCCATTTAATCCTGACAGCCGGGATAGAAGACGGAATGAATGATTTTTGCAAGACGTCAGTATGTAACCCAATCTGCATAATATTTACAACAAAATAAACGCCAAACTACAATTTCATCCTAAAGTCTTGTATGAATGTAAGAAGGTTATAACTGAATGGTTAAAAACTTTAACTTATGAGGAAACTGAGCACATTCTAGTGAGAATTTGCTAACTTGACTTACCTACGTAAGACATAATTATCACCTAACAACACGCACATACTCACACACACACACACACACACACGCATCTTCACACAAACATGCATGCATAGAATAAGTTTATAGAAACTATAAGAATCGCAATATTTCTACTGGCTTTGCTTCTTAGCTGGGTATTGTTTTTGTTTTGTTTTATTTTTATTTTGTATTCTTTTCTAATAGTATAGTCTCAATATTGTATTAATTAAGGGAAGTAGCGAGTCAACCCCAACACAAGTGTTTCTAATTACTTACTGGGGCTGTCTCAACACATGTATAGTATGTAAGCATTTGAGACACAATAAACATTTATTATATTATTATTATATTATTAAACCGCTTAAAGCACCCGGCTCCGACGGAATCACTAACAAGGTGCTCAAACTTCTCCCCGGTCAGTTCAACGTCTTATTGGCAGCCATCTTCAATGGCGCCCTAAGTAACAACTTCTTCCCCCAAGTATGGAAAGAGGCCACTGTTATCGGAATTCCCAAAACCCGGTAAACCCAAGACGGACCCCGCGAGCCACCGTCCTATCAGTCTCCTGAAAGCACTCGGAAAAATCTATGAGAGACTTATTTAAAAGCGTCTCAAAGATTTCGCCGAAGCTAAGAGCCTCATTCCCAACGAACAGTTTGGCTTCAGGACCGAACACTCTTGTATTCAACAAACCCATCGCATCGTCGAATACCTGAGCGCTGGCTTCCAGTGTTCGTCGTTGACGGGTGCCTTGTTCTTCGACATAGCGAAAGCTTTCGACAAAGTCTGGCACAACGGCTTATTATATAAGCTGTATCAACTGGGAGTGCCGGACCGTCTCGTGCTCATCTTGCGAGACTTTTTGTCGAATCGCACGTTCCGATACCGCATAGGAAAATCGCTCTCTGCTCCTCACCCTATTCGCGCCGGAGTCCCCCAGGGCTCCGTCATCTCTCCGCTCGCATTCACGTTGTTCACTAGTGACATTCCCAAGAGCAAAAAGGCTCAGTTAGCCCTGTTCGCAGACGACACGGCCATCTACTACACCGGTCGCTGTAAAAACACAATCGCCAAAACCCTCCAAACCTCAGCCAACGTCTTAGGCGCTTGGCTTAGAAAATGGAGAATCGAGGTTAACCCCGATAAGAGTCAGACCGTTCTTTTTTCGAGATCGCGTACTAATGTCACTTCTTCCAATCCGATCACTATGTACGGCAAGCCTATCCCCTGGGAGAAGCAAGCCAAATACTTAGGACAGAGGCGTCTCTAGCCCATGTAGCGCCCGTGTGCAAACATTACCCAAGCGCCCCCAAGTATGGGCGCGGTCAAAATGGAATGGGTACAAAGTACAAGTAACCACAAACTGTCAAATTTCTCCAATAGATAATAAACTCTACCATGATGTATTTTGACTGTATTTAGAATTATACAGGGTGTTCTGGTGTTTACCCTAACAAGCCAAAACCTACCCATGTTAACATGTTTATTAGATGTTACATCATCAATGTCCAAATTTTGAAATTTCTTCATTATAATTACGACCTCATATAAACATACAAAGTTCAATATCAATTGGAAACATGTGACAAATTTGGGAAGGTAAGCTCACTGCGAGCGAGGCCCACTGTACACGGGTAAAAACATTTTTGGGTCGGGCGCTGTGTGGGAGCGAGTGGCGCTCGGCGCCTCCTAGGATCGCTGCGCCCGTGTGCAACGCACACCCTGCACACTAGGTAAAGACGGCCCTGACTTAGGAGGCATTCTCGACAACTATCTGATCTTCGGGCCACATATCAAAGCAGTTCGCGACCGAGCTGCTTTCGCGATGGGTAGACTCCATTACTTACTTACGGAAAAGAAAAAAATTGTCTCTCAGGTGCAAATTGCGTCTCTATACCGCCGTGAACCGTCCCATCATGACTTACGCTTGTGTCGTGTACGCCCACGCCAAGCCTAGATATCTCCATAGGATGCAGGTCCTTCAGAACCGATTCTTACGTAAAGTCACGGGAGCCTCCTATTACGTCCGTAATGACCGTTTACATTTAGATCTTAAAATCCCCACGTTAGCTCAGTTCATGAAGCGCCTATCCAAGCGCTTCTTCGATTCTGCTATTAAACACCGTAACCCCCTGATCGCAGCGGCCGCCCGTTACGAACCCTCGCGAATTAGTCAGATCTGCTGCCCAAGTACCTTAGTCGATCCCGATAACGCTATTACCCTCCTCCAGGAGAGCAGGAAGGAAACTAGCACGCTTAGTAAGCACAGACGCAAACAGCCGTCATTCCGTCCTCGACGTCGAAGCCCGTTGCGACGCCCTGATACGAACCTTCCCCGTCCCTTGCTCATGCCAGCTCGCGTTGCTGCGCCTGTAGTTCAAAATCAGTACCTAATTAATGACACCACTCTGATCCAGCCTGTCCCCTTGCTGTCTTCTCCCAGCGACGCCCTAAGCCGAGGCCCGTACCCCGCAGGGGGTGCCCTTAGCGTGTAGGTAGTCGTTTAGTTTGTAAGTTTTATGCCCTGTCTGGAGGCCTTAAAAAAAAGCCCTTTAAACTTAGTCTTCTCACATCCTCCGTTCTCGTAACATCTAGTAGTTACCCTGCGCCGCGAAACCACGAAGTACTTAGTCAAAGTAAAAGTGTTTAAGTCTGCGTTTAAGTTGTGAAAATTTGTGTAAAATAGTACTACGAGTAGTATATATTTGTGACTCAGTAGTTCTAAGATACCTGTGATTATTATGTGTAAAGCTGATTTGTGTTAATATAGTGTTTTAAAAGTTGGTATCAGTGTCGTTTATTTATTCCACATCCTCGTAAAAGGGAACAGCGTCACCCCCGACCTACCTGATCCTATTTCTGTGTCGCATCGCCGACAATAATATCCCTGATGGTGTGATTGACGTAGCAGTGGGAATCAATGTAGATGTCTACAAGTCGGCTCTTATGAAACTTAAACGACTACTTTTTACCTCGTCAGAGTAAAATATACGAAAGAAATTAGTTGAGACTTTTAAAACAAGAACAAGGTGAAAAAATCGAAAAGTTTCTAGTAAAGTTTCGTCACCAAAGTAGAAAATGCAAGTTCTCATGCGAAGAAGACAATTGATCAAATTGTCGAAAAAAAGGAGTTCTAACTCAGAAAGAAAGTGCTTACTTTAGGTGACTCGGTTAGTCTCGTTAAAATTATTTCAGAAGCAAATGCTTTAGGAGCAAAAGAGAGAAGCAAATGCTTTAGGAGCAGTAGAGAGAAATCCCCCTTTTCAGGCCCGTAAGGTTTGAAATTCTAACAACATCGTTGCGTTAGCTTCCAACCATAAGCCTCGATAGTAAATTTAGTGATTTTTACTTCGAAAATTAAGGACTTTCCATACACAACTTCATCCCCACTGATTTAATAAAGAAGGAGGGGCATATCTCAAGCAAGACCAAAATGTATCGGAACCCTGTGTCTTCACTTTGCCCCTACCACACGGCAACTATGTACTACACATGCAGTTCAGTAAAAGTAATAGATACGCAGTCGCGCACACACCCACATTTCTTAAAACTGAACGTACTACAAAATCAATTATAAATCTTATGACATCAAACACAGCGTGTATTTAATTTACCATGCACCGTACAACTTACCCACACAAAAAAAAGCTTCGCTATCGTTTTGCTGTGCAAAAGCATAAGTACGCTAGTGATTGACTAAATTGAAAGTTATCGAATCTTTCATTTATTATTGTGTACATTTTTTTTAGGGTCCTGAAAATAATTAAATAAAAATAATGTCCAGAATATAATAATATTATAATAAAAATAAACAATAATTATGTACTTAGTTAAAAAAATTATTATGAAGTAAATTAAAACAATAAATTAGGTTTAGGCTGTCATGGCCTATTGAAACAGTAGTTAGTAGCACGAGGATCAGGCATCATAATATACGATAATTCAAAGCCAAAAAGACTCCACCGATTAAACCTGACATTTAATTAACTTACTTTACGAAAGTTGGTTACGCATTTCTCCATTTTGCTGTAAAATAATCAAAATACATAAAAAACATTATTTGACATCGATCTTCCAACCGGATTAAAACGGTTGACAAATTGAAAAATAAAACTAAAATAGTAATATTTAATTCGTCAATCGACATTGTCGATAGCCTACATTAGTGGATCTGCACAAGCACATCCCTAACTCGTCGCAAGAAACATCAGCCGTACTACGTGATTCATCCGCTTAATGCAGGGCTTCCCAAACTTATTTTAACTGTGACGCCCTTACGAAGTTGCCATATTTTTGCGACGCCCTGGCCTTCTTGCCATACATTTACCTACTAGTTGTAGTTTCTAGTAGAATTATCCACACAGTCGGCCATTTGCCTATGATATGGCCGACTGGACATGTCGCGCGGACACCAACACGCCCCCAACCACTTCTCCTGTTTGTTACATTTCATCCCACTTTAACCATTCGGGGGTGGAATTATCAAAAACGCTGAGACACGTATAAATTAATTTTCAGTCGTCAGCCTAAACACAAAATGTAAAGATCCTAACTTTAAAGCTGACGAACTTTCATATAAACTTCCACCCTCTATTTTACCCCTTTAGGGGTGGAATTCCCAAAAATACTTTCTTAGTGGATACTTACTTTTCACAAAGAATACACCCTTCAAGTTTCATGTCTCTAGGACCAGCGGTTTGGGCTGTGCGTTGATATGTCACCCAGTCAGTCAGTCAGTTTACCATTTTACATGTCGCATCCGATCATGAGTACGGACGGGCGAATGAATCGAAAGCGCGCCAGTGGTGACATCACGCGACTCCCCACCATGGCGGCTTTTACAGAGTCCTGATGTTGACAGCTCGCGGCGAGGCGGACATTCTGGGTCTGATCGCAGCGGAGTTAAGACGTCTTGAAACTGTACACGATTCATTGTGCCTAGTGTTAATGTGTGAAAGTGTAATATCAAGTTATTTGTTAGACTCAGTGTATCTGTTTGAAAAGAGTAACCATGGAGTTTCTTGCCGGTTCTTCTCCATGGAAACTACCATACCGAACCGTGCAATGCGAAATAAAATAGTGTATCGCATCCAGTGTGTTTTCATAGCACGAAACCCGTCTACAGCCCACATAAGCTCGAGCCTAGTGAAATAAATTCCTGACAAACTCCGACATACATATTATATAGATACTAGCTGTTGCCCGCGGCTTCGCCCGCGTGCAGTTCGGTAACTGTCCCACTGAATCATACTAAAGGGATAAATAGTGTCCTACATGTTAATCCAGGTTATAAACTATCTTTGTGCCAAATTTCATAATCATCGCAATTTATTATTATCATCACAATCACCATCACTATCACAACCACCATCACTATTACAACCACCATCATTATCACAAACATTATCACAATCGCCATCACTATCACAACCACCATCATTATCACAATCATTATCACAATCACCATCACTATCACAGTCACCATCATTATCACAATCACCATCACTATCACAACCATTATCATTATCACAATCACCATCACAATCACCATCACCATCAAAATCACTATCTTAATCAGCATCATCGTTATCACAATCATCATCATCGTAATCACAATCATCATCATCGTAATCACAATCATTATCATCGTAATCACAATCATTATCATCGTAATCACAATCATCATCACAATCTCTATCCTCGTCATCACAATCATTATCATCGTAATCTCAATCATTTTCATCATAATAAAAATCATCATGATCACAATCGCCATCACTATCACAACCACAATCATTATTACAATCACCATCACTATCACTATCACAATCATTGTCATCGTAATCACAATCACCTTCATCATTATCACCATCACTGTCACAATCACGATCACCATCGCTATCACCATCACAATCACCGTCACTATCACAATCACCATCAAAATCACTATGTTAATCATCATCATCGTTATCACAATCATCATCATCGTAATCACAATCATCATCATCGTAATCACAATCATTATCATCGTAATCACAAACATTATCATCGTTATCACAATCACCGTCATCATTATCACCATCACTGTCACAATCACAATCACCATCACCATCGCTGTCACCATCACAATCACCGTCACTATCACAATCACTATCACAATCACCATCAACATCAAAATCACTATCACAATCATCATCATCGTAATCAGAATCATCATCATCGTAATCACAATCATTATCATCGTAATCACAATCATTATCATCGTTATCACAATCACAATTTCCATCACTATCACAATCACCATCATAATCACTATCACCATCACAATCATCATCACAATCATCATCACAATCACAATTGCTATCACGATCATAATCACTATCATCATTTTAACAATCACTATCATCGTAATCACAACCACTATCATCGTAATCACAATTTATTATTATCATCACAATCACCTTCACTATCACAACCACCATCACTATTACAAACACTATCATTATCACAATCATTATCACAATCACCATCACTATCAAAGTCACCAAAATTATCACAATCACCATCACTATCACAACCACCATTATTATCACAATCATCATCACAATCACCATCACAATCATCATCACAATCACAATCACCATCACATTCCCCATCACCTTCGCTATCACCATCACAATCACCATCACCATCACAATTACCATCAAAATCACTATCACAATCACCATCAACGTAATCACAATCATTATCATCGTAATCACAATCACCGTCACAATCACCATCACTATCACCATCACTATCACAATCACCATCACAATCACCATCACAAGCTCGATCACAATCACTATCACAATCACCATTACTATCACAATCACTATCACCATCACAATCATTATCACAATCACTAACCTCGTTATCACAATCATTATCACAATCACTAACCTCGTTAACACAATCATTATCATCGTAATCACAATCATCTTCATCATTATCACAATCACCATCACTGTCACAATCACGAACACCATCGCTATCACCATCACAATCACCGTCACTATCACAATCACTGTCACTATCACAATCACAATCACCATCACCATCACAATCACCATCAAAATCACTATCACAATCACCATCATCGTTATCACAGTCATCATCATCGTTATCACAATCATCACAATAAATCAACAATAACCCTGTAGCCTGTATAGAAGTTGAATCAGCCATCTTCTGGATCTCAAATTAAATGCCATTTCCGACATCAGCATGATAATGACGGTTTCGACACCCATATTGATTTTTAGACATTTCAACCCCATCGCACCCCAACAGGGAATGATGGTAATTCAGGTCTGCCACATTAAATCTTAAAATCGTTGTATTTGTAATACATCCGACTCAATTCACCATACAGACAATACTTATGTTGAATTTCAAGCTTTGTTACCCCATTTCTCCCTTTAGGGGTTGAATTCTGAAAAAACCTGAAACACAAATGTTAACTCATTTATCGATAGGAGTAAAAAATATAAATATAAAAATCTTTATTGCAAGTAAAAAGGGTACAGTAAATCTCCTTAAACATAATTAGTATTAATTTTGACAAAAACGATGTGCACTTAAGTGACAAAGGAGTGCTTTGGCACTCGTACTAGGATTACCCTGTATCACGAATGCCATCACCTTCCTCCGGACCTGCTAGGTAGTTCTTTACATTTAATAACTTAATTTTGAGAGAATAGAAATCAGTGCAAAAGTATAAAATAAAAATGAGATTAAAATAAAAACTAACTTAAACAAGGTTAAGCAAACAAACAAAAAAAGTAAAATGAAATAATAATAATAAAAAAGGAAGATAATGCATGTATGTTCGTGCTGTGTGCTCTGGCTTGTGTTAGTGAGTATGTTTGTGTGTGTGTGTATGTATGTGTAAGTGTGTGTGTGTGTGTGGGGCAGTGTGTGTCCTGAATTCTAGATGGTGTAATATATAATAAATAATATAATATATATGTAATGTGTTTACAGTCAACCCGCTAATTGTATCAGTCTCTCAGACTCTTCATAGGTAAGACTGTTTAGCCAATCACTTACAGATTTTTTAAATTGGTGTTGGGTGAGAAGGCAAATATTTAGAACAGCATTGACTTTATTGTAAACCCGTGAACCCAGAATCCAATAATGCCTCTGAGCTAGAGCAGTTCTGTGTCTCTCCGTGCTACACAGTCTAGTTCTTTTTCGTTTCCCTTCTCGTAGCCGTAGGGACTGTGGTATAGTAGCATGTTTTCGCAATGTAATTTGCAGCACAAAGAGTTGTCTAACCGTTAGGACTTCACACTCTTTATAGAGAAGTGCGGTAGGATACCTGAAGGGTTTCCTGCGCATGACTTTAAGGACCGCTCTTTGTGCTCTTTCAATACGTAACATACTGACTGCAAAGGTACCACCCCAGACAGAGATACAATACCCCAGCAAAGATTGGGCAAGCGCAAAGTAAACCATTTTGAGTGTTTTAAGATCTGCCACTGATTTGAGTTTCTTAAAGACGAAGATGAGCTTGCGAATGCGGGGGACGAGTTCATCAATGTGCTTCTTCCAACTTAGCAAACAATCGACCTGGACTCCAAGGTATTTAACACTTGAGGTCCTTTTAATGTGGAGGCAATCACAATAGACGTTGATAGAGTCGCAACAATGTGCCTGAATTTTATATGTCTCTGGTTGAGGTTGGCTTTTCTGTGAAAGGGAGAAAGTTATGAACGATGTTTTGTCTAGGTTAAGTGTTAAGAGATTACCTGATAGCCAATCCATAACAATTCTAAAGGTGTCTTCCACATAACCCTTGACCTGCTCCCAGTTTGGTCCATCAATAAGCAGTGCTGTGTCATCGGCATATGACAAAATCTTGGTGTGGGGCAAAGACAACGTGCATAAGTTGTTAATGTAGATCAAGAACAATGTTGGACCCAACACGCTGCCCTGGGGCACACCATAACTGACAAACTGCTCACTGCTGACTAGAGAACCAATCTTAACAGACTGACTTCTCTCCGCCAGATATTGACGAAATATATCAAAAACAATTAAATACCTCTTATGCCTATGGATTCTAGTCTATCAACTGGGATGGGCACCGAGACAGTATTAAAGGCCTTAGACAAATCAAGAAATAAGCCGATACATTTGTTGCCATGATCTAGTGTTCTACTGATATGCTCTGTTAGATCTATAATTGCATCTTCAGTAGAACAACCACGTATAAATCCAAATTGATTTTGTGCTAGAATCTTGTTTGTGTTCAGAAAGTTAACCAGTCGAGTGTTAAGTGCTTTCTCTATAACTTTGGAGATAGTGGTCAACACTGAAATTGGTCTGTAGTTCGTGACACTGCCTCTGTGCCCACTCTTGAAGATAGGATGCACAAGAGCTCTCTTGAAAACTTTTGGGAATTTGCCATTTAAAAAGCACAGATTAATAACGTGGGTAAGAGATGGTAAAATAAATTTGCGTATTTCTTTCAAAAAGTTAGCTGAGATTCCATCCCATCCTACGGCACAATCGTTGCGAAGTCCCATGATGATTGTCTCAACCTCTCCCTCATCGACATCCAGGAGAACCATTGAGGAGTCGGTCTTTGGATCGTGGCTGTTGTTAGTCTGGTCTCCACCAGACACAAATTCCCCTCCGGGAATTTGTGACGAACTTGCATAACTCTGATTTTGTTTTCTCATGATAGAGACAGCTAGATTTTTCCCTATGTTAACAAAGAAGTCATTAACTTTATTTATAGAAGAAGTTGGATCCTCTGAAATTTTCAGCAGTTCGTCAGGTGCAGATTTTTGTTGATTAAGTTGGGCAACATTCTTAATTACATCCCACGTAGCCTTAGGGTCACCTTTCGCCTTTTCAAATTCGTTCTGTTCATAAACTCTCTTTAGAGTGAATTTCAACAGGTCCTATAAAATCTTCATCTCCGTGTTTTTTTTCATCTTTAGCTTTTTTTTTTAAAAAAAAACGCTTTTATTAAAGTTTTTGATAATGTATATATTCTTGCTTAATGTCTATCAGATAACTTAAAAAACTAACGACATATCAGGATTAAAAATTTCGTGCCACGGCGATGAAACATGCGTGCACGGCAATGAAACAAGCGTCCACGGCAATGAAAGAACTATGCCATGGCAATGAAAGAATCAATCCACGGAAATTAAAAAATATTTTATTTAATGAGATAGACAGATAGATAGAATAAAAATGACTGTAAGAGGTCTTGATTCCAACACTTGTATGGGAGTAAAATTTGAGAGTACAATAAGTAAACTAAGACTGTTGAATTACACTCGCAACACTACTTAGAGACTTTAATACTACAGTCTTTCTTTTCTGATACATACTCCCTGTACTGTCAGTAATCGGTATTACCTGTATTACAGGTGACAAAAGATGTTTTCTTTGCCTAATCATACCATGGCGATGAAAACACAAGTCACGGAAATGAAATACCTGGCCATGGCAATGAAACTAAATTGTTTTACAAGGCATGGCAATGAATTTTTTTTCATTGCCGTGTCTTTTTTTTCATTACCATAGCAAATTTCGGCCACGGAAACCACGGCAATGAAAGCACGGCGATGAAAATCAAGGCAAAAAATATAAATAACAAAAAATCTATTAACTATTCGAAGAAATAAACACGTCACAAATTAACATATGAGAAATGGGTGTTCTATCGAATGCTTGCTCATGAAGACAAACTTATTCAAATATAGTTATACCTACCCACGGCGATGAAAGAAAAAATGTCCAGTAACATAAAAATTGAATACTTACATTTATGGCGCGAAAACGCAGGCACGTGTGTACGTCCTTCCACGTTGAGCACTTAGGCAGCACTAATATGCAACGTTTAGCATACCGGGAGGGGGGACGCAAGTCGTAGGTTAAACAATATCCTTGAACATGATTAGGACACGGCGATGAACGGTAGTTCTGGGACAACTGATTTTTTATTAACCATTCGTTGTATTGTTTAAATATTTGAATAAATGTATTCCGTAACAATACTTTAACTATTCATGTATCAAATAAAACTAGGTTTTAATATAAATAACCAATAGATTTTTATCAATGAGGAATAATACACAACAAGGTGAAGTGTGGACAAACACGGCAATGAAAGATTTCGAGGTTTAATTAATTTTTTTGGAGTATCCATTAATCCAATAAAATAAAATATTTAGTGCTACACATAGATTACTATTTCACCTATTATTATTATTATAATAGGTTATTATTATAAGCCTGTATTGTCCCACTGCAGGGCAAAGGCCTCCCTTCCCTCCTTCCACATTTCGCGATCTAGCGCGATTGTAGGCCAATCCTAATTTCACCTAACCGGAAAAAAATGTGAGAACATTATAACTATGTTTTTTAGTACCGATTTCATTGATGCCACGCAATTTTCGGTCCCGGGAAATTCACTCTTTAGTTTTTTTAAAAGTTCGTTGCAATGGTTGCGATATCGGGTATATGTGATTCTTTTGACCATATTTTTTTTGTCTTTTTCAGATTCTATATGCATATTATCGCGATTTCTGATACATTTTAATAGCCCTGGTGTTATCCACGGTTTTATGATTCTATTCTTGTGCGAAATTTTGACATCCCTAGTATTTGATTCGACTATGTTTGATAAAATAGTAACAAGGTTTTCAGCCGCGATGTTGGCATCGTTTGATGAAAGAATTGGAGTGAAATCTATATTTTTAACATCACCTATTGCGGATTTAATGTCGAGTCTTTTAACAATATTACTAGTCTTGGTCTGCTTCAGCTTTAGATCGATACAGAGCAAGGTTGGAGAATGGTCAGTTATACACGTATCCAAAACAAAGACCGTTGAAATATGATTAGTTTTGAGCATTACATGATCGAGACAATTTTCACCCCGAGTAGGCAGCTCATGTGCCGGTAGGAGGCCATGAGAGGCTGCCAGACTAAGGTACTCATCGGTACGTGAGTCGTTCCTGTTAGGGCTTATGTTGATATTGTCATGATTTTCAAATATGTATTAAATAATAAGATCTGCTGTGATCTATTTAAACTAATATTATGTAGGGTTTTAAAAATTTTAATAATTCGTTTTATATTTGAGAAATGACAACACTGCCTAACCGTCAATGTTGTAGCGGGAAGGGGTAGTTTATAAAACATGACACTCGGCCGAGAGAGCGCGGTTCATTGGGAGAAATTGTGGTGTTAAGACTAATAGTCGAATCTGTGTCTGATAACTGATAAGTGTTGTAATTATTGCATTTTGTATAAAACGTGAAATAATGTACAAGTGCCATCCAGGCCTATGTGGACTGAAATACTTGGATTTGAATATACTCAAGAGTTGATTGGAGCTACAGTTGTTTTATTACAGTTCAGAAGTGACAAGAACCACGAGCCATCTCTCAGCGAAATAGTAAGTAATTTGTTTCCTTTTCTTTACCATAGTAAGATGTATACTTTCTGTTAAATTTCGGTAAAAAAAAGAGGGTGGAAATTTAACAAATAAACTTTCACGTATGCACAATGTTTTACACCATGGAGATTATTGTTATATCATGAAATAGAGAAAAATTTCTACCCCGCTAAAAAGCTCACGTGATTCAACTATGCAGAAAGTATACATAATTATTAAGAACTGTGTTCTGACTCGCATTGCTCGAATTTATTACTCTGAATTCTCTGAAGTTGATTTATTTAACTCTAATAAACCGACATTAAAAAAAAAACGAATAGTGAACACTATAAATGGAGATAAATGAGAAGCAACCAATCTTCTTCTTCTTTTTTTATTCAACCGTTTTTTGTTTAAAATTTTTCAAAATCGTAATCCAATTCTAAAAATAACTTAAATTATTTTGTATCGTATTTTTGTATTGTATTTTTATTTTTTTTAAATATCTGGCATTAGTCCGTTCGCATGTATTATATACATATATATCCCAGTTACACAGGGAAATCTATAATTGGCCATAATAACTGTCACAAGCATATTTCGTAAAATATTTTTATGTATCGCTGTTGGTTAGTTTATAGATAAAATTAAAATAATTATGGCATATATTATTATTTATGAGTTTAACAATGCAGCAATGAAGATGGGTTGATTTTACATGTTAACATCCATTCTAAAGAACCATGTGTGAGTGTTGTTAGTAAACCATGTAGGTGTACCAGTGGCGAAGGGTCAATTTTGTAAAAGGGTAAGCCGGAGTACGTATCCTTAATTATATGTCTATAGAATACTGATTGTGCCATTTTTCAAAGGGAATCCGGTAGGAATCGAGTTGTATGGTACCTTCGCCACTGAGGTGTACATATAGTATGCCATGTAGGTAGAGATAGGGATAGTCGTTAAACTTTTAATATTTGCTTGATAAAAAAAAAATACATAAAAACTTACACGTTTTGAAGTATTTTGAAGAATTGACCATGAGGCATTTATGAGAATTATTACCCACAATGTTTATTAGACAATGCTACATTGTTTTTGCTATTATTTACATGGCTATGCTGTCATAGGCCTCTGCACCGGCATTTAAATGAGCAACATTGGTAGTGCCAATGTAACAAACATGCTTTATTTATGATTATTTACAAACATCCAGAGGTAAATGTCAATAACTTATTATTCTGGCCATGATGATAATGATGATAATGATAATGTGAACTAAGTGTGTTCACAAGCGACTTGGTTAGTTCACTTGATTTTATGCAGGTGTGTCCTGTTGATTTATCACAGTGAATCGGTCGCCGGATCCATGTTAGGCGACTTGGTTAGTTCACTTGATTTTAGGTAGGTATGACCTACTGATTTATCACAGTGAATCTGTCGTCGGATCCATGATTATGATGATTATAATGATAATGTGAACTAAGTGTGTTCACAGGCGACTTGGTTAGTTCACTTGATTTTATGCAGGTGTGTCCTGTTGATTTATCACAGTGAATCGGTCGTCGGATCCATGTTAGGCGACTTGGTTAGTTCACTTGATTTTAGGTAGGTATGACCTACTGATTTATCACAGTGAATCTGTCGTCGGATCCATGATGATGATGATTATAATGATAATGTGAACTAAGTGTGTTCACAGGCGACTTGGTTAGTTCACTTGATTTTAGGTAGGTATGACCTACTGATTTATCACAGTGAATCGGTCGTCGGATCCATGATGATAATGATGATAATGATAATGTGAACTAAGTGTGTTCATAGGCGACTCGGTTAGTTCACTTGATTTTAGGTAGTCGTGTCCTACTGATTTATCACAGTGAATCGGTCGTCAGACAGATGTTAACCCAGTGAACTAAATGTGTTCACAGGGCCTATGTTATGCGACTTAGTGAGTTCGCTGGATTTTTGTAAATGATAAATGATAATTGATAAATGATAATTGATAAATGATAATTGATAAATGATAATTGATAAATGATAATTGATAAATGATAATTGATAAATGATAATTGATAAATGATAATTGATGTTTATTTTGCAAGTAGGTTTTTACAAACACTTTTACAACTTAAAATTAATTAATAATGGTGAGCAATGAATTACAACAGGTTATTGTAGTAGTTGGTTATTCCCTATCAATGTTACGGGATATATTTTCTTTTAATGGAGCCCGTGAGTTGCTCGCTGGATGCGTAAGGGGCGATGTATATTTTCTCACTGGATTATTGGGTGAGCTGCATACAATCGTCGGATTTGAGCAAACTGTATTTGCTTACTGGTTAATGACTCTTACAACGTTTAGATGAAGCGTAGTAATTATATTGAATTCGAATGATTTTAATTAAATAAATAAGAGACAGATTATGTCGATGAATATTGTACACATTTCAGAAATCAATAGGCGTGGTTGTTGAGGAACTTGACTGCTAAGCTGTATTTTTATGTAGTAGAAGTACTAGCGGACGTCACAGTCTCGAGTACGGGGATAAAATATAGCTTATGTTGCTCGCTGGTAATGTAGCTATCCTTTGCTGAAAGAAAAATGTCCAGTAGTTTTTAAGTTTATTCGTTACATACAAAGATACAGATCTTTCCTCTTTAATAATCTTGGTATAGACTGACGTCTGACAATTAATGACATTGACGGATAAAATCAAAAAGCAAAGCAAATTCACTTTCTAAAGAAAAGTTCGTACTCAATTCGAAGTCTAGTCATAATAATTATTATTAGTTTTCTCGTTATTTTCTTTCTAATTTTTGGTATTTGATAGAATATATATTAGTTAATTTTATCTGTATATGTGTATTAGTATCAATATACCTAAGTATTAATATTCTCGTTACCAAAAAGTTAGGGTACAATGTTTTCTTATTTAACCCAAAGGTTAACTGGTAGAGAATGCCTTGTGGCATTAAGTCCGCCTATGTACTACTACATATTTCATAAGTCTTCTTATTCACTTTAAATCACTAAAGTGAAAAGCATGCACTACAAAATTATAAAACCACCATTACCAGTACCACTATTGTACATGAAGTTTAAATTATACAACATTTTTGGAATCCCCTCTGGGCAAGTAAATGTTGTGTTGCTAACAACCTGGAAATGCTAGCAAACAAATGACATTTGTATGTTTCACATTGTTGGATTGCTCACTTATTGATTGATTAATTAATTTATATTGATATTTTAGTTCAATTTCTTATTTGTTTGTTTGACCAAGACCAGCGTCTTATTTTACTTGATTTGGTAAATAGTATTGTGTATATGTCTTTGATTTATAATAATGTTTTTATGCCTATTACCCAAAATATGGATATTTCTGTCATAGAGAATTAAATTAATTAAAATTAATGATAATTAAACTTATTGTGATCGATCATTCACATGACATCGTTTTTATGCGAGTGTGAATGGATTACTTCTCAAATGATGTACAATGTTTCAGTGAGCTGTGACGATGTCGTCTGATGTTGAGCTTGGTACCCCGTCTGGTACACCTCTGAGGCGCCGGCGTAAGTCCATGAAAATGAAGGCTCAGGCAGAAAAGCCCATTGATATCTACATAGTTCGAGTGAAAAGGCTTGCCTTAGTGAAGAAAGTTACGGACGTCCGTTGGAAGGGATGTTACATCGTACTTTACCTGGTGATGAAAGTATTCGTGGATATTTTATGATAAATTAATTAGGATTATTAAATAGATGTTAAATTACCGGTAGCTGTTGGCTGGCTGACTGACTGTTCGATTAGGAATAGGCCGCGGACTCGGAATAGTTCGGTACCCGAAGATCTACTTAACTTTCTTGCATCTCAGAGACCTCAACCGCAGTTTAATAATAAATTACGTGAACATACGACTCAAAACCACGGTTAAGGTCTTTGAGAAAATAGTTTATGACTTCGGTCATCGGTGTTCCAACTAAGATTGTGTCTGACCGTGACACAAGCTTTACGTTGAAAGACTAAACCTTTTGTAATACACATGGTATTAGAACATATTTTAAACGCAGTAGCTTGTCTCAGAGTTAATGGTCAGGCAGAGAGATTTAACCAAACCATCTTAAAATTCATGATCATCTAACCTATATAAAGGCTACTGAGACAAGTGTCTGGGAAACATACAACAGGGCATTAACAATTAACACTGTTTGTAATCATAATCATTTATTTGTAATGTTAAGAATAAAAAATATTTATTTGCTTAAAATACAGGTGTTACCAGATGTTAAAGTTGGTGGTTTATGCATAAACCATATTTTGCCTTTTTAGGGCATGCAAAAATAATTTTACATTATTGTATAATGCGTTTCTATGTGAAATTTAACATGTACTTATTAAGTTTACAGTAAAATAATTATTAATAATAATTAATATAAAATAATTAGTAAAATAAAATAATTATTGGTACATATTAATCTCAAAATAAGTTGAGCGTAATACATAGTCAAACAATACAATTCTTTAATATTTGTCTTTATACGTTAATTTTTATCATTCATTATTTTAACAAAATGTTCAATATTGTTACCATAATTTAGATTTTAGAATATATTAATTATTAACATTATTTATAAATTCATTAGTAGAATTAAATCGTTAACTTCAAACTCTTTATAGTTCTTTGGTATTTTAAATTATAAATTAGTCCACACATTAAAAGAGTTCGTTCTTTACTTATATTGTCACTTACGGGATATCTTCCGTGATTGTTCATTGTTTTGAGCTCCCTAGTTTAGTTTAAAACCGTGAAAGCTTAAAATAGAGTTCGTTCTTTATATAGAAGTCCTGTTAATGCCTCAACACAGAAAACTGCGGCAGAGGCTATGTTTGGGATAAATAAATACACGAGATAAATTACACGAGATTTTGTCCAATAAGCTTAGCGCCGATAAGTCTATGTACTAATTTAGAGTTGCCATAAGTCGAAAAACTTAATTTTGATATGATAAGAAAAGTACAAAGCCTCTGTCGAAGTTTGCGGGTCCATACAAGATCACTGAAGTTGCAGCTGATTAAATCCGACCATGGATACATTTTGGAACTGCATAGCTCCGATGTCCAGTAGCTTTGAGAATGCTGGCAAAAGTAACTGAGTAAAGCTAACTTAAAATATTTCCTCTTACTGTCTATTTTATTGCAAAACATTTTCTTTAAATGTACAGGGTCAGAAGCTCTAGTTAAATATGTTGTCAAGTTTTAAAAATGTATATATACCTATTTGTAATGTATAGAAATGTTTTTTTTTTTTTGTTTTTTTGTTTTTCTCTCTTTATTTTTAACGCTTAAGAATGTCATGATTTTATTTCTATGATTGTTGTGTGTGCCAGGAGGCCACACAGTGTCGGATGGCCGAATGTCATGATTTTCAAATATGTATTAAATAATAAGATCTGCTGTGATCTATTTAAACTAATATTATGTAGGGTTTTAAAAATTTTAATAATTCGTTTTATATTTGAGAAATGACAACACTGCCTAACCGTCAATGTTGTAGCGGGAAGGGGTAGTTTATAAAACATGACACTCGGCCGAGAGAGCGCGGTTCATTGGGAGAAATTGTGGTGTTAAGACTAATAGTCGAATCTGTGTCTGATAACTGATAAGTGTTGTAATTATTGCATTTTGTATAAAACGTGAAATAATGTACAAGTGCCATCCAGGCCTATGTGGACTGAAATACTTGGATTTGAATATACTCAAGAGTTGATTGGAGCTACAGTTGTTTTATTACAATATTGATATCACCCATCAATACAATCGTACTGAATGAGCCTAAGGATGTCAAAACATTATTTAGACTACTCAAAAAGCCGTCAATGTGTTTGTACGACGGCGAGCGATACACGGCAACAATAGCGATATTTTGTTGCTTGAGTATTAAAACAATTTCCATCAACAAAGGTAGGTTCAGTACATGTACATGAGTCCAACCTTGAGGATATATAAACCACTACGCCATCGTTTTGATTTGAAGATTTTGATTTATATGAGACATAGACGTCCAATACGGGCAAGTTTATTACTTTACTTAACCAACACTCTGATAACAAAATTATATCGCAGCTTAAATCCATGCTCGTAAGTAAAATATTGAGCTCATCGTAGTTACAATTAAGACTACGTATGTTCATATGTAAGATGTTTGTGGTTTTAGCGTTTCCCAAATGGTTAGAACATTGACCCGGTTCAGTAACAAAAGATGTGGCAATATTAATGTTATCAATGTTATTTTCTACAGTATTTAAATTCAAGTTTAGAGTGGCCATTGAATAATTGATAAAATAAATATAATTATCGTTGTATGTGAACAAAATATGCTAACATAGTTCAGATTGGTTAATTTATGCATTCGAGAATTTACTGAATTTACATGGGTCCATGGGTCAGAATTATGTACAAACACTTGATTAGAAGACGTGTAACAGTGCCGCAATAGTAAGAATTTGCGTTTGTATATCCGATGGCAGGCTTTTTTATGCAGGCGTCTTGGGTATGTGTATGTGCGTGTACAGTGGTTTGTGTTGTTTTAGGACTAATGTAATACATGCTATTGAATAATAATGTGTTCATTTTTACGCTAATTACTAGACTATTGTAAACTATGGTACAAAAAACGTTCTTCATGCAGCTTGTAACAATACGAATTAAAAAAAGAGTTTTGAATTTAGTTAGTCATTGTTTTGATTTGAGCTTTACCAAGTCTTCTTCTGAATCAATACGGGAATAAAGCTCACCTTGTTTCTTGCGCAAGTAAATTCGACCTCGATATGTCCAACAGAAGTTGTACTTGTTCTCGGCAGCAAAGTCTCGGGCCATGTAGAATAGTTTCCTTGCCTTGAATGTGAGATTTTCCGAAACATAAATAGGATTTGGTGGTCCATCCAGTTTAAGGTGCTGAGTATTGAGTTTATTGCTTCTGTTTTGGTTGTTGAATTTCTTTAGCGACAATAGGAAGTTTTCTTTCGTTAGGGCAGAGTTAAAATCAACGATTATCGATTTGTTTGAGGTTTTTGTTTGGACTCTATATATATCTCTTACTAGCTGTTGCCCGCGGCTTCGCCCGCGTGAAGTTCGGTAACTGTCCCACTGGATCATACTAAAGGGATAATAGTGTCCTCCATGTTAATTCAGGTTATAAACTATCTATGTGCCACATTTCATAATCATCACAATTATTATTATCACAATCACCATCACTATCACAACCACCATCATTATCACAATCACCATCACTATCACTATGTCAATCACAATCACCATCACAATCCCCATCACCATCACTATCACAGTCACCATCATTATCACCAATTATCATCATTAACACAACCACCATAATTACCACAATCATTATCACAATCACCATCACAATCACCATAACAATCACAATCACCATCACTATCACAATCACAATCACAATCCCCATCACTATCGCTATCACAATCACTATCACAATCATCATCTGTGAAAACTTTTTAGTTAGCAGCATTTTCAAATTAATATTGGAACATGTGTTTTTTGATAATGACTTGTGTCATACACTTGCAATAAAAAATTCTCTGAGCAAACAACGTTTTTGCTTCCATTATCATATTCATCTAGTATATTTCATCAAAAGGTTATGGGCCCAGTCACTAAATTTGCCATCAAGAACCTCTGCGGCCTAGATGACTACTCTACGTGGAAATTCGCGATAAAAATGATTCTCATACGAGAAAAGTTGTTCACGTATACGTCAACGTACCCGGATTCCAAAGACCCCACCGCCATCGAGAAGGACCAAGACGCACTAGCTTTGATTTGTCTACATGTGGAACCTACACTTTATGCGTATGCACAAGATTCAAATTATGCTAAAGATGCTTGGGATAGCTTAGCGAAAGCGTTTGAGGACAAAGGCGTAAATCGCAGGATCACCCTCATGAACGCGTTGTTGGATGAGAAGCTAGAGAGACACTCTTCGATGCATGAATATGTTGCTGCAGTTATGTCTCTTTCTCAAAAGTTGAAGGATATTGCCACCGGATTTGACGATGATCTTGTAGCTGTCGTGTTACTGAGAGGACTACCTGAAGAGTACAGGCCTATGCGAATGGCACTGGAACACTCTGGGATGAAGTTGACTTCAGAGAACGTACGGCAGAAGTTACTACAGGAGGATTCACGTCAAGGTTGTAGTACACTGTCTTCAGCGGACTCGGCATTGGCTGTGAGTAAGAGTAAGAAGCGGAATGGGAACAAAGATATTAATATGACCAAAATTAAATGCTTTAAATGTGGAAAGAGTGGACATAAGAAGCCGGACTGTCCTGAAGGAAGGAAAGCGGGTTCGATCTCCAAACAGAGTGACGTTGCGATCGTGAGCCTGTCTTCATTCAGTGCCGGGGACTCCTTCAATCCGACGGAGTGGTACATCGACAGCGGGGCATCTTCACATATGTCTTTCCAGAAACATTGGTTTAAAGATTTGGTTATGAATGTTGGTATGAGTAACGTGACATGTGCGAATAATGATAAGATTGAATGCAAGGGTAAGGGTGATATCATGGTGAGTTTGAAAGGACGAATGCTTGCCGTGAGGGATGTCATGTATGTACCCGGTTTGCGTGTTAATCTGTTATCAGTGTCTAAATTAGTAGAGAAAGGATGGAAGGTTAGTTTTGACAGAGATGGGTGCAAGCTAATTCACCATTTGGTTCCAGGCCATTTCAAGGGAAAGCTTCTGGCTACCGCAAGTGAAGTCTCAGGGATCTACAAGCTTGAAGGTTGTCAGGCGGTTGTAGATGGGACTGCGTTGGCGTCAGTGAAAGCAGGTAATCCTTTGATGTTATGGCACCGGCGGCTTGGACACGTAAATGAGCGAGATTTACGTAAGCTTCCGGGTATGGATTTTGGAAAGAGCGTAATGGAGCCTTGTGTCGCCTGTATTAAGGGGAAGGCACATCGTTTACCTTTTCCAGTTGGTGAGGCTGAGAGGGCAGTCGAGAGACTGCAACTGGTTCACGCAGATATCTGTGGTCCAATGTCTGAACCCACGTACGGTGGATCTCGGTATATGCTAGTTATTTTAGATGATTTTACACGTAAATCTTTTGTATTTTTCCTTAAAACAAAAGATCAGGTTTTTGATCATTTTAAAGTGTTTGTAGCTAGTGTAGAGGTTGAAACCGGGTTGAAGGTAAAGTGCATACGCACGGACAATGGAACAGAATTTGTGAACAGGAAGTTTGATGGGTTTTTACAGCAAAAGGGTATAAACCATCAGTTGACTGTTCCCTACACTCCGGAGCAGAACGGCGTAGTGGAGCGAGCAAACCGCACTATCGTGGAGATGGCTCGTGCTATGTTGGCGGAAAAGGGTCTGTGTGCGAGACTGTGGGGAGAAGCATGTAATACAGCTGTTTATACCAAGAACAGGCTGCCTCACAGTGGCAATAATGGTAAGATTCCTGAGGAGTTGTGGACAGGGAAGGCTTAGTCATTTAATCATTTCAGAGTTTTTGGAACGAAAGCGTTTGTTCACGTGCCCAAGGAAACTCGGAAGAAATGGAGCCCTAAAGCGGTAGAACATATCTTTGTTGGTTACTGTGAAGAAACCAAGGGATATCGTTTCATAAATCCCAGTAATCCTCGCGTCATTGTTAGAGCAAGGGATGTAGTTTTCTTGGAGGACTCTACAGCAATAGTTTCAGAGGATCCTAGTCAGCTCGTAGGCAGCGGTGACAAAGGTGCTGAAGTAATCTGGGAATTTGCAAAGGTAGAAGGCCAGTCAGGTTCGTCACCTGGTAGTGCAGAAGCTTCTCAAGGGCCGAGTTCCACAGATGGGGCTGAAGTATATGAAGACGCGGAGATGGAGGTGGGAAAAACGGGTGATAGCGGAGCAGAAAATGTCGTGGTGGAAAACGTTGAAGTTGAAGAGACTATTAACAGAGGAGAGTCAAACGAAGGTGAATGTCGTTATCCTCTACGTAATAGAATCCGAAAAGGAAATCTTCATGGACTAGCATGCTGTACAGAAGACCAGGAGCCTTTGACAGTTAAGGAAGCCTTAAATCGGGAAGATAAGGATAACTGGAAGGAAGCCATGAAAAAGGAGTTGGATTCGATGTACGAGAACAAGGTCTGGAAACTCGTCAAAAAGCCACCTGAAGCTAAAGTCGTGGGAAACAAGTGGATCTTCAAGTACAAGTTTGATGCAGATGGTAATAAGACCTATAAAGCTCGACTTGTGGCGAAGGGTTTCACTCAGTCCTACGGGGTCGACTACTTCGAAACTTATTCACCGGTCGTGAGAAGATCGACAGTTAGGTTGCTGCTATCGTTGGCTGTTGAAAAGGAATTGTTCATCAGTCACTTCGATGTGAACACCGCCTTTCTGAACGGTGATTTGCATGAAAGAGTTTATATGCAACAGCCGGAGGGTTGCATAGACGAAAACTCAAAGGAAAAAGTTTGCTTATTAGAAAAAGCGATATACGGCCTTAAACAAGCTTCACGGTCTTGGAATGAAAAAGTAAATGAAGTGTTATTGTCTTTGAAGTTCAAGCGCTGTGACTTTGACAGCTGTCTTTACAAAAATAATAATTTTTATATCGCTTTGTACGTTGACGATTTTTTATTATTTTACAAAGACAAACAGCAGAAGGAAGTTTTATTAGACAATCTTTCTAAACAGTTCAAGATAAAGGATTTAGGGGAAGCGAGACAACTTTTGGGTATGCTTTTGTCTAAGACGGATACTGGAATACATTTGAATCAAGAGAGGCTTATTTCGAAAATCTTGGATGAATATGGTATGTCTGACTGCAAACCAGTGAAAACTCCGATGGAAATGGATTTCCACAAAGCCTTGGCGGAAGGGGAAGGAGGTAAGTTCTTATCCTGCCAAGACTCTCGTAGTTATCAGGCGCTCATAGGTTCGCTGAACTATTTGGCCTGTAACACACGCCCGGATATTGCGGCTGCGGTAAATTTTTTGGCACAGTATAACTCATGTTGTGAGGAACGTCATTGGAAAGCTGCTAAACATATCTCAGATAAACATATATCAGATACCTTAAGGGTACAAGGGATCTATGTTTGACATTTCCCAAGTCGCCGGTGCAGGACATCACGGGATTCGTAGATGCTGACTGGGGAGGAAACATCAAAGATAGGAAATCATATTCTGGGTTTATTTTTAGATGCGGAAACTCGTTGATTAACTGGGAATGCCGGAAACAAGCTTGTGTGGCACTGTCGTCAACGGAAGCCGAGTATATTGCACTTTCGGAGGCAACCAAGGAGGCAGTTCACTTGCGGCAGTTGAATGCATTTATAAGAGGTGAATATCTTGGGGCTATTTGCATTTTCGTAGATAATCAGAGTGCTATTAAACTTGCGTACAATCCTGTAGCGCATAGAAGGACGAAACATATAGACATTAGGGCACACTATGTCAGAGATTGCATTGCTAAGAATGTTGTACGTCTGGACTATGTGTGTACGGAAGATAACCCAGCAGATGTGCTGACAAAACCATTGGGTCGTGTGGCATTTAATAAATGTGTGCGCGATCTAAGTTTGAGTGTGTCTGGTGTGGTGTGATGTGTGGTGTATCTGATGATGGATGTTGTTTGAGGGGAAGTGTGAAAACTTTTTAGTTAGCAGCATTTTCAAATTAATATTGGAACATGTGTTTTTTGATAATGACTTGTGTCATACACTTGCAATAAAAAATTCTCTGAGCAAACAACGGTTTTGCTTCCATTATCATATTCATCTAGTATATTTCATCAAAATCATCACCATCACAATCACCATCATCGTTATCACAATAATTATCATCGTAATCACAGTCATTATCACACTCACCATCACCATCACCATCACCATCACAATCACCATCACAATCACCATCACCATCACAATCACCATCACAATCACCATCACAATCACCATAACAATCACAATCACCATCACTATCACAATCACCATCACAATCCCCATCACTATCGCTATCACAATCACTATCACAATCACCATCACCATCACGATCACCATCAAAATAACTATCACAATCACCATCATCGTTATCACAATAATTATCATCGTAATCACAGTCATTATCACACTCACCATCACTATCTCAATCACCATCACAATCACCATCACATACACAATCACAATCACCATCATTATCACAATCACCAACACTATCACAATCAAAATCACAATCACCATCACCATCACAATCACCATCACCATCACAATCACCATCACCATCACAATCACCATCACAATCACTACCCTCGTTATCACAATAATCTACATCATTATTACAATCACCATCACTGTTACAATCACAATCACCATCACCATCGCTATCACCATCACAATCACTGCCACTTTCACAATCACCATCACAATCACCATCACCATCACAATCACCATCAAAATCACTATCACAATCACCATCATCATTATCGAAATCACTATCATCGTAATCACAACCATTATCATCGTATTCACAATCATCATCATCACAATCTCCATCCTCGTCATCACAATCATTATAATCGTAATCACAATCATTATCATCGTAATCACAATCACTATCATCCTAATCACAATCATCATGATCACAATCGCCATCACTATCTCAACCACAATCATTATCATAGTAATCACAATAATCTACATCATTATTACAATCACCATCACTGTCACAATCACAATCACAATCACTATCACCATCGCTATCACCATCACAATCACTGCCACTTTCACAATCACCATCACAATCACCATCACCATCACAATCACCATCAAAATCACTATCACAATCACCATCAACGTTATCACAATCATTATCATCGTAATCACTATCATTATCATGTTAATCACAATAATCATCATCACAATGTCCGTCCTCGTTATCACAACCATCGCTATCACCATCACAATCACCGACACTATCACAATCACCGACACTATCTCAATCACCGTCACTGTCACAATCACCATTACAATCACAATCACTATCACAATCACCATCATCGTTATCACACTTATTATCATTGTAATCACAATCATTATCATCGTTATCACAATCATCATTATCACAATCATCATCATCGTAATCACAATCATTATCATCGTAATCAAAATCATCATCATCACAATCATCGTCATCATTATCACAATCATCATCATCGTAATCACAATCATTATCATCTGGATCTCAAAATAAATGCCATTTTCGTAATCAGCACCCCTGATCTCACACTCACATCTAACAACAGTTATATTATGTGTATAAAATTGTATAACAAACTTCCAAGCACCATAACGACACTCCCATTTTTTAAATTTAAGCGTACTCTTACAAAAATCTTAATAGATAAATGCTTTTATAGTGTACTTGAGTTCCTAGATTATAAATTGTAAATTCTGAATTATATATATAAATACTAATTAATTTAATTTTAAAATTTTAATTTAATGCAATTACAATTGAATCAATTACAATTTATAAACTGCATGCATGGTTCAAATTAATAATTTTTTCATCTGTTATTAACTATATTATGTACAATTTGCACGCCGAAATTAATGGCAGAATAAGAGAAATATACTTTATCTTTAAGATCCTCCTGTACCTTATTTACGCAAATAAATGATTTTGATTTGATTTGATAATCTCGGTATCGACACCCATATTGATTTTTAGACATTTCAACCCCATCGCACCCCAACAGGGAATGGTAGTATTTCAGGTCTGCCACATTAAATCTTAAAATCGTTGTTTTTGTAATACTCCCGACCCAATTCACCATAAAAACAATACTTATGTTGAATTTCAGGCTTTGTTACCCCATTTCCCCCTTTAGGGGTTGAATTCTGAAAAAAAAAGTTTTTTTTCAGAATTTTTCGATAGGAGTACTCCTGTTAAGTTTCGAATAAAGTAGTCTAACTAATCTTATTTCCCCACGTAATCCTTGGACTCCCGTTCCAACCCCTAAGGGGGTGAATTTTGAAAAATCCTTTCTTAATGCACACCTAAACCTCATAAAAAACCTTTGTGCCAAATTTGGAATCTCTAGACTCAGCGGTTTGGGCTGTGCATTGATTTCTATACTTTGCCACCCCATTTCCCCCTCTTAGGGGTTGAATTCTGAAAAAACCTGAAACCCGTTTCTACTCATTTATCAATAGGAGCACTCCTGTGAAGTTTCGAATAAAATAGTCTAACTAATCTTGTTTTACCCATACAAACTTTGGATTCCCGTTTAACCCCCTTAGGGGTTGAATCTTGAAAAATCCTTTCTTAGTGCACCCCTAGACCTCATAAGAAACCTACTTGCCAAATTTGGAATCTCTAGACTCAGCGGTTTGGGCTGTGCATTGATTTTTATACTTTGCCACCCCATTTCCCCCTCTTAGGGGTTGAATTCTGGAAAAACTTGA
This sequence comes from Xestia xanthographa, assembly GCA_905147715.2. NCBI lineage: Eukaryota > Metazoa > Arthropoda > Insecta > Lepidoptera > Noctuidae > Xestia > Xestia xanthographa. The sequence goes on from LR990646.1 coordinate 11,193,781, forward strand.
AACCCGTTTCTACTCATTTATCAATAGGAGCACTTCTGTGAAGTTTCGAATAAAATAGTCTAACTAATCTTGTTTCCCCATACAAACTTTGGAGCCCCGTTTAACCCCTTTAGGGGATGAATTTTGAAAAATCCTTTCTTAGTGCACCCCTAGACCACATAAGTAACCAACTTGCCAAATTTGGAATCTGTAGACCCAGCGGTTTGGGCTGTGCGTTGATAGATGAGTCAGTCAGTCAGTCAATCAGTCAGTCAGTCAGTCAGTCAGTTTCTTCTTTTATATATTTAGATATCTGTTAGCTGTATCGACATATTCAACATCTTGCAAATACTGCTGACCATATTCGCCAGATCACTTTTACTTTCCGAGGTTTTAGCAGGTACATTTCTTATTTCAACACTGGATGCTCTTTGATTTCTTTCCATTGTTTCTACCCTATCCTGGAGGTGTTGAATATAGGCGAGGTTATTCTTCCTTTCTGCTTCCACATTTTCCTGTACTCCTGTTAAGTTTCGAATAAAGTAATCTAACTAATCTTATTTCCCCATGTAATTTTTGGACCCCCGTTTCAACCCCTTAGAGGGGTTAATTTTGAAAAATCCTTTCTTAATGCACCCCTAAACCCCATAAAGAACCTATGTGCCAAATTTAGAATCTCTAGACTTGGTCTAGACTGACTAAATCTCCAGGTTTGGGCTGTGCATTAATTTTTATACTTTGCCACCCCATTTCCCCCTCTTAGTGGTTGAATTCTGAAAAAACCTGAAACCCGTTTCTACTCATTTATCAATAGGAGCACTCCTGTGAAGTTTCGAATAACATAGTCTAACTAATCTTGCTTCCCCATACAAACTTTGGAGCCCCGTTTAACCCCCTTAGGGGATGCATTTTGAAAAACCCTTTCTTAGTGCACCCTTAGACCACATAAGGAACCTACTTGCCAAATTTGAAATCTGTAGACCCAGCGGTTTGGTCTGTGCGTTGATAAATGAGTCAGTCAGCCAGTCAGTCAGTCAGTCAGTCAGTCAGTCAGTAGTCAGTCAGTCAGTCAGTTTCTTCTTTTATATATTTAGAAGATATAAATTACGTGTCACGTTGTTTGTCCGCGATGGACTCCTAAACTACTTAACCGATTTTAATCAAATTTGCACACCGTGTGCAGTTTGATCCAACTTGAAAGATAGGATAGAAATTAGAATAGAAAAAAAAATGTCCACCTACGCAAAGCCGGGACGGGCAGCTAGTTTTATTATATATTTCAACAAAAGTGTACCTATTGAAAAACGTCGTTTGATACACGTGGACATTTGTTAATGCAGTCCTCGCCTACGGCTCGGGTGAAAAAATTCCGCCTCGAATGCAATAACAAACTTCTCCACTTGTATAAAAAAAAGTACTATTTTCGAAAGCTTTATTATTTCCCTTATTATTAGTATAGAATTATTAGTAAGTATAGAATACTAGTAGATAGTTACTTAATATAATTTCAATAGGTAACTGTTCCTGGTCAGAGTTTTGCCCCTATTCACCCTGGCATTCCTCATCCCGTTTTTGGCACACAATTTTTGAGTGGTCAAATTAGGTAGCTACTTAGGTACCTACCTAAATGGTTTAAATATTAAATAAAGCATTCGGGTATTCATTTTATCAGTAAACAGGATCACAGGCAGGATTCAACAAAAATTGTCATTGGTTGGTAGGTATTTAGCAACACGGTTTGTCGATTACCACAAGTCGTGGGTTGTCTGGTTCCGACTGCGATTGTCGCAGGAGTTAGTGATGTATCGGCTTCAGATGTGGTGTGTAGCGCTTGCGCTGGTAGCGCTCTGGTGTGTGCCGTCGCAGGCTGTGGTTGGAGGCGCTCCTGCTTCGCCACCCGAACCCGACGCTGCGGTAGTCTTCACCCAGCGGTACGGTTTAAGCGCCCGCATCGAAGGAATCAAAGATGATAAACTCGGATATTACAGCTTCTTTGGAATAAGGTACTTATGGTTTTATGCACACACTATTTAAATTTCAACTCCTGGCGCTGAACCGATAAGACAAGTCTTATAAATCCAACTGTGTGCTTTTATTAAGGCATTCACAAGACGACAAAAATAACGGGTGTTTTTTTTAGTGCGGAGAACATAATTTGAAATAAAATGCAGAAAAACATTTTTTACGATACTTAAATGTATGAAACTATGAAAATGGTTTCAGTGATGTGGCCACCGGCAACGTGGCTGGCGCGAATATGCCCAAATCTGGATCTGTATTTCGGCAGTAATGCGTTGAATGTTGGTTTCCAAGTGCTCATTGTTTCTAATTTCGTCAAAGGTTCAAAAACGAGGATGGTCGGAACTTACAGTTAACGGCGAGCAGTACAAAGACATGATAACTTACTATTTGTGTGAATGTTGCAGACACATGTGGTTTCAAACGTCTAAGCCAATCCATAGGTCAAAATGGGAAGAATGCAACATGTACTATCGAGGACACTCCCGCCTGACCACCACTAAGCTTATTTTTGCTTGCACTCGCAACATAGAAACGCTCTCTAGCCCCGCCCCGTTGACTTTGTATAGAAATAATGAATGAAAAGATACCGAATCGGCCGAGCGCACTGACGACGTACGCCAAACGAGAGTTATTGTTATTTTGCGTGCCAAAGTTGAGGCTTTCCTAATAGGCCCAAACTTTAAGGGGGCGTGGCTCGGCGCCTCCGCATGTTTCAAGCGAAAAAAAATTAAAATGGTCAGGCCGAAAAGACGGTTAGTTCCCGTTGTCCCCGTATGCCATATCCCCGTTACGGGGATAGCGGCACGTGATAAAATTTATGTTCCGTTGTCCCCATAACGTACTTTCGGCTATCGGGGACAACGGGAATTAAACTTTTCACGAGTCATTGTCCTCTTAAATCTGCATTCTGTTGTAAGCTTAGTTTTTAGCATAGGAAAAAGAAAAGGGGAATAAAACAAAATTTATTTATTTGTATTCGAATTTTAATTTGAGGTAAAAAAAAAACAAATAGTTATAAAATTTACACAAATAACTTGAGCATTATAAATATAGTAGTAGTATAAAATCAACAAAAATATTACAATCACTTGCCTAAAAATAATAATCATAGTAAATAGCTATATTGTAATTACAAAAGATATCACAATCATTTGCTTACAAATAATAATCATAGTAAATAGCTATATGTAATTACAAAAAATTGCACTTTCACTAACATCACCAGTCGTCAACATGTTCACAAGTAAAAACAATAAATAACCCTTTGTAGAATTCTGGAGTGGGATTTTGCATGAGCCAATGAGAGCTCGACAAAAACAATGTTATCAGCGCTTTTGTTCCGCAGCTGCAAGGGCGCGCGCGACGCCCCGGCGCATCCTTTTCAAGGCCACTCCGTTTATCATAGTTACTAGAAAACTTAACATGGAATTTGAAACAAGAAACATGTAATTAATTTAGTTTAAGATTGTGTACTTACCATTTTTTTTAGGAAAAATAGAGGGCTTTATCGTTCACAATAATCTAATATTTCGATCAAATTCATTATATAAAAAAAAACCTACTTGAAAACAAGGTCTAAATCCTTTATATTAATCTACCGGGTACCAAGACTAACTTCCGAATATTCCATACACTTTGTATGTTGACGGTTAAAAAAGAAAAAACGGGGACTGAGGGCAATAATTTATTCAACTATATTAACGGGGACAGTGTACGGGGACAACGGCAAGTATTTTTAAATATTTAATTAAAGTACCGCTGTCCCCGTGGAACGGGGACGTGGCGTACGGGGACAACGGGAACTAATGGAAAAGAAAAGACCCCGACTGTACGTATACCTACACGTGAATGTTTTTTTCGCTTGAGTGCCAAAGGAAAGTTTCATTACTATAAGGCAAACAATCATTAATGCCATAAGTACAATTATTAAAAGTCAAATAAAGCCAGGAGCAAGGACCATTTTGGATATTAAAAACTTTTTTCTGTGTTTTGTTGCAATTTAAAGTTCTCCGCCTCTAAACAACATCCTACAAAATATTTATAAGGACCGGTGGAGGATAGTAGCAGGGTAGTTATATCTCAAACGCAGTTCTTTTCACTGAAGTAAGTTACGTTTATTCAAGGAAATGAACAAAACCACATCGAAGCGCCCGAGAATAAACTTAACTTAACACTTACCTACTTCAGTGAAAAGAACTGTATTTGTGACTTATGCCAAAAAGCTAGGTGCAGGCGAGCGGAGCGAGCTCGAAAATTTTAGTATCCTGCGGTCCTGTCTGGGATATAAGTTACAGGAACTTGGGGGCCCCTTGGGTCGCGGGGCCCTGTGCACGTGCTCCGTGTGCCCTTATGGTAAAGACGGAATTGCTTAAACCCATATGATTTGAGACAACTTGCCATTTTTGGTGACGGTTTCTTTGTCCTCATTTGTGGCTTATTAATTTATTGAGTTGTCAGCCTGTTAGGTGCCTACCTAACAGGCTGACCTTACCTAAAAAAAAAATCAGTCCAATGGAGCGTACTGAGCAATACAGCTGCTTAGAATGATGCCATGAATCTTTATCCTTTCAAATAGAAAAAAAAAAACTTAGATTTATCTTACGAAATTCTTTACAGCAGCCTAATGTGTAATTGCAGCGCCACTTGTCCCTGTTTGCACGCAACCCAAAAACACGCAGGTGGTTGAACACAGCATCCAGGTCTTCCAGGTGCTTCTGGAACGGCCCATCCGACAGGACCAGTAGATCATCTAAATAGACTAATAATGTAACGTCCTTCAATGCACCTTCCAGATTTGCAGCCATGTTAGCACATGGCTGCAAATCTGGAAAGTTTATGTAGTTATACTCATTAAAGGCATTTAAGACGCAAGCTGAATCCGTGCACGGTAAGATAGATGAGACAGATATATAATATCGTCGTGACTACTCGTGACTAGAACATCGACTGCAAAATGCCGTTAAATGATGCCGTTGTTATTCTAGAAGAGGACAAACATGAAAAAGTTCCGCGTACTTAAATTATAAAGCCTCATTACAGAACGCAGTCCGTATTTAAATACAATCGAATAATAATATCAAATCCAATTGTAAATGGACAGTTTGGCGGATGCTGTTGCCTGATAGTGGTTTCCGTTGTTTTTGTGGCCGGCAGATTATCCATAGACCTAGTAGGTACATTCATATTATCGATATCAAGTTTTTGTGTTAGGTACCTACCTATCATGTAAAATAATCATTCATTCACCATAAATCTACACTAATATTATAAAGAGGAAAGATTTGTATTTTTGTGTGTATGTAATGAATAAACTCAAAAACTACTGCGCCGATTTCAAAAATTATTTTACCATTAGATGGATTACATTACTTAGATACATTCACGTTGAGTAACATAGGTTATATTTAATGCCCGCACTCCCACGGGAACGGGAACTACGCGGGTGAAACCGCGTGACGTCCGCTAGTGTTGAATAAATACATATAAAAAACTATTAATACCATTTTAGTAACCTTTTCAACATTTCTCATCGTCCTCTGTTTTGTCCGTTTTGTCTTTCAACTGCAAACTACAAAACCATAGTTTAGGGCAGTGATTTTCAACCTTTTTCATGTCACGACCCCCATAGAATAAATTTTGATACAAGTGGAGAAAGTTTGTTATTGCATTCGAGGCGGAATTAACACGTGAGCCGTAGGCGAGGGTGTTATTGAGCCCTGACCTGATTATTATTCGATTTATTTATTTTCTTTTTGTATTTTTTTTAACTCGGTTTTTTCAGATTTGGTTAGGTGGGGCAGGGTGGGGCCCACCGTGGCTACGCCCATGTCCACGTGTTTTATGTTACAATTAATGTTCAATCCATACAACATTTTTATTCATACATAGGTCATAATTAGGATTCGGATTAATACATAAAACGGATCCATGATGGGAGAAATTAGTGAAATATTTTTGAAGTGAAAACTTCTTTAGGCGCGTTGAGCACTTTTGGGTGAACAAAAATCATGAAACTTGCGTCATCGTTCGTTTGTGGTCGCTAAAACTCTAGAACGGCTGGGCCGTTTTAGCTGATTTTGGTTTTTAAATGTTTGTTGTAGTTCAGGGAAGGTTTAAACGGTGAGAAAACGAAACAAAAAAAACCGCTTTTTTACAAACCAAAAATAATAATCTACCTACCTACTAAGTTAATTTTCACTTCTATCGGCAGTTCCCAAAGACTGCCCCGCATGTTTTTTACTTTGCATGAACATATCAAATGTTTATATCCATCCTATAGTTAACATTTTCTTATTAAATCTATCTTTTTAAACTTTGTTGTTTTTTTTACTGCAGTAGTTTTCGCGACCTCTTACGACCCTCCTTTAGCGGCTTCGCGACCCCCTAGCAACCCACGGGTTGAAAAACACTGGTTTAGGGTATTCTAATACAACTTTTGATTCTAAAACAGCACTTTTAGAGCATTATAAACGAATGCATACACCCAATACATTAAATTCGTGCCAGCACAGAGGTACCTTTATAATGGCTTTAATGACATAACTTTATGCATAAATGGCAGACCTACCTAAATCAGTGAGTAATTAAGTACCCTCTTTAAATATCGGGAGCTCGAAACGAATAAAAATCACGGAAGATATCCCGTAAGTGACGATATAAGTTTAGTTTTAAACCGTGAAAGCTTTAAACAGTGTTTAAGTACCCTCTGTTTTTATCTAACAGATATGCAGAACCACCAGTGGGACCCCAAAGGTTCCAGCGGCCAATCCGCCGCTACCTTGCCGGGGAGCTGATGGCCACCCAGCAGTGCTTTCCGTGCCCCCAACCAGACCCGTACCAGCAAAGACGGATCATAGGCCATGAAGACTGCTTGTGTCTTAACGTGTACGCCCCCAAAATGCCTGCTACGGAGGAAGGTGGGGACATTCATTTCTGTTCCGTTATTCAATAAGGGCTAGTATATAAATGTAAATCAAAAAATCTTCCTTTGTTACATATAAAAATCCCAATCCTAATCAAAAATACTGATTGCACAGCAAACTAGTTACCTCAAAACATTACTATTTTAGCAAACAATTTAATTCGTAACGCTGTCGCATACTTACTAATTGAAAAGTGGAGCTTTTTTTATGAACGCATGTAATCTAATCTAATACGAGTGATAACTCATCATCTGCCTAGCCTTTTCCCAACTATATTGGGGTCGGCTTCCAGTTTTACCGGATGCAGCTGAATACCAGTATTTTACATGGAGCGACTGCCTATCTGACCTCCACAACCCAGTTAGTACCGGGTAATACGATACTCCTTGGTAAGACTGGTTGTCAGACTTATTGGGCCTCTGACTACCTAACGACTGTCAAAGATCTACAAATGACAGCCGGGACCAACGGCTTAACGTGCTTTCCGAGGCACGGAGGAAACTCGGTATGTAATGGGTGGTCACCCATCCACAGACCAACCTAGGCAAGCACGGCTTAACCTAACGATCGACCTGAGCGGCTGTTATTATTTAGCCACGAGCTCCTACGAGTGATAACTAGCGCACAATTAACTTGTCATTTATTTTTGTTAAACAAAGCTTCTATTTTTAACCGACTTCTAAAAAAGGAGGTTTCTCAATTCGACTGTATATATAGTACATTGTTACCCTAGGGGTGAAAGTAACTTATTTAGTCCCGAGACGGGGTTTGGTGCCCGAGCGAAGCGAGGGCGCTAATAGTTCGAGGGACTAAATAAGTCTTTAACCCGAGGTAAACACTGTGCTTTTCATTACGAATACAAGGAAAGTAAAAAAAAACATACAACTCGAAAAAACTAATGAAGATCGGAATTCGAATGGGGTAGATGACACACCAATCAATTGAGATACTTTTTAAGAGCTGTCAAAACGCGGTTCTCTAATAGACTTTGTCACTGTTTATTCAACTCAATGACTCGACTATTTATTGATTTCAAAGCAACTAAAAATCGAATTTGGCAATTAATTGAAAATAAATCGGGTTTTCAGGCCCAAAATAAAGTGTTTTTTTAGAGAAAGGTGTCTTGGAATTATTGTTTAATGGTGTCATCTACCCTATTGCCGCTTTCCCACCTATTTTGCTTTTTTTTTCTGTGGCCGGCCAGCTATTCAGCCAATACCTATTTTTCATTTTCATCATCGAAAAATGGTAAATATTTTTCCCAAATCTATGTTATTTTAAAGAAATAGTTGAAACTTAATTATAATAAAGATATTTAATATATATATATTCTTTAATTAATACTTAACTTTATGTTATTTCAATTTTACATCGTGGCTGTATAGAAAGTTGGAACATGGTTCAATAGAAAAATGAACTATTTTTTTTTAATAATTTGGCAGCTGTCAGTTGAAAACGATTCTCCCTAGGGCTGAAAAGTATTACTTTCAACCCGCTCCTCAGGCAACTTCAGACCTACTTTCAGAGTATGAGTAATGAAAAATATATATATTACTAGCTGATGCCCGCGGATTCGCCCGCTTGACAAATTATATACTAAAACCTTCCTCTTGAATCACTCTATCTATTTAAAAAAACCCGCATCAAAATCCGTTGCATAGTTTTAAAGATCTAAGCATACATAGGGACAGACAGACAGACACGGCGGGCGACTTTGTTTTATAATATGTAGTGATATATTTTTTTATATGTGTTCGCGGCTATCATCGTCGTTTATGAACCGATTTTGATGATTCTATTTTTGGTGGAAAGTAAATAGATATCCCAAGGGTGGTACCATGATAAGGAAACCAGGGTTTGATGATGGCATCCCAGAGAAATCAAGAGGAACCTTCGAAAATCGTAATGCGACTAGTGCGTTTGTTAATTTTTATTTTAAAGCACTACCATTTAATGAAGGTCTGGAATCGATCTGATGATGGAGCTGAAAGACAGTTGAGGGAACTTCTCAACGATTTACAGCAATTACCTGGTGTTTGGGCTTGATTAATTTGTATTGATGAGAACTTTACATCTAGGTGGGTTATGACTGTCACTAGAGGTCTGATGATGAAGACGAAGGACAGTCAAGGGAACTCCTCAACGTTTTACAGTATCTAGCTACCTTGTTTCTATTGATGAGAACTTTGGTTACAAGTGCCATTTCAGGTCTGATGATGGAGATCATAGACATTCGAGGGATTTTCACAACGATTTACAGCAGATAATCCGCGGGGCTCCTATTTCTGTCTGCATGGTTTAAAGTAATCTAACACGAAGTGGATGATGGGGTTTTCGCGCGCTTCGCTTTAGAACTAATCTGTCTGAGTCGGGTTGCCAAAAGTTCCGAGCTCGCTTCGCTCGCTCTTGCAACCTAGCTTGTCCTTTTACGATGAAAACATGTTGCAATAATAGTTATTTTACTTCGTGGCAACCTTTCAAATAATTATTATAACTTGGTAGTATTTCTTATATCTACGTTACTTCACCGCGCTTTTTAGAGAATTAAAAAATAATATTTTTTTACCATTGCCACTCGAAAAAGGGCATTTTATTCATCGATAACAGTGAATAAAACTCTCTTTTACTCACTGAGTGAATAAAGACATTTTGAATTTGGCACAAACACGAATTACGTACAAAAAAAACGCTGCTGCTGAAAGTACGTACTGGGAGACTGAATGGAGCTATTCTATACCAAATTTAAAAAAAAAACCCGCCAATTTAGTTACGTTCTTTTTTATCTGTTATTGTGGTTGTTTTGTGTTATTGGAAAATCTATTAACTTAAGTAATTATAATAAAATGAGTTCTTCCGATATCGAAAATGAGAGACTGACTCCGGAATCATTTCGTTCTAAAGCAGCAGTTATAGTAGATGATTTGTTGCCGCCAAAATCTCGGGAGTTGTACCTGAAAACATACAATTTGTTCAGCGACTGGAAAACCACGAATGGCGCCAATTCCTTCTCTGAGTGCATATTTCTTAACTATTTCAATGAATTAACCAAGATTAAGAAGCCGTCGACACTTTGGAGCATATATTTTATGCTAAAAGCCACAGTGAGAATCAAACACAACATTGATATTTCAAGCTACTCAAAGTTAGTGACATACTTAAAACGGCTATCCGAGGGTAATAAGCCAAAGAAATCTAGAGTGCTTAGCTCCGAAAACATTGAACGTTTTCTAAATGATGCGCCTGACCACAGTTTTCTGGCCGTAAAAGTAAGTACCTACTTAATATATGTATATTTATTTACAAAGCTACTGTGCTTCTAAGGTTTTCCTGTCAATACATATTTTTTAAATTATTGTTTACAGGTTGTGCTAATTTTCGGCGTGAATGGAGCCTGTCGCAGTAATGAATTATTACAGATAACTATAAACGACATCCAAAAACACTCGGATAATTTATTACTTACTTCGTTTGAACTGATACGAAAACTAAAATTGATAGAACGTTTGTAATACGCCAAGAATACGTAAAAATCGTCGAAAAATATCAAGCTTTATGGCCCACTAATACAAAAACCGACAGGTTTTTCTTACAATACCATGGCGGAAAATGTACTCGCCAACCTATTGGAATCAACAAAATAGGTGCGATGCCAAAAGAGATTGCCAGTTTCTTAAATCTATCGAATCCCGAAAAGTACACAGGACATTGCTTCCGCAGAAGCTCTGCCACCCTTTTAGAAAAGATGCAGCCGGATAGTTGAAAGTATAAATCTAAAACCGTCTGCTGTTGAACCTTCTGCGCCACTATCTCCGGCGCGCCCTTCTACATCGAAAGGTTGTGAAACGACTACATTACAGCTGTCTCAGCAACAGCAACCACAAAATACGGCGACTTTGCCAAATACCCAAGTGTTGTCTAATACAACAGTTTCAAACCCAAACCAGCCTATAACACTAAATTTTAAAAATTGTTCTAATTTTACTATAAATTTTAAATTTTAATTTAATATTTAATCCTTTGTTGTTATAATACTGATTATATAATAAAAACTGATAAATATAAATACCATGCTCCTTTTTATTTTCTCACAGTCAATGGTAAAAAGTAGAGTACACAACACGTGAATAAAAAATTTATCTCGGTACTTGTATCCCTCGCTCCGCTCAGGATTCTAATCTAGAATCCCTCGCTACGCTCGTGATTCTACTCTAGAATCCTTCGCTGCTCTCGGGATCCAACTTCGTACCTCGAACTAAATTCCCTTTTTATTCACTTGTTGTATAATCTACTATTTAAGAATTGCAACCTTTTTTTTTTTTTTTTTTTTTCGGATGGGAAATCATCAAATAACCCCTCCCGCTCTGGGCGGAGCAGGAGGGAGTGTCAGACTTTTACTGACTAAAACCCATCCATGTTCCTTCATCGCCCTTTGTGTTCCGGGGCCACGGTATCTCTTTCGAATAGTCCCGCAACCCCGGCAGGCATCAGTCCTTACGGACCCCTTCCTTTTTGCTGACTCTCTTTGAGGCGCGCGTGGAACACGAACGCGCCGTCGACACGGCCTGTCGTCATGAGACGGACGGACGGCGAGCTAGCCCATAGCTCACCGTCCACAGGCCCGCGCCTACGGTGGCCGGGGGCTACGTGGTGGTGGCCCCCGACGCCCGGGGCGTCTCCCGCGAAGAATTGCAACCTTCGTATGCATCTCTGATTTGACACACACACTTTTTTTTCGCGCGTTATCAACACCGCAAGAATAAAATCTTTCTCGTCAAATTATTCATTTAAAACTAAGTTTACATTACATTTTACCAAAATAACAAAATGTCGAGTGACAGGAAGTGTACTAAGTGCATCTTTAGTGAAAATCGTAAACCCGAAACAGAAATCCGAGCATTTACAAATAACGCTCGCTACCGACTACGACGTAAATTGGAAGGACATTATTTATCATAAGACATCAGAGATGAAGCAGGAAAAGTGTATTCCTGACAACAACTTGGATGCCCGACTTTAAATGACCCCCGGATACGCGATATCCACAGTGCTCATTGAAGCACTAAGGGAGTTGTAAGCTCGTTAAAGCCTTTTTCCTCCAGTGGGTACGCGATACCCCAGTAACACTACTACTGGTTACTAGCTGGATGGTAAGCTATCAGTGGAGATACGAGATATCCTTTAGCTGAGTCATTGAACGATGCTAACACTGAAAATCTAATGGCAGGTCCAGCAACAGGTAAGTGCCATTTTCAAGACCAGTAACACCTCATGTTACTAGCTGCATGGTTAACTATCAGTGTGACACGTGGTGTCCAGCTAAATTTATTGAACAATGCTAGCACTGAAAATCTAATTGACATCGTAGCCAAATTGCCGGGCAAAAGGACAGGTATGTCCCATTTTCGTGACCTTGATCAGGTAATTACAAAATTGTGCTATATATCCATGACCATGCAGGTCGTAAGACGACCCCGCTTAACTTAGCACATCCCGTGTGTGTTATAACCTTGCAAATGCATTATACTCTGGCAGTGAATGTGGAACCATTCCTTGCCTGGATTCCCATCAGCGAGTAAAGTTGCTGGCTGGCTGACATACATTTGTCAGGACCACACATCCTTAAGTACGAGATACTAACAGCATGTTAAACCCATATAATGTGTTTTTAATAATAATAATATATTTATTTTGAGCAACAAGACTCAGTGTTAGTAACAATATACTTACAAACTATGTTAGTAATACATTTACAAACAAAATAAAACAGAAAACAGATTGTGACATCATTGCTGGCTTGAACATCAAGTATAAATTAATGTTACACATACGTTTAACTAATGTAAACACCAGCCCAAAAAGTGTATGTATGCTATTTTGGTGGAAGTTATACTACTATACAGGATATTTATTATTCTACATGCCTAAATACGAGATATTTACAGCATGTTATAATCCACACTATGTGTGTAAGCTTCGACGTCAAGTATGATATTATCGAAAGCACCCTGTGGCTATGCCATAAACTTGTCATTTTGATCTTTCAGTGATGAAGTAATATTTACATTTAAGCATAACACTTTTCATTCAAATAATAGAACAAGATTCTTTGTTTACTTAATACTATGAGAGAACAGCTGATGGAAAATGTTCTAGACACTTATGACAGACTTCTGTTCCACTACTATACATATGGTGAACCAAGGTTATGTGATGTTCATCATCATCATCATCAGCCTATAATGTTCCCACTGCTGGGACACGGCCTCCTCTCTATGAGAGGGAATGGACTATAATCCACCACGCGGGCCCAGTGCGGATTGGTAGATGTCACATGTCTTCGAATTTTTGTACTGTTATCATAAGCAAAGCAACCGATGAATGGCTTGAATGACACTGCATAACACAACCTACCAATGTTCATCAGCACCGTGTCAACCTCGAAATTAAATTAATATTATTTATATTTTCTTTAATGAAATGAAACACCAAACCTATAAGGACAATAGTTATATTCTTAGCTTATTATGTATATTTCCAAACAACTAATACATGTAGCCAAAGAGATTTTATCACCAACAACAAGAAAATCAATTAATCTGTTTGTGCCTAGCACAATAAAATTCAAACATCCAAAAAAGTATCCCGTTAACAAGAATCTTTCAAGACTGAACACAGTAATAGATACTGGAGTGCTAATCCAGTAGCCCCAAAAGAGAACACATCAAGGATGGTACCGGAATGATTTAACCATATTATATACCAGTTGTAAAGTAATGATCTGGGTACTTGGTTTAAGTACAATGGTTCAAGAAACCATTTGTTATCAGAATCTATACACCATAATGTCCTAATACTCAAAACTATTAGTATTGAGATGAAAAGGGTTATAGACTTACAAAGTTTGGAGGTCTTAACAGCCTGTCAATGTACAAATGACATTAACAACTAAACCTGTTTTAGTTTTAAATCAAATTGCAAAGGACATTGACCACAATCAGAGTCGCTTTATAGTAAAAGAGTATGGCCATAAAAATAAACTCATAAATTATAAAATATTTTTTTAACTTCTCTTAATTCACTTGAACAAAATCGTATGTGGGGTTACTATTTTGTATTTTATTAGCTACAGTATTGGATTTTATTGCTTACTTTTTAAAATGGCGTATTTCGGTAAAATCAATGTTGCCAATTTATTAAAACCTGGGACATAATCCGTCACTCAGTTTTAAAAATAAATTCAACTATGACTTTATCCTCGTTATTTATATTTTTAATTAGCACAATTGAAATAACATATTTTCTTAGTTCACATCCTATAGATAATATTACTTTGCTAATTAAAAATCTTTCTTTAGTTGACAGTCAGAATGATTTATATTGACTGTTGGTAACACTATCACAATGTGATATGTGAAGGTGAACGGTCTCTGTCAATTTGTCAAACAAACAAAACAACACCGAACTTTTGTTTTCACTTGTGCATCGATAGTTGTTGAGTTTGTTGTGCTTATAAATAACTTATCATTGCGTACTGTTCGTGTCTTATGTCAATTCAAGTCATACTGTTGTAATGGGCTGCTGCTTTTAGTGGAAGGTTCGTTACAAAACTAGCCTCAAAACTGAACAGAAAATTAAAGAACAACTAAAACCCCCACAAAATAAATGGATATTTTTTTTTTCCCTTAGAAAGTCCGACATCACCCCTCTTTTATATTCAATTTATGCTATCATACAAAAAGTTTTGATGCGCAACGGCGGTCAGTAGAAAAATGGGCATTCTCCTTTAAACCCACCCCCATCTTCGAACAAAGATAATATTCTTATCGTCATTATGTATAAGCCCAATCTAAAATAACATGTCCAATAGTAATCCATTGCTTTATCTAGCAATCCATAGATACAATATTAAATTATGGGTAGGTATATTTATCATGCAATTCATTTAAGTACCCCTTATGTCCAAGAGTATTTTTGGAAGGGTTCCCATGACCAGATAGTTTTTTCCTGCATTGCATTGCATTTTAAAATCACTTAAACCTTACCCATAATAATTAATCACCTTTCTTAATCATATTAGTGCTGACATAAACCTTAAAACTATTAATGAAATGAAATAAAATTATTATGAAGACAGTAGTAAAACATAACTTCATTGCCCTCTGGTTCCGGGCGTTGACCCCTATAATCAGCTGTAGCTTACTAGAAAATGAAGCATGCTGAAAACAAATTAATCCCTATCAAATAACAACAGATAATTTGGCATGTCATCTACCTACATTGAACCATAACATAAAATTAAAATCACAATTAAAATACCCGAAAAGATGGATGGGCAGACATTATTGTGAGATTTATACAAACTCATAAAAAGAAATTTTAACTAAGAAATTTCATTTATTTTCAGTTTTCACTACCAATTGGAGTATTGGCTTTAATAGCTAGCTAACAAAAGGGGGGGGGGGGTGCATGGAAGTGCAGATACAACAACAGATAAAATGCCATACATTTCGTATAGAGCTAATAAAATCCAACTAAAATTCATAACAATTGACAGTAGGTACATTGCGGCAATGTTGCCAATTACCTACACAATGTTGACTGAATATGGTCAACACACATCCAACAAATTGCACAACATTTAGTCAATTCTTTAGAACTACTAGATGATTAAACCAGGAATGTTCGAGACACTTGAAAGACATCGTCATGAAAACACTGCTGATTCTTGTAGAAGTACCTAATATTTCAAATAGTTTGGGAAATTACACTAATATAGCAAATATTTATCGTGGAGACCAGACCTCTAAGTGTTATACTTTTTCTGCTATGAAACCGCAAAAACTTATTGCTCCTTTACAAGGTGCCTGGGAAAACATAATAATAACAATGTTTTTATTTATATTGTTTCTATCATTATAGGAACAATAGGTTAAAAAATGAATTATAAACGAAATCATAATGTACAAAATGTACCAGACTAAAAGTATTAAGCAGAAATCAGTTTCTAAGACTTAAATACAAACAGTTTTGAGAAAATACCTCAATCGTCCTTTTCGAGCCAATTGACTACATCTCAAATTCTGTTTTACCAGTAAGGAGTGAATCCCTTAGGTAACATTCATAATATTTAGTCATAAGACTATCAGACCATTAGCAAAATTTTGAGCTTTATTTATACTATGTGCTATTAGGTACTAATTAATAATAAAATCAGTTTAATCCACACTGTAATAAAGAGGTTTCTCTTTCTTTTCTGATTAATTGTATGTAATTATATTAATTGGTGATGATAGAGTGAATACTTTAATATCCATAATATTTGATCTAGGATCTACCTAGACCCTTAAAAAATGACTGAGCCTTATTGATAGGAAATACTTCAGTTTAATTCTCACGACAATAAAGTGAAGAGATTTCTGGATTCTGATTAATTGGTTGTAATATTAATTAAAAACAGTGTTTTGAATGGACTCTGGCTCTTCTACTATTGAACAATAGTTAGACATTGTATGTGATCATAAAATCATTACATTAAAATTTTTATAGTTATACAATCACCTTTTGAGACGATATACCTATGGAGCTCTATACTTGCCTTGGTTGCACTCTTCTGTTGCAAGTATTTTGACAAAAGGCCCTAAGTGAATAAACATTGCCTTGGTTGCACTATTCTGTTGCAAGTATTTTAACAAAAGGCCCTAAGTGAATAAAAATAATGCCAGTGGCATTCCTTGATAGTACTTCCAGACAATTCAACACTAAATAATGGAGTTGATGAGCCTTTTTTATTTGCAGACACATCTATTAAATACTAACACTACAACTGGCTTTCAAATTATAAAATTACTTACTGAGAGATCTGAGGCTATCATTGCCTCAATCTATCAAAAGCATCATTAATTTCGTCATAGTTTGATAATATGAGCAAAATTTTGAAAACAAAGACATTGATTGTTCTCCTAGCTCTAACTTTAACCCATTGGAACAACAAAACAGTTATTAAAATACATCAAACCCTAATATTCGTAAGTTTGTCAGATTTCAATTGAAAGGGGTATCTAAACTCCAGAATTAAACTCTCACTATACAACCAAAACAACAGCTCAAATTAGAGCTGGCATCAACGAAGTCAGACATAATGTTGATTACATGGTTATCAAAGTTATTTTTATAAAATGAGAATGCCTTGTGGCATTAAGTCCGCCTATGTACCACTCTTGTACATGAAGTTTAAATAAATAAATAAATAAAATGTAATATATTTATTGTAAAGTATCCTTGAAGCTTTAATATTCTTACAGAAGAAGGTCCAATGTAATTATCACAAATCAACACTGAGAATTACTTGCATTTTAATCAGTTAATAAATTAATTATTGCAGCCAACTCTGAACATCTACCAAGTTATAATAATTATTTGAAAGATTGCCACGAAGTAAAATTGGGAATCAAACGAGCTTACCTGTTAAGCGAAGTCTTGATTCTAATTTTATGAGTGGCAATCTGAAAAATAATTACCCACCCGCCGCTATAATATAGTTAACACTAACAGCCCCAAAGCTGCAATAATTAGTCTACCTAATTCAATTTTAACCTTTCAGGAAAACATAGTGAATGAAGGTATTTGGAACTACTCTGTACATAAAACAGAGATTGTTCCAATGATAAGATCTCTAAAATAAGTGACGTACCGCGTCATGTGTCAAATCAGAGATGCATACGAAGGTTGCAATTCTTAAAAAATATTATTTTTTAATTCTCTAAAAACCGCGGTGAAGTAACGTAGATATAAGAAATACTACCAAGTTATAATAATTATTTTTCAGATTGCCACTCATAAAATTAGAATCAAGACTTCGCTTAACAGGTAAGCTCGTTTGATTCCCAATTTTGTTATAATTATGTGTGAGTAAGTTTTACGTTTATACGCTCGGGTAAATTTGTTGTGCAATCAGTATTTTTCATTATGAAAATAATATTGTTTTACACTGGACAACTTTTTTGTCGCGCATCGGAATATTTTATTAACTAGTTTTGTTAAAGATTTGGTTTGGTTGCATTACAATATTATTTACAATAATTATTTTGATATAGATATAAATTAATAATTAATTTAATTATTTTGATGTATATTTAATTGTTGTAAAAAAAAATTACGGGTGATAAGTTTTTGATGTGCATTTAAAAATAAGTTTTAAATAAGAATGTTGTGATTTGCAGGAAGCCCAATTGTGTTTTTCATCCATGGTGGCAACTACAGGTCCGGATCGACGGCATCGTATGGTGTAAGTTGTTTTTTAAATTAAAATTATATTTACTTACTAAAAAATATTCGGGTTTGTGTGCCAGTATGTTAATTAACCTACTAATTATCTTTTTTTTTTTAAGGGACAACATTTGGTTCAGAAGGATACGATATTGGTAACTGCACAATATCGCCTAGGATCGCTTGGTTATCTCAGCACGGGACAAAGGGATGCTGGAGGAAATGTTGGTCTTTTTGACCTGCATTCTGCTATGATCTGGGTAAGGTTGGCAAAACGTGTCAACGTAACACATCGTTAAATACGAAAATGTCTAAAGTTATAAATCATTCCATTAATCAAAAACTATCTGCCCTCCGCTTTTAAATCGACTCGAAGGACCTAATTTTGTATTTTACAGAACAACCTATAATCGAAAACCTAATCGAAAATAATTAATGCCTTAGAATTGTGATTATTTTGGACTATATTATATGTTGGATTTGTCCTAGTTTGCAGATCGTCCGGGCGGGGTTTTAAAAATGTCCGGTTAAAACTCGGTCACCTTTTGTTCTATAAAGCTACACTGAAATGTAATTTTAGGGCGTAAGTATGCTTAAAATTGTCAAAGATATTATGGCTCTATTTCAGATCCAAGATTATATTCAATTTTTCGGTGGCGATCCAAAACGAGTAGTTGTGATGGGTCAAGGTTCTGGCGGCAGTGCTGCGTCCCTCTTGGCAATGTCTCCCGAAGGTCGCACCGCTACGGGAGTGGCTGCCCTGTCCGGAGCACCGTTGTCTCCGGGAGCCGTGAGACCAGACCCGGCCAAACACGCAGAAGCACTCGCGGAACGCACAGGCTGCCCGAAAAACCCAGCTGAAAGTCTACTTATATGCTTAAGGCAACTGCCTGTGGAAGAACTTGTGCAGGTACCGTACCGAATACTATAAGTAATAGTTCGATATGTAGGTACTATCGTGGTCTTTTCCGCCTGACTAGTTTACATTTTTTTCGCTTAGCTTAGTGGTGGTCAGGCGGGAGTGTCCTCGATAGTACATAGTATCTTAATACTTAAAAAAAAATATAGCCTACTTACATTGTGTCCCACTGCTGGGCAAGGGCCTCCCCTTCCTCTTTCCAAACCTCTCTATTTTCTGGCTACGCCTGCCCCGCGATCATGATCAGAACGTCACACCAACTTCGCCGCGATCGACCTCGTCGACGATGTCCATCTACAGGCGTCCAGTGAGAGATGATCTTTGCCCACCTCTCCGGGTGCAAACGTGCGAAGTGGCCAGCCCGCTCCCACTTTAGCTTGGCTGTTTTAACGCCAACATCAGCTACTGGAGATATGGAGCGCAGGTTGGTGTTTCTAACGCGATCTGATCGCTTGGCACCTATTATGCTGCACTTCATCGCCCGCTGGCAAATCTTAAGCTTGGACTTTTGTTGTTTAGTAAGTGACCTTTAAGCAACGTGTAGCCTACACGTTGCTTGTTACAGTTGGTACAGTTATAATATTGAGATGTAGGTGTAGGTACCTACACGGTGTAGGTACACCTACATCTCAATAATATAACTTAAATATAAAATATTTAATGTTTATAGGCAGATGAGGATTTGAATATGGACATGGTAGACACAGAAAGATTTTTACAAGAAATCTCAGGACGTTCCGGTGAGTTTATAACAACAACAACATTAATTTATTGTCAGGAAACTTTGGCCCATAGATATACCTTACAGACTAACATAATTATATAATAAAATACAATTCGTGTTAGTAAATAGACCCTTAATAAGGTAATAAGGGGACTACAGGAGCTAAACGCGAGTTTTATAATGCAAGAAATCGTGTAATTCACTGCAATAAACAAAACCAGAAAAATATATGATATTCTTCAAGATGTATGCTAGTATGATAGTGTTTTGAAAACATAATACTACTAATTTTACTCGATAAAAAAATCACGAACTTATCTCTTAAAATTTCTTTTAAGGCCCTTCTGACCCTAAAATTACTTTTGAAATACTGTTAGAATAAAGTTCTAGTCAGCTAGCACTACAAAGTGGTTGTTACGTCAGTCACTGCGGCCGAATAGTGCGAAATTAGTGTTTTTTTGCGATTTACAAAAAATCTATTGATTGGACTAAAAAAGTAAAACACATAAGACCTGCTTTATAGTTAGTTCAGTTAGTATGCAAAGTTTCATGATCTAATTTGAAGTAATTTTTGAATACCAGCGGTTTATTGTTCGATTTAGAGGTAACTTTGGAATTTTATTCTATCAAGAAAAGTTTATGGAATCGTGTTTTCGACTTTCGTCACACATAAGACTTAGCATTAATCCTCAACTTTACCATATAGTTATTTCAAAATTAATACTGCAGTATTTAAGGCGTAACGGAGGATAATGCTAAGCCATTTGAGGGATATATAGCCCTTAACGAGTAAAAACCATACTAAAATACATGTGATCATTTATCATTGATCGTTTATCATTTATCATTTGATCATTTTGATTTTTTGGCTAATAATTCTACAAGCAACATATTAGCATGATAGTGTTTTATTTTTTTAGTCCAATAAATAGATTTTTTGTAAATCGCAAAAAACTACTCATTTCGCACTATTCGGCCCGCAGTGACTGACGTAACAACCACTTTGTAGTGCAAGGTGATTAGAACTTAATTCTAACACTATTTCAAACGAAGTTTGAACCACCACAAATAGAGTTGCTAATTTAGCTCCTGTAGTCGCCTTAAAACTATGGGAAATGTGGCACTTGCCCGCGGAAGTGACGGAACGCCACTCCCTAGCTAAGTAGCTACATATTACGTAGTAGTAATAGCTCAATGTGAAAAAGTTGGAACTTTGACCCACAATATCTCCATACTTAAGTAACTAGGAGGAAGGAAGATTATTTTTTGTGCTAGACCATACCTGGGAACTGGTATGGTCTAGCACAAAAAAATAATCACAGTGATGAGGAGAACAAGTGCCTTTCGGCTTCGTTAAGGGTCTATTTACACCCATTATATACAAAACAAAGAACCTACTTAAGTTGAATTCTTGATTAGGTGCTGGTGCAAGAGTGGAAGGTGCAGAGGATCTCCGAGGTCTGCCACCGCTAGTTGCTGAAGCTCCAGCCGAGTCTCTCAGTAAGAAACAGAAGCGTGTACCTCTCCTCACTGGTGTCACTTCTGCCGAGACCTCTAGAGCTGTGTATGGTGAGGATTTTCTACCAGTTTTGTAAACTCTTAGCTCAGCAGCATCATGCCATTGCTTGGTGCTGTTTTTGAAGAACTACCGATCTGAAAAGAGTACACATTAATTACTTACTTTACAAATTTCTATGCTTTTATCGACAGGCAAATTCAATAAATTCCTGATAAAACAACTTCAAACCGTGAAGGACTTCTTAAAGAAAGACTTGATCGGTGGTCTTCAGAATGTGGTGCAAGGAGTCGAGGGTCTTATCCCTCTGGCTTCCAATGTGCAAGCTGTGCTGCCAATATCTGACTACTACCAGGGCTTGTTTGAACAGGCCTCCAATATAGTTGATGGACTCTCCGAAGTTGCTGAGGCTACAGGTAACAAAATATGTAATATAATGTAGATTGCCATTCTTGAAGAACTTTCAAATCCTTTAAAATTATACTGGTCCTCCGAATTGGAAATATGCAAATCATATTGGGAATTGAACGGTTAAGAACGAAAACTGATAACAGTCACGTGTCACGTTCAAAATAGCGATGCTTTGTTGCTATCACACGAAATTTTTTAAATGTTGTTTCAAAAGCATAGAACGCCAGCTGCAAATCAAAAAACACATTATTCCCGGACCCCTACATTATATCCAGCCCCCTAACCAAAGAAAGGGTCGGACCCTTTTTACCCTACGTAGGTAAGGATTTTTTGTTAGGGTTCGGGCTACCTAGCGACCGATCGATATTTTGTAGCACGTATTGAAGCTGAGTTATGATTTTGTAATTTAATAAAGAATACCCAATACATTTTGTTGAGATGTGCAATTCCTTTCCAAGATGTATTTTGTTGTAAATAGGTAGGTAGGGTACCTACCTATAAATACAAACTATAATAAACTCTCGGAAGAGTGAAATTGTTTTAAATCTCTCGTTTCCAATGCTCGTTTCATAGAATAAATGTGATTTAGTAGAATTCTGTAAAATTGGTTGTACTCTAGATAAAGCATACCTACTTATATTATTAATTTAAGTAGGTACATAATAGTTAAATAACAAGTTTTAAGTAGTTTTTCATCTGGTCGAACTCTAAAAACCATTGGTTATGTACCTAGATAATAAATTGAGGAAGTAAAAGTTGAGGATTAATGCTTTGAGGATTAATGCTATGTCCTACCTATGTGTGACGAAAACACGATTCCAAAAACTTTTCTCGATAGAAAAAAAATCCAAATTTACCTCCAAATCGAACAATAAACCGCTGGTATTCAAAAAGTACTTCAAATTAGATCATGAAACTTTGCACACTCACTGAACTAACTATAAAGCAGGTCTTTTGTGTTTTATTTTTTTAGTCCAATCAATAGATTTTTTGTAAATCTCAAAAAAACACTTATTTTGCACTATTCGGCCGCAGTGACTGACGTAACAACCGTTTTGTAGTGCAAGCTGATAAGAACCAACTTTATTGTAACAGTATTTCAAACGAAGTTTGAACCACCACAAATAGAGTTGCTAATTTTAGAGTTAGAAGGGACTTAAGCATTTATATGAACATAAGTAATGTCGTCAAAGAAAAAAATAATTCCGTCCAATTTCTAGATCTGGAACTACCTAGCTAAAATCAAATGTGAAGATTAACGCTTTATTCCGTAGGTGATGCTTTGTTCAACTTTCCGGCGTACCAGAGTGTCCAGCAATGGAAAAATGGCGGCGATGCCTTCCTCTACAGTTTTGAACACGTTGGAAACCTCTCTAAAGGATGGCATTTCTTACCTGGAGTAGCCCTAGCTGGTTAGTATCACCAACTTTATGTAGGTACCGATATCCCTTATCAGCAGCAGTAAGAAATCTCTAACATTCACGAAAAACCCGACCTTCCTTCTTCGTGTTTTATTCATTATTTTTATCCGGCCAAGTATAGACGTACTTGTTTATAAAAGGGCATGCAAACGCTAGTAATATAGTTCAATGCATGCAAAGGGGAAATTTCTGAAGTACGGATAAACTAAACATGAAAAAAAATCTGGTTATGTAAAGAAATTCTCAAAGGACACACTGCTCGTACAACCTTACATCGTCTCATATATATGGTTGTGAAACTTGGGTCTC
Source organism: Xestia xanthographa (assembly GCA_905147715.2). Classification (NCBI taxonomy): domain Eukaryota; kingdom Metazoa; phylum Arthropoda; class Insecta; order Lepidoptera; family Noctuidae; genus Xestia; species Xestia xanthographa. Next base: position 11,217,269 of record LR990646.1, read on the forward strand.
TAAGTAGGTACTAAAAAAAGTAAATTAACGCCGAGAGCCTGTCAGAGTGGAAAGGAAAGGTGTATAATTTAAAAAAGAAGAAAAGTCCATAAAATTCGAAGTAAAATCATCAGAAGCAAAACAAAAGTATCAGTTAAAACTTAGAACATGTACTCAAAATGAAATCGTTATGGGCTAGTCATGTTCCCCGTCTAACAGACAAAATAAATGGAAATATATAAAAACCATAAAATGGAAAGGACCAGAAGGAAAGAGGAAAGTTAGAAGACGTTATCAAAGATAGATCGACGATGTTATCCAAATAGCAGGTAAAAGATACTATGAAAATAAGACAAGACCGATCTAAGTGGAAAAAGCTAGAGGAAGACTTCATACATGATGTGAAGGAGTCCAAATCTCAACTCAAAAGTAGAAACTAATAATACTTTGGAATTTTTGCATGGCACCTGGAGGGAAAGTACTCTAAATACCGGAGATAGCAAATTTTACTCAAAGAAAACATTCCTTTATTTAAAAAAAGAAATTAATCTGCATTCAATGATTTTGAAAATTGGCTTGCCACATTTGGGAATCGAACCGGCTAAATTCCAAAAAAATAATATCCTGTAATTATAAGGCACCAATCGATAGGGTCAATCATAAGGATTAAATCTCTATAACAATCATTATAAATTAAATGAAAGGAAAACCATGAAATCTAAAGTTCTAAAGGATAAATTCAATACGATAAAGTACTTTTAATCAAAGGATGGACAGGATGTTATTTTTTTGGAATTTAGCCGGTTCGATTCCCGAGTGTGGCACGCGAATTTTCAAAATCTTTGAATGCAGATTCATTTCTTTAATTAACCAATCGAATTGAGAACCTCCTCCTTTTGGAAGTCGGTTAAAAATAAAGGAATGTTTCTTTGAGTAAAATTGGCTATTTCCGGTATTTAGAGTACTTCTACTTTCCCTCCAGGTGGCATGCAAAAATTCCACCCTGTATATAAACGTCGAACTACTAAATCACTTATCTACTAACATTTATAATATTTGAAGTGTCATTTTGTAAGATATGGATCAACTATGGGCTTATTTATTTATCATTATTAAATTACCGTAGCGCCAAACTACTAACCCGATTTTGATGGATGACGTGTCAATCGATTCGTTATTACGGTCTGGGTGACTTAGGCTACTTTTAACATATTTATAAAACAATATGTTTGTATCACACGCGGTGTGTAGTTGTATTCACATAGCAAAAAGTTTCCAATTTATCCAACTCTAAACTTGTCTAAACCTTAATATTTTTTCAGAGAAACCTAGCGAGGAGGAGATAGTAAAGCCCAAGAAAGCGCAAGGTCCCTCTCACGGCGACGAACTAGCGTACATCTTCGAGCCTCTAGGTCCTGACGGTCAGCCCATGGGCGGCGAAATATCCAGTACTGATGCTCGAGTACGGGAAAACTTTGTGGGGCTTATCGCCAAGTTCGCACATGGATCAGAAGAATCCAAAGGGAAGAACACTTCGAAACCTTCTGGTGGTCTGTTTCCTAAGAATGCTGATCAATTTTTAAAGATCGGTGAATCATTGACAATTGATAAGGATTTCAGGTGTGTTTAATATACCTACTAATAATTTTACGTTATTCTTTTTTCATTTGGCAGAGGAAACTCGCACGGTGATCCCATTTTTTTGAATAGGCTATTATGTCCCACTGCTGGGCAAAGGCCTCCCCCATTCCCTTCCAACTCTCCCGGTGTTTTGCCTTCTCTGTTCAATCAGTTAGGAACGAGTCCATATTTAAATTTTATTTATTAACTTTGCTTAGGTAGTTTTCGAGTTATCTTTTAATGCTAAGTAGTAACGTCTAGCTGCAACTGTAATAAAATACATAAATACCTACTTGAGAAGAGTTTCTGTGAGATATCAAACCTAAGAAACCGGCCAAGTGCAAGTCGTACTGGCACACATTGGGTTCTGACTTCTGTAGCACAAGTCAATGAAACAAACAAGAGTCACCGACATTCTTTTTTATTACCAAATGGGCCTACTCTTGACCTCAATCACGCCTAATGGAAAGCGATGACTGAGGTCTATGATGGAACTAGCGGGCTCAGAACTGAAAATACTAGTAGTAGGGGGTCGTCCATTAATCACGTGATGTTTTTTAGCAACTTTTTCACCCCCCTCCCCCATGGTGATACGTGGTGAGGTTTTAGACTACCTCTCAAACCCCCACAAAGTATCTTAAAAAACTCAGAATATTATCTTTGTACAGTTAAACTACAGTTGGTGTCTACAGTTTAACTTAACAGGTATAATGTAATTTAATTCTGGAAAATTAAGCACCCTGATGAAAATGTCCAGACAGATAATTTAGAAATCGCGCGTTTAAAGAAAAAAATAATACACGTGTTATCTCACTACACGCCCCCCTCCCCCTAGTGATATTTCGTGATTTTTTCTGAACCCCCTCTTCCCCTTTCTAGACTCACGTGATTAATGGACGACCCCTAGTTATTTTGCACATCAAGTTAACCGAAACGGCTTTGTCAAATTTTCCCAATCAACCTTAACTGAATGCGATAAAGTTGAAAATTTATTGAAGTTTGACAGATTGTAGTAGCTTGATGTGCTGGCGTCTATAGATACCTCCTACCTCGCCTGTTTCTCAGGTTTTGTACTTGAGAAATAGATTATAAAAAAAGGTAAAGCCTCTTGAGGAAACAATCATGTAAAGCGCCCGTTTCCATTTCATTATGCTGTTTTTCTTTTCAGATTCTGTCAGATCGGTCTATGGGGCAACATGGGAGATAGATTAACAGGGGCTCTATGTAAGAATCTCCTCGGCAACTTACTGAACCTGCAGAATTTACAAAAAGGGCAATTACCACTCCCGTTGCCTGGACAGAACAATGCGCAATTGGTACCAGGCCTGTTTGGCAAGCAACCAACCAAAGCTCCTCCAAGACAGACTCAAAGGCCACGAGCTACTCAAGCACCTTTTAGACTACCTTTTGATTTTTTGTTTAAATAATTTTTCTAAGTAATTAAAAAAATAAAATGTCATCTTTCTTTGCGTAAATAAAATTCAATAGTATGGTAGAATTCCAGTTATCTTCTACCTATGGCACCGCATAACTGGAATTCTACCGAAATACAATGATGTTTAACACTTGTTTTATTTACACAATAGATTTTTAGTTTAAAATTAAGTAGGCCTGTACCTACTACTATATATTATGTACTTATGTCAAAATGAAATCGTTGGATTCAATATTTGAACAAGGTATTAAAACATTTTAAACATAAGCTTGTACGTCATTTATTTACACAACTTCAGACCACAATTCCAAGGATCGACCTGTGTTATCACAATGTTTTAATTGGCTGCCTATTGTGGATGTAGTCAAAACAGGAAAACCGGTTTATCGGTTGACCGTACCTACGGCTACGTAGTATCACAGTAGTTTGTAGTATTAATAGCGGTCTAGCTGCATCTGGAATAATATCAAGAAGCAAGATTGTTTTTCCTCAGTTTTAGTCCAATATTGATCAGGATGCGTCGTGCGTGTGCTATTATTTTGTTCCTTGTGTTCACTCAATACCTGGTCGAGACGGCTTCTTACGGAGAACTTCCAGAATCGCGTCTTACTTGTGGCAAACATGGTGACGATGTAAGTACCTAGTTACCTACTTTATTATTTGTTCTGTCTTCAAACATTTGCTATTCCGGAAGTGTGAGTGCAAGACTTTCAGCAAATCCCTCTATTTCTTCTTTTACTTTCCTTTGCATAAAGATTTCTATTATGTAGGTACTCATCATCTGCCTAGCCTTTTCCCAACTATGTTTGCTGACAATTGGAGATCTTTGACAGTCGTTATAAGTGGCCCAAAAGTCTAAAAACCAGCCTTACCAAGGGATATCATATATTACCCCGTATTAGCTAGGTTGTGGAGGTCAAATAGGCAGTCGCTTTATGTCATATACCTACATACCTAGATAGGTACCCACTGGTTTTCAGCTGCATCCGGTTAGACTGGAAGCCGACCCTTACATAGTTGAGCAAAGGTTAAGCTGATGATGTTGGATTCTTGGCAAGGTTGTAAGTTAAAATTCCGCCGTTAGTGGTACGCAATATGTGCCAAGCCAATGTTCAAGATTGAGTACCTACCTATGCGGACCCCAGCAAGAAACTGGGCAACTTAATACTGAAATATTATTATAAATGTACAACATTAATTTATCTTTTACAGTGCACTGTCGACAGTCAATGCTGCACCAACCTCCGATGCCACAAATACGCCAATAAATGTCAAGTTAAGATAGATCTTCCAAACAAGCCACAACAATAACAGCGACCCTTTTCAAAGCCGTTAACCAAGCATTATTCATGAAACATCAAACCAAACTAAGTAACACTGCACAAAAGTTATTGCTGGGAAACGACTTTTTTTGTGTGACATTCCAAATCCAAATCACGTTTTACGGTACCGGTTGCGGTACCTATACCTACTTACTGCACTCAAAACCATGTGCTGGGTAAACATGAATAAAACAGGGGACTACATTAAAAACGTGTATTTAAATATATTTCTGTAACTAGAAAACTAAGCGTATTGTATCCAAGGACCAACTTGTAAAAACTTTAATTAAACGTTTTCAACGATATTTTAACTCTATGTTATCTATGCTCCTCTCCGTCCTTATCTGATCCTTAGATGTTACATTCATCGCCTTTAAGATCTGCCTATAAACAAGTCACTTTGCCTAGCCGCTCGACAAATTAATTCACTTGAGAAGTTTTTTCTGCTAAAATTTCGTTTATAGGTTTCCGTTACCCAAAGGTATCAATGCGGCAAGGGGACCCTATTATACAGGGTGGTGATGTTCAGGGGACAGCCGTGGTCATTTGCCACTTGCCCTAAAGTTTATGATCCCTTACTACTAGAATATTGTTTTTAAGGGTAGGTGGCATACGACCACAGTAGGTATTCCTCTGAACGTCACTATGAATATTTATTAAATAAATTAAAATGTATAACGTGTAAGTGGTTAATATAAGAGACGATAATCCTACTTATTGAGCGGTTTGTAGGTTTCAGACGAGAATATTTTCTTATTTTAGTACCTAGTCGGGTTTTAGTTTTTGAACTTATATTTATGTACCTACTTATTCAAATTATTTTGGGTTTTTCGTGAAATCGTGGTAAAGTAGGTATTTGCAGAGCCGCTTTACTTCTTTTTGTTACTTTAGGTAGGTATTCAAATTGTTACCACCACGACTGTATTGTTTCTAACTTCTCTAAGGAGCTCAAATCATCTGCCTGACCCTGAGTGAAAGTTTGTGCAGAAGGCATTACGACGAGACCATCAGCTAATTTATATTCATCTTAAGTACACATTTTTTGTGGTTACTGAGAAACAGTTGAAGGCTTTATCCTATAGGTACCGCACCTGTAACTCCTTTATGTCGTCAGAATAATGATAAGTCCATGTCCGATGATTCACAGAAAACTAATAGATTTCCCAATAGGTACCAAATGTAGGTCAATTTGTCACACATAATTATTGTATTAAAGTGACACAGGTATTTAGAATTAGTAGATAAGAAATCGTTGGTTACGAATGACACTGTCCCGTTTAACAGATTAGTTGGAAAAACATGCTAATGAGGTTAATTGAGTGTTTTTTGTTTTGAAAGCCTACAGGTTGTTTATATTTAAATAGCAATTACAGTTACTACCCCTAAGGAGATGACACAAACACTTGTCACGCTGCAACGATGCTGGGGCTTTGTGTCGCTCAAAGTAGCTCAATGAATATCAAAAATTCAAATTAGTGACAAATCGATTGCCGTAAGAATCATCAAAATCGGCCCATGCGTCTCTAGAGCGCGCGAGTGCCACAAAGGAACAAACATACGCTGATAAACACATGACTCTCCTTTGTGTCACGCAGTCGGGTAAGAAGAGATCAGCTAACCACAATCTAGGTAGATGCCAAATGCCAACTGTGCCAACCAAACACGGACAGGACCCGGAGCTTTGAAGCGCCTTTAGAAATTAAAGTAAACGACAATTATAAGAAGAAGCAAAATAACCTAGTCCGAATTTGATTCTTTGGCCTGGCCAATAGAGCAGGTAAATTATAATCCACTACAGCTTTTGTTACTCATCGTCATCACTAGTGGCGGTAGGTACTTTCATAATATTCCTACTTACATTATGTCATATATCAAAATTTAAAGTATTCTATTACATCCTTGTAGAAGATTTAAAAAATTAAATTATTTTCAGACATGACAATGTACACCTTCCACTGTTTTTATCTGCATCAACCGAAGGTTGACTTGTAGAAAACGCCTATGGCAAGTCCGCCTCTGTACTTTGTACTTGAATTTTGACCATTGTAATTTTAATTAATTGCACACAAAAACAACGTCCTGTAAAGAATATTTTAATGCCCGTTATCGCTGGTCAATGCGGGTGCCGTTAATGTGAATTCATCAGAAACTATATTTACTTGAAACCACGAACCTCCGTTAGTATCAACATTCATTTCTCCGCAATGCGTCGCCTTTCTACAGTTGTACTTTTCTTTGTTTTTACACAATATGTAATTACTACTGCTAGTACTATTCCAAAAGATGTTGAAGAAGTTGGAGCCATAGAGAAGATAGATGTTGTACCAGTACCTGATACTCCTGCTGTAGCTCAACCAAATTCTGTGCCAAGTGACTTGAAATGCGCTCAAATTGGAGAATCTGTGAGTACTTACCTATACAGGGTGATTGGGTCTGGACCCGCCATAGCAAATTCGCATATTATTATAGAGGTTTACTTTCCCTAGCCAAAGTTTTATAGTTTGGGAGATATATCAATTTTATACTTCACTGTGATTTTTCCAAACTTTTTTTTGCATTATTTTATCAGTTTTTTTTTTATTATTTATTGGTAGTCACTAGTCACCCATTACATACCGAGTTTCCTCCGTGCCTCGGAAAGCACGTTAAGCCGTTGGTCCCGGCTGTCATTTGTAGATCTTTGACAGTCGTTAGGTAGTCAGAGGCCCAAAAAGTCTGACAACCAGTCTTACCATGGGGTATCGTATAACCCGGTACTAACTGGGTTGTGGAGGTCAGATAGGCAGTCGCTCCATGTAAAATACTGGTATTCAGCTGCATCCGGTAAAACTGGAAGCCGACCCCAACAAAGTTGGGAAAAGGCTAGGCAGATGATGGTAGTCACTAGTCATAAACATTGGTGATTAGAATACCTCGGAACTTTCCTCAAACTAGGGTTAAAAAATAAGATACTTACTAGGTATCTTATTTTTTAACCCTAGTTTGCTGGCTTTAACCCTGGCTTTAAAAAAATAAAAACAAAAAAAATCTTAACTAAAAAGTCTGAAGTAAGTATCCTATAGTAGTCCAATAATTGGCAAATGACCTCTGAAGGGTGTAAAACACCTCTTAACGAAGCCGAAAGGCACTTGTTCTCCTCGTCATTGCGATATTTTTTTTGTTCTACACCATACCTGGGAACCTTCTAGTTATTCTTCGGAGATTTAAGAGTTAAAGTTCCAACTTTTTGACAAGTTTTTGAAGTGAAAACTTCTTTAGGCGCGTTGAGCTCTTTTTGGGTGAAGGAAAAACATTGAACTCATCGTCACGTAACGTAACGTGCGGTCACGCTTCGTAGCCGTTCGTAGCACTCATAGCATCCGCTACGGCGTAGCACCACAGGCATGCGTAATAACACTCTGGGGACTGGGGAGGGGCCTGTGTACTTTTTGTTTTCACTTCTATCGGCAGTCCCCAAAGACTGCTCCGATTTTTTTTTAAATACAAGTTTTTAATGTAAGATTTTTACTTTAAACACCTCCACGACCCCGTACTATTCAATCCATCCATCAGCACAATTTTTTAGTGCGTTACATTGAGTTCTATCACAAAACATGATTTTTCACCCCAAAAAAAAAGTCGTTTCCCAGCAATAATTTTTGCGTAAAGTTACATAATTTGACTTAGTTTGATGTACAGAATGCTTGGGGTGACGGCTTCGTGATGAGGTCTTTTACACCCTGTATTTGCGAATTTGCTATGGCGGGTCCAGACTCCAGACCCATTCACCCTGTATTAAACATGTTGTTTTGTTACCTAAAGAAAGTGTTATATATGTACCTAAGTAGTTGTTAAACTTAGGTACTTACTACTTATTCTGTTATTTGGTTGACCAGGCCACCAAGGTCTATAATCTATTTATCTTTTTACTGAATGCATATAAAAGTATATAGGTACGATACCTACTTACATATAGAAAAAAATCATTTTCTTTTAATTTTTTGTCTGTCTGTTTGTTCCGGCTAATCTACGAAATGTCTGGACTCTGTACCGATTTGGACGGGACTTTGACTGGCATCTAACTGGATGTTATAGGAAGTAACTGAACCTATTGTTTTCTCATTTCCAGTGTATTTACCACAATGACTGCTGCTCACGGGCTTGCCTGGGCTACGCCAAAAGATGCGTGACTTAATGATGTTCATGCAAACGAAGACTACCTAAGTAATACTACCCTTACGTATTCTAAAAATTGAATACCTATATTCGCCTGTGATGATTACGATAATAAAAGGGAAGACATACTTCCATAATTTACTTAAGGCTGATGCTCCAGGATAGCCCGCGAAATTCAATTTTTTGAACTTGGAGGGTACCTATTGATGATTTTGATGATTATAATTCTGTAACTACATACGTCTTACAGCCGCAAATAATATTTTAATCAACCTAGCACCTAAACCTAGCACTGGCCTGCAAATGGCAAAAAACGTAAGAAAATTGGAATTTCGCGGGCTTGTTGTAGCATTCACTATAACATTGTCAAATAGTTACCTACATCTAAGAATAAATTAATAATTATGTTTTTTTATACTTACTAGGATGGTTTTTATTTAATTCCTTTGGTATTGAGTTTTGTACCTATGGTCCTAGCTGATCCCGTCTCACCCTTATCATATAGCTAGGCAGCTGGAACGCCACTTTTGCCAATTTGCATAAAAAAAAGGGTTGCACCCTGTAAAACCAGGATCGGTCCACAATGCCACACAAAGTTACTAGTCCTGCTACAATATAAAGTAGAAAAACAACTATTGAGTGAAAAGAAACATACTTAATATAAGTACAAAGATTACGTTTCAACAAGGTATTTGAATTGATTCATCTTGTCATCGTGGGAACTTGAAAGGATGTTACTCATAGTGACTATCATTCTGATAACCAACATACACACATCTATCTTCTATACTTAAGTACATACATCATACAAACAAATATAAAACTGAAGTGTGTTTGTAGTATCAAAATAACAGCTTTTTACTGAATGCATATTATGAAATATGTAACTACGGCTTTTATAATAACAAAAACATAATTTTTACAATTTTTGTCTGTCTGTCTGTTTGTTCCGGCTATTCTCCGAAACGCCTGCACCGATTTTGACGGGACTTTTACTGGCAGAAACCTGATGTTATAAGGAGAAACTATAGTTTCTGTTTAGTTTCTTCTGTTTCTTTGTAGTTTTTTTTTTAAATAAAATTAGCCATACATTATAAATATATGGCTAATTTTATTTTAGAAGAGTATTAGGGTTCCGTGTAAAAAAATAAAACCCTTGAAATTGGTAACAAAATCCGATTCAAAAAAGAAAATATCTAGATAATAATTTTTTTGATAATAATTTTATATTAAGTAATAATATTAATTTTTTTTTTTTATTAATAATTTCACGCGAACAAAGTCCGCGGGCAACATCTATTCTCAATTAAAATCTAATTTAAAATATTTAACTCTTTTTTTTCACAACACAAAAGTGTATCCCCATATCTGTTTTGTGACTCATGAAATTGCTCACAGATTTCGGACTCCAAAAAAGAATTGAAGCTAATACGACGAATTCTGCCAAGAGTTTAATTTATTTCGTGATTATCTTACAGATTTTTAGCTATTCATAATTTGCATTCTTATTTTCTTTTAACAACGAGTTTGTGCGTAATAAGGTTCTCGCGATATTATGACACTTAGCTTAAGAATGTCTTGCTAATACAAGGTAATCTGGTGAAGAAAGAACCCACAATAACAAAAGAAAAAACAACGTCCTGTAAACAATGTTTCCGATACATACCTCCGTTATCGGGCGCCATACGGGTGCCGTTAATGCGAATGTCAGCTGACCCTATATCAGTACCCGAACACTGAGCTCCGTTAGTATCGACCTGCACCTGACCACAATGCGTCGCTTTACAACTATTCTTCTGTTCCTTGCTCTCTCAACATACGTGACATGTAGCATAGTCACGAAGGATGTTCCGATGAAAGGTGAAGAAACAGAAAACAGTGTTGCTGAACCCGAAGTGGCACCAGTAGCGTCGGTTGATGAAGTCGCAAAACCAAATAGTGTAACGGAGAACGCGACATGTGCTAAAGTTGGAGAATTTGTAAGTTTTTAAAATAATTTTCCTTGTTTTGTTTTTGTCGATGATGGCAAGCTCGGCTGGGAATGTTGGGATGGAGTGTATAAGGAAAAATATACATATTTTAAAGGCAATTCAGTCCTTTGTTATAAAACAATGTAATTAAAACTTGATAAGGATTGTAATGATGATCAATCATTAAAAAGCATATTTTGAATCCTATTATAACTAACGGTAGACAGTTGATTTACAGGCGACCAGATATATACCTAGCTATAGCTGGCTATATTTACAAGTAATACTGGTTATGGACGAAGTTTTTTTATATAAACTGACTCAACACTGCTTTGTGATTATAAAATTTAATTAGGTATTGCTTTAATTGTTTCATGATCCTAAACAAGCTTTACCTTTGTTATAATGTGCGGTTTGCTAGATTTATTCAGTTTCATTCTTCATATTCATAGGACTTGGGATCGTAAGGGACTGGGTGGGTATCTATAGGTTCCTTCCTGTTGCCTAATGGGTGTAAAAAAACCTCAACGAAGCCGAAAGCCACTTGTTTTCCCCGTCATTGCGATATTTTTTTGTTCTGGACCATTCCTGAGAATCTTCTAGGTTTTTCTAGGGTTTTCGCATACCGAACATTTTTTAATATACGGGTATCGGGTATTATTTTTTCATATACCCGGGTATTTTGAACTAGTTCCATTGTCCGACGATGTCGATGGCACTTTTTTTTCGGACGTTTTTCAGTTTTGTTTTGCGATCGCTGGGATTTTAATTTTGATACTTAACACAAAAAAACTTTAGTCCAAATTTGTCGCCAAATATCATAATTTGTCGGTCACTGGTTCAAAAGATATAAGGGTTTATAGATGGCCGATCTGGAGAGAGCCTATATCTAGCACGGCCACATTTAGGTACTTATCTCAAAAACTAGGGCACCTAGCGAAGATCTGTTTTCTCCCATATTTATATAATTTGTCGTCAAGTCACAGATTTAATCGGATCTTATGGTATAGTCCAAGAGCTAGATAAAATGAAATCTTCGACCTACCTCTTGCATTATACCTTACCACAGATAATACAACCTTACTAATTGAACTCATCATTATACCTACTGACACCATTCTGATATTTGGCGAATTTTGACTATTATTAGCGACTCATTTTTAGGGTTCCGTACCCAAAGGGTAAAAACGGAACCCTATTACTAAGACTTCGCTGTCTGTCCGTCTGTCTGTCACCAAGCTGTATCTCATGAACCGTGACAGCTAGACAGTTGAAATTTTCACAGATGATGTATTCTGTTGCCGCTATAACAACAAATACTAAAAACAGAATAAAATTAATATTTAAGGGGGCTCCCATACAACAAACGTGATTTTTTTATAATAATTGGTACGGAACCCTTCGTGCGCGAGTCCGACTCGCACTTGGCCGGTTTTTTAAGTTGTCAAAATTCCTCAAAATATCCTTAAATCCCTCATGGTGGCCCTGCCTGTGTCAATGACACTTCTAATGCCTACCTACAAGTTTTTATTTAATAATAATAACTGTATTATTCAATCATTTGAATCATTCAATGCATGCCTGTACTATTGTTAGGTGCGTCGAGCGAGTCCTACCATAAAAAAGGAGTTTGATAGCAATAAAGTTTGCGTAGAGTTAGTTTGATGTACAGCTGAATGCTTCGTGATCGCTTCGTTTACACCTTGTATGTTTCACTTCATGTTCTTCCCTCGGTAGCCAGTACCTTGACATTTCTGTTCTACTACTAACCATACCAATTACTTATTTATTTTTCAGTGTATCAGCCATAAGGACTGCTGTTCAAACGCCTGTCTAGGTTACATGCGGAGATGCGTTTCAGCAAAGGAATTTGTTGAAGATGAATGAGCTCAATGTATGATCTGTCGGCTATTATTACTGATGTAGGTAATAAGAAGTTGAACCACAATTTTTATTTTAGTGAGCATTAATTATTTAAAATGTACTTATTCTTGTACCTACCCTCAGGCCAAATAAAACACCTTTCTAATTGGTCTGAGAACCTACCTATTTAAGTATTGATCGTCAGTGGGTTGAGCAATAAAGTGTTTAATAAATAAATACCCGTGTGTTTTCTTTGCTTTAAGTATCTATTACTTGTGAAAATATTGCTATCTAGTATGAAGGTAAGTATTCGCATAATCATGAATGGCGGTGGTGAAATAGTCTATAAAGATAAGGTTTTTTATTGCCATAAAATTATATGAGAATGAGGAAAAATTTTTGCAGTACCTATGAGTACCTAGGTATTTTGAAGACCCTGTGCACTATAAATACTGCCACAGAGTACATATTTATATATTACTGTCAAGAAGATGTTCGGTACCAACGGTGAACTTGAAATCCTGCCATCTAACGGCGGAGGTAGGAACTACATGGAATAGTAAGCAAACAGTACCAAGAGTTGTCTCGTTTCACTAGTGTTCTTAATATTGCTAAGATAATTCTGTTTTTACATGACTGCCAAAAAAAAGGAGTGCCTAATTAACTACAACAATGGTAGTTAAATAGGGAAAGAGAAAGTTGTATAAATTTCTAAAAACAAATATTAAAAAAAGGAATGTCACACTAACTATCGCCCTCTGTTGGTATAAAATGAAAATAAATACAGCAGTGGTCCGGCGGCGGTACGTTTATATTGAAATAGGTATCTTATAGCCTGACCCATAAAGTCCATTTTAAGAGTTTACATTTTTTAACATGATTAATATTATGATTCTTCTAAAGCGGCCATCTAGGCCCACTGCGCAGACGAGGGAAGATCGCAAACAATTTGCAACAACCAATGTACATCATACAGTTGATGAAAAAACAACACAGCAACCAATGAACAGGAATGGTCATTAATTTCTACTATGTATTTCCTACGGTGCGGCGTAAAAAAGTCCCTCGTCTGCGCATGCCCTTAATCTCAATTAAATAAGTACTATTCCTTAGCTTTCCTAGCAGGATGGAGGGGATGGTTCAGGTGCGATAAGTCCGGCTGGTTGACTGCACAGATCTTCATAAGCCTTATACCTTCTTCAGTGACGCTCCACAAATCCGGGTGGTTCTTTTTGAAATCGTTGTACCATTTGGTAACCTGTGAAACATTAACACGATAGGTAGTATAGGTATATAAATATCTAAGGAATGGGTATAGCCTATCCAGGGTAGATACAGTCGGGGTCTTTTCCGCCTGACCATTTTAAAATTTATTCGCTTAAAATATGCGGAGGCGCCGAGCCACGCCCCCTTAAAGTTTGGGCCTATTAGGAAAGCCTCAACTTTGGCGCGCAAAATAACAATAACTCTCGATTGGCATGCGTCGTCAGTGCGCTCGGCCGATTCGGTATCTTTGCATTCATTATTTCTATACAAAGTCAACGGGGCGGGGCTAGAGAGCGTTTCTATGTTGCAAGTGCAAGCAAAAATAAGCTTAGTGGTGGTCAGGCGGGAGTGTCCTCGAAAGTACCTACATAATGGTGTCGTTTCTGTTGTGCACAAACTAAACTTAATTTAGTCTATTGCTATCTTTTTCTCTTTATTAAAACGAGAAAGAGACGGATTTAATTTAGAGCTGTGAAATTTAGTTGGAACTAATATTTCTATACAAATGAAGGGTGCACGTAAAAACATGTCGACTAAAAACACGGTGAAGCGCAAGGCATAAACTAGTTTGACATCTCTAACTTAGTTCATAGCTATAGCCGTCCTTTTGTCGCACTACCTTTTAGTAAAAGATAGCAATAGCCTAAATTAAGTTTAGTTTGTGCACAACAGAATCGACACCAATACCTTTTTAATTTGCTATAACATTGACAAACATAGGTAAACACTGGTGCCGATTCCCTTGTTCACAAACTAAACTAAATATAAGTTCAGTGCATCTTTTTCTTTCTATTTTATTAAGAAAAGGACAGAAGATAAATTTTAGTTATGTTCTGTCAAATTAATCAGCGCCATACAAGTTTTAGACGCGATTAAAAAGTTGACTACTAAAATTACATCAAATTACGTCAGGTGCTGACTAATTTGACAGGATTAAACTAATATTTATCTTCTGTCCTTTTCATAATGAAATAGAAAGAAAAAGATGCATTCAACTTAAATTTAGTTTAGTTTGTGAACAAGGGAATCGGCACCATTATTGAAAAAAGATAATAATCCCGCTGGGTGGGGGTTGGTTGAATCATTTGGGTCGAAGGATCGCTGGGTGGGGGTTGATTATGGGGGTTGAATCATCTGGCTCGAAGGACCACAGATGACTCTCCAGTTTTGTACCTACTTATACTTAAATTGAAACTGAGTGATAGATGCTAAAGTGTTTGTTTCTTTCATTGCGATATTTGCGAGACGCAAATTGAAAAAAAAAAAAACTTTTTGCAAAAAAAATAAAACCGACTTCAAAACACAAAAAAGTGAAAAATAACTTTAGCTTCAGAAGTCAGTGACCTTTTTTGATTCACTTAGTTTTTTTTTTGTCACCGACTTCTGAAGCTAAAGTTATTTTTCCCTTTTTTGTGTTTTGAGGTAGGTTTTATTTTTTTTGCAAAAAGTTTTTTATTTTTCCATTTTTAGTCGTAATATCATGTCGTAACGTAATGTCGCCAAAAAAAGTCTGACAACCAGTCTTACCAAGGGGTAACGTATTACCCAGTACTAACTGGGTTGTGGAGGTCAGATAGGCAGTCGCTCCACGTAAAATACTGGTATTCAGCTGCATCCGGTTAGACTGGAAGCCGACCCCAATAAACTTGGGAAAAGGCTAGGCAGATGATGAGTCGTAATATCCTATACAAATATATGCTATGCATTTATTTTACATTGTTAACAATACATGTCATGGTAATAGGCTTATTCCCAATAAATGGAACTTAACATATCTAAACTGTCGAAATTTGCGTGTATTGTACACATCTGCGTACCTCTCAGAGTATACAGGCGTGATGTTACGTCATGATGTTGTATAAACAATAAACATCCAAGCGATTGCAAAAATCACGACCGATTTACCGTCTAGTTTTGAAGAGTTCCATTGTATATCTCCGAAGACCAGCATCAGATATTCACCAAATTTAAATGCGACCATCTCAGGAGTATACTATTTCAAATAAAAAAATAATTTTGAAAATCACTCCACAAATGGAGGAGAAATCGGTGAACATACATGAAATTATACCACACGACTGAAGCAAAAATGTTCATAAAATGAAAACTACTGGGCCAAACTATGTAATTTTTTTATGGGACCAAATGGCAACTATTCCGCATCAAACTAAAAAAGAATCACGTAAATCGGATCATAAATCTCAGCGTAATCGGTGTACATACATAAAAAAAAAAAATACCGATCGAATTGAGATCCTCCTCCTTTTTGGAACTCGGTTAATAAGAATGTAAACTAATTCCTATTTAAAAATTAGGTACTTTAGTACTTTTTATGGGTAATTTTTTTTTTTTCCATGAAATAAAACGTTAACCAACCCTTTGGTACTGCGAAAAATCAAAGTCAATAACATCCAGAGCCATAGTGGAGTTGATGAGAGCGAAGTCAGCAATGGTCAGATGGTCAGCAGCGGCGTGACTGGTGCCCAGACGTTCCAGGTACGTCTCAAATACGTCCAGCACACGGTGGACGCGCTTCAGACCCTCAGGGGTTCGCTTGTAGTCGAAGTAAATGGGCAGGATCTGGAATTAAATTTACAGGGTGTAATGGAAACAAACCCTTCACTAAGCGGTCAATTAAGCATTGGTGCCGATTCCCTTGTTCACAAACTAAACTAAATTTAAGTTGAATGCATCTTTTTCTTTCTATTTCATTATGAAAAGGACAGAAGATAAAATATTAGTTTAATCCTGTCAAATTAGTCAGCACCTGACGTAATTTGATGTAGGTAATTTTAGTACTTAGTCAACTTTTTAATCACGTCTAAAACTTGTATGGCGCTGATTAATTTGACAGAACATAACTAAAATATATCTTCTGTCCTTTTGTTAATGAAATAGAAAGAAAAATATGCACAGAACTTAAATTTGGTTTAGTTTGTCAACAAGGGAATCGGCACCATTCTGTACTTATATCAATCTGAGTAAATTATTGCTGGGAGACTACCTACTTTTTTTGAGTGAAAAATCACTTTTTATGGTAAAACTCAATGTAAAGCATTCAACACATTGTGCTGATGATGGATGCATTGAGTAGATAAAACGGGTCATAGACGTAGACGTATTTGAAGTTATAAAAACTTGTAAGTACTTATTTAAAATAAGTTGGAACTTTGACCCCCGATGTCTCCGTAACTAGAAGGTTCCTAGATAGGTATGGTCTGGAACAAAAAAAAACCGGCCAAGTGCAAGTCGGACAAGCGCATGAAGGGTTCCATACCATCATAGTAGGGGAGCCCCCTTTAACTTTAATTTTTATTATTTGTTATAGCGGCAACAGAAATACATCATCTGTGAAAATTTCAACTGTCTAGCTATCACGGTTCATGAGATACAGCCTGATGACAGACAAACAGACGAACAGTGGAGTCTTACTCTTAGTAATAGGGCCCCGTTTTTAATCTCTGGTTACGGAACCCTTAAATTTTATCGCAGTGAAAGAATAAGTGTCTTTCGGCTTCGCTAAGGGTATATAATTACACTCTATATAAAAATAGGTACCTAGGTTTCTGTATCAAAATAAATCGTTTCAATATCGATGGATTGGAAAGATTTGTATTGATAAAACGAATGCGAAGAAGCTGCTTATTTAATTGGTTTTAAGGTCCGGTGATAGCAAAATGTGTTTGATGCATGTTTATTTGAAGTATAGTATAGGCACGTATAGGTCTGTACGTATGTAGGTATAATACAAAACTTACGCAGTACGACAGTATCTCAGGGTAGTACGAGCTCAAGTTGAACATCAGCCGATGGTTCACAATAGCCCTGAAATGATAGAACATAGAATAAAAATAAAAAACAAAAATTATAAATATTGGTGTCGATTCTGTTGTGCACAAACTAAACTTTATTTATTTATGCTACTGCTATCTTCATCTTTTACTAAAAGGCAGTGCGCGAGAAGGATGGCTATTGAAATAATAAACTATATGAACTAAGTTAGAGATGTCAAACTAGTTTATGCCTTGCGCTTCACCGTGTTTTTAGTCGACATGTTTTTACGTGCACCCTTCATTTGTATGGAAATATTAGTTTCAACTAAGACAGCTCTAAATTACGTCCGTCTCTTTCTCGTTTTATTAGAGAGAAAAAGATAGCAATAGCCTAGATAAAGGTTAGTTTGTGCACAACAGAATCGACACCATTATCTTTTAGTAATTTTACTAGCTAGTTTGTAAGCTTGCAATTCTACAAATAAATTCAACTAAAGATTTATCCTAAGATTTCAGCCAAAATTTTAGGATAAATCTGAAATAAATTAAGTATTTATTTTTCAATACACTTCCTCGAAAACTGGTCCATAACGCACTACGATAAGGTACAACATGCAATGTATTTCACACCCGTGCGTTTTTTTTCTTTTTCCCGCACGTGTGCGGGAATGAAAATTGCCACAGATAACTATACCTACCTATACTTAGTCCAAAAACTTAGTCCAAATTGGTTCAACGCCTATATTATTATATTAATTTGGACTAAGTCTAAATAAAAAGTGAATGTTTTTTTTTTTTTTTGTCGGCATTTAAGCACTACGCGTCTTTACGGCATAAATATTTTTATCTACACCCATGCTATAAATCCTCTATAAAGGTATCTGAAACAGTTAGCTTATGGCCAACATTAAAACAGCCAGTGTCTTAATAACCATTATAACACCCAAACGGGTGTTATAATGTTGTACTGAATTTCATTATGCAACTCGTTTTAAAAAAAGAACATCGAATGTGGTAGTGAATCGAACGTCTAGCTCGTGCGATTCTCTACCACAGCGCCGTAATTAAAAAAAAAAACTTATAGGTTTATTCGAATTCACGTCGTATCCCGCCATTTTTGTTCGACATTTGGATATTAGTATTGCATTATGTACTTTGTTGTTTACAAAAATGAGTGATACAAGCTTTGTGAATTTTGATAATTGAACAATACAAAATGTAAATAATTATATTACTACCTATACACGGTTTGTTTGTAGTAAATACAAGCAATTAAACTTTTCATGAATTTACATAGACTTCTTAGAACACTGCAACACCCTATGGTTTCAGAACCTTTTATGGAGGATTCATATCATGGATGTAGATAAAGTCTTGTATGCAACTGTACATAATTAGGTATTAAAACACTCATGTGATACTATTATCACACTCGGCTTCGCCTCGTGTGATAAACCCACATTCGTGTTTTAATACCCCTCATTATACAACAGTTGCATAAATAACTATTTAAATATTAAAATTGTGTTTATAATAGAATATCATAGATAAACATGATTATTAAAAACGAATAGTTATTTTTATAAGTACACAAATTAACATTTATTTGTGTTCTGAATTCAAAAATATAAAATAAATCTATTTTTTATATTAGGCTGTTTAACGGCTTCATACAAATCCCGGCACGGTTCTTGAGCGCTCGGCGGAAGAGTGGGGATCGCTTTGCGCATCGTGCACCTATACGCGCCCCACTTCATACCACCAAAGGGACCCAATAACTCACTTTTGCGCAGGTGAAGGTCAGCGCTCAAGAATCGTGCCGATGATTGTACCTGTGCCTCTCCTTCAACCTGGCGAAAGCAGAGCGCGAAAAATAAAGAAAATTAAAATCATAGTTTCTTAGTTCGTGACAAAAATATTTTTCGTTAAGTACATTTAATTTTATTTCTTTAAAAGTATATTGAAAAACGTCGTTTGATACACGTGGACATTTGTTATTGCTTCTCGGCTCTAAAACTTTAAATTACCACAATGGTTTCATGTCAAAATGTTTGTAACGATTCGAGAAAATATCGTGATAAATTTCTTTCGTTTTTCTTTTTTTTATCGTTTTATTTTTCGTTTTTTACTTGTCTATTACCCTCTAATAATAATGTCCCATCTAGGTGAGCTCAATTACCTTGCTTTAGGATCTTTCGGATACAGAGGAGAGTCTGGTTTGTATTTATCACAAATGTACTGAATGATTGCGACGCTCTCGCTCAGGAAGAACCCATCGTCTTCAAGCACCGGGATTTCCTTTTGTGGGTTTTTCTGAAAATTGAGAAGGTTCGGCATTAATTAATTAATTAACAATTCTTGATTCTTTTAAAACTTTGCCTTCCGAAAATGAGCATTAGGGATTTCTCACACTTATTCAGGTCTATTCAGCTTATGCTCATAGAAAACATGATACGATTTTGTATGAGTGCGTACGCATCCGTTCGCGCGCGACTCGGACGCGTCTCATACAAAATCGTTGTTTTCTATGTTCATAAGCTGAATAGAGCTGGATAAGTGTGAGTAGTCCCTTATAGTCTGTCTGTCTGTCCGCCGCCGTAGCAAACCGATGCAATTTGTGCCAATGTCAACGTTTTATCAATATTGATTATAATTATACTACCTATATAGGTACCTCGTCACCTACACACATACCTAACGTAAGTACACAAGAATATAGACTGGGACAGTTCTGTGGTTTTAACCTCAATTACAATGAACTCAGTTTTCCAAGACAAGTAAACCACATACCTAACGCATGTTTGTGTGCTGTGGCTCAACGTGTTACGTTGAATCTGGGGGCACGGGAGTGCCCCCGCCAAGACGAGCCAACGCCCATGCTGCCGGCGCCCATGCACTAATTCTTGACAAACTTTCATCAAATAGGTATTATGAGGTGGCCGCGCGGTTGAATCAGACATGAAATACTGACATCGTACTGTATTCTGTTATCTGTAGATATCTATGCAATTAGGTACGTAGGTCTACAAAATTATCTCTGAAAAAGCAGCAATGAATTCCTAATTGTGTCCATCTTAGCTGCTATCACTGTCATCATATTCATTAGAAATATGTCAAATTCTGGCCTCCCCCGAACATTGGCACAACGGTCAGTTCCGTACCTTGGTCGGCAGCGTAGCTGCTGTACTTAGTTCCTGTGGTACACTAAGGTCTAAGGCCCATTACCTACGTATTTCATACCTTTCCATAGTCCTCGGTCATATGCTCTCCATTATAAAAGCTTACGTCGATCCTCTCGTAAGGCACCTTCAACGCCTCCAGGACTTGTCTGCATGATAGAGATGGTGGTCCATCCTCGAGGTAGTATAGCTTTAGTACCATGGTTCTGAAAATTACAAATATTTGTGTTAACTGTTAACTTACTAGTATTATTTGAGTCTTTGTTTTTTTTGCTCATACCTACGTAAATATTGGTGCAACGGTGCGTGAACATTTTTTTTTTCGTCTGATAAATACATGTCGGGTGATATTTTATGTTTAAATCTACATAGTAAGTATTAAAAAACCTATCGTTTTAACCGTCAAACTGAGGGCCTCCGTCTTTCTGATATTGATATCTACACTAATAATACCTATATAATATCAATAATATATAATCTACACTAATATTATAAAGAGAAAAGATTTGTATTTTTGTGTGTATGTTTGTAATGAATAAACTCAAAAACTACTGAGCCGATTTCAAAAATTCTTTCACCATTAGAAAGCTATATGCACCCTGAGTAACATAGGCTTTATTTTATCCCCGTACTCCCACGGGAACGGGAACTACGCGGGTGAAACCGCGTGACGTCCGTTAGACACAAATACACTAAGAAACTGACGCGGGTTGCCGGTTGCCGGACAAGCTTGGTACAGATACCAAGCTTCTTGATTTGAATATTTATTTATCGATTACAAATAATATAATAAATAATGTATTCATACATACCAGTTTTATTATCAAAAGCTCCGAGGAACGTGTTTACCGTTTGACACAGAAACTTAATCTAGAGCTAGGTATGACTGAAACTAATATTGGTGGGAGGGCCGGCCTCCGCGACGCGAACAACTACTTCCTTTCACTTGCTTGTTATGTATGCTACGTACCGTACGTACCTAAGTACCTACTTGATAGGCTGTTCAATGAACTGTGACTTAGGTATCTTTTACACACCGTTATAAATATCGCAGGCCCGGTCCAGCGAAAACAGCTATTTACTTACTTTTAATCAACGGTTACACAACAATATGCAAGACTTTTTATTTACAACATGTAAAGATAAGATTACTTTATCTTTTAAACTCGTTACTGGTTCCTTCAGGGAATTGCAAATACAAGTTATAATTTCAGTACCTAAGTACAAATAGGTATTATTAGTGTCAATCTTGGGTGCGCCAAAGTTCACCTAAATTTTCAACTCCGATAATTGGAAATCCGAAAATGTTCTTCCTAACATTTTTCATCCTAACAATCACAATTCCTAACTACTCTGTCTCTAAAGTTGATAATTCCGAAGCATTCAACTTCATAATGTCAGTAGCAATAAACATTTATTATATCGTTTTCCTATATTTTCTCAACATAACCATCTTTTACACTATTATTCAAAGTCATATCTTTTTTGTTTAGATTTATTTTTATTTATAATAATCAGTATGACATACCTACATTAATTTTGCGTAACTTTATTTTATGTATAACATATAAGAATAATAGTACCATACAAAATAATAAAAAAATATAATGACCACCAAAATTAACTTTGTGACCACTAACATCTATCACCTAAAATATCAATTGATCACCAAATTTAGTCAATTGAGCACCAAATTTTAATGAGGTGGTTGATGACAAACTAGTTTTGCCTAGGCCGACATGGGGAACCCCGACACGGATAGATTAGGTTAGAAGGGTATGGCGGGGTCGAATGAGCGAGCGAAGCGAGCGAATAGACCCCGCCATACCCTTCGTGGTTATTTTTTTATAAACCATTCAGAAGTAGGAGCCCCGCGAAGCAGGGCTCCGTCGACCGGGTCTCCCTCGACTTGGATGCAAGAGCATAACAGTTCAGTTTCTGGTGGTCAAAAATAAATTTTTGGTTCTAATTTCACGATAAAATGGGGATTAATTTTGGTGATCATTTACTGATTTTGGAAACCAAAAGTGATTTTTTTGCCGTTACATTTTGCTAAATCTGGTGGTTCGTTAATTGTATGCCAAATAATAGTTCGGTACAAGTAGTTAAATACATATTTTCATATATATTTATAGAGGTGTATACCTGCAAAGATATCCATAGGTTAGGTTAGAACTGTGACCAACTACGTGCGAGCCGAGCGAGCGAAGCGAGCGGTGCCGCGGCAGCGGCCGGCGAGCAAGTTCATAAAGGTCTAGCAATGAATTTGACCTTGAAAAAATCGTTTCTCGACCTTACTTGGAGGGTTGTATTGATGGTTTTGATGATTATAATTCTGTAACTACATACGTCTTACAATCGCGTCCAATATTTTAATCAACATACAACCTAGCACTGGCCTGCAATTTGCCAAAAACGTAAGAAAATTTGAATTTCGCGGGCTACCCTGGAGCATCAGCCTTAACAAATTACATTCTTTAAAACTTCAAGTGGGTTTTACTTTTGATACTGACTGTAGGTGCTATCGAGGACACTCCCGCCTGACCACCACTAAGCTTATTTTTGCTTGCACTCGCAACATAGAAACGCTCTCTAGCCCCGCTCCGTTGACTTTGTATAGAAATAATGAATGAAAAGATACCGGAATCGGCCGAGCGCACTGACGACGGCGACGCACGCCAAATGAGAGTTATTGTTATTTTGCGCGCCAAAGTTGAAGTTTTCCTAATAGGCCGAAACTTTAAGGGGGCGTGGCTTGGCGCCTCCGCATGTTTTAAGCGAAAAAACTTTAAAATTGTCAGGCGGAAAAGACCCCGACTGTACCTACTCAGTAGACTAGACACCTAAGACACTACAGAAGGTCGTGAACTCGTGACTCGTGAGATTGGTATTAACGGAGAAGAAAATCTAATTTTCATTTCTGTAATTTAACAAAACCACATAATAATGGGTTAGGCAATAACCCTAAGCAGGCTGCGATGCGCAAGCGGTGGAGTAAAGTTGGACTAACATGTCCTTAAAACTGAAGATTGATATACTTAGGTCTGTACCTAGTTCTGTAGATCCCGCATGATATAGATGCGCATTTTTCCGTCCTGTCTGAGCTGTTGGCATGGCATGCCGTAGAAGAAAAAAGTGAAAACAAAAATGTTGAGTTAATCTACTTATGTAGGTAGGTACTTACCTTAACACTTAGCGAGCGCTATGAGCGAAAGAAGGGTTAACTAAAGAACGATTTTGAAATGAACCTTGAGGTCTCGTGACTTCCTCGAAATTATTATAAATACTAGTAGACGAAGCTAAAATTGTCTTTTACAATTTATAGCTCGTCTTCTAAGTTTCTAACACAAAATGCGGTTAAAGTTAAGATGTTTTTATTTTCTGCTCCCTTCTTTGTTATTTAAATGTAGTGCGACGGTTCCTGTCCAAGCTACGAGCGAGTTTGTTGAAGAAAGTCTTCGCGTTCGAGTGCGGCGACAAGACGGGTACGTGTACGACAAGCCGAGTGTATCATTTGACCTGCCGCAGAGTAGGTCCACTCCTGCACCCACTCAAGCACCGAATGTTGACAGGACGCTGACGCAGCAAATGTTTTACGCGTACCCCGTGCCAGCAGGCGGCGACACGGTCAACATAGGACAAACTCCGGGGAGCACGACCACAGCTGCGACCGCCGCCCCCGCAGGCACCGCTGGCGGCGGGTACAACTACAGGTCCTCCGCTACAGGTGGCGCTAATGCCGGCTACAACTATGGCACATCGTCAACTGGGGCTCAAGTTAATACTGGGTCTCAGGTTACCACTGGATCACAGGCTACTGTAACAGGCACACAAAGTGGCTATAACAGCGGCTCGTCTCAAGGTGGTTCAGGTTATCCATCCAACGCTCCGTCACCTACACTCTCCCCAACTCTCCAGGGCTCATCAGAAGTCTCAACAAGCGCTCCTAAATACTTACCACCGACTGCTGGTGCCACAGGTGGAAGTACTTCTGGTGGCACAGTGAGCATAGGTGTTTCTGTAACTTCTGGTTCAGGACAAGTGCAAACTGAACCAGTGAGAACTCCCGCTGAGTCATACTTGCCACCGTTGGGGACCTCTAATACTGCGAAGTCTGGCCAAACCGTGACTTCAACATCAACAAACAGTCAAACAAGCACAGGTGGTTCAGTATCAGTACCAAGTTCTGCGTATTTACCACCAAATACTTCGTCCCCACCGTTACCGGCGCCGTCTCCAGGATATGCCAGCCCTCAACCGGCGCCGGCACCGGCACCCGCACCTGCGCCCTTACCACAACCTGGTTACATACCACCACCAGGCACTAATTCTGGAACGGTATCCACACCTGCATCGACGTACTTACCACCGTCGTTCTTTTAACACATTTGTGGCATCATAATTTAATAACTTTAATGTAATTGTTTGTATAAAATTAAAATATTTGCAATAATTACATAGCAAAAAGCAGTTTTATTTATCTTATTATTATGATTATCATTGAATATGGAGGGGCCTATCCGGGCAAACCATGTTTTGCAAATTTAACAAAATTTCACAATATTTATGGATAGTTAGATAAGATTGCGTAATGATTGTAGAGCAAACATTTCTGGCTTGGCTTAGACTTAGCCCGTGTATTAGCCAAAGGCAATCGTCGTGCGAACATCCGATCGTCGGGATCGTTTATTTCAAAGTGACTTGCTCCCGTGAATGTAGTTGTAGTACAATTTTCGAGCCACTTGGGGTTGAAGCCCTTGGGTTTTCAATATAGTCTAATGTACTCTGTGCCTTGGGTCGTGAGGCCCGAGTGCTCACAGCTTTGTCAGGGAAATATTCAAACGATTAGTTGACGCTTCCCGTGACCCAAGGGCTGGCTTTTACCTTAGTCAAAGAACAGCATTGCCATATTTATAACGTGTCAGTACCACCAGCCTTTTGAGCACGGCTGAGCGTTGAGGAGTTTTACTTTTTTGATGCTGTTCTAAGGTTTTTGTTAGGTTAGGTTATTTTATTGATTTTATTATTGATGCCATTTACCCTGTAGATAATTTAAAATATTATATTATCTAAAAAAAAATTAACGTAGTGAGTTATTGTCAATCACTTGTGTTTGGAAGAAACGAAACAAAACGCAAAACATCAGTCAGTGAAACGTCAAAAGCATACAAATGTAAAACGTCATAACGTCATACAAAAATAGCATCAAAGATGAAAGTTATTTTTAATATTTCTTAAAAATTGATTTTTTAACTATTGTACCACACTTTGGAATGAACGATTTAAGCGTAAATGTAGAGTATCGCTTTTTGATGAGTATTTAACCATGTGGATGTAGTGTATGCGTTTGAATCAAAAATTTACCTAAGTTATGTTTCTACAAAAGCAAACATTAAAATTTTCTCGAATAGGAAGCAAGGTAAACCTGAGGTAATTATATGTATTACTTCATCAATTGTATAATTATTTTATTTGTATAGTTAAAGTTGGTTTTTCCAATACTTAACACGGTTGTTCAAGGTTCATGACCTTAGTGGGTTAATTAATATTCTTTGTCCTGTTATATATTTAAAATTCAATTTAAACGGTGATAAACTGGCTAGAGGTCCACTAGCGAACATGTGGTGTCTGAAGAGTTGTGTGATATGATAAGTGTCAGTGTGTGTATACACAAATCGTCGCCTGTTTCCAGAAGTGCGGGCGCGCGCTCCGCTGCTCACCATGGTGCACCTCGACGTGCCAGGTGCTCAACTATACCCCAACACTCTCGCCATAAACGACCTGCCTAATGAAATACTTATTTACATATTTTCTATGGTAGATTTTGAATCCCTATTGTCAGTTGCTAAAGTTTGTATGAGATGGCAACAACTATGCCTGACCCCTTGCGTTTGGGACAACACCCGCCTCATAGTATGTATGAAGAACTATGTGAGGATAAGTGAAAACATTGTGCCTTTTGTCGCCAAGTATGTGAAGAATGTTAAACTACAGTATTTCAAGTTGTACTCGCAAGTGAGGGCTTCCTTAATAAGTTATTGTCCTAATCTGACTCATTTAGAAATAAGTATATCTCAAGTTGATAGTTGTATCTTTGGTGATCTAGTAAGCTGGCCAAACCTGAAGTTTTTGAGTTTTCGTAACTCACTCATAGTACAAAATCCGGAGAATGCAAATGGTAACTTTGTTTATCATTTGCCATTTGATCAATTGAAAAACCTTGAGACTCTTATTCTGTCGAATTTCGCCCTAACCCATGATAGTTTGTACAACATGTTGCAGTGTACCAACTTAGTCAGTATTAATATGGAGAAAATGAAGAATATTCCAGCAGACTTTCTTGAATCTCTTCTGAGAACTAAACAGTCTACACTAAGAGCTTTACACATATATGGAGATACTTTAAATGATGATATAATTCATAACATATCTAACTGTAAGGTACTACAAGTACTACACATCATGACATGCAAAACCCTTTTTGATTCAAGTTTGTTGCACTTATATAGACTAAAGAATTTGCATTCATTAAAATTACGTCATGGTTACTTTTCAACAAGTGCTCTCCTGGCATATTTTTCTAATAATACATTTCAAAACTTGACATACTTAAGTCTCTCTCGCTGTCTCCATGTCACCATACAGGTAGCCAAGGCCATAAAAACAAGTGCACCCAATCTCAAAGAACTTTCATTTTATCTGTGTCCATTTATCATTGCTCCTAACTTCAACAGATCGGAACTAGAGAAAATGTTTAAAATACAGTTGTTACTTGATTAAATTAGTTGTGATTACACTGAAGGCAGCTTAGGTCCGTCCAACATACATTTAATATTTATTTCATTGTTAATTCACCAACTGCAGCGCTATGACAATGTGAAGAGAGAATTTCCTTATTGAGTGATTAGCTTCTTCAATTTCAAATAAAGAAGAACTAAGTAGAGAAATTGTCCCTAACATTATTTACTAGTGAATTGATGTCAAATCATCAAACCTAGATGAAAAAAATTATTGTTGTCAGTAGGTTGTGTTATGGTGTATGTATCAATTTTCTTTGTTTAAAACAAGCTTCAGTATTTAAAAATTAAGAAGTATTACATAACTTTTAGATACATCTACATAGTAGATTGTTATTGTATTAAAATTTCAGTGCATAGCTGCTGGTTGTTTGTTTAAAAGATTGTTTTGTCTGGCATAGTGAGTAAGGTATCTAAATTCAGCTATGGACTGAAAGCTATTACGAAATAAAAGAAACTATTACACTGTCAATAAATAATAAAATAAAAAATAAAATAAATATGCAGGCTCGTCAATATTGAATTGACGATGTAATGGTGATCATAACATGTGGGTCATAACATAAATGTTAATTTTCCGCCTTTCTGTTTAGGAATCATAGTCAATTACGTTATGAAGTGCCTTATCAGTTTTACTAAAGATGTTTTCATATTGAGATTCCTTCGACAGACAGCAAAAATATTTCAATCTATGAATGAATGATAATTGAATGTCCCAGTTACTAATAAATGATTACAACTTGTAATTCATTTATGAAAAAGCTGTTTAACTGAAATTAATAAACGCAGATTAATTTTCCTAGAAACATCATAAAAAATGATTTTAGCAGAGACATTGGTAAACATTGGTTGGACATTGTAATTAAAAATAAATTCTATATACTACACTATTTATACAAACTGTAAATTATACATTTGTGACGAAATCGAATATATGACTAGTATTAGAATAATAAATTAACGTAATGGTATATTAGTATTTCTTTTATTTTAAAATGTGCTAGTGTCGTTTTTGTAAGGCTATAAATTAAATATCTATTGGTTGAATATTCTGCGAATTAACTATTTTAGTTCTCTACTTATATCAAATGTGATTTTATTAGTTAATTAATTTGTTTGTGCTGTTTTATTGTACTTACGAATAATAAATTATATTTTGAACTGCTTCTATTATTTTCTTCAACAAAATAATGGAAATCAGTAACAATGTGACATTCTCGATTCTCGTAGGCGGTTCTCCTAGTGAAAATGTAAAACTTAACACTGACGTGGGATTAACGTGTACCTACAATATTATAGAAAGGAGTCTAACTAGGATAATCATGATGTAAATAAGATCACAATGATAATTCGAAAACGCCACAGCGGAAGCTGCACCTTAGGGGTTGCCAGATCGGAAGACCAAAATATCTGGAATTTGAAAATGTCGGGATTTTCAGGTTCATAACCGGAGAAATAAATATTAAAAGTAAAAATGTAAAATAAAAAGTTTATTTTTTAAATTGCTTTGGTGACTCTTAACTAATTTAAATAGGTACTTACCTACACTTAATTTTTACGTCGCGACATGTATTTTGGCATTGGTCTACCTAAACTGAGTCTGTGACTGAGTCCACTAATTTTAAAGTACTTTTAGGTATTTTGTAAAGAACTTTCCCAGAAGCTGTTTCAAGTCTGGAGATAAACAAAAAAGGTTGTACAACTTTTACAGTAAATCTTACATAGGGACCTCCTTTTATGTAAAAGATATACTTGTGCTAGGAGATCCTGCTCTTCAATGACAAATTTTGTAAAGGTAAAAGTAGGTAGTGTACAAAACTTTTTTGCAAAAAATAAAACCGACTTCAAAAAAGTGAAAAATAACCTTAGCTTCAGAAGTCGGTGACCTTTATTTGATTGATTTAGTTTTTTTGTCACCGACTTCTGTTCCCAAACAAATATTTGCCATGAATTTATTTGACATTGTTAACAATACAATACAAGTCATGGTAATAGGCGTATCCCAATGATATTATAAAGAAGATACGCCATGTTCATACTGAATGGCGTTCAAATATCGTTGCGAGTAATTTAAAACTACGACAGCGATAGATAATACGGAACGTATAAGATAGAAAGAGATAGCTAGCTATCAAAGTGCAACAATTGTATCACTTTGTCCCAGTGGCGGATTTACACATTTGCCGCCAGTAGTCTTTTCAAATTTTGTCGCCCCTACTGACCTCTACACAATGTGTTAGAGTTCCGGATTGTTTTTACAACCCAAAAATTTTGTTAAGATTACCCAAGAAATGGTTTTTGGGTAAATTCCTGAGCTAAGCAATTTTAACACTACCTTGAACAGGCTAGAATTGTTTCAATCCTGATACTTATGAGTTACTTGTTCGACTCACAGATAAAGGCAAGAGTAAGTAGGCTGCAAGAGCGAGCGAAGCGAGCTCGAAAATTTGTACACTTTACCTACCTTGGACAGGTTAGAATTATCTCGACATACCGGAGTTACCTGGGCGACTTATAGACAAAGATAAGATTCAAGAGAAGCTAGACTGCAAGAGCGAGCATAGCGAGCTCGAAAATTTTTACATCTTGCCTCGAGTAAATTCAGATAGATAGGAGGTTTGAGATCAAAATATCCACATACTATGCAACCTTGCGTATGTATGCTATACCTAATTGCCTATTAGGGCCTAGGGGCAAGGGGCTCCTAATTTATTTCAGCCTCTGTCTATACCGATCGATCGAGAAGTTTTTCGCAGGGTACGAACCGCGCGTTTGTTTAAAGAAAATGTGTAAGTTTGTAGCGATAGTAAAAGTACTCAGAGGCTCATTTATAACCTTAAAACACACGCTACAATTTGTTACGTATAATACCAATTCTGTGGCATCAGGCAGGAAAAAGCTGCCTCTGGCGACGCCCATGTTACTTATAGCTTCGACACTGGTCTTGATTCGATGGCGAAATACAACAATAATTTTAAAGAAATTCTTAAACATGGGCATCTGGACTCTCTCTCTTTTAGTCTGAATTTGAACCTTCATTTAGTTTATTGTACAATTTACTGCCGTTTCCAGTTTTTGTAAATGTAAAATTATTCCCGTCGCTTGTTTTCAATAAACGCGATTCAATAAGTTGTAGAAAAAATCATCTAACTGGTGAAACATTTAGTACATATTGAATTGCTTGTGTGGATCTAATAGCATTTAGGAATATAATTATGGATGTATTAATTTCTTTAACACATAAGAGTCCTATTACATTTTATACGCAAATTCATGATTTTTGACACAGTAATTTTCAGCATCAGTTAGATATTTTAATGATTTGCTTATAAATAGCAATAGTGCCATTCTCTTTCTTGTAAGTTAGAGTTACACATTTTCATTTTTCTTTTCGTGTAATTTACTATAAATATTTTACGAACTCAGGTTGCAAGAAAAACCGTCGGCGATGGAACTTTGACGCTAAAATTCACATTGTTACATGCAATTCTTATAAAAGCTAAAATTACTGAAAAATAAGCTGAATGTGTTTGCTTGTTTATTGGAGTTTTAGAATTTCTTTAAATTCCTTGAATTTCACGGAAAAAATCGTAAAGAAAGCGTAATTTAAGCCATAAATGTCTTGATTCAGCGTCCATTATATTCCAAATAAACTAAATTTTATCAAATAAATTAATATGATATAAAACTTCAATCTACAATGAATAAGTTTCATTAATTTTCGTTTGTCAATATATTAAGACAAAATTACAACAAATAAAATTAGAGTACTATAATTCTGCGTCAATTCAGGTCGCTCCTCAGTCTCATGTCAACCTCGTTTCTAATTTTCGTCAGTATCAATCAACAATCATCCGGAGATCGCTATTATTATCGACTCGTGTACGCCGACCGAAATAATTTGATCCAGGAAGTAAAAATCAAAAATTTGCGTAAAAAATGTAATAGGGCTCATAAAAAGAAAACTGCCTCATATTTGCCGCCCCTAAAATCTGCCGCCCTAGGCTCCAGCCTACTCAGCCTATTGGTAAATCCGCCACTGCTTTGTCCTCAACAGTTTGTGCGTGCTAGTGCTATATCTACCTCTTTTTACTATATAATATCATTGGCGTATCCCCAATTTATGGAACTTAACATACTTACCTGGTTTTTTTTTCGGATGGGAACTTTTCGTAATAACATTACAACACGCTTGTAATTCTCGAAGGATTAGGAACAGGTGTACTTAATAGAACACCCACATTTCGACAGTTATGTTTTAAGTTCCATGTAATAGACCAGACTCCGTGGCTGCTACTGAGAAGTTCCTAACTACCCGAATTGCCCGACCCAGGAATCAAACCATGTGACATCTACCAAACCGCTCTGGGCCCGCGTGGGGTTTTCCAATTTATTCCCCATCATTGAGAGGTGGCCTTTTTTTGGCGGATGGGAAATCATCAAATTACCCCTCCCGCTCTGAGCGGAGCGGAAGGCAGTGACAGACTTTTACTAACTAAAACCCATCCTTGTTTCTTCTTAGCCCTTTGTGTTCCAGGGCCGCAGTATCTCTTTAGAACAGTCCCTTTTGCTGACAACTGTTTGAGGCGCGCGCGGAACACGAACGCGCTAATTTAACATAAGTACCTAACTGTCGTGATCTTGGTGTATTGTACACATCTGCGTACCCCCTCAGAGCATACAGGCGTGATGTTGTATAAACAATAAACATCCAAGCGATTGCAACATTCACGGCAGATTTGCCGTCTATTTTTGAAGAGTTCCATTGTATATCTCCGAAGATCAGCATCAGATGTTCACAAAATTGGACCACACGGGAAGCACCAGCTTTCAAATAAAAAAAGAATCATCAAAATCGGTTCACCGAGTCGAAAGTTCTGAGGTAACAAACACAAAAAAAAAAAATACAGTCGAATTAAGAACCTCCTCTTTTTGGAAGTCGGTTGAAAAAGAGAACAGAATTTAAACAAAAATTTACAACTAAGTATAACGAACAGAATTTAAACAAAAATTTACAACTAAGTAAAACTAAACAAGACAATACAGTACCCGGGTACCGGCACGTAAGTTGGCAAGGTTTTGGCGGAGTGGGGGCAAGTTCGCGCATCGTACACTTAGTGGAACAAACCACTGGTCACTTAAATTTTATTGATTGTCATTTTTGATTATTGCCATCATTTATTTTTAATCATGTAGTTAAACAAAGCAGAGGAATTCGTGACTTTTATTAGGTGTTATAAATAAAACATAATACTGATGCATTTTTTTTTATTATGTAAAAAAAAGTATTATTATTAAAAATTATAGGTTCTCGTCGTCACTATCGGTTACTAATACCGTTACACCTGGCATCAAATTAAAACTACCACCTGAGCTGGTGGAAGGAGTTGGCTCCTCATCCTCGACAAAACTATCGTCACTCTCGTCGCTGGAGGAGTCGCTGTCGTCACCGGTGTAAATAACAAAACGTTCAGTAACTGTGTCGACTATATGGTCGCTTTGGATATAATCTGCCTCAGTTTTTTTTAACTTTCTCACATAATTTCGACCATTCATCGGCGCCCATTAATAAAACTTTCTCCTTTACTAACTCCATTGCAGTGGTCACATTCCACGCAACATTTTTGCTGGCCACATAACCTTTGATTGCCGCCCAAGCCATTTCAATAGGATTTAAGTCCGGATGGTAGGGCGGCAATCGAAGAACACTATGGTTATGTTCTGCAAGTATTTGGTCAATACTGTATTTTTTGTACTGTGGTTTGTACAATTTAATTAATTTGTACAATTGAGGTTTGAGCATACTTTCCTCGTATGCTATGCCATTCAACAACAACTGAATATAAAACAACAACAATAACAATAACTCGTAACAAAAACTTAATTTAAAACTAAAACTGAACTCGTAACAAAAACAAAGGGTAGAGTAGTACTCGTGCACTAGCACCGCAAGTGTAATCGGGAGCGAACGGAATGTAGACGCGGTGCGGGAGGCAGGGGTCGACTGACGCGCCAATCGCGCGCTCGGATCGGCGCTACTTCATACCCCGCGTCCCGCTTGACCGCCAGAGACCTAAAAAACGACTTCTGCGCATCTAACGATTCTTGCCAAGTTACGTGCCGGGTACTGTACTATAAATGTCACTTACGGGATATCTTCCGTGATTATTGTTTAATTTTGAGCTCCCGATATTTCGACGCTGTTGCAAGTAGGGTTACCATCTGACCGGATAAATCCGGTCTTGACCGGATTTTTAATGCCTATACCGGACTTCGCCCGGATTTTGTGCCAGACCGGATTTTTCGACTCATGCCGGACGAAAGAAAGAAACAGACTATCAGTGGAGTCCATTAGAGCCATCGTACTTACGAAGTATAACTGGAACAATATAGTTGTTAATTATTCAATTAAATTTTCGCGGTCAAAAACAAATTTTAAAAGCTATTTCTAGTAATAAAATCATAATTAACACTTTTACGTTTAACTTTTTATTACCTACTGAAAATTATTTATTGTTTATTTTTCTAACTCTTGTAACTTTTTTGTTTGATCGTAGGTAAACTTTAGGCTAGACCAGACTATTTTGTCGAAAATCAGGATTTTTCATCCTCCAAGACCGGATTTCCGAATTTTGACCCTGGTAACCCTAGTTGCAAGCGCCATGATCGCGGGTTTACTGTCATTTATAAGTAGTATACGTATAGTTATGAACCGTGAAAGCGTAATTTAAAACAGTGTTTAAACAAGACAAGACTTGAACTAGGTACCTAGGTATACTAAATAAAAGAAAAATAGAGATATATAGAGTTTTGTCGTTAGCGGGCCCAGGTTGGCCGCTGTAGAAATAATCTGGCCAAATGGGGTATCATCGACCGACCCGTCCCAAATACAATGTCAGTGTGGAGCCCCTCTGCAGGATATGCCCCACCTCCTTTCTTGCCCATCCTGCACAGCCACCTGCACCTTCCAGGATTTAAACGAAGCCAATGACAGCTGTGCAGGTAGCAACATACTGGTCGGGTAACATTTGAGTTTATCGACACGCAAAGAAGGAGAAGATAGTTTTGTCGGAAGTCTGGATAACATTTCAAATGTCGGGAGAATCCAGACGAATCCCATCCATTTGGCAACCCTACCCACCCACCACTGTACTACTCATACTACATAAATAAAATTAATGTAGTGCATGCAAGTAAATATGTTTTGGTATTGATAGATCTCAAACATTACAATAAATTGCATTGATACTATTTGATCAATATTTACATACGTAATTAAATTAGGTATAGGCCTCATTTATATTTAAATTACTTGTTTGCGCCATCGATCGACTATGATGACTAAGCGTAAATGAATTCAAAACCGCCAAAAAATGAATTAGGTCTTTCAGTTATAAGGATCAGGTTTATGATGCAATACTTGCATCATCAATCACGCTAATTGCTGCGGTTAAAGACAAAAAATCACGCCCCAATCATAATAACAGTAGCTCCGAGTAATTATGTTATTAAGATTATTTTCTACTTAGTCATTGCGTTCTATGCTAAAGACAGTTGATAAAAAAATCAGGAATAAATAGCGCCGACGATAACGATGTGTCTGATAAATAATGTAATCTGGTCAAGCTTTTTTTATAGATTACGATTGCCTGTTTGATGGACGGGCTGCTATAGATTACCAAATAAATTATACCGGTAGGTACCACTGAGTTATGTTACTTTAATTTATATTTTTTAACAGTATAATCAATATATTTTCAAATTCTGAGTAGTTTCTTCTAAGATTTTGCAATAACTGGATACTGTTTATCAAGATGCATCACATTCCCGTAGTCTATCTGCACCCCAATTTAACTTATTTATTACTGATTGATTGTATTTTGTGTTGGAATTTCGGAAAATAAAACAATTTGTATGTGATAAAATCAAATTTTATTCATTTATATATACAAAATACAGTAGTTTTAAACGAAGGGTTGTATGTTGATTTCGAGCGCGGAGCAGGGGTTGGTGAGGTCAAAGGCGGCCAGCACAGCGGGGCTGATGACGCCGACCTTGCCGATGAGCTGCCCGCGCAGCAACACCGCCGCGCAGCGACCCGGGAAGTACGCGGGGTCTGACGAGAACAGACGGGATTATAAAACTTCATCCCAACTATTGAGCTATTACTATTACGTATAGAGAAGACAGCGCGAACAAAATCTGTGCTCAGTTGGCAGCTCCTCACACGAGTAGTAGAAGTTATCTATTAGGACAGTTGGCAGCTCATCACACGAGTAGTAGAAGTTATCTATTAGGACAGTTGGCAGCTCATCACACGAGTAGTAGAAGTTATCTATTAAGACAGTTGGCAGCTCCTCAAACGAGTAGTAGAAGTTATCTATTAGGACAGTTGGCAGCTCATCACACGAGTAGTAGAAGTTATCTATTAAGACAGTTGGCAGCTCCTCAAACGAGTAGTAGAAGTTATCTATTAGGACAGTTGGCAGCTCATCACACGAGTAGTAGAAGTTATCTATTAGGACAGTTGGCAGCTCATCACACGAGTAGTAGAAGTTATCTATTAAGACAGTTGGCAGCTCCTCAAACGAGTAGTAGAAGTTATCTATTAGGACAGTTGGCAGCTCATCACACGAGTAGTAGAAGTTATCTATTAAGACAGTTGGCAGCTCCTCAAACGAGTAGTAGAAGTTATCTATTAGGACAGTTGGCAGCTCCTCAAACGAGTAGTAGAAGTTATCTATTAGGACAGTTGGCAGCTCATCACACGAGTAGTAGAAGTTATCTATTAAGACAGTTGGCAGCTCCTCAAACGAGTAGTAGAAGTTATCTATTAGGACAGTTGGCAGCTCCTCAAACGAGTAGTAGAAGTTATCTATTAGGACAGTTGGCAGCTCATCACACGAGTAGTAGAAGTTATCTATTAAGACAGTTGGCAGCTCCTCAAACGAGTAGTAGAAGTTATCTATTAGGACAGTTGGCAGCTCATCACACGAGTAGTAGAAGTTATCTATTAGGACAGTTGGCAGCTCCTCACACGAGTAGTAGAAGTTATCTATTAGGACAGTTGGCAGCTCCTCACACGAGTAGTAGAAGTTATCTATTAGGACAGTTGGCAGCTCATCACACGAGTAGTAGAAGTTATCTATTAGGACAGTTGGCAGCTCATCACACGAGTAGTAGAAGTTATCTATTAGGACAGTTGGCAGCTCCTCACACGAGTAATAGAAGTTATCTATTAGAACAATTGGCAGCTCATCACACGAGTAGCATATTACTGCGATATCAACCTTTACTTCGCGTTACACCCATCGTCTGCCTAGCCTTTTCCCAACTACGTTGGGTTCAGCTTCCAGTCTAACTGGATGCAGCTGAATACCTGTATTTTACATGGAGCGACTGCCTATGTGACCTCCACAACCCAGATAGTACTGGGTAATACAATACCCCTTGGTAAGACTGGTTGTCAGACTTTGGGGCACTGACTACCTGTTACGACTGTCAAAGATCTACAAATGACAGCCGGGACCAACGGCTTAACGTGCTTTCCAAGGCACGGAGGAAACTCGGTATGTAAGGGTGGTCACCCATCCACAGACCAACCTAGGCATGCACGGCTTAACCTAAAGATCGACCCGAGTGGCTGTTATTATTCAGCCACGAGCTCCTCGCCGCGGCGTTATAACACCGTTATACAAGGACAGTGGGCAGCACATCACACGACTAGCATACTACTGCGATATCAACCTTTACTTCGCGTTATAACACCCGTATCTCTGGTCAATTTTAATCATTCTAACTTTTGACAGTTCTAACTTCAAGCAATTACTAAACTACTTACATAAAAATCGTATCTTAGGGCTGGACTCTACCGAAGCGGAGACGAGACGAGAGGAGGGGAGATTTGTGATTTGTGTGTGTTCCGACCGGGCACGGTGCATTGTTATTTTAATTGTGTCTGTAATTGCGGGTATCAGTGTTACCACTTCTCGTCTCCGCTTCCAGGTTTCCTCCCTGCCTCGGAAAGCACGTTAAGGTTTAATGTTAAGCGTTATGTGTTGTCATTTGCAGATCTTTGACAGTGGTTACACGTAGTCAGTGACCCAAAAAGTTTGACAACCATCTTACCAAGGGGTATCGTATTACCCGGTACTAACTGGGTTGTGGAGGTCAGATAAGCAGTCACTCCATGTAAGTTACAGGTTTTCAGCTGCATCCGGTTAGACTGGAAGCTGACCCCAACATGTTGGGAAAAGGGGTACTGGGGGGTGCATAGTTGGGTTGTTGTTTTTGTACCCTATCACTATGTTTTCCTATTTAACCCAAAGGTTGACTGGTAGAGAATGCCTTGTGGCATTAAGTCCGCCTATGTACCACTTTTGTACATGAAGTTTAAATAAATAAATAAAAGGCTAGGCAGATGATGATACTACAAGCAATATCTCCATACCTTCGCATTGCCGCAAGTAATAGCCGGTGTCCTTGTCCCACGGTTCCCGCAGCAGCGTCATGACGCGGTCCAGTAGCCCGTGCACGAACTGGAAGCCGGCCGCCCGCCCGCAGTGCACCGCGCACAGGCGACGCTCGTTGTGGGCACCAGTTTCTGAAGCGATACAACTTCAATTTGATAACATGCTTAAAATATGTAATAACTAATCAAGATTACTTTCTATTCACATACCTATCTATCTTCTCCCCAAGGAAGGGATTTCGAAGCAAAAACAACCCTTCAACTGTTAGCGAAGTAGACACAATAGTTAAACAATGGCGTCCCGCAATTTATGTATTGATGATTTTGATGATTATAATTCTGTAACTACGAGTACAAACGTCTTTCAGCCGCAAATCATATTTTGATCAACATACAACCCTAGCACTGGCCCGTAAATTGCAAAAAACCTAAGAAAATTTGAATTTCGCGGGCTACCCTGGAGCACTTTATTTATAGATAATATCAACAGCGAGTGACACTGTAATTTGTCGGATTTTATTAACATTGTAGTTCTAGTTGCAGCGCTGATTTTTTTAATCATACAATCAACATGAAACTCGATATAGGTAATCGTGCTATGATCCAGTTCGTGTTCAGTGCAGTTGGTACGTACTTACGTAGTTATTGTGTTTGCTGCCGCGACGTACTCCTGCTGGTATAATGATATGATAGGCTATCTGATATCTCGCATGATATCACGTTCTAGATTTTGATTATATTGAAAACAAGTTTTCTGTTCAGCTTTGTCTGAACTCGGAAGCTTGGAACCTTCAAAAATTGAATATTAATAAAATATTTGTATCGAGGCCGTGTCCCAGCAGTGGGAACATTATAGGCTGATGATGATGATGATCAGATTTTATGAGAAAAGTTTATGAAATTATATTTTTTGAGGAAACGATGGGCTGAATGGATTAGGTGAAACAAGGATGGATGAGATTATTATGAACAGTCAACTGCACTTCAGTGCAATTTATGTTGCACCAGTAAAGACGGTACTGGACGTACTGCGCCAACCTCAAATAAATTAGGATAAGGTCAGGAGAATGGTGATTAATAACTCACATATGAGGCGCACGATACAATTGTCAAATTTATTATGTTCTTCATGCACTGATTCTATCCTAACCGCGCGGACTACCTATATTAATTTATATGTTACTAGCGGACGTCCCGCGGTTTCACCCGCGTAGTTCCCGTTCCCGTGGGAGTACGGGGATAAAATATAGCCTATGTTACTCGTGGATAATGTAGCTATCGAATGGTGAAAGAATTTGTTAAATCGGTCCAGTAGTTTTTGAGCCTATTCATTACAAACAAACAAACAAACAAAGTTTTCCTCTTTATAATATTAAGTATATAGAAGTATAGATAGGTCGATGACATATTGGGGACAAACAAAAATGTCGTGATCGCACATTTGCCCCAATTATAGTTTATTACAATATTCGAAGAATGCTGTTAATTAGGTCAACAGGCCTATTGCTGGTGCGCGATGAGTAGTTATGTAGTCAAAGTACTGTCATTTTATTCTACGAGAAGTACAGGTGACGACAGTCGTGGGTCGTGGGCTTAGTTTTTGTATACCCGTAGTCCAGAATATTGTGCCTAAGGGGCTGCCTCAAAGAGCGAGAGAATCGCGGCGATTCAACGTATTTCTATTAGGAAAATATCGCCGCAATTCTCTCTCGTGGAGACGGCCCAAAAGAGAGTGTACAGAAAAACGTGGCAAGGACGATAATATCGCCGCGATTCTCTCGCTCGTGGAGGCGGCCCCTAAGTGAGGACAGTAAAATTGTCTACTTTTACATGGGAGCGGCGAAACGAGGGTGTACGAACATAACTTGATACCTGATGGTACGTAAGAGTAGCGGCACTACTGCAAAAAGTACTACAGCAACATAGAACAAGAACTACCACAGCGC
Organism: Xestia xanthographa; assembly: GCA_905147715.2. Classification (NCBI taxonomy): domain Eukaryota; kingdom Metazoa; phylum Arthropoda; class Insecta; order Lepidoptera; family Noctuidae; genus Xestia; species Xestia xanthographa. Next base: position 11,257,045 of record LR990646.1, read on the forward strand.
CATCTATGACACAGATGATGAACTAAACATCGAAATCCTACTTTTAGCACAGAATAGAGAATAGTACTAGCGTACAGAATTTGCACTCCTTTGATCTTGAAGAAAGCCGACATTATAAATACCTAAACTGGGCCCGCACCGGCCCGCACGATCTAAATTGTGCCTTGACGCCACGCGTTAGCGTATTTTATTCGGCGTCTCACTGCTTAATAGTCAGTCGGTAGGGTTGCCTCAAGTACTCAAAATAAAATACTACCAACATTTTTGTATTTTAATGTATTATTATTATTTAAATGTTTATTAAAACTTTAATAATTACAATTGTTTTACTCTATTATAATGTCTCGTATATATCTTGTCTTCTCTAAAATTACGATTACTTATTAAATTTAATAGCAGCATAAATGCGAAATCCAACAAATAGGTAATTTTAAAATAAACTCTGATGGGAAGCATGGACATGGAGCAGTGAAATTTATATAAAAAAGTCTTTTTTTTCTACATTTATTAAAAGCAACAGTTTATCCGGCCTGTCATTTTCACTACTAATGATTAATGATCAATAAATCAGTCAGTTAACAAACACGAAGTACGAGTAGGTAGGTTCGCGACGCAAGGTCAAAAGAGCGCGAAAAATTAACGTGGCATACGTACGCAGTAAACGCACGGCTGGAGCGCGACAGCCCTAGAGAACTTGCATATTCAATATGCGCGAAGCGGTAGGTAATTATCTCATGCCTACACACGGAGTGCAATAGCTCTGCTTTTAGTTAAAATTATCCGCGACTTAAGGTGGGTGCTCCAGGGTAGCCCGCGAAATTCAAATTTTCTTACGTTACGTTATTATAATTTTGTAACTACATACGTCTTACAGTCGCGAACAATATTTTAATCAACATACAACCTAGCACTGGCCTGAAAATTGCAAAAAACGTAAGAAAATTTGAATTTCGCGGGCTACCCTGGAGCATCAGCCTTAAGACAACAACAGCTGTCGGGCAGTGGCCCACCAGACATAACATAACACCCGTCTGGTCGGAGGATCCTCCCTTTTCCGTGGGGGTTGAAGAACTTTACACCCTGTTCTTCATACGGAACCCCAAATATGTATGGTTATGCCGTGTCCAACTGCGGCATAAAAATATCCTGCATATTCCGAATTTCCGAGTCCATAGCCACAATATATTATTTAATTTTTACAAGAGTTTATTTAAGAGACCAGATTTTTTTTCGTCCTTCAAATTCAAACTTTCTTTTTTACGAAACTTTCTGCAAACAATATCTAGTAATTGGATTGAGGAAATGCTCATTTTGCACACTTTAACATAAATATGTAGATGTCCTGCGGTTATTACTTTACTCGCGTATTTATTTTGGGGTTCACGCGACTAGTTACAACAAGTTGATGGATGAATTAATTAATTTGTTAAAATAGGTGTGTACTTGACACATAATATTATTCAAATATTTATGCTGAATACACTGTCCCGCCTTATTAAAACAGTCACCTACAATCCATATTTAGGTTAGACTGACAGCTTGTTGCCTTTGTCTCATCCAAGGGCGTCGCCAGCTTTTGAGCTAGGAGGCACAAGGATGAGAACAAAAAACTGATTTATAAGGGTCAAATTTTACTAAATATTTACGGATACAGCTGAAGTTCTTCTTAAGAATCTAAAATACAATAGCCACCTCAAACATGTTAGCCTTAGCACCTCGGATTCGTTAGATCTTCTTACGTCACGTCAAGTCACTAATTTTGTCCAATTATTTGAAAATAGATGTTACTTAGGGCCTTAATATCATACTAGCGGATTGCGAATGTCTTGAAAGCGGAGCGGGCGCGCAACGAATACGTTACGGGCATCCAACAACACACAGCGCACGCGCAGCGAAATCATTTCGGACGCGCAACGAATTCGCTGCACAAGCTGTGACTCGTGAGCTGAGTAACGTTACTAAAATAATTAAAATTTCTTATTATTCAGAAAATTAAAATGTGCGGATATCCGGATTTTACGATATACCTACTAAAAAACTCAATTTTCAACGCTAGGCTTTGCAGCCTAACGTTGAAAATTGGGTTTAAGTTGCGCATAGGGAATGCAATCCGGACTATCCGTAATCCGTAAAATCCACCGCACTTTCACGCTGCTAGAATTCGCTGCGCATGCGTTTTGTGTCCGTTGGACGCCCGTAACGTATTCGTTGCACGCCCGCTCCGTTTTCAAGACGCTCGCAATCCGCTAGTATGATAAGGCCCTTAATGTAAAGTCTCCAGAAAAGTTACCTTTTTTTAGTCCTTTTATTCAGAAATAAATGTTACTTTTAAGTAATTGACTAACACCCACACTCAGTTAATGGTTACTTAAACGGTTCCTTAGTAAAAATTCTAAAAAGTTGACCCTCAGAGTCAGTTAACGGTTCATTAGCGTCCCTTAATGACAATTAAAGTTAAGTAAAGCAAAACCTTTACTTAATATTTAATGGCTGATTTTGACATCTACGTTTCGGCTTTGGGTTATATTTTTACCCGCGAATTCGATTTCATAATAAACGTTTATTAATTAAAAAGGAATAATGTCTGATTTAGCAGACTTCATTGAGTTTTTAGATTATGCCAGAAGATATAGAGAAGTGGAATCGAGGCGGAATTTACGAGATTATTCTGATCCCTTTACAAACTATTCTATTCAGGAATTTCAGGCAAGTTATAGATTTACACCTGAATCTGTAAAGCCGCGTCTGCATATTGCCGTTGGTGGCATCCGACCTCAGGAAACCAACGAAAAGAGGATTACCATTTGCACCGGAAATAATGTTACTACTAAAATTACGGTACTTTGCTACAGGGAGGCAGGGTTAGCAGATACTTACCTATCATAGAATTAATTGAAACAGAAATATGAATGGAAGTTCTTCGAGGACACAAGGTGTGTGTCGTTGAATCACAATTGAAAATGAAAGTACTTATATACTTACCATAACGTAAATTAATACAGATGAAATTAAAATTCACAACACAAACTTTCCCGCCCGGTAAATACTTTTTGACATTGACAGTTGACAGCAGTGATGCCATAGAAAAAAAATCGCAATCGCTTTATTTTATTTCAATGAAAATAGCTGTTCCCCTTTGCAATTAAGTAAAAACTTACAGTAAAATAACTGTTTATCATTTATATTACTCTGAATAATAATTTTCAACGTTTATAAATAAACCTAAATGTGATAATATCAACACTTTTTAAATGTGGCTACACCAGGGCTTTATCGATATGCAATCGATAAGATGATTTTAGGATGCTTCGCCCTACGTATACTTAAATCTGTCATTAGCTAATTAACCGTTAAATTATGTCTCTGGGATGTAGCATTGATTAACGGATTTAATGTTAATTAGTTAAGTATTCATTAGGACTGATTTAATGAACGACTCTGAGTGTGGCTGTTAGAGAGGAACAAAAGATCTAAGGCTCCAAGAGCGAGTGAACAAGTTCGAAAATTTTAACTGTCCTGGACAGGTTACAATAAAATTGTTTTGACAAATGATGGGATGAGATTATAACAGAAATTAATTAATCATATTTAATAAAACTGGAAGTGAGATGACGCAGGCTAACATTATCAGTTAATTGAAGGAAATTGCGGCTAAATTTTGCCAAGCAACCCTAGTGTATTCTATTCTATTATCATTATATCATTCAAAAAAAATATTTTTTATTTTTACCTGTGGATTCAAGCGGTCGTATCTTACACTACTAGGCTAGCATGGCTTAGAAAACACTCACCTGCACTCTTATCCTGCAAAACAACATCACTAATCTCGAACAGCTTCAGAGGCAGCGGCATCTTCTTGTTAGCCGCTAGAGTCTTCAGCAGTCCTGGCAGCAACAGCGTCCGCACCACTTGGAACTCCAACGTCTTTGGGTTCGAGATGTGGGCTGCCGGCACCTCTTCGATTTTTACGCCGAGTTTAGAGGCCACGTCGTCGCGGGAGCACTGACAGGAAATGGATTTTATGAAGGTTATTGGTATTGAAGGTAGTCAAATATTTTGAGTAGATAAACACAAATCTATTAATTAGTGTGAAGGTGGAGACTGACTAAAGCTTGTTAGCAATTCAACGATTTTTAGGGTTCCGTGTCCAGAGGGTAAAAATCGGACCCTATTACTAAGACTAATGTCCCTCTGTCTGTCACTAGGTTGTATCTCATAAACCGTGATAGCTAGACAGTTGAAATTTTCACAGATGACGTATTTCTGTTGCCGCTATAACAATAAATAATAAAAATAAAAATTATAGGGGGCTCCCCTACTAAGATGGTACGGAACCCTTCATGCGCGAGTACGACTCGCACTTGACCCGTTTTTTTTTGTTCCAGACCATACCTGGGAACCTTCTAGTTACGGGAGGTATTGGGGGTCAAAGTTCCAACTTTTTTTTTAAATACTTGTTTTTATAGCTTGAAATACCTCCATGACCCGTTTTACAGATGATGCATTTCTGTTGCCGCTATAATATAACAACAAATACTAAAAACAGAATAAAATAAATATTTAAGGAGGGCTCCCATAAAACAAACGTGATTTTTTTGCCGTTTTGTCTAATGTTGTATAGATAATGGTACGGAACCCTTCGTGCGCGAGTCCGACTCGCACTTGGCCAGTTTCTTTAACACCACTTACATCACCCTAACTCATTACACGGGCCGACAAAAATGTAGTAATTAATAAGAAAATGGGTAAATTTTTACGATTATTGTTTTTTCTCTTAAAATAACACTGCTTGAATGAAGTATAATAAAGTCCGCCTTTGAACAGTTTTTACCTGTGCATAAGGTTTTAATCTATACATATAATAAATCTGTAGTAAAATCGTTTTTGTACATCGAAAATATTTGGAAAAAAAATTGCCAGGTTGTGAAAGGATAACCAAGAGAACCCATTTCCAGCATTTTTTGAATTTTTGTCTGTTTCGATGATCAAGCATCACGTAAAATATACGAAACCAATATAGATAACTTTTATACATACAAATTGTGCGTATCTTGAGGTATAATTTAGTCTTGGTTTCATCGCAATCGGTTAATCCTATCAAAAGATATATGAACTTAAAGTTTTCAAGAAGAACTAATCATCAAATGTAAGATACATACATGCAGCGACATCTGTTAAACTAAAATGGTACCAATGGCTAAAAATGTGCTCACCACATAACTTTTAAATCGACTGACCGGCTTTAAAAAAATATATAGCATAATATACTTTAGCAGTTTAACATTTTGGATGGCGTTGTTTATTTCACTCCATTTTCTGAATCGAATGACCCTCGCCCGTGTCAGTTGCCAATTTTTTTTTTTTTTTTCGGATGGGAAAACATCATATGACTCCTGCTCTGGGCGGAGCAGGATGTGTCAGAATTTTACTGACTAAAACCCATCCATGTTCCTTCATCGCCCTTTGTGTTCCGGGGCCACGGTATCTCTTTTGAACAGTCCCGCAACCCCGGCAGGCATCTGTCCTTGCGGACCCCCTCCTTTTTGCTGACTCTCTTTGAGGCGCGCGTGGAACACGAACGCGCCGTCGACACGGCCTGTCGTCATGAGACGGACGGACGGCGAGCTAGCCCATAGCCCACCGTCCACAGGTCCGCGCCTACGGTGGCCGGGGGCCGCGTGGCCCCCGACGCCCGGGGCGTCTCCCGCGGCGGCCAGGACGTTGAGAGGTTCTCTCCCTCTCACGTTCCGCCACCTCCTTCTCTAGCATTACTGCTTCGCAGAAGGAGGTGACGGCGTCCCATTCCGTCTCGCTCCGGACCATGGCTTGCAACAGGGCCGGACGCGAGAGGTCGCCGCTGCCAACGTGTCAGTTGCCTTGCCTCAACATTGGTTTTTTAACCGACTAAACAAAAAGAAGGAAGTTCTCAATTCGACGCGTATTTTTTTATATATGACCACGGATAACTTTTACAGAGAAGTCCGTTTATGGTCATTTTTGTGAAAAGCGTAGGTACATCTAAACGTTGGTCCCATTTATAATTGAAAAATTGTGTTTGGGCTAATTTGTTGCACCTTTGATGAGAACTTTCGACCTAGCTGGAGTATGACTGTCATCGAGTGTCTAAGGATGAAGACGTAAGGCTGTCGAGGTAAGCCCTTTTTTAGAAAAACATAAGTAGATTATTTTAGAGAAGAAATTAAATTGTTACCCACTTGGATCTTTAACTACTAATTATTATAAAGCTTAAGAGTTTGTTTGGTTGGTTAAACGCGCTTGTTACAGGAACTACTGGTTCGAATTTAAAAAAAACTTTTAGTGTTCAATAGTTATCGATGACGGCTATAGGTTATCTAACATCACGCTATAATTAAAAGGAGCGGAGCATCAATGATAAATGTTGCAAAAACAAGGAAAATTTATTTCTTTTGAGAGCTTCCTTTTGCGGGCGCTGCATAAACGGTTAAAGTTACGCAACAATCATGTATTAGGGAATTGTTCGTTTTAAAACGTTCTAAAAAACCGCGATAGCATTATGTCTAAGGTTGACTCCACTCTCTCTAACTCTCTCTCTCTCATGTGACGCAGACGAAGTTGCGCGGGTCAGCTAGTAAAAAAATAATACTGTGTGACTAGAACTCTGTGATTATGCTGGATGACGTGTTATTCTGTCTCTCTCCCTCTCACATTATACTTACAAGTGTGAAGGTGAGCGCTTCAGTGTACCCTGCGTGTGCGCACTCTTGCCTCAGTTGTTCTGTCAGCTTGTTGATGGGGTCTTGACCTCCTGTTGTTACCACCTTTGCGGGACGACGAGCTATGCGGTTGTATCTGGATAAAATATCAGTAACACTTACTTATTTTTACATGTGTACCTGGCGTTGCCAGGTTTTGAGCTAGGGGGAGAGGCAGGAAAGAGGTTGAGGGAAAAAATAGATAGACAACAATAGAGATAGAGATTGGTGCCGATTCTGTTGTGCAGAAACTAAACTTAATTTAGGCTGTTGCTATCTTTTACTAAAAGGCAGTGCGAGAAAAGGACGGCTATAACTATGAACTAAGTTAAAGATGTCAAACTAGTTTATCCCTTGTGCTTCACCGTGTTTTTAGTCGACATGTTTTTACGTGCACCCTTCATTCGTATGGAAATAATAGTTCCAACTAAATTTAACAGCTTTAAATTACGTCCGTCTCTTTCTCGTTTTATTAGAGAGAAAAAGATAGCAATAGCCTAAATTAAGTTTAGTTTGTGCACAACCGAATCGACACCATTTTCTGCTATCACAGTCACAGAGACAAAACTGATGTCTTTTGTGCAACGTGGGATGCACATGTTTCAGTTTCACACCACTTCAAATCGAAACACAGCAGCTCTGCTTGGTGGCAGAAATAGAAATGGCTGCGTATCAGTACTTCCCTGGACGGGCTCAATATTACGACTGAGAGAGTACTGTAGAGAGCTCTTTGCTCTACAGTAGGGTTGCCATAGCAGCCTAAGTACTGGACCGGGACATTAGCAGTAAGTGACGGAAAATATCCATGTACATACCTACTTACTTAATGTAAAAGAAAAAAAAACATACCTACTTGTTACCATTTTAGATTTTATTAATCAGATTAAAATAATTAAAAAAGAAATTAGATGTCTACAATGTAGATTCTACACATGAAACACTAATTGCTAAAAGTTGCTAAGATATTTTTCAGATTTCTTCACCTTATCCAACAGGTCAGGTTTGCCCATAAAATACTTCTTGAAATTCTGAACATGTCATTTTGTAAGTAATTGAACTTGCATTGAATGATGCTTTCGACTCGTGTCTATGTGAAAGCGATTACGTTGTTTAATCCACTGTGCAGCTACTAAAGGCAGCGGAGGCAGGGCCCGCCTTACCGGTCTGCGCTGTACGCGTACCTATTACACGTTGCAACGGGGAGACACACTGTAGAACTAATGGCGCTAGCATAGCTGGTTTCCAACATCGTCATTGGTTGAAAATGTAGTATGGCATTTTATATTTCAAAATAGCTTAACCTCATTGGTGAGATTGAGACCAGCTATGGTGGCGCCATCTTAGAATATCTTTGCCTGTGTCTCCCCATTGAAATACCGGTACATTTTGTGGATCAACCGGGACGACTGGGACAGAAGTTCTAAACCGGTGACATGTCCCGGTGTATCGGGACAGATGGGAACCCTACTCTAGTCCTTTCCCTTTTGTATCACTGCCGAATTACAGTGATCTTTATCTCCGTTAAAATAAGGTTACTGCTAAAACATCTGTGAAAGAGTGTACTACACATAAATATCTTACCCGTAAGCGATAGCGATGTCCTCGTACAAGTCGCAGGCGTGGATGACGTCATGCCTGGTGGGCGGTACGCGCACGTGCAGCGTGTCGTGCTGAGTGATCCTCGTCGACAGACACATGCGAGACAGTAGCGCTGCTAGCTTGTCAGCGTTCTCACTGAATAACAAAAATTTGTTTGGTACAATACCACTAAAAACCCGACTATTGAATATAGCCTATGTTACCCGGCCCATAATAACGAATCATTTGACACCCTACTCATCAAAATCAAATGAATAGTTTAGGCGCTACGGAGGAACATACGTAAATACAAACATACATGCATAGACTGCTAAAATCATAACCCTTCCTTTTGGCTTCGCCGTAGTCGGGTAAAAATAATATTTAGTTGTCTACTATCTATATTTTAGAAAATTACCATTTCCGGATGTTTATGCCAATATTGCCGACTGTTCTAATATTTAGACACTCATTTAAACAAAGCAAAACAATTGATTGCATTATTATGTCATTAATTAGTAACGGCACTGTTTAGTCCAGTCTACTTTACTATACAACAAGAAGTAAAATTACATCATAGGTTTAGCTGTTAGTTGTTCTTACTTGATACCAATATAACTGTTAGCCTTCTGAACGCTGATGACTTCCTCGCGGCTCTGCATCTTGGGATACACCTCGTAGGTGCCGTCGGGAGCGAACACCTTGCACCGCTCCACCTCGTACTCACGGCTACAGTACTTCGAGAACATGCTCACTATCGTATCTAGCACCACGATCGCCTGCAAGTTAGAATAGTACAAAAAATACAAAATAGTTAATTGTGTTATTAGATATTACATTACATGTTAATGTGTTTGGAGCCCCCATTTAGGCAAACAATGCCTGTATTAGAAAGCTCCGCTCTTTCAACATCATTGTCGTACACTTATACTAACACGAGTTGATATCATAGTACCTTATGGGTAAATATGCAATTTACGTACATTTTTCTGTATTTATATTAAGTTTATACATGATAATCTTAAGATATAAAAAATATATATGTTGCACTTTAAATTATTAACAGTAAAATTAAACTTGTAAAACTTATTCCCAGTCAGTGCAAGTGATGTAAAGTGTGCCATGGTGTGGTAAGTAGTGCGGTGTTATATGTGTGGTATGTGGTGAGACGTGCGATGTGGTGTGATGTGTGGCGTGGTGCGTGGAATGTTGTGAGGTGTGTGATGTGTGGTATGTTTTGTGTTGTGTTGTGGTGAGGTGTGGTGTGGTAGACTTTTATGCAGTGGCGTAGCTAGTCCTAGTAGGTCAGTAGGGCCATGTATACATTTTTGACGTGACAACGTCTTATAAATTGGTTTGCCGGGTGACACTTCAAGAAACTGGGTAACGCTCCGCTCACGTTATGCGCTCACAATGAGAGCGAGTGAGAGGCACGCGTCCCGCCTAAGAGCGAGAGAGACAGACATAAAAAGTTTATTTTACCACTCAAAGTCGTTGTCACGTAAAACTTTCGCCCGTATACCGACTTTACAGGCAACCAATTTTTTTTTGGGGGCCCTTTGAACCCGAGTGCGGCGAAGCCCAAAAAACAGGAGAAAATCACAAATTATTTTTCAAAACTAATAATAAAATAACACCATAACTTGCATCGATTTAGCTGTCATTCATTTTACTCAGAGAAAGTGTGAGCATGACTAGTATACTTTATGACATAGGAACGAGCTAAAATAGAAAATTACAGCATCCTGAAAGGGTTTAAATTTTTATCGAAAAGCGAGCGAAGCGAGCTCGAAAATTTTGTGCTTTCTGGACGACTGGTGAAGCCTTCATCAAAGAGCGAGCGAAGTGAGCTCGAAAATTTGGAGCTGTCTGGACGACTGGTGAAGCCTACATCAAAGAGCGAGCTCGAAAATTTGGTGCTTTCTGGATGACTGGTGAAGCCTTCATCAAAGAGCGAGCGAAGTGAGCTCGAATATTTGGAGCTTTCTGGACCGCGATAAGTTATATTTTATTTGTATCTATTAACAAGAAGAATATTTGAGGTTGGGAGGTTTTGTAATTTTTTTCCTCATCAGGGGCCCCATATACGTCGCCGATAAGGCGGTAGCTACGCCCCTGCTTTTATAGTTGTGCCTATAAGATCTTGCTCTTTTCAAAAGATTAATAGCAGTATCACAATTTCAACATCAAGGTGCTCAAGAACGTATGTAACAAATGGTGTGAATGTAACCTAACCTTGGTCAAATCTGTAGCAGTACACTCAATGAAGACATTTTTAGTGTCAAGCGTGATCTTGGAGTGGTCTCCGTTGATGATGGGCGGCATGGACAGTACTATGCCGTTCTTGTCCTTAATGACGGGGTACACAGGGCTGTCCCGGATGATCCCTAAGTACTGTTTCAGTTGGGCGTGTGTCTGGAAATATATAGGAACATAAAACTGGTTATTTGCTGGAATGTATTATATTATTAAACTTGTTAAACATTTAAATTGTTATTTTTTTTTATTTTTTTTGCTAGCCTACATAGTGTCCCACTGGTGGGCAAAGGCCTCCCCTTTCTCCTTATAGAAGGAGAAAGGGGAGGCCTTTGCCCAGAGAGGTATAGACCTCTCTATCTTGTGCAATCTCCGGCCATGTTAGTTGCCAGTTGTTTAATAATGTAATTGAAAAAATATTTTATGCCACAGACAATTTGACTATTGGGAGAGCCACTTAGAGTACATTTTTGAAGACTATTTGCTTTTATCTAAGTCCTTTTTGTAGTACCTTTGCCCTCTGTCGGTTTGTTTGCGTCGTCTTTAGATTGACGGCAATTTAGATGAAAACCGACTTCTTTGCTTCATAATATTTATAGATGATGATGACTTACCGAGTACAATTCCATAAGTTCAGGTGCAGTCATTTCCTTCTGTTGGTTGAGTGCCTTGAACTTAATCTCGTTCGGTGGTAGCGCATCAAACACAAATGGCCCTTTTATTGTGTCTAAGTCATGGGTGCCGATAGCCACTAATGTTCGCTTTCTGCATATGTTTTGATGAAGTTTGTCCTGTAACGAGAATTATTAATTATATTAAACTAGCTGTAGCCCGCGAGAAAAACAAAGATGCCTATATCCTTCCTCAGAATATAATCTATCTCCTTGCCAAATTTCATTACAATCGAATCAGCCGTTTAGTCATAAAAGGGAAACAAACAAAAGAGTTATTTTTGCATTTATTTATAACATTAGTATTGATGGAGGATTTGCATCAATGAATTTTGATGGTTTTATAAACTGTAAGACGGTTTGGATGAATATCTCTGTTGTGAATGAGATTTAGTTAAGTTTAGAGGGATTCCATTTAATGTAAAATTAATAGTTGTAATGAAAATAAAAGTGACCACTAGAAACATTATCATATTGGTCTAATGGGCACAAGCAACGCTTCAACTCCAAGCATGAATGCATGATCTTGAGTTTGATGATTCCTAGGTTGGGCAGTGTTATTGAGTATTTCACCAGGAATTTTTAAGTAGCAGTGTCGAGTCTGAATTCACCTGATTGATGGCAATAGGCTCCCCGCTATTACATGGGACTTCAACATAACAGGCATTATACGTACACCTCTGCCTTTCCCTGAAGGTATTACAGGCATGGAGTTGATGTAATGTAAAAACTTTACCCACTTGCAGATCTATGAAGCTATCATAGGATTCCTTAGTAAATGTGATGCCTTTGAGCACAGCAGCCACTGCATATGGTCTGATCTGTCCGGTAGCTGGTGTCAAATGCAGAGAGTGGCCGTCTTCAGTCTTGTTGAGGGTGTATTGAGGTGGAGCTTTTCTGAAATCAGTTTATTAAAATGTTGAGCAGTCAGCACTCACCTATAAAGTAAAACATTGGAACAAAAGCTACGCAAGCTAAAAGATTTTACCAATAGGCTTCAACCATCATCTGCCTAGACTTTTCCCAATTGTATTCGAGTTGGCTTCCGGTCTAACCAGATGTGGCTGAATACCAGTTTTATTTAGCAAGTGCCTATCTGACATCCACACCTCAGTTAGTACTGGATAATACAATACCCTTTGGTAAGACTTGTTGTTTTGTCAGATTTGTGGGCCACTGACTACCTGTTATGACAACAAATGAGTTAACATGCTTTCGAGGCACAAAGGAAACTAATGGTATGCCATGGACGGTCACCCATCCACAGACCTTGGTTGGTGTTAGCTTAACCTTGAAGATGGAACCATGCAGCTGTTTCAATTTAGCCAATAGGCTTTAATATGAATGGATATAATATTGGGCAGTTCCAAGAACTTGTTATGAGACATCGAGACTAGGCAAATAATTATAATAAATAAATAAATATTGCTGGACAATACACACAGCGCCACCTAGTGCCACACTAAGCAATGAGGTTTGTGTTGTGCAGACCAGATAGTTGATATACTACATAGATACTTTTTGTTTGTAAATACAATAAATATAAACATCCATGACCAGGAAACAAATGTCCATGCTCATCACACAAACATTTGCTCCTACCGGGATTCGAATCCGGGTCCCTAAGAACATAAGGCAGCCTAACTACCGCTGCGCCAATTGGGTCATCAAAATATGAAACCTGTCTGTCAGATTTCTTTAGCCAACTACATTTTAGGTTCCATACTAACTTTCCTTGGAAAACTAAGATGCCATCAACCAATCCTTCTAAGCAGAGCAGATCATATCTGTTGGCGGGGATGTCTATTCTGTAGAGGATCTCCTCTGATACTCCAGTTCCAGCGTGGTCACCTTGCTCTTTCATCAGCATCTGCTTCTCCGTAGTCTGTAATCAATACTTTTCTTTTAAATCTCATGTTCAATGTTATCTTACTGTGTTAGACACAGTTACTAATAAGTTAACTACCAACCCAGATTGTTTTATTAATGTATTGTAAGTATGTAATTCTCTAAATGATGTGATAGAAAAAGTGTAATAAAATCGTGTATAAAAAAAGTTTTATACCTATTTAAGCCATTCAGAATGGCATAAGAAAGAGGGGAAGACCCTGCCAAAGATGGGAGGGCGACCTGGTCAAATTCGCAGGTGTGACCTGAAGCAGGGTTGCCAAGGATAGAAATGAGTGGAAAAGGTTGGAGGAGGCCTTTGCCGATTGGCAATCAGCAAAAGATAACCTAGATTTTATATAAGTTAGACTTAAGAAATTGTATTACGTATTACTGTTGATTATAGGGCTTTATTATTATTATTTTATTATTACCTATTTTAAGAAGACTTTCTATTATTACCTATTTTAAGAAGACTTTCTATTATTACCTATTTTAAGAAGACTTTCATATATAGGTATAAAACAAAGTCACTTTTTATGTCTGCCTGCATGCCTCTATATTTTTCTAACTTGTGCAACAGATTTTAATACACTTTTTCTGTCACAAACCAGTATGTTTTGCAGTCGCAAACCATGATAATATTTTTAATTTCTCGAGTTTGCGTCAACATAATCTCAATTTATGAAAAGATTTTTAACATATTTTAGTCAGCATGTCGGTTATCGTGACCAAAAGTAATCATGAAATTTTGATCCCGTTCCCACAACCCATGGGAATCTATTCTAGGGATAAAAACTTGACAAATTATATACTAAAACCTTCCTCGGAAACCACTTAACATTGGTGAAAACAGCACGAAAATCGGTGCAGTAGTTTTAGAGTTTATCGCGAACAGACAGACAGACGCGGCAGAGGACTTTGTTTTATAATATGTAGTGAAAGAACTTTACTAAAAATGATAGCCGAATGAAGCTATATTTCACATCTTCAACTGCTGTAGGCATATAGGTTATACTTGAATACACTAAACTGGTACATTACATACCACTTCATCGAGCTCCAAGCCGAACTCAAAGCAAAGGTCTTGGAATTCATCGTCAGCTGAAACACGATTTTTACAGTTTTTTATTCATATTTCTTAACCAAAATAAAGTTCGTTTATGGTAAAATAAGAAATACTGACTGTAAGTCCTGCCAAGTGCGGCAAAAAGAGCGTCGCGTTTTACTGATATTGTCGGCATTATAGAGTAAGTATTATGTGACTAAATTTATTTATTTATTTAAAATCTTTACATGGGTACAGTACACTGTACATGAGTATTGAGTACACGTTACCTACTCAAAGAACAGCTGAATTAGGAAGTCAACGTTTTCAATAAAAATTAAAAATTGCACTATAAGAATGTTTTGTCTCTTTCCGTCTTAAATGCTGACATAGCGTTGACAACCGAAAATCATAGTTTGTTATGCTAAAAATGCAATTTTCTTTTGATTGTATTTTGTTCAAACGTTGACAGCTTGACAAGTCGTCACAAAAGCATCATCACCACTCCACTAAATATCAGCTCGAAGATGGTAGTTTATTCAGATATAAAAATGGCAACACAGGACTTGTTTTTGATTTGATTGATGCCATTGAATGACGTCATATCGTGACCTAGCAAAATAGGGAGGATCAGTTTTTTTTAGGTAGAAAATAAAAAATCTAATCTATCGAGTATTGTAAAGAGTTACATTACCGTTTGCCCGGGAAGGCAATTAATACTTGTGATTTACTGCATTTTTATATTATCTGTTGGTACCTATTATTAATAATTGAATTATGAAGTCATGGGGAGAAGCCTTCACACAGTAGTGGATGACGCAGGTTAACAGTATCAGTTTCAAATATTGTTCATTTATTCAATTGGCAAGAGAATGATGATGATATTATATTATTATTGAAAAAATTCTATCCACAAATTTTGGAAATCAATATACTGCAAAAACATGGGCAAGTAAAGTTCGGCCGCTGAGAGAATGCGTTCCTGACGTCTGTCAGTTGGTACAAAAATTTAGCGCGAAATTATAACATTTATTGATAATTCATTTAATGATATCGTTTTTAATAATATTATTTGATAGAAGGGCAAAAAGGGTAATAATAGGTAAGTTATCTATGAAATAAGTTATCTACCATCACCAATAATACTAAAACTCGCGACCTGTCAGGAACGCATTCTCTCAGCGGCCGAACTTTAACATGGGACAAGTGCAGAAAGACAATGACTCTAGACATCCTCTTTCTGCGCTTGTCATTGACTAGTTAAATAAAAAATCGGCCAAGCGTGAGTCGGACTCGCGCATGAAGGGTTCCTTAGCATCGTAGTAGGGCAGCCCCCTTTAATATTATTTTTTTTTTTTTTTTGTAGCGGCAACAGAAATACACACTCTGTGAAAATTTCAACTGTCTTCCTTTTACGGATCATGAGATACAGCCCGTGCCCCTTGCTATAAAGTTAGGTGGAAGTTTGTCGATATCCAGAAGAGAGATTGTCAAAAGACCGAAGTGTTTAACCTGTCACCCTGTTTAGCTTTTGTAGACTACAAGAAAGCCTTCGATTCGATCGAGATTTGGGCTGTACTGCAGTCTTCAACGATGCCAAATCGACTATCGGTACATCGAAGTGTTTATACAAAAACGCCACCATATCAGTCCGCCTTCAGGACTTAAGCCTCGGAACCAGGATGGGTGCAGCGAGGTGTGACTGTGTGAGACAGGGAGACGACATATCTCCGAAACTGTTCACCGCTGCACTGGAGGATGTCTTCAAGGTTCTGGACTAGAGCGGGCTAGGCATCGACGTCAATGGCGAGTAGATCACTCATCTTCCGTCTGCCGACGTTCTAATGGTCATGGCCTAAAGTCTAGGCCATGACCACTATATTAGAATAGACTATACACACTATTACACTATATTACTCGATGACCTCAGTAGAGCTTCCGAAAGAGTGGGTCTTAAAATTTATCATGGACAAAACCAAGGTCATGTTGAACACCAACGCCCATGTTACACCCGCTCCTATCAAGGTCGGAGACTCTACACTTGAAACTCGAAGCTGGAGAGGATTATGTCTATCTGGGAAAAACGGTCCAGTTAAATAGTTCTAACTTCGAGAAAGAGGTCAATCGTCAAATCCGACTCGGCTGGGCAGCGTTCGGGAAGCGCGGTATCTTCTCGTCCAACTTACCGCAGTGTCTCAAGACAAAAGTTTATGAAAAGTGTGTTGCTAGAGATTACATATGTACGGGATCGAAACGTGGTCGCTCACAAAGTCACAATGAGCTTCACTACCATATCAGAAGGCTTGAAGTCATGCTTGGAGTTTCCTTGCGTGATCGAATCAGAAATGAAGACATTCGCAAGAGAACCAGGGTTACCGACGTTACCGTGGTAGCTGTTATCTCTTGTATTAGGTATATAGTGTAATAACTATGGCTGTTATCTGACCCGTTGTCACGAAAAAAGAAGATTCATAATTCACATGTCGACAGTCGGCCTACCTCGTTGCCAAAGAGTGCGCACGCTCGACTGTGCGGCGCCTAAACCCTTGTACGAGAGCCCTATGTCGTGGCTGTGTATTGCGTGTTGTGTTCCTAATTAATTATAGACGAATAATACCCTCTACCTTCGCCTCATTTATCTGCCCGCAAAGTTCTACCGCCGTTATAAATGGCAGAAACTATTGAAGGCAATCTGCTTCGATTCGTTACACTCTTTAATAAATTATGGTTACCGAGCTAGACTCTTTTGAGTTGTACCGCTATATGGTAGAATGATGAAACTGGCATTTAGCTTTTCGTGATGGACTCATGGACTTATCACTGATGGCTCCAACACGAGTTCTATCACCCGTTGCTGGGTTTAGTCTTTTTTTTGTTTAGTGTATTATCTATGGTTTGTGCCAATGCCCACGCTCCTGACCAAGAATATTATAACAGGCAAAAGGAGCAATCTGAAATGTATTCTTAGCCAAGGGATTTTTATAAAAATAAAATGAGGGATAAAATATTTTTGAAGAAACATTTTCTACCTAAACTCTATATATTTTACGATATTGGTAACATTCCAGGTCACGTGATACCAGTCTGGTTTTGCAAACGGTGAGTGGAGTGCCTTGTCATCAGTCCTTTGAGTTTTTGGATGATTTTCTTTGGAATTTTTATTCAAAGTGAGTAATTTTATGAACAAAATCACTTGTACAGCATGTATTTGTTTTATTGTGGTGTTTTTTTGTGATTGTGACCCGTGCATTCGTATGACGAAATTGTACCTTGTTCCGTCCGTGACTAGTGATATGACGCCATTTTCTTCGTGAATGCCAATTACTAAATTCTTCAATATTTTCTTTGTTTCTGCCCTGTGAAGAGACTGTAGCTGTAAAAGATATTGATCTAGAACTTTAGCTCCATGTTTTGCGCAAGACTTTTAAGTTCACGGGATTCTCTGAAACCAAGAGTGCACTTGTTCACTAGGTACGCATTTTTTTTGCATGATACCACTTTGGGTGGCTTAATAGTGTAGTTTCTTTCGTGCTCTATTCTAAATTTCAGTACAAACTGTATCTCATTGCCAAATCATGGTTGTCTATCAATTTCACAATAGGTATTTCGCTTTAATAACTGCGTACCTACCTACTAATTTTTTATGTATTTTATTGTAGCTGCCCACGAGATAAACTTCCTGTTACTAGGTGGCATGTACCCGTTCTTTCTTTGTAAAATACAACTTTACCTAGCTTGAAAAACAGAAAAACCAGTACCTATCACAAGTATTTGAAAGATGTACTTGTATTTTATTAAAACAATGCACAAGGTGGTCATGAGTTCATGACACAACAGTTGTTCTGGATACAGTAGCTTTTGTTCATGCAGCCTGTTGCAGCTGACTGCCCTGGCATTGTCATTTTATGAAAAACAAACAATTTATAGTAATAACTAAACTGTTCAGAATCCCCTATAAAACAGAATTAGTGATTTCATCTTTCACTTTTAATATTTGTAGTACAATTTTTCCTTAATATTTTCTTTGTTAATCTATTATTCATGCTTCTAAATTTTCATAATTTTATCCCTGTTTCAGCTATTAATTAAATAATTTTATATTAATGGTACAGCTGCCTGCCACTACTTTGCATGTAGCGTAAGCACTTTTTTTAGATAAATAACCAGCATGTGCTAATCACTGGAATATTTTATAGTAAAAGTTATTTGTGCTCTGTATGTTTTAAGCATGAAAAGTGTTTATTAAGTGACAGATACAACAACATTATTTCGAGCCAAGCACATTACACAATGTGGTTTTAGGCATTACCTATAACTCTGTCAGGGCCCATATTA
Source organism: Xestia xanthographa (assembly GCA_905147715.2). NCBI lineage: Eukaryota > Metazoa > Arthropoda > Insecta > Lepidoptera > Noctuidae > Xestia > Xestia xanthographa. The sequence goes on from LR990646.1 coordinate 11,275,554, forward strand.
TGTCTTTAAGTCGATCCCTATTCCAGTATAAGATTGTGATAGAGCTGTACAATGCTATTACCATCCCTTTTTTTCAGTGGAATAAATTACCCTTCCTATTCTTAGCTCCTGATAAAATAAAGTATAATTATATATAAATATAATAAAAATACTCTAATAGTGGATGTTTGCAAGTTTCATAATATCAAAGTATTATTAATAATTTTAAACATGTTTAGTTCTTTTGCTAACTTATTAGTTCATGTCAAGTATTGTTCATAATTATCTTGTGTTTACTTCCATTTAGGTTTTTTATTTTTGTGAAAATGGTGAGTTTTCATGCAGATAACAACCTCAAAAGCCACATTTGGAACAAACATGATAAAACTTGTTGTTCTTGTATTATGTTTATTTTGTGTTTTTACTACCAGCAAACAGTGATAGAGAGGGATGGAGTCATCACATTTTATTTTGGTGTTGAAGTGTCACAACAATGTAATCATTTTTTCAGTCACAATAATTATTCTATGTTATGGTTTTTGGCAGTTATTTATTCTTCAATTTTTACATATAATATACATAAATGGCAAATATTATAGAGTACACACCACAAGTAATGAAAGTTTGGTGTGGTGTCTAAGTAGTATCTTTTTTTTCCATTTCTTTTTTGATGTGAAATGAAATTAAAAAGTCAACAGTCATGTTATGTATAAAGAAAACTAAGTATTTATTACGAGATCATGTTTCTTTTATTACAACTCGCACATAAGTTGTTAAAATATGACAAATAAATGTATTGTACACTGATAATAAGATAAGACATGTTTCTTTACATTTTTGTAGTGTGACAGTCTGGTTATGTGTTATTGCTGTGTCATATTGAAAGTCACTTATCAAATTATGTGAATTCAAGCCACATAGGTATTATATAGGAACATGATAGATGAGTGTAGTGTTATCAGTGTGTTAATAAATGGCATGATAACTTGCGGATAACATGTGGCAGTTTTCTATAAACCTTATAGCAGCTTTTATTGCTTAATCAAAACAGTAACTGATACAGCCATTTACAATTTGGTTTTATAACACCAATTTCAGTTAAATAAGATAAGGAAAATATTTCTAAAAAAGGTATATGAAATATTGGTTTGATTTGCTACTTTTTTTATTTGTTAAGTACAATAGTTATAATTATGACTAAGTGATCATTGAAATGAGTAGCCTAATTGAGTAATTTCTTCATTTGAGTGACTCATACTTTGTAGATTAGAGCCCACTTTAGCTTTGTAGTTTGTTTCCTGTTTCTTTTAATTGTATACTACTTGTTGTTTAGAATTTAGAGAGTTAATAGTTAGTTTATTTAGTTTTCACATTTACCCACAGAGTAGTAAGCAAATGGAGTGATAATGTGCTGGAAAAGGGCGCTAAAGACAACACAAACACCACAACAGTTGACAATTGGAAATACGCTGAATGGGTCTTCGCCGGCGATTGTTCAATGAAAGACGTATCACCCCCCCGCAGACCTCACAATTTCGGTGAGTGTGATTTGTTAGGAAATATGAGTATATGCACTCCATTTTGTTACTGCTCTGTGCTTGACAGTACCTATATTCTTAACTGACACTATATTAACTGATGAAAGTGAATCTATTGTTATACAGTTAACATCTATTAAATTAAGAATGAAGATCTATTTGAAATTGCACAAGTCGTATTATTTTTAATAGTTAACATTTTTCTCTGTAATCAAAAGGTAAAAAAACAAAGACCAGCTTTTTTTAATAGGTTACTACATTACTAAGTATAGTTTCTTGATAATTAACAATGATAGGTATTAGAAAACAGTCTAATTATGAAACAGTGTTGGCAACATGGCAATCAAAATAGAATGGATGTTGTATATGGCTCAAAGGACTAATCTAAGGAGTTTATTCCCATTGAAGTTACATAATAGCCACGTTGACAGTATCAAAAAATTGCAAATCTATTCAGTCCGTCAGTTAGTGTATTGGAAAATAATGAACACGTATTTTTTGTTTTTGTAAATCAATGAATACCTATTGACAAAGATAAAACGTATCAAAACTCGGGAGTGGGGCTCGTGACGTCAGACCGCACTAAAAATTATACCACGGCGCGGCGTGACGTATTGAGAATTTTAAAAGCGTCGTATTTTCGTCAATTTATTTTGGTTTACATAACAACAGAAAAAATACCGAGTCAAATATTTATTGATAATCTGACGGGTGACGGACTAATTCGATTTTTTTCAGTCGACAAGCCTATTGGGTAGATTTCTCTTTCTATGACTTTGTTTTTTTTTTTTTGTTAACTTATTTCAAATATGTTGGGAGAAAATAGATCTTTGAGCAAAGGTAAATTCCCAGATTGGGTTAGTATCAGTTTATTAGATATGGGAAATTGTCGTCATTATGTCGTTCTGTAGATATTTTCCGACTACTCTGTTACTTATGTCATTATGGTAATGGTAACTGCGGTGTTAAACATTTCGTATTCACTTCTAAGGTTGCATTATCTAATGGCGTTTTAATTAAAATTAATGAACTTTGTTCATAAAAACCATTAGCAATAAAATGGAAACTGGCTTCGATCGCTTCATTATATCGGATTAGCGTGCGGTGTCAGTATAACTATGGGTGGCTTATTTATTGTTGTCAATAAATAGCAAAATATTTATTTGAATTTTTATAGGTACTAGTTTTCGGTAGAGGTTGTCGTGCGTTGAAAATATTTAGTAGGATTGAAACAGTTCGTTTAGGATACCGGTTTCCGCGCAAGTTGGGTAGCGGAGGTCAGATGACACTCGCTTCATTGAATAAGTAATTGATATTTAGATTAGCTGTATGTTGTTAGACCGGAAGTGGACCCTGGGACCAAGTACGTAGCAATCGATAACGATCGAATCGATACGATTCGATAAATCTGACTTTTCGATTGGTTAAAAACTCATTTTATCGAGAATAACTGTCAGATGAGAAAATCTGGTATGGTAGCGAGTTGGAGGCGAAATAATATTACATCCTAGCTCGATCAATCTTGTGTATGCGCGTTACCCAAAAAAATGATGTACCTATCTGGCAATCTAATAAGGCATCACCATATTGTGTTTCAAAGAGACTTGATAGCATTTTTCACAGCTCGAAGATGGACAGTTCTAATGTTAGAAAATTCAGAGAAGTGCTCAATTTTTTTCTTACTAAATTAACAATGAACAAAAAACGTTTAGTTGATGAGAAACATTAAAGGTGCATTAGTTTTAATAGATAGATTGTATTACTTGTCTCAGGTGGCGTGACCATTCATTGTGATGCCGGTGGATGCTGACCTCAACCGCACAGACGTGGTGTCGCCTGGTTGTGAGCTGAAGGGCCTGCGCACTTGGAAAGACATTTGTTTGGTACGAAATTCACTTCAACATCAGGTATGCACTCCCCTTAACCACAGCTTCGTATAGTTTTTACGATCGTGAAGAGAAAGTACCACTCCCCGGCTCACTGTACTTGTGAATCTGAATCACTTCAATAACTTGTGGCTTCAACAATCACAAGGCTCCTCTTTGTTTCTGAACAATTTTCCTTTGTTTTTCTTTATTAGCAAATGAGTTGCAAAATTCACGATGCTACCAAACACCAAGTGCTGAAAACAAACATGGTATTCGACTAATCGTGCTTTGTTCTTATAATGTTTGGCACTATAATCGTGCATCCATAGTTATCAGAATATTATATACGTCTTGAAGGAAATTATGTCAGCAAAGTGTTATCTTTGAGCATAACTGTTCCTAATAATAGACGTTTGTAAATTGGCTTGTTGCTTTGGTCGAATGTAGGTACTAGGTATATTTCTTTTCCCTCCTTTTGTGGGTGCCAAATAATCGACTGCTGAAACGTTTTACGAAACACGTGATGTGGTGCTGCGTGGTCCTCGGTAAGAAATCGTTTTCTAGTTCCACGTGCTCTTATTTCATTGACCTTACTTCAATGTTCTGTCTCGGTCTTTGTCTCTTTGTTATAAAGTCGACTCAATTATCACGTCGAAGTCTTAACCTGATAATTAGTCACGCTTTGTTTACATTACATATGAAGATAGTGTTTATCGGGGGTCGTTTTGTTTTGCCGAGGGATGGACGTGGTGCGCGTCTCGCGCTGCGATGATTAGTGGCGGAGCGGTGGCGTGGCGGCGGCGGACGTTTGTGGCCGCGGAGGTCACCGCCCCGGCCAGGACTAATTCGGGGGAGATCGACGACTCGCTCCGTCGCGGCTTTGTCTGCGTCCGTCGCCTCCGCTGCCGCACCGACCACTCCGCACGCATGGCTTTGTTTGTGTACGCGCTCGACTCACACGACCTTTTCGCCATTATCATAAAACTTCTTGTCATTGACAACAGGTAAATAACGCCTCAACACATTGAGGTTATTTTCATCAAGTTGCAAAATTATTGCTGTCTCGTTGCGTTGTGAGTGTCGTTTTATCCATCTACGCAGTTAATACCAGGTTGAACGTCCGTCGACATTCAAATATTGATCTTTATTAGTGATTTCACTTTTATCTCAGGGTGCATTGTACTGAAGATTTTTATAATACGGATTTTAAAGATCTTTCGAAAACAAATATTTATTCTTTATTCGTATGTATGTATGTCTGTCTGTCTTTGGTACGGATCATCTTCGACTAATTGATTGAACCTTTTTGTCGGTTCACCTTTGACTATTCGATTGTTCAGTAGGTATTTAATTACATTTTTGGTTCTGAAGTTTCAACAAATCATGACTTGAAATTGTTCAAGTGTTAGTGCACTGTGAAGTGTTTTCGTGGGTATTGAATAATATTGTGATTGTTTTGTTAAGTAAATACTTGAGAGGCTTTAGTTCTTACAGTTAACCATTAATTGAATCGCGGCGCTTCGACCATAGTATATACATAATAATATATCGATAGACTTGTTAAGTAGATGGTGCGGGAACAGGTTCTTGTTTACACCGTCATTGTTGTTATCGCGAGACCAGCAAGAACAGTTGTGAATAAATCAAAATTAAACATTTGGCCAATTTGTGAATATGTTAATTTTCAAAAAACAATAATTATGGTAGGTACGGTCGAACAAGCTATTTGGTTTACAGTATAACCAACAAATGACATTATAAAGTGTACACTAAATAGCTTGTCCGACCGTACATTGGGTCAGTGAGATTCTTATTTGACATTTCTTAGTAAGCTGTTTTACAGGACGAATGTACGGAATCGGATAAGTCGTATGTGTTATGTTGTCAAGGTGATAGTCTTGCTGAGTTTGTAATAGCGTGAAAATACGACAATGAAAAGAATATCGTGATTACTCATTATAATAATCAGAAATCAAAAAGATTTGAGTAAAGTGCTGACTCATAGATTTTTCTCAACACGAAGCCGTGAGTAATGCATCGACTGGGTAAGCCCAGAGAGTCTAAAGATGATCGAAATAAATGGCCTAAGAAGTTCTCTGAGAATGTGGTCGTGGTGGCGAGCGACGCCGACGTCTAGCTATACGATGTGCTCGGCCGAGATATGATCGCGTCGGATCGGACATGTGTTTGTCAGCGAGCAGTGGCTTGTTTGTATTGGTGAGTGCGTGCGCGTGTAGAATGGAATGACGCGAATAGTTGCAGGCGGCGGCGGGCGGCGCGGCCGCTGCCGCTCCTCGCTCAGTTCTCGCCAGCTCGTCGAGCGCGTCGGAGCTCGTGCGCGTGGCCGATACACTCGTTACGTGTTACTAATACAGTTTTTATAACATCGGGTGCTACTATTACACCTTATCTTTCAAGATAATTGTGCGAATTAGTGCGCCGTGTTTCTCCACTGCGTTTTTATGTGTCAGTGATATAGTTTTTGTAACTTTAAAGCGCTTTCGAGCGTTATTTCTACGTGGCCATGGGCTCGTGTTCCCACTCGAAGGTAATATAGTTAAGTGTGCGTTGTTTTTGTGTGCGTCTGTGTTTTGAGATGTGTCTGAGAGGAGCCTGTGCGCCAGCTAGACGAGGCTGTTTGAAGGCCGCCGCCCCGACCTTGGTGTCAGAAGGTCAACGTCCTCACGTGTTCTAAACTTTATGCAATTTGCAACATCCAATTGTTTTAGAAATATTTTAATGCCGATATAGCAATTAGTGTCTCGGTTGACTTGTGCTATTCATGTGTAGACAATGTAGCCTGCACATACCTAGGTGTATAGTGATTGTTCGTACATCAATGTCGCATCGGACCGACATAGCTCGGTTAGCTAACACCGATGAAGGTTGTGGACCATATTAATGAGTTGAAAACATAATTATCGTATCCTATCAGTAAGTCAGTCAGGTACATACTTAGACATATTTATTTTATTGGTGTTAATTAGAGTATTACAAATTTCAAGTCTCATTACCTTTGTTGGACAATAATTGGTAAAGTTGTAACAAAGGTTTCGTATAAACCGTCGTCGTAATATGCGTAGGTAATATTACTTACAGGTTTATAAATGTATTTACACAAAAACATAACCTCCAAAGGCCACTAAACAAGGTCTAAGTGATTGACAGTTGGCGTATTTAGCATAACAAATTCACATGATATTTAGACAAATTCAATACGAGATAAAATAGACAAAACCTTGAAATTACAAAGTTACTTTGTATTAACAGGAACGTTCAGATAAAGAATCGTCACAAGCTCTCTTGAAGTGAGGAGTAGTGGTTAACTTGAAGAAAAGTGGAGATATAATAACCACAAAATTCATGAAAACTCATTGCTTACTACAACAGGTACCTAATATTTCGAATGAATTTTCGACCGATCATCGTATAGGGTCGGTCACGTTCTTGAGTGTGTCGCTCGGTGTTATCATGAAATTGTTATTGCGCATATTGTTTGTGTAGAGACGTATGCCATTAATTTAATCTATTTCTGGGAATTTAAATACCTTTAATATTCCGTTCTGTTCTGAATGAATATTATTTTTGTTTATGACATTTTGTCTTTTGGACAAATTACCGATACAGAATTTAGTACCTGCTGATTAATGAAATTTGGTGTTCAACTAGGTACCTCCTCCCTATTTAAAATAATGTTGTATGTTACCAACAAATAGTAGCAGTGTAGTGAGCATTGTGTTTCAAACAATGACTGAGCACGTCCATTGTGTTGAATAGGCGCGGACGAAAGAGAGAGCGATATACTCGCAGTGATATGAGAGTGGAGCTCGCGAGTGTCACAGCTGCGCTGCGTGTGCGCGATCAGCTGACGCTGCGGCGGCCATCTTGCCGTGCGTGTTCGTTGTTGCCGCGTCATTGTGCAGTTGATGACGCAAAATTCTTCCTCTAATGCTAATGTCATTGTCCTTCCTGTCCTGGCTGCTTGCTTTGTCACCTTATTTATTATTGAACGAGCCAGTATGAATGATGAATAGCCTCTACATGTATACCGACTTGTTCCTTTATTGTGTAACCACGCGGAACAGCGGAAGGTATTGCAAGACCCTGGCTACTCTATTTTTGGTCAGAAACGTTTCCGCTCAGATAGACACACAAGCATGTTCTGCTTTATCACGGACAGATGTTACTGTATTGCCATTCTAAATTTTTGCCAAGAGCTGGGGAAAAATCTTTGACCTCGATTAGTGCGTCATCGTATAGGTAGTTTCCGTATTTTTGTGTAGATTGTTTTTGTTTGATATTCGTTTAGCTACATTTATGTATCTCTAAAATAAAATTACATTTAAGACGCGTAGTGATCCCGTTCATCGTACCCATTCCTCGTGTCAAGGTGGATCTTAAAATATTAAAGCTGTCAGACGGAAGATATTTTGAAATGTCTCTGAGGACATAGAATAAACGCACACAACACAATGTGAGAAATGTGCACGCTTTTGAGTGAAGCTGTGTCAGTTAATCATGCTTTTAGTCTTCTGTCACTACTTTGCTAGGTATAGGTAACACTGCCAACCTAAGTACCAACGAAGTCGGGTTTTCGTAGGATTTTTCTTACGCTGCACGATTTTTGTTTCTTGTACCGTTACTGTTACCGTTGATCGAGTGGTCAGACCTGTATCTTGTCTCAACCAGACGTAAATTCGAGCACTGTACCTATGTATAGAACTGAGTTGAGCTTTCATGCATGTTATGGGGCTCGTGTCGACCTACATAAAATATTGTTTGTGGGAGGTAGCCTGAATATATCAGTGTTTTAATTCACTGATACCAATAATAGCTTCAGCTGTTTTCACTCAAGGGTAATTAGAGTAATATCTTATTTAAGTACCTATAGGGGTAAATGTTTTTATAACTTCGTCACGAATTGGGATTATTTGGGATCATAGAGCGGTTTTATATAAATCTTGATCTCGTGAGCGTTTTATTGTCCACATAGGTAGGTACCTATGATTTTTGTATAACATTTTGTTGCCAGAGGATCGAACCAATATTATGTTTTGTACGTTTGATGAATTCATTGGTTTGACACCTTGAAGGTTTTTCTAATATGCGATTAGGTACCTATTTTAGTACGTTACGTAAGGAAATAACGCACCATAATTGTTTCTGTCTTATAACATGACGCATGTCAAAGGGAAAATATAATTACCGTTATAGGTACCTATTTTCCCTTTTACGTGGAAGAAACTTGAAATCCCAGTTGTAGGTAAACGAGTGATTGATTTTATTATACTGACTGAATTACGTAGGTCTAGGTAGGTACCTACGTAGTTAAGTTTCCTTGTTTTAAATTTCGAGGTGGTTTACGAGAATTCTACTGTTAAAATTGGGAAAAAAGTGGTTTCCGGGTGGTAATCTTACACTTGACTATCTGTGGTATCTCGATAGGGGTGGTAGGTAAGTACGTAGGCACATGTGTCGTTAAAGGGCGCAGTGCCATCGGTAGGCTGTCCCTGCTGTCACGTCATATGGCCGGCGTTTATGTGTGTGTGTGTGTGTCGGTGCACCGCGAAGCGGGTCGCGCTCGCGCTCGAATTGCGTAGTGAACACTCGGCAAGTGGGTCAGCGGGGCACGGCTCAGCACGGCCCGACCGACGCCGTCGTCGCGACGTATCTCACACACACACACTCGCCTCGCAGCGAAGAACACTCGTACTTTAGGAGGACTTATCTAGCTCTTGTCACTATTCTCAGGATAACAACATTATGATCGCGATTATTCGTTCATTATGAAGTTATTCGGGGAATTTTAGAACACTATCTAGAAACTTAGCGTGAAACTTTATGTTGATCCTTGTCGTAGGTACACGTCCACCCTGGAACAGTTAGATATACCTAAAAGCTTGAACTGAAATTATGAATTTGGCAACTTGGTAAACATGGCCGTTATTGTACCGATTGCTATAATTGAACATCACGTTTCCGTCTACTTGAATAGGTTGATAGTCGCCTTGGCATACTTCTTTGGTATCAGTATTACTTAAAGTTATTAATTGCTGCATGCAACCCGTCTCTATTTTGTTAAGGTAGGTACCAAGTTATTCTTCGTACGAAATATTGTTACTAACCTACCTTCGTTCACGATATTTTTTCGATACACCAACCAATAATGAATGACAAATATTGAAAAATTGTATGTAAAGATTGGAAAATGTCTACGGTCTACGTATTTATATTTAATGAAAAAAATTGCCTAAATTCTAATATAGGTATATGGTAAACTTCACACGTTTTTTTTATGTAGGTAGGTACCTATTAGCAGCAAGGAACAACTGTCGTAATTCTCGACCAATTAAAATTAAAAAGTAGGCTAATGAAAAATGTATTAAACGCACACAACCCACACGAATGTTTATTTTACAGCACGTTCGGTTCGACAAAATGAGCAAATTCCATCGAATTAGTTTCTCAACTAATCAGTCAGTAGCGTCAGTCAGCATTTCTCTGTCACGTACCTACGTTGCATAGTGGACTTTGGACGAAGATGAAGAGTGCGGTGAATGTGATGTGTTTGATGCGTAGTCTGTACGTTAATATAATAACGGCGGCGGAGGCGCGGGCGTGCGCGGGCGCCGACGCTTTGCACCCCTGCGTGCAGTCCGGTCGATGACTCCCCAAGTCCCTGGCCCGGTGCTAATGACCTTACCGCACACTCTCCACTCTTAACAATATAAATGACACTTTTTGTAGTAGGTATGTTTAGGTTTATCTTCACATTCGGCAAGGGAACTCAATATTAAATAATTTAGTACGGTCTATGCTCACGTCAGAATTCAGTTTAGACGCATTCGGTTTCTTCTTGCATGCTTAGTGTTGAGCGGTACAGCTGGTAATGATAAGTTTATTTCTGCTTCAGCAACGCAAGTCACACTTGGTAGATTATGTTATTCCTTTCCAAGGGCATTTTCAATAGATTTATTTATTGCAAGATGGTAAAATCTGCGCCGACCCAAATTAATTGTGATAAGGGCAAGAGAATGATGATGATGGTAAAATCTGTATTTTAAACGTTAATATCACGCTGGCTGATAACCGTGGATTTCAGGCCGCATTATGCAGTTGAAGAACGCAAATATTGTATAAACTATTAGATTTCTTGGATTGCCGCCGAGGTTGGTGCAAGAGGTTACGACAATATCGATTTATTTTTTGTCGATTCTGTTGACAAGATATGCAAGTGTTGTTAGTTTAGCGACCTTGGCGTGGGGCGAGGGGCACGCGGGTGATCCGTTTCGCGGGCGCGTTCCACTTTAGCGTTAGCTCTCTCTTGTTACGCAAACCTGTCGTTATGCATATTATGTTTGCTTCTACGAAATCATATACTACACCTAATACCACTTTCTACCGTGATAATCATGTTCTGTATACTGATACGTTGTCTCGAAGCTGTCGACTGTTTCTTTTTCGTACGACACGATGTTCCGTACCTATGTAGAGTAGAGCTTTTCGGCGGACTGTATCCCAAGATTTGAAGATGTGCACGTTTTTATATGTAATTGTTTGTTTGTTACAGGGCCCGCTACGATCCTGACATAGACGGAACAGTCACAGCTCATCGGCAAGGGAAGCCACCAGTCGCGGCCACTGCAAGCCAGAGATAACCAAGTCCAAATTGAAACGTTATTAAGTGCAGCATACTTACCGTTTGTATTGTAGAACTTTGTGTACAAACAAGTGCAATATACAGTTAGTGCAATCGTACATTTGACAATTAACTCGAGTGAAGTGACTTTGTCGTATTAAAAGTGAAATTATATAGTGGAACAATGGAGCGTGAATCGAATCCGATGGAGACGTTATGCCGCTCGGGGTGCGGATTCTACGGAAACCCCTCAACAGACGGACTCTGCTCAGTATGCTTTAAGGTAGGTACCCCATGTTAAACACATTTACACTCAAAGTACCATTATTTATTTTAAACATCGGTCGAGTTTTATCTGTCGAGTGCTTCAAAAACGGAATGCGAGTTGATTAAATGGTAACAGCTAAAGCTCGAGATCGAGAGATTGGTCTCTTGGCTCCAATTCCCTAATTAATTGTGCTGTAGATCATGTGTGAAATAGATGTCAGCTCTATAAAATCTTGTGTTGCTAATGTTTATACCTACCTTCTAAATATTAGCCACATCAAAGTATGTCGTAGATTCCGACGTTAAGCATTTTCCTAAAAGTTAAAAAAACACCTACTTACAAGTTCCAAGACCTAGATTAGTAGATCGACCGCTGATCCCGAGTACGACTGTTTTTGTTTTTACAAAGTACCGTCGTATGTTGAGACTGATGCCGTGCAGTTTTATCCTTTGAAGTAAGCTTTTGCGAGTACTGAGGAGACTAGATTTCTCCTGTGACTTTTGATATGATTGATGACATGATCTAAAAATAAAACTGCACGACATTGCCCGAACTGTGTAGCAGCTGGGAAACGTTGATAATTGATACGAATCATGCTGGAGGCACGTTTTTATGCAACGCCAAACACGTCTACCGATGCGACCCGAGCCATTTAAGTGTGACTGCACAAGTGCACAGAGCCATGTCGATGGTGTGCTGCGAGAGTAAGACCGCATCCAGTTAACCCGCTCTCTCCGCCGCCGATTGGTTAATCAATTGATTGGCTCATTTGAGCGGCTGGCCTTGATGGCGTGCAGTAGTTTTCGTTACAATGTAGTCGTTGCACGTTTCAGGAGGCTCTAAAGAAGAAACAACAGCCGCCGGCGTCGTCACCGTCGCCCGTGTCGGCGCCTTTCGTGGCGGCGCCGTCGACGCCGCTGGCCGCGGCCGCGCCCACCGTGCCCAGCCTCCCCGCCCAGCCGCAGACCCACACAGACGTGAGGCCGCGCTTAACTTATTTTCACGCCCACTACACCGCCATTCACGCCACCAGCGCTCGCCTCTTTCACTTAACTTTAGCCATGCATACTACGCCCATTTCATTCACCGAACGTTAACTTTCGATAGAACACGTTCCGTTATTTAGAATAGTCTAGAGACGATGAGTTTCTGAGGTAAACAACTTCACAATCAACTGATTTCACTTCCACGAACGTCTAGATTGGCATAAATAAGTAACAATTTGATGAGTCATAGACAATCATGTAGGATTTTGGTCAGATTCGTAACCAATTAATGCATAAAAATAGTCACAATATATATAATATTGTAGTGCTTTATCATTTTATATCAACTTAAATAGAAGCTAAAGTCTGATAAAGTGGAACTAACGATAACACAGGTTTTAATGACATTGTGTGAATTAATGAGGTCATCAATTAATCTTTGGCCAAGATTACTACTTATCCGGAATTTTGAATAACTCACAAGACTGTCTGCCTGATAACGGAGGGAACTGACGTGCTGCTAAGACCAGTTGCACACTAGTAGTACAGAAGATAATGGTGTCATTACCTAATACACGCAGAACAGCTCACAACTCTCTTAGGTACTGTTCCTTTTTTAGTAGTGCAACAATAGCTTTTACTTAATACTACCTGTTTTTACTCCCTTGTTATGTGTGTGTATGTTATTGTAAGGGCTCATCTCGTCCTGTTTTTATTACATTTGAGTCACGCTTAAACGAAACAAAGCAACTAAAGTTTTCACCAATGCTGCTAGTAAGTGTGCAAACATTTGGCCTTAGATTACATTCCTTATCACAAACTTTTGTATGACAATAATACTAATTCCTTACTATAATTTGAATGGTGGTGTTGGATTTTGGTTCCAATGGCATTGCAGGTAAGATGACTACATCATTTCAAATGATTGTATGTAGTTATTATTTTGTATAGTCTAATCTATAGGAATATTACTTGAGAATTCGAGATTGTTCATGAATATGATAGAGGTTTCAGTCTGACGTGTTTGTTGATAAGTATTTTAGCGATACGACAGGTAAATAAAATAAGGACAAGCTTCCGCTGATATACATTGTCGTGTTGATCTAAATTGAAATACGAATATTTTTAGTGACGTGACTTCATTATAATGATTCACAAGAAAAACTTCCGACCGAAGAGTGAAAACTACACACATCAAAAGTGTCTAGGGATATTTTATTCATTCACTTAGTTAAACAAAACTATCATTGATAGCTATTTCATTGTATATCTAAAGTTTTCAGAATTTTATACTTACTCTTACAGAAAATTTAATAAGAAGCGGAACTTTTTTTTCACAAGGGTTTTATTTTTATGAAAATGAAAAACTTGTAATTTTGCTTAAATTATACTTAGTTTTTTAAACAGGAAACAAATAAAACAATAAATTTATATAAAATAAAAAAATTAAAACTAAGAGCACCTCGGATGTTTAAAAAACATCTGCATAGATTATTATTCGAAGTCATAACAAGGTTGTCAAGTTTGCCTTCTATTATTATGGTGCCAGGTTCAATGAAAATGCCTGAAAATCGGACTGTTCGGTAGCAGTTTCTCGGGAGAATCCGTAAAGACTCGTTGCAGCATATAAGTTGCAGATTTAAATCTGTGGTCTGCGTGGGCTAGTCCAGGGCCGCTTCATTATGTTGCTGTAGTCGCCGAGTTACCACTCGAGTCGTAGTTGGGCAGGCGTCATCATACAAACGGATAAAATCTGGAACCATTTGCAACCAGTGTGGTTGGAATACACAGCACCACATCACGATGTTTTGCAGTCGTTAAATTGAATATTATTATCTAAACGCGGTGACTTCTCCCGCGTAAACTTAGTCCCGCCCATACCATGATTGTTGCACATTAATATGGCTTCCTGGGGTTTTCGTAAGCGGGGTCTAGGTGTTCGCCGAACGCGTATTCTTTGTGTATCTGGAAGAAATCCGAACCGGGATTCGTCTGAGAGTAACATCCTAGACCATTGGCGATCATTCCTGAGCCAAATGTTCGTTAGCCTATTCTAATCTTTGCCCGCGATTGCTTCGTCGTAGTGTTGGTAGCGGAAATGCTGTGCGGGTACGAAAATTGACTTCATGTGGTCTCCTGCCGGTTTTAGTCGTTAACGAAGACTAGGTGTTCTGAATGTAACTGTAAAACAAATTGCCAAGTCGTAGCGTTCGATAAAGTGTAGTTGTTTTCTCGCCGTAATTTGTAAAAATCAGTCTTGCCAGGGTTAATGTTGATTAAAATATTATTCGCGGCTGTAAGACGTATGTAGTTACAGAATTATATTCATCAAAATCATCATTATAACCCTCCAAGTTCATAAAGGTGTAGAAATGACTTTTTCTGCTTTTTTTTGTTTCCTACACTTTTATGAACTTGAGGGTTGTATTGATGATTTTAATTCTATAACTACATATGTCTTACAGCCGCGAATAATATTTTAATCAACATAGTACCTAGCACTGGCCTGCAAATTGCTAAAAACGTAGGAAAAATTGAAGTTCGCGGGCTAGTTGGAGCATTCACCTTAACTAATAAATGTACGTAAAAAATAGTGTTATTGTTTTTGTTAAAAACAGTAAAATATCTCTCACACGTAGGTCCTGTAAGAAAATTGTTTGTTATGAATACCGAAGATAAATGTGCGAGGAACAAATTCGCGTTGAATTCTTTTTAAAATATTCAGTACGTTATGCTAATAAAAATGTAAAATATCCCTAGACACTTCATGGGTGTAAATGTAGTGGTCGTATAGTTCAGAAATTACAAGAAACAGAATGTGATAAAAAAAACTGTTCTCATTACGGATATGCGTTGTAATAATATCATGTCCACTATGATGGCAGATTCGTTATCGAGGGTGGGTTAAGACTTGAGACCATGTATTAAACGTATTTGTCACTTCTCACTACAATAACACGTGCGGTGTACGTCGAATGGCGTCCCGATTGGCGATGCGTCGCGGGATACTTCGCACTTCTGCACGAGTCATCTTACGTAAATTGGCTGGCTATTTACAAATGTACGGTCGAACAAGCTATTGGGTTTACAGTTTAACCCACTAATTACATTATAAAATGTAAACCAAATAGCTTGTTCGACCGTACTTAAATGTATATGTATTGTGGTCAGTGAAGTTATCTGTAAAGGCTCATTTACGGAGACGATGCGTCGCGCGTCGCGTAGCCCGCAATTAATTCAAACATAATATGTAATGGCTATGTATGAGAGCGTTTACGGAGAAGCGTTTTTACTTGCGGTGGATCCCGCAGGTGAGGTTGCAGCGAATCGCAGCGGCGGGCGCACGTAGCGTTGCGGCCAGCCTTTAATACTCCGTTCAGGGAAAACTGGTGTGTGAAATGTAGCGGCGAAGCACGTGGCGTCCGTCGCCCTGCATAATAATATTCGTAAACAACATGCGCGTGTAATTTAGTGGGCCGCTACACGCGTCGTCGCCTTTCCGTAAACGGAAAAAACGTACAACGCGTCGCTACACGTCACGCCGCATGAGACGCCCGACGTATCGCGCCTCCGTTAATGAGATCTTAAGCCAACAACAGTGCTGCATGGCTCTTCTGGCGCGTGGCCATAGACAGAACTTACACCGCTATCTTGTTTTTTTAATACAATATTTCATGAGAATGTTAAAAGAACCATGCTACACTTACAGTATTTAAACTTTTTCTTCAGCATCACTGGCAGTCTAGATTATTTTTTAAAAACAAAAACTTTTGACGTCTAGTTGACATTGCGTTTACAGCAAGGAAAACCGAAAAATATTGCTTTGAATTACTTTTACAAAACAAATTCAACTTTTATTTATTTTTTTATCAAAACAGTTAGTTTCTTTTTCCGTAACTTTTAAAATGTAACATTTTTTATTTATTTTTTTTAGTCCCCCCCATGTCATTGACTTGAGATGAGGGGCACCTTTACATCATAACTGGTAAAGTGTTTATTGCTCCGAACGATTAAAAATATTTACAATTAATACGCAGCGACCTAATACAATTGTTTGAAATTCATATCTGAGTAGTTTGCCCTCTTAAAAAAAGTTATATTTGAAAAGCATTCAATCCATTCGGTCTTCTCAACAATGTTGGATTGCAGTCAAAATGCACAACCTGGAGTCAACAAAAAACCTGAATAATGGAAAATGACCCTAGCAAAAAAGAGTCGAAGGGGAAGAGGATATTCAAAAAAGCAATTCGTCGCAATAGTAAATCCAGCAACAGCACTCAGAACTCAGCCTTAGAGCCAGGCATCGGCGTGACACGATCTAAGAGCTTCGAGAATAAACGTGAGTCCATCGAGATTAACGATAGCGCGCCGCTGCCGACGCCCGACGGGACCAAGGAGACGGTGGACGCCGCTCAGAAAATAAAACTAGAAGACAAAACTCAGAACCAGGAATGTGCTCTCACGAGTCAGGATCGGTCCAAAGACGCGGGCCAGAAGAAAAACATCGTTGGGCTACAGGATACTCGTAGTCAGAACAAAGAGACGCCCTCCGAATCTAGCAAGGCCGTTAAAATATCTTCTCCGAAGCTTGAGATAAGAGATGAGCGCCCTTCAGAACCATCAATAAGTTTCAAAAAGAATCTTAAAAGGGTTTGTTCCCAAACTCATTTATTTTACAATTATCTGTTGCCCTCGACCTTAAATTATTATAAAATAATATTACGTCCCTTTTTTAATCGGATTTTGTTTCCAATTTCAAGGGTTTTAATTTTTTTCACGAAAATAAAGGTTGCCTTAGTTACTCTTTAAAACATCAACTATCTGCCAGTAAAAGTCCCGTCAAAATCGGTCTAGCTGTTTTGGAGATTAGCCGGAACAGACAGGCAGACAGACAAACATTTGATTTATATTTATACTGAATGCATATTATTATGAAAATAAATACGGCATTTAGCCGTTATTTTCATATGTATTCACGGTTTCTGACATGGTGTACACTCTTTCTAGTAATTTCCGCAATTTTAAAATAATATTTAATGTTCTCTAGGCTCTAGTGCGTTGTACCTACTTAATATTCTCTTCTCTTGCGAGGGACTCGTTAATATCGAGTAATACAGAAAAAGTGTTTCGAAGTTTGTCCCTCGTTTAGTTTATAATTTGATACTTATTAGGTAATATTTGTCAGTAAATTAGGTATTCGTTTCATACATACTTTCATGCGTGCTTTACATGACTTCATACTTTATGCATATTATTATAATTTATAATGCTTCGTTAAAATCAAATACTGATATAAACTGATGTATTAATTTCAGAAATTGGAAGACGAGAGCGGAGCGGGCACAAGCGGCGGCGCGAGCACCGGCACATCGGACACGGACGCCGACGACAAGGATCCCAGCAAGGACAAAAAGAAAAAGAATAGATGCGCCGTTTGCCGCAAGAAGGTTGGCCTCACAGGTAAACGATGCCCCATAATATGCTCACAACAACTGGCCCACTCAACTTACTCAATAAAATCGATTGCCTTTGTCAATCTTTTCATAATGGGGTAGATGACAAACCAATCAATTGAGATACTTTTTAAGAGCTGTCAAAACGCGGTTCTCATAGATTTTGTATGGTAATAGCCAACTGTGACGTCACTGTTTATTCAACTCAATGACTCAACTATTCATTGATTTCAAAGCAACTAAAAATTGAATTTGGCAATTAATTGAAAATAAATCGGGTTATCAGGCCCCAACATTTTTTTTTGAGATGTGTCATCTACCCTATTACAAAGATGTAAAACGAGTTGAAACATGGGATTTAGAATTTGAAGGTCCCTCTACATTCATACTCTAATCAGTTACTAAATCCGTTTCACATAACCTTCATGCTTTAGTATTTCACGACATTTGAATCACTGATAGCAAACATATTACACCATTGTGTGCTAAACTTATTCACACACACACACACACAGCAAATTATTCAATAGTGTACGTGCATTCAGCAAATAGCAACAATTGTACGCTATGTTAGCGACTCGAACGTCCAAAATGCTACCTAATGCTACGCAAATGTCAAGTGAAACTAGTATCGAGGATTATTTATAGAAATGTAGTAGATGCAACTGTTTCGGTTCGCCGCCTATGTTTGTGTTAATGGCATGTGTGAGTATATAGATGTGTATGGTGGTATTGGCTCAGGGTTCGAGTGCCGCTGCGGAGGGCTGTTCTGCGCGGTGCACCGGTACAGCGACAAGCACGAGTGCTCGTTCGACTACCGGGAGCTGGGCGCGCAGGAGATCCGGCGCAACAACCCCGTCGTGGTGTCGCAGAAGATCCACAAGATATGAGCCTGTCCGCCTGTCCGCCTGTCCGCCTGTCCGCCAGTCCACCAGTCCGCCAGTCCGCCACCCGCCTGGCGGCCGCCTGGGGGACCTCCCTCACCGCACCGCATTACATACGTTTTATGATTTTCTCTAAATAAATATTCGATCGAGTTTGTGTTTCTTATTTGCATTTTGTATGTATTTTTGAGTGCAGGCCGGCGGCGCCGCGCCGTCGTTCGATCAGTTTCCGTTTCGTTTTTCTATTTTCTGTCCGACGAGCGCTCCTCTGCCTCGCGACTGACACGACCATTCGGACGACACGACCGCTAAGGAAACACAGACTCGATCTACTGTATTTAGATTTATTTGTGGCGAGAGTTTACTTTTAAATTTTTATTAAAAGTTGTAGATAATGTTCGTTTCGGGTAGGACTTCAGGATTATTTTTTGAGATAATAAGTAGAGTTTGAATATTGTCCGTTCACCTCCATTGTAAATATTAGATATAATTAATTATAGAAACAAATCCTATATATTGTAAAAAATTAAAACTCCCAAAAAAAGCTACATTGTTATGATTCCAACGGAGAGCGTAGCGCGCTTGTCTATATCGACGTAACAATGATATGCTGGGGCCGGACGGACCGCGGCTCTCCGTCGATCGCCTAGTTGTACATTGTGAAGGAGTTCGCTGCCGAGTGCCGCCGACTTGACTCGTGTTTATGACAAACATTCGATACGTGATATGAGTAGTGGAGCTGCGAGCTCCGCATCTGTGCTAGACAACGATTAGTTCGCGACTGCGCACCACGGTGACGAGCACATCTCGGACTGTGAATTAACATCATCTTCAAATTGTTAGTAATGTTATTTTGGTTTGGGAAGTCGTCGCTTTCTTATTTGTCTTAACATTCGGCATAAGTGACCTAGTGTTTAGCGAGATTGTGGTGTGTATCGGCTAAGGTGAGCGGCGGTAGTGGCGCTTGTGACAGCGACTCGTTCAGTACGCGGACAGTTAGAGCGCTTGTCATGTACCTACAGTAACGCGACCACGGCTCGACGCGACGCGACCGCACGCGCCGCTCCCACGCCGCTCCGCTCTTTGTGTGAAAATTTAAAGTAAGCATATGGATAGTTATAAATATTATAAGTAGTCGACACTTTATATTATTACACATATAAGTAGAAAAAGAATTATTTAGCTTTTTTTCTTTTAATCACAATATTATTCAAAATTGTAAGTTGTATTATGTAACTTGTTCATTTTAGTGGTGAAGTTGAACCAATAACTATGTATCGCTTCGGTCGTTGTCCACGGTAGACTAACTGATTGGTTGGACTTAATTATTTAATGACTTTTGTTGTATATTTTGTTAGGTCATTGATTAATTTTGGTCTTTTCGCTTGAACATAATCAGATAAAGATGATGTTAATGAATGATTTTTCCTTCTATCTTGCTGTTTTAATTTAGTTATTCTCTTATTAAAGTCATTAAATTTTCAGGAACATAAAATATTTTTAATTTCATGAAACCTACTCCCTACTGCACCTACACACTTGATAAGACTGAAACCTGACTTGAAACTAAGATCTAAAGAATATAATTATTTGATAGTAATTTTTATTATTTGTAATATAATAGTAAAACATTTACCTACAGCACTGTGAACTAATATCAGACGCTTCACTCGAGTGGAATGTTCATATTTGTTTTATTCCACGTTGATATCGACACTAAAAAGTAACCAATGAATCTGCACGCAGGGCCGTCTATACCTAGTGTGCAGGGTGTGCGTTGCACACGGGCGCAGCGCCTTTCTGACCCATGGAACACCAAACTGGTTCACCTAGGTGTTCCACGGTTAACTTTCTGTACCCCTGGTTCACCTAGGTGTTCCACGGTTAACATTCTGTATCCCTGGTTCACCAAGGTGTTCCACGGTTAGTTTTCTGTACCCCTGGTTCACCTAGGTGTTCCACGGTTAATTTTCTGTCCCCCTAGTTCACCTAGGTGTACCACGGTTAAATTTCTGTACCCTTGGTTCACCAAAGTGTTTCACAGTTAACTTTGTGTGTCCCGGTACTTCTGAATATTACAGTCTATTACTCCTAAGTAGCCTGTACAATTTATTTTTATAAATAGGTACAAACCACCACCATCCCACCATCCTCTTTCAATAACTAATGGCCACTTAGAATATTTATTTCCTCATTATGTCAGGTTTACCGTTCATCTTTGCCTATAAACCTAGTTATTTTATAAACTTAAATAATAACTAAGTATGTCTGCCGAACAAAACGAACAACTTGTTTTTATTAATAGAAAGTCAAAGTCAAAATTATTTATTTGCAGTAAATGTGGTACAAAAGATGGTAAAAATAATATGTAGTGCAATGACACATTTCGCCATAAAATTGGCATGCAAACATTATAGAATTAGATGCTAATTTCAAAACATGATAACTGAATGATAATAGTTATTTATGCAACTGTTGTATAATGAGGGGTATTAAAACACGAATGTGGGTTTATCACACGAGGCGAAGCCGAGTGTGATAATAGTATCACATGAGTGTTTTAATACCTAATTATGTACAGTTGCATACAAGACTTTATCTACATCCATGATATGAATCCTCCATAAAAGGTTCTGAAACCATAGGGTGTTGCAGTGTTCTAAGAAGTGTATGTAAATTCATGGAAAGTTTAATTGCTTGTATTTAATACAAACAAACCGTGTATAGGTAGTAATATAATTATTTACATTTTGGATTGTTCAATTATCAAAATTCACAAAGCTAAGCAAACTCATTTTTGTAAACAACAAAGTACATAATGCAATACTAATATCCAAATGTCGAACAAAAATGGCGGGATACGACGTAAATTCGAATTAACCTATATGTTTTTTTTTTAATTACGGCGCTGTGGTAGCGAGTCGCACGTGCTAGACAATGTTCTTTTTTTAAAACGAGTTGCATAATGAAATTCAGTACAACATTATAACACCCGTTTGGGTGTTATAATGGTTATTATGACACTGGCTGTTTTAATGTTGGCCATAAGCTAACTGTTTCAGATACCTTTATAGAGGTTTTATAGCATGGGTGTAGATAAACAAACATTAAATTAGGTAACTATGCGTATTGCAAATTTACTCAATACATAACAAAATTTTGCTGTTAAACACTAAAACCAAACAAAGAAATTGTTAACAGAAGGAAAATAATATGAAAATAGAATATTTTCTAATATACAAACACAACAATATTATTTTAATTTTAGGAAATTCTCTATAATACATTCCGGTAATGGTAGGATTGACAATTAGATTTTTTGAGAAATTCAGTTATGGAATATAAGGTATGTGAACTGAGCCATTTTTTCAGAACTTTGCAGAATTTAGAAAAGAAAAGGAGGACTTGTAATGTTACATGCGGGTAATCAATATTATAAGCTTAAGGACTATAAAAATGGACAACAAATGTGGCGGTGTTCATTGTACAACAATTAAAATTAAATTTCAGGTCTCTGCAACGCTTAGTTTTAAAGATCTCCGTGGCCGCGCGATTCTCCGCGTTTCGAAGGCGCGGCCACGTTCAAACCCTTTATAACTTTTTAACCATAACTTTGACAAATTTATGGTTTTGGGAATCAACTTTTACAAACTTTTACAATATCTTGGCATAGTTTTTTTTTTAAAAAAAACGCCAGGGCCGCGCGGTCGAAACGGACACGTTTCCTCCATGTCTCGGAAAGCACGTTAAGCTGTTGGTCCCGGCTGTCATTTTTCCATCTTTGATAATCGTTACAGGTAGTCAGTGGCCAAAAAGTCTGACAACCAGTAATACCAAAGTGGTATCGTATATTACCCAGTATGAACTGGGTTGTGGAGGTCAGATGGGCAGTCGCTCCATGTAAAATACTGGTACTCAGCTGCATCCGGTTAGACTAGAAGCCGACCCCAAAATAGTTGGGAAAAGGCTAGAGAGATGATGAAGTTTTTTCTCATTAGTTCATTGTTTTGAAGTATTTATATGTGTTAACATTTGCGCTAAGAGCAAATTTATCTTTATTAATATAATAAAGAGGAATAGTTAGTATTTTTGTATGTTTGTAACGAATAAACTCAGGCTATAAGGTGGGGGGAGGAATGAGCCGGCGAAGCCACTGGCAAAAACGAATAATACATAATTGTGGCGGTATTCATTTCCACAAAGATGTTTAATTTGGAATTAAATTGATACATTATTAATACAGCATTTTTTAAATTTATTTTTTCTTGTTTTGCCCCGAAGAACTCTTATTTCATCAATTTAAGCTTTTAATTTTTGAAAGTACGATATTTTTCATAATTTCCGGAGGTTTCCCAGTTAGGTGAACCATGGGTACAATCTTTTATATAATCATTCTTAGTTCACCAATTAGGCGAACTACAGGTACATTATTTTGTATAAATACCCATGGTTCACTCATTAGGTGAACCAGGGGTACAGAAATTTAACCGTGGAACACCTAGGTGAACTAGAGGCACAGAAAGTTAACCGTGGACCATCTAGGTGAACCAGGGGTACAAAAAGTTAACGGTGGAACACCTAGGTGAACCACTTTGGTGTTCCATGGGTCAGAAACCGCGCAGCGGTCTTAGGCGCAGGATACACAGAAAAGACGTAAGACGCAGACGGGGCGCAGACATACACACATCAACACGGTCTAGGGATATTTCATACTCAATTAAATAACTCGAAAAGTACTGGCCGCATTGGAATCTTTTAAACACCGATTTGTTTGTAATTTATCTCAGACTAATTCCAAATTCAAATTTTTGAAAATTCTTTTGTTTCGGTGGCATAAAAATGTCTTGATCTATAGGAGAGGGAATTTTCATTTGTGCGAAATTTAGAAAACAATACGAATTACGTTTAGTTAGTTTTTTTTCATTTTTAAACGAAAGATAAAGTTAAAATTGAGGTATTGTAGCCATGCAACGCCGACATTTGACGAGGGCGGAGATGTTACGAGCTGTGGGAATGCTGGAAGCTGGATCTGTTCAGCGTAATGTTGCTGAGGATATGGACCCATCAAAATGTAATTTCAAGATTGTGGACACGCTATCGTGCCACAGGTGAAGTAGCGGAGAGGCACCGGGGGCCAAGTCGCATCACTACCCCCAGACAAGACCGATTTTTGCAAATTACTGCGCGAGCACAACCAAATGCAACGGCGACTCAATTGGTCCAAAGGCTGCGAGTGGAACACCAAGTGCTTGTGAGTGACCAAACTGTAAGAAGGCGACTGCATGAAAGCAATCTACGCTCTCGTAGACCACTCCGGGTCCCACCTTTACGGAGAGGCAATCGTGGACGACAATTAGAATGGGTTCGGAACCACGTGGACTGGGGCCGTGACCAATGGTCCAATGTGCTGTTCACGGATGAATCCAGGTTCGGCTTCCATCTAGATTCACGAAGGACGCGTGTTTGGCGTGTTCCTGGACGATGGAGCCGTCTCCAGAACCCTCAGGAAGTTCACCCATACCAAGGAGGAACAATTATGGTTTGGGCAGGAATTCGTCTTGGAGGACGGACGGATCTCGTTTGGGTGCGGGGCAATATGACGGCAGAACGATACGTCCAACAGGTGCTGGAGCCCGTAATCTTGCCCCACAGAACACAAATGGGGCAAGATTTCCTGCTCATGCACGACCATATGCCCGGGCACACACGGCGAGAACGGTAGCAGCTTGGTTACATACACATAATGTTAGGGCCTTAGACTGGCCTGCTGAATCGCCAGATCTAAATCCCATTGAGCATGCGTGGGATATGCTGCAAAGAAGAGCTCTGAAGGAAGTTCCTGAAAATCTGGCTACAGAAGATCAACTTTTTGCGCACCTCAGAAGGACATGGGACAATATTCCGCAGCAAGACATTGACAACCTTGTTCTGAGCATGCCGAATCGTGGCCGATGTGTTATGAACATCATGGGCGCTTTCTCAGACTAATAACTTCAAGTTTATAAACACAAATTAAATGATTTTTCTATTTTTTTCAGTTTTTACTCACAAATTAAAAGTTCATTCATATACGGTTTCCGTCTATGCTTCATTTTTTTTCCATAAAATCCTGAAATTTTAATCTATACCTTAACCATTATTAAAAAATGGTAGAATATTAAATAACGTATCTTTTAAATATATACATGTCATATAAATAATTAACACATTGATAGTAATTCGCTTTTTTAAAAATATCCCTAGACCGTGTTGATGTGTGTATGTCTCTTCCGCGTCTCTTTCATACAAAATGTATAGAAGTGTCGCGATGCAAAACATACAGAAAAGGCAGGGCGCGAACACGACGCTTGCCCGTCTGCGCCCTGTTGTAAAACAGATAGAAAGGACAGGGCACGGTCGCGAGCGCACGATCGGAGGGCGAGAACGGGGGCGCGGGGACCGGGAATCGCGCGGCGCGTGCATCGTAGAGATGGGTCGTCGACGCATTTGGCGTAAACGAAACTAGACCGTCACCGTCCATTTAAGTTCATCGACTAGTTCATAAACTAGTTGAATTCGTCGACTAGTTTATGCGTCGACTTGGTTATGCAGTCGTTTAAATAAACGTTACAACGAAGTCTACGACGGTGACGGCGACGTAGGCAGTAGACTAGAGACTGCTCTGTGCTGTAGCCGCTGTAGGCAATGACGTTTATATTTTAGTTTATATATCATTGGCTGTAGGTACATATTAATTTTAACTTCCCTTCATACTCGAGTACATAATAGGCAAGTAACAAATGCATTCATCCTAATAAAATAATCACCCAAAGAAATTTTAACTCTAAATCTAACTTTTTAGAGAGTTGATATTTGTACAGGACGGATGTAATTTACACTCGTCGTATACAAATATCAACTCTCTCATGCTAGATTTAGAATTAAAATTTGTTTGAGTGATTATTTTATTTCTAAGGACGAATTAATTTGTGCTATGTGCCTACGTTCTTGAGTCAGTCCGTCGTCCAGTTCGAGCGTTTACGCGTTTACTCGTATAACCGTTGTTGATCGACTGCTGTTGAGCCGTCGACGGATTCGACTAGTCTACGGATTGTTGGTGAACCGTCCGTTCGTTCACAGTCCGTGGACGGTCGAATAAACTAGTTCGTTCATTCAACGCTCATCTCTAGTGCATCGCTCGTCGTCTCTCGTGGCGTGGCGCCCAGGCGGTGTACGTAACCCCAGCAGGAAAGTGTCTCCTAGAGCTATATGAGTGGAACGTTTAATTAGTGCCTTATCTGCTGTAAATGTGCCCCCACATAAAAAATGTGTGCCCCCTGTAGTTTTGGAAAAAAACGGAAAAAACGATTCCTGCTGGGGTAACGTTTTTCCAGCAGGAAAATTCTAAACGAATGATCGGAGAGAGAAAAATTGTGCACGGCCTTGTAGCTTATGTTAGTGCCACAATGTGCCCCCAAAAATAAAAGGTGTGCCCCTTCAGGTTTTCGAGATATTACATTTCCTGCTGGAGTAACGTTTTGCAGAATCGTACCTATATCTCTAAAACCATTGCATGTGCCCCTGTAGAATAAACATACACGAGTAGCTCTTAATGTGTGCCCCTTAGTGCCCCAATTAGATTTAAGAAAATATTTATAATTTCCAAGTTATCGCGGTTTTATGAAAACTCAAAAAAAAATCGCAGCGCCTAAACGAGACAAGGTATAAGCTCGCTGAAAACTGTATTTGGTCCGTCTTAACGCTAGTAATAACCATACAAAGTTTCAAAACTGTTCATGCATGCGTTTTTGAATTATCTTGTTATAAGTCAAAACGATGGTGACATAACTTTGACGGCAAAATACAAGGAACCAGCTCAATCCCAGATGTGTGGCTGTATACCAATAATGTGTGCCTTTAGTCAAAAATATATGGTGAAAATATTTAGCTTGGAATGTTTCGCATTAAGTAAATATAAACAAAAAACAAAACATGTAAACAACGGATGGTTATCCGACCAAATTCGAATGACTACTAAAAAGCGACGGATTCATACATATCGATGACCTTCTTTACTTTACTCACTAACCGGTTCATACGTGTTGTGCATGAGTACACTGAAGTAGAAAAGTAATATGTAATAATATAAAGTTGTTATTGGATTATATTCTACTAGCTGTTTCTGTGACTGCACATGACTATGTACATTTTAAATAGTAGCATGTGCTATTCCTAGGTAAGCTATCTTCTCCATTCAAAATTTCATTAAAATACATCCAGTATAATTTATGTGTGAACGAAATACATACATCCAAATATTTGCCAGGTCTTTGACCCAAAATATGATTGGCGACGTTTTAAAAAAAAATATAGTTCATGAAATGTGTGATGAATACCTACTACGAAAAAGAGGTAGCTCTTTTTTGTATAGTAATAAAAAAACAATTATCACAACAGTAAAAGAAAGCCATAAGTAATAAGCCGTAGCTTAGATAAATTAACATTAAGTTTTTCATCATTAATAGAAGATTCCCTTTTTTCGCCTCCTCACTGCTGCGTATCTCTGGCCGCACTCCATCCGCTGACGTCGTGTCGCAAGGAATTGCTTTGTCTAGCTTGGAGAAAGTGAGACAGCTAGTACGCATACGGTATTAGTGGGACAGAGACAGATACCTACCTAAACGTCAGCAGTTGGATGAAAGTGGCGTAATAGTTAAGCATTTTATAACAATGATGTGGTTGTAGGGGTGGTGAATTTTGTAAAATATAGTAACAATGATGGCATGATTGGCGATGGAAAGTATTTAATGGCATTGTCTTGACTCTTTAAAAGTATTTAGGTACACTTATCAAGTACTTACTTGGATTTTTTTCATTACTTTATTTATTTTCAAACAAAATGTTCTAAATCATGTTTGTTTAGTTTTCATCTATAATTTCCACATCACAAGCTGTTCGATACAGTATGGTCACAAGGTGCATTTAATATATTTTTTAATTAGCCCCCAAAACTTTTGAACGCGACTGTACGGACAACAGCTTAGGTATAATACGTCCAATAAGGAAGGTCATCGATATGTATGAATCCGTCGCTTTTTAGTAGTCATTCGAATTTGGTCGGATAACCATTCGTTGTTTACATGTTTTGTTTTTTGTTTATATTTACTTAATGCGAAACATTCCAAGCTGAATATTTTCACCATATATTTTTGACTAAAGGCACACATTATTGGTATACAGCCACACATCTGGGATTGAGCTGGTTCCTTGTATTTTGCCGTCAAAGTTATGTCACCATCGTTTTGACTTATAACAAGATAATTCAAAAACGCATGCATGAACAGTTTTGAAACTTTTTATGGTTATTACTAGCGTTAAGACGGACCAAATACAGTTTTCAGCGAGCTTATACCTTGTCTCGTTTAGGCGCTGCGATGTTTTTTCGAGTTTTCATAAAACCGCGATAACTTGGAAATTATAAATATTTTCTTAAATCTAATTGGGGCACTAAGGGGCACACATTTAGAGCTACTCGTGTATGTTTATTCTACAGGGGCACATGCAATGGTTTTAGAGATATACGATTCTGCAAAACGTTACTCCAGCAGGAAATGCAATATCTCGAAAACCTGAAGGGGCACACATTTTATTTTTGGGGGCACATTGTGGCACTAACATAAGCTACAAGGCCTTGCACAATTTTTCTCTCTCCGATCATTCGTTTAGAATTTTCCTGCTGGAAAAACGTTACCCCAGCAGCAATCGTTTTTTCCGTTTTTTTCCAAAACTACAGGGGGCACACATTTTTTATGTGGGGGCACATTTACAGCAGATAAGGCACTAATTAAACGTTCCACTCATATAGCTCTAGGAGACACTTTCCTGCTGGGGTAACGTACACGCCCAGGCGTTGCTTCTGTGGCTTGTCTTTTCTATGTTTTAAAAAGTCGTGACAGCGCCCCGTCTGTGCCCTGTCCGCGCCCCGCCCTCGTCTTACGTCTTTTCAGTGTGTCCAGCGCTATAGGGGGCGCCGAGCGCCGCTCGCTACGCAGCCCCACACGGCGCCTTCCCTAAAATGTTTTACCGGTGGGCCTTGCTCGCAGTGAGCTTACCTTCCTTAATTTGTCAAATTTTTCCAATTGATATTGAACTTTGTATGTGAAATTTCTTCATTCTAATTACGACCTCATATAAAGGTCATAATTAGAATGAAGAAATTTCAAAATTTGGACATTGATGATGTAACATTTATTATACATGTTAACATGGGTAGGTTTTGGCTTGTTAAGGTAAACACCAGAACACTCTGTATAATTTTAAATACAGTCAACAACACATCATAGTATGCAAAACCGACAAATTTCTTCTTCATCTCCAAACAATACAGTTTATTATCTATGTTTTATTTTTTTAGTCCAATAGATTTTTTGTAAATTGCAAAAAAAACACTCATTTCGCACTTATTCGGCCGCAGTGACTGACGCGGACGTAACAACCGC
The DNA here is from genome assembly GCA_905147715.2 of Xestia xanthographa. Classification (NCBI taxonomy): domain Eukaryota; kingdom Metazoa; phylum Arthropoda; class Insecta; order Lepidoptera; family Noctuidae; genus Xestia; species Xestia xanthographa. The sequence continues at coordinate 11,304,647 of LR990646.1, forward strand.
TTTGTAGTGCAAGCTGATTAGAACTTTATTTTAACAGTATTTCAAACGAATTTTGAACCACCACAACTAGAGTTGCTAATTTTAGGGTTAGAGAAGGGCCTTTTAAGTAGTTTTGAAAAATATGAATTATGCGATGTGTGAATACTGCAAAATGAGTTAAGTTATGGCCTCAAAGCTGTCTTGAACCTCATCTCTAGAGATAGTCTATTGACCATGTAACTATATTTACAGTCATAGATAATTCAGGTAGCTAACCTAATCTGGGGAGCCCGAACACCGCCTGTAGGCGGTTGTACCTAGAGGGTAGGGATCGTGCGATCGAGAAGCCGCCTCGTAGGAGAGATCGTGGCCGATATGGGCGACTGACCTGGCGGCCATCGCTCTTTGCGGTCTGCGCAGGTCGTCAGGTCGGTCGCCCATATCGGCCACGATCTCCTACGAGGCGGCTTGTGTACTGGCCGGATCCCCGCCGTGGGACCTGGAGGCGATGATCCTCGCGATACCAGTGGCGCGATGAGGCCAAGCATCGGGGCGAGAGGACGGTGCAGCGACAGATAACACTGTACCGGTCCCGACAGGTTATGGTGTGCCGGAATGGCGGGGGAGGCTAGAGCTCCCATACCGGCTTCCGGCCTCGACACAGCCGGCGATCCGGCCAGCCTTTGTTCTCATTATTACATTCGCAAAATATTATATTATCGAATTATTATATTCTCAAAATATTACACAAAGAACAATCACAGAGTACCTACTCGACGACTGGCTCGGGAGGAAACTCGGCTCCCTGACGTGACCTGACTCAGTTGCTCTCGGGGCACGGCGACGTTTCGGGCGACGCAGTTGCTCTCGGGGCACGGCTGAATCGGGAAGTACTTGTGTCGCTTAAGCAGAGAACCGAACTGGCCGGACGGCCGGTGCCATCAGTGCCATCACTGCATCCACTGTACGGAGGATACGGCGCGGCATAGGCTGGCCCAGTGTGCCGCGTGGGATGAACCGCGCCGTGCCCTCGTTACAGAGGTAGGAGGATACCTGTCGCTGCCGGCCGTCGCTCGCTGGATGGTCGGCAGCGCAGTCCTGGGAGGCAGTGATGTCCTTCTACGAAACCGTCATGTCGCAGAAAGAAGCTGCGGAAAGGGAGCAGGGGATAACGAGCTCCCTTCCATGCCGCAGCAGACGCACCCGGGCGTTGGCAGAGGGCTGATAACGCCCTCTTTCGGCGTCCCTAAATAGGTCCAGGGGCATGGATTCAGGGCTATCCATCGCCCCCCATCACACTGGACCCGAGATGGTGGCGCATTGTGTTCCACGCGCGCCTCTCTTAGACGTAACGGGGGGAGTGTTACACCTGACTCCCCTCGGGACGAGGCCCGCAGGTCAAGCGGGCCACTAGTCACTAGCGGGACATCTGATGCGACTTCCGCTGCCCCCTGACACAAGTGTGCGAGGGAACACCGGTCTGGTTTTAGTCAATACGAGTCTGACAGACCACTCTCCTCAGGGCGGAGGACATCCATTGAGGATTTCCACATCGAGAAAGAAAAGGCAGCTAACCTACCTTCCTTTTGAGGAAATAAAAGTACGAATTAATAGTTTATTGTTAGGTTTATTAAAAAAAATATGGTCACAAATGATGTTCAGTCGTTAATTCTAATATTTTGATAACCTGTTTATTAACATAAACAATATCACAACCAGACAACTTATTAATAATTATAACTTTGTACTTTTATCATACCTAAAATGCTACGTACAAAAGGCTAAAATAGCACCTACAGTTGTCGACTGTACTTCAACAGTTGTCATGAATATAAACATGTAATTTAAGTATTGAATTGTATCTAAAGTATCACATGTTACTTAATAAATTCTTTGGAGAACAACTTGACTAGCTAACATAGTGTTTCCTATTGATCTGTTGTTGTTTACGTATTTATTGCTGTGTGCATGTGTTGCTCAGACTTGGGTGACTTGTTTGATCCAGTCCCGTACGCTGGATACCCTGGAGAACACGACAAGGGCTCCGTTGGAGCAGTCGTGGGCATCATTTTCCACCCAGGAGGCGACGCCGATAACTCTGCCGGTTTCATCAACTAGACCGCTACCGCTGTCACCCTGCAATCACAACATATTACGAGGTTATTTATGGAATTAGTAGTAACTGCTTCAAACTTTTATCTTAATAATTCTAGGGGACATTGTTCAAGTCAGCGCAATTTTTTTTTAATAATAAATACGACACATTTAGGTATCGACCCAACAAGTTTTAATGTCCTTAACCGTTTCGATGTTATTCCTCCAAATGTATTCTATGAAATGAGGAAATTCGTTCAAAATGGATTGGGGAATACCAGCCGATGTTATTGGTCAGTAACTTTTGTCCTGCTTGCATTGCAACGTTTCTCAATGCCATATTGGCTAATGGAATACGAATACAAATATAGAAGAGTAGAAACCACGTAGAGAAGTGTGGAAAGCTATGGGGTAGGCCTTTGCTCAGCAGTGGGACAATATAGGCGAATTTAAAAAAAAAAAAACAAAAAAATAACAGTTTATTTTCATGATTCGCATCCTTTGTTCGGTACTGGACAGCGCGAAAAAATAATCATAATATGGCATCGGCTGACGCAATAGGTACTAGGTACCCACGTTACGTATTCCATTTTCATTCCCTTTTTCTACAAGGAAAGTTGTCCAGTTGCCAGTTGGTCTGAATAACTAGCTAAGAGGTACCTATTGCGCTTATTGCGTAACATCCTGTGTAGGTAGGTATGTAAAGAAGTGTTTTATATGCCTCTGAGGATACTACTCTTTGTGTTACAGTCGAAAGCGACTAAATACCCTGACCTCCATAGTTACAAGTAGATATTTTAAGTGCTAACTAACGGCCATTTTCAATAACTTACTGACAGGTATCGGTAGGTTGCTAGTTGCTATCTCTGTCTGTTTGACATTTAGCTTACGAACTGTTATAAATAAAACGTCACAGAAAAGCTTTCTTTGATTTTTCTATGAATCAAGTGAGGTGACGCGGATAGTATATTTCAAGCTAACTTTGTCTATAGAAACACCGATAGCTTCGAGACGTGGCATATTAACTGACAGTTATAGGTACGTAGATAAGTTATAGAAAACGGCGTTTAGTGTGTTTGCTGGTTGATTGATAACGATGCCGGATATGGCTGGTTTAGCTGGTTACTTACGTTGCAAGCCGAGTCGAACCGCGGCGGCAGTCCCTTTACGCACAGCATATCTTTACGGTTATACTGCTCCAAGGTGGAGCACACGTCATCAGCCTGCACTGCAAGTTCCATTCCGTGCATCTCGCTGCGCATGGTACCCTGGAGGGAAGAAGGAAACGGGTTAATACGAAGCGCTTTATTGTGTGATATCTAGCTACTAAGCTTGTGGACTTCGGTGGGTGTAGGTGCTACCCTGCTACTACCAACCTACGCGGGGGCGACTGGGAATGAACGTGTAGTTGTACCGCGCAGGTTGTAGAAGGACTTGAATGATATTTCGGCTCGTGGCTAAATCGTAGATAACTATGCCATCTTGTGTATAGTGACGATTAAAATGAAAGGCGTAGTTGCGATGCGGTTGTTACGATAACAGAAAAAGAAGAATTTATCACGGTCTCTTGAATTTCTAGGATACAAAGTAACAGCTGCAATCAACTTAAGTGACTTGACCAATCATTTAATCGCTCGTTAGAATCGCTCTAATACCACAACAGCTATGCTGGTGGTTATTCTGCAAGATTAGTTAGGTAGCTGTATATAAATTAATGCTTGAATTCTCAAATAGATTTCGCTGAATTCTAAAACTTTCAAAAAATAATACTTTGATTCTGAATTACCGTCAGTCATGCTCATGGGAGACTTCAGTAAGAGAAATGAGATACTAACCCCGAAGTGATCAGTTCCGTATCCTGCGTATCCGACGTTGAGTCCAGCAGGCAGGCTGGCCTGGTCGTCCAGCTTAGCAGCGGCCATGGTCTTGCCATCCAGGGGCAAAGGATCGCTCAGTTCAGCCAGTAGGAAGTCCCAACGAGCTGCCACCTGTAATGTAAGGTTGGTGGTGCAAAAGAAAGCTTTTATGACTGGACTCTTCATGTAGATACTTATATTATATAATTGTATGAGTCAATTGTTATTAGCAGCATAAAGATTATAAGGTCATATTAATTAAGTTTGGAGGAGTTATGGAGCAGTCGCAAGTAAAGTCTTCTTTCTATCCGAAATGAGTCTTTTTATAGACGAGTTAGCAGTTCAAATGAATAAAGCAGTAGGCCCACATTGTTCGAGTATGTATGTATCCTTTGTCTTATGAGTTCGTAAAATGGAAATGTGCCAACATTTTAGATAGAGTCCATATGGGATGCTCTTTCTTATAAAACATTGTTTCATTCTGAAAAGCTAATCGACATAGGATGGCTTGTGGATTTCATGTAATTCTGACTCATTATTTAACTATGTAAGGTTGTTTATTTCCAGATTTCAGGCAAATAAATGTTCGTCACCGCTTGCATTCTTATTTATCTAATATGTAGGTAGGTACGTACCCACCTTCTAACTAACTATATTTTCAACAATGTTAACTCTTGTGCTGACGTTTTTGTTTAGTTCAAGGCCCACTACCCAGACTGATGAGGTATCTTCTGGTCAGATCGTATAGTCAGTCAGCCAGTGGTAGGTAAAAAACCAGTATAATCTAGGCTGTCCTTTTGTTCCACCGAAACTCCGTACTACGCTAGACCAGCTTAAGGTCAGTGTTACTGTACTTGCCACGGCTGCCGCCGTAGTTTCTTCAGCCTTATTATTATTTTTGAGAGTTTTAAGTAATTGTTCCCTGTACCTGTTTGATGTTGAACTCATCAGCGTCGAGCCAGTAGGGTCCCACGGAGAAGAGCGGGTGGATGACCTGTCTCTTCACGCGGCGGGAGACTCCGCTCTCGTTCTCCGTATTGTTGGTGCCAGCTAGAATGTACCGACCGCCGGTAAAGAGGGTGCTGTGAACAAAGGAATCTGTTAAGATATTTTTGAAATAGGCATTTAAATTACCTATAAGTTTGACTCGAAGGGCTAGGTACTAGTTGTAACGTTGTAGTTAGGAGACTTGTAATGGATTTAGAATAAATTACTAGACTAGAATTTAGACAGACATTCAGTACTATAATATAATCATAGACGAGAAGGTATTTCAAAATACCAAGCAGTTCAATTTAATCTAGGAACAATATGACTGCAAGCGAAGTTCACGGACAAGGCATTCAAATTAATTCGATTGATTGATGCAATTTTATTGCTTCCTAAAAGCTATTGTAGGTACCATTGGGTCATTGTTATTTTTTTGAGTTCCGGCTGACAGCACATTTGAATTAATTAAAACCTGATAAGTACCTTCATCTGCTACCAGGTTTGTTTACCTAATATCAATTTTCTATGCATCAGAAAAATTGTGGTATTTACAGGTTGTATCACAATTTTACAATTCATATAGGTAGGCTCTATTACCTACACCTATCAATCTACTGATTTTTTAAACAGATATAGATGATGAATTGATGACGTCATTAACTTAAGTATAGTGGATACCTACTTGTGGCACTTCGAATGATAGTGAATATGATTTTATTTGATCTTAAACAGTGTCAATGCCAAATGATTACATTAACAACCAAGTGGGAGACCGATACTTGTGGGACATAAAAAATATTATTTCATCCGCATATACTATATGTTCCGAAAAGTTCCAATGGATAAAATCAAAATCAAAATCAAAATCAAAGCATTTATTTCAAGTAGGCCAGTTACAGGCACTTTTGAATTGTCGAAACAAATATGAAAATTAAATGTAGCTACAGTCCCAGACACAAGACATAAAAACTGTGAAAGTACTGTAGTTGCCCATTCCCTAGCGTAGATCTCTATGGAGAAGAATGGGCAAGAAACTCCATGGACACTCTTTTAAATCAGAATATTTTTACAAAATCTTGGTTACATCATTCATGTTGAGATGGTACATTTTTGTATCGGAGCTTACGCAATGTGCATTGGAAATACACATTGAGAAGGCTACATAGGCGTGAGATGGTTCTTTGCTACATACAATTGAAGTTGGTAGTGTTAATACTGGTAATCTGGGATCTGTACGTGTGGTTGCATTGATTATTCTTTAATTCTTTTGTTTTACAATTATTGACAGATGGCACATAATGGCACAAAATTTTGTCCACAGTCAATATTATCATGCGACCGCCATCAAATCGATGTTTCAGACGTAATTACTTAATTTTATTCTTTTTTTAACTACTACATCGTTGGTCAATGACGTAGTTTCACGTGCTCGTAGCACTGGGGTTATCTAGAGTCACGGTCCCGGTACAATGTTAAATATTATAAATTAAGATCCAATCACAATGTTATTGGAAAACATTGAACACCGAAACATGCGTGAATATTAAACAAAGATTTTTATAATGTTACCTTCGTAGGATCATGTATTGCGATAACTATTATTTTAGGGAGTGATATGAAGATTCGAATGGCGTTATTGCGACGCATGCTATTTCGAAAAAAATATGACTGGTACGCCAGTTCGAAAACACGTTGAGTCGAAAATCGCTAAGTATATCGACTGACGTTATGGCGACGCACGCTATTTCGAAAAATTGTTTGAATGGTACTTTACCGAATAGCATATTCCAATCTGAATTTCTTCAAAGTAAAATCAAATCAAGTTCAATCTGAGTTTCAATCATAAAGCGTTGGTAGTTCTTGACTTCTTGCATGGTAATCTCTGGGTCGCGAGTTCGATTCCCAGACAAAATCAGATTGGAATAAACTATTCGCAACAGTGGATTTCGATACCAAGACTTTCGTACTAGCGTACCATTCAAACATATAAAAAAAAATCTATTTAATTGTGTTTTCGATATTTTAATATTTGTGTCTGGGACTATTAAAAATGTTAGGTCTGACAAAATGGTACGGAAAAGCGGACTGGCTGTGGACACCGTGCACTGACAGATCTTTCTAGAGTTTGGGCCCAGTAGGTGGCCACGTTTATTGCAGCGTTAGAGGCGTTATTCAGATCGTCGAGGGTGCAGGTAATCGGACACCTGGGACTGGGACACTCCAGCAAGTCTGTGGGGTATAGTCTGATCCGGACTGCGCTTGCTCACGATTTCGGAGGATTTGTGTAAGTATGCAACCGATTCAAATCTTTCCTAATAAGCCACTGCGGTTGGGACCGAGGGAGGGGCTTGTTAAAGTTCTAGCAACCCGTACAAACTTATTAAAGTTTGCACCAGTGATTCGTGCAGTAAGAATACTTAATAATGTCTCTCGGCGGTGTTTAGACATATTTTCTTGCTCTTTGGCGGAATTCCAGAGGGTGACACTTAGTTTGTTATCCACTGTGTAATTTGTGTTTCTACCCAGGCCCTTTACTTGGTTGGGACTGAATAATTGGCAATTTGTGACTACTTTTGTTAGCTTGGGTTTTACCTGTTAAAACAAATGTATGTGTTAATGAATAAAAATAAATTAATAAATAGTGGTCTGGTATAGGGTAATAAAGTTCCTGTACCTGCTCGAAGATTTTTTTGAGTAGAATATTTTATTTCGGAGTGATTGCCCGTTGTGCATTAGGTAAATGATAATTTGCTTATTTATTTATTTTGCAGATCAATTGATTCACCTTAGTTTATAACTATACTTTTTTGTTATAACAAACAGATAAACCAAGTCAATTTGCGATTAGCCATGTTTTTGTAATTAAAATTCCCAAGAATACTGGATCTCTTCTTGGAAGATTAAGCGATCATGTCACGCGTGTGTTGTGTGTCGACAAAAGTATAATAATAACTGGTTAGTCGGAATATGCGCAGCGTTCATGTGACGAACAAGGAAAACCCAGATGTTTTGTTATGCATGCACAGGCTCCGTCATCCATCTTAATATCGTGTGGGTTGTATTCAACGAAAAGGAACCAGTTGGAAGGAAGGCTTTACGGAGATTTATATTGTAATGAGAGTAAACTAACATAACATTCGAGGTTTAGTTGTGTGTTTATTGAGCACCAACATACTACCGGCTCCCTCCCTTCCATAGATATGTCTAGAGGAGGTCGCGTCCCAGGTTTAGGAACATCAAAGGCTGTAATCCTTATAATAAGTATTTTGTAGAGCATTTATTTTATGCTGGAGATGTGATCTATAGAAAAACAAACCTACCTAAACCTATGGGTACCGAAGCTATTGCAAAGATAATGGCAGTTCTATGCAATTTAACTCTAAGCGAGTCAGACAAACAGACAAAAAAAAGTCAGTTTAAATTGAAACTACACTTTCAATTTAAACTGACTTTTTTTTAATACCCACATATCTTACTTTATGAGTACCTAGTCCTTGCGTTCAAGATTGTAAGAATATTGGGTAGGTATTTTTAATGCTTTTCAAGGTTTTAACCAATGTTTGCATAGGTTCCTATTCTATAAATATAGGTCAATCCAAAATCTCGAAAACTTCCAAGGAAAAATTGAACTATCTTAGTTCAATTTTTCCTTGGAAGTTTTCGAGATTCTGATCATCACTAGCTTTACTCGAAATATATAAAGTCTACATTTCTGCAGTATGTACTTAATTTATAACTGTCCTAAGATTCCTTAGATGACTCATTTGTTGTTTTGTTAAGTCACCAACAAATAGTGTTTATTACCAACATGTCTGAATTATTAATAGCTGTTGTTTCCTTTTGTTATTGACACGTAACCTTTACACGATGAGTTTATGACTAAATATCGTTGAGAATGATAACAGTTTGCGTTGAAGAGGTCATGGTTAACAAGCAATTGCGTAAAAGATGGTAAGGTTCATCGCAGATGATATGACAAAGGCGAGAGCAGACACGACGAATAGGTACATACCTACATTCATATTGTCTCTACATACAAATAAATAAAATTCAGTATCTGTTAGTAATTAAAAAATAACAGCTTATTACTGAATGCATATGAAAGTGTAAACAGTGTAAAAAACCTCGTAACAAAGCCGAAAAGCACTTGTTCTCCCAGTCATTGCGATAATTTTTTTGTTCTAGTTACGGAGATATTGGGGGTCAAAGTTCCAACTTTTTGTCAAGTTTTTTTTAATACATTATTTTTATAAGATTTTTACTTGAAACACCTCCACGACCCCCTTGCTGTTCAATCCATCCATCAGCACAATGTTTTGAGTGCGTTACATTGAGTTCTACCACAAAACATGATTTTTCACCCCAAAAAAAAAGTCGTTTCCCAGCAATAATTTTTGCGTAAAGTTACTTAGTTTCATGTACCCAATGCTCGGTTGACGGCTTCGTGATGAGATCTTTTACACCCTGTGTACGGTACATATAACAAAAAATCTTTAAAAAAAAATTTGTCTGTCTGTTTGTCCCGACGAAGGTCCCGGGAAACAGCTAGTTTGAAATATAAATAGAATCATTCTGTTCGAAAGTTAGAGCGCTACTGTTGTTGTTGATGTAACTGTTTGAATCAAGTAGATATTTCTTTTGGAACAAATTGCGCCTAACAGAAAGCAGTCAGCTGTGTTATTGCATTTGTCAAAATTGTTTTTTGTTAGAAGTGCCGGAGATCGATTCCTACAGTACATTTCCTAATAATATTTCTTTATTTCGTCATAATTTCTGTTTTGTAAACAATATCTAAGTACTCGCATTACTGTGAGCAAGGAAAAAAAAGGAAAAAGATACGAACTGATTATGACGATGTCTTATGAACAACCAACAATAGTAGGTAGGTAGGTATATCTTTTAAACTTCATTCGTTCTTCGCATCCGTTTATCAAAGGTATCTATCTCCCTGCCCCACTGATTGCCATATTACGATTTGTAAATTGGCAAAAACTGTAGTCACGGGTAATTTGACCATAAACTGTTTGTTAATTGACCATTACATGATATGTTTTTTTTTTTTGAAGATACGAGCGTATGTTGCCGTCGCGACGCCTGCGCTATGCCGTAAGGTTTTTTACCGACTTCAAAAAGGAGTAGTTTCTCAATTCGATTGGTATTTAAAAAAAAAATATTTGTTATGTATGTACACCGATTACGCTGAGATTTATGATCCAATTTACGTGATTGATGCGGAATAGTTGCCATTTGGTCTCCTAAAACATAGTATGGCCCAGTAGTTTTCATTTTATTGACATTTTTACAAGCTTTTATTTAGTTTCACCTGTCCCGGTGTTTGTCTGTAATCAAATCTTGCAAGTTAAATTTGATCAACTTCCCAGTTACCAATTGAGCTGATATTTTGCACGCATATATATATCGTGGGGCAATGCAATATTATAGTAACATGGAGCTGATCTGATGATGGAGCTGGAAGGTGGCCATAGGAACTCTGTAATGAAATGACGCAACCCCATCGAATTTGGACTCGTTTGAGTCGTCTTGATGAGTACTTTGTCTTTAGATAGTATCCAGGGTCTGATGATGGAGCTGGAAGGTGGCCATAGGAACTTCGATATAAAACGACATAACCCCATCGATTTTAGACTCGTTTGATTCGTCTTGATGAGTACTTTGTCTTGAGATGGTAGTCTGGGTCTGATTATGGAGTTGGAAGGTGGCATAGGAACTCCGTTATAAAACGATATAACCCCATCGAATTTGGACTCGTTTGAGTCGTCTTGATGAGTTCTTTGTCTTTCGACCGTATCCAGGGTCTGATGATGGAGCTGAAGGGTGGCCATAGGAACTCCGTTATAAAACGACATAACCCCATTGAGTTTGGACACGTTTGATTCGTCTTGATGAGTACTTTGTCTTTAGATGGTATCCAGGGTCTGATGATGGAGCTGGAAGGTGGCCATAGGAACTCCGTTATGAAACGACATAACCCCATCGAGTTAGGGCTCGTATGATTCGTCTTGACGAGTACTTTGTCTGTATATTGCATCCAGGGTCTGATGATGGAGCCAGAAGGTGGCTATAAGAGCTCCGTTATAAAACGACATAACCCCATCGAGTTTGGGCTTGTATGATTCGTCCTGACGATTACTTTGTCTCTAGGTGGTATCCAGGGCCTGGTGATCTGGTGATGGAGCTGAAAGATGGCCATAGGAACTCCGTCATAAAATTACATAATTCCATCGAGTTTTGGCTCGTTTAATTCGCCTTGAAGAGTACTTCGGTCCTAAATGGTAACCAGAGTTTGATGATGAAACTGGAAGGTGGACATAGGATCTCCGTAATAAAACGACGTAACCGCATCGAGTTGGGGCTCTTATGATTCGTCTTGACGAGTACTTTGTCTCTACGTATATGGCATCCAGGGTCTGATGATGGAGCTGAAAGGTGGCCATAGGAACTTTTTTGTAAAACGACATTAATCCATCGAGTTTGGGCTCGTTTGATTTGTCTTGATGAGTACTTTGTCTTTAGATGGTATCCAGGGTCTGGTGATAGAGCTGGAAGGTGGCCATAGGAACTCCAATATAAAACGACATAACCCCATCGAATTTGGTCACATTTGACTCGTCTTGATGAGTACTTTGTCTTTAGATAGTATCCAGGGTCTGGTGATAGAGCTGGAAGGTGGCCATAGGAACTCAGTAAGTAAACGACATAATCCCATCGAGTTTGGGCTCGTTTGATTCATCTTGATGAGTACTTTGGTGGTAGATGGTACCAGGGTCTGATGGTGGAGCAGGAAAGTGGCCATAGGAACTCAGTAATTAAGCATCACTACCCTGTCGAGTTTGATTCGACTTGATGGGTGGATGGTTTTTGATGGGTGGTGAGTGGTGGTTTGGTGGACGTGAATATACGACACCATCTTTGGTAAAATAAGTTCATTCGTTTGTTCGTTCCGTTTGTTATGAATGTGGATTCTGTTTTTGATTAGATGGATGACCCAATCCCAAGGTGAGCACGTGCAGGGCTGAATGGTATGAGAATGGTATATCGCTAACATTGCGCTTGCGCCTGAGGGTATCAGGGCGAATCCTGTTGTACTGTAGCCGTTATACCCCTACAATGGACCTCTGGAGGGATGGACCGTTTTTGTCCTATACTCGTGGGAACAACATGAACAAAAACATACTAAAAAGTTAAAAATAAAATTAAAAAAAAAAAAACTTTTTAAAAACAAGCTTTTATTACTAATTAATAAAAAGAACTAAAAAGTTAAAAATAATTTAAACCTGATAAGAAAAATAAAAGCGTGTTACATTTTCACTGCAAAAGAAAAATAATGAAGGTAATTATGCTAAAAAATGTAACACGCTTTTATTTTTCTTATCAGGTTTAAATTATTTTTAACTTTTTAGTTCTTTTTATTAATTAGTAATAAAAGCTTGTTTTTAAAAAGTTTTTTTATTTTTTATTTTATTTTTTTACTTCAGTCGTGTGGTCTAAACATAGAGTAGGTATATAACCAAGTAAGGGCCTTCAAAAAGACATCAACGCGGTATCATTTTTTGAGTCATTTTATTACTTCATCTATACTAATATTATAAAGAGGTAACATTTGTTTGTAAGTTTGTATGTAGGGGGTAATCTCCGGAAGTAATGAACCAATTTTAAAAATTGTTTCACTGGTAGAAAGCTACATTATTCGTGAGTGCTATAGGCTATATTTTATTCCCGTACTCCCACGGGAACGGGAATTACGCGGGTGAAACCGCGGGACGTCAGCTAGTTTTATATATGTTCACCGATTTCTCCTCCATTTGTGGAGCGATTCTCAAAATTATTTGAAAGAGTATACTCCTGAGGTGGTCCCATCTAAATTTGGTGAAGATCTGATGCTGATCTTCGCAGATATACAATGAAACTCTTCAAAAATAGACGGTAAATCGGTCGTGATTTCTGCAATCGCTTGGATTTTTATTGTCTATACAACATCATGACGTAACATCACGCCTGTATGCTCTGAGGGGTACGCAGATGTGTACAATACACCCATATTTAGACAGTTAAGGAATGTTAAGTTTCGTTTATTAGGGATAAGCCTATTACCATGACATGTATTTTTAACAATGTAACATAAATGCATAGAAAATATTTGTAAGTATGGAAAAATAAATTAAACGTTTTTCCAAAAAATAAAACCGACTTCAAACAACTCTGGCTTTAGAAGCTTGACCTTTGTTTGATTGATTTGGTGTTTTTTTTCACTTTTTTGTGTTTTTTTTAAGTCGTTTTTGTCATAAATGGAGTTTAAAGAGGCGTAACTTATGGCTAGTCTCATTAAATATCTGAATAAAGATTCTCAATCTCAATGGTATCAAATTTTTATTTTGGATTTTTAAAACAAGTGCTCACGTAAATTGAGTAAAATAGTGGTAAGTACTCTAGGTAAGCTTTAAAAATATGTTAGAATTCTCAACTCAAACAGTCATAAGAAAATGTTTAAAAAAAACTTTCTGAAGTCGTCTGATTGAACTGGGTTAGAAGTTTAACCTTACTGAGTCGTGACATGCTACTCAAATCCACTTTCGGCTTGAGTAATATTAATATGTATAACTCTCACTACGAATGCTTATGTTATTATTCAGTATTTACCAGTGGCCAGCAGTGAGGACCCACGTGGGGCTGATGATTGTGCCTCCGCAGGTGCCCCCGAAGAGTACGGCATGAGGGAACCGCTCGTTCACGGGCTTCGGAGGAGGCACGCTGACCGCAGGTACGCTGACCGCAGGAACGCTGACCGCAGGTACGCTGACCACAGGGACGGTGGCTGCAGGGGCCTGGCTGGCCTTTGAGTCCGTGTCAGCTTTGGATGGCACATTGGCTGGAAACAGTAGTAGAAACATTAGTTTTAAATAGAAATAACTTGAACTTTCTTCGAACCTTTGGCCACGAGTCGTAGACCTTTGTCTTCTATCTGTCGAAGTATTTATTGAATATGTACTCGGTCATTATTAATATTTGGTTGTTGGTATACATATATGAATGCAGTTTAACCTAATATGTTTTTGTGGTTTTGTTACCATGAAATCACAATTCAGAGGAAAAGTCACAAGTTAATAACTTTGACATTTAAATTTATCACACAACTAGATGCGTAGCTATTAATAGGATTCTCCGTATCATGGCTACAATTCTATTATGTATACCTACAACAATCATAATAATATTCCCAAAATTTAGGCAAATGTTCGAAATTGTCCATGAAATTGTTGTTGTAGGTCATCCACCGCATCTTGTTTCTGTCTATACTCAATTCGAAATTATTTAGTTGAAGGGACTTATTTGAAATTTAGTGTATGGATACAGTTTGACTCATACCTTTCAATAATTAAATTAAATATTTAACAATCAATAGCTGAAGCGATAAACAATAACATGTTTTCTCAGAAGTCTCATCAGTAAATGGTTGGCTAGGTAGCTAGATCGTACCCACAACACAACTAAGTAGGGAATCTTATCTCAGAAAAAAACACAGTTTTCCCTATGACAATTAATATTGACGTAGGTACTAGGTATGGGTGGCATGTTATTACCGACACAGATTGCTCACAACACGATCGGAGCAATTTATTCTTGCCATGTTCATGCGTCAGGGCAATTATGTAACTTCGATGGGAAACTAAATTCGTTTCAGTTGATAGCTCCTGAATACAAGTACTATATCGTATTTTCATGGTTAAGGTCAATCATAGTATAAGTAGTTAATGGGGAGTTTGTCCATGTGCTCTTATATAGGGGATTTACGATGGTTGGAATTGGTCGGAAACAAAATGTTTTGCGGGTAGATGGAAATAATTAAGTAAATAATAATTGTGATTCTATTTTAGATGATCAATTAATAAGTTAAGCAATCACTATATTAAGTTAGAAGGGAAGAATTTTTAAACGAAGGAAAATACATCAGTGTCTAATAAAATTGTTCACTTAACTAACGATACCAGGTAATTTCAATTTAATTCAGCATTTTAAGATTCCGGAAACATTTCCCTGTTGCTAGGCAACTTGATCGTTACAACCGTATCCGGGTTATTAGTGACAACGGCACACAAAGTCTATAATAGAAGATAATCAGCCTTGCCGTAATCAGCCAAGAGGGTATTGTTGTGTTCGAACCAGTTCATTGATTGATACACGTCATGGACAAATGGGGACATTGCTAACGGGTATTTAATGATTTTATTGGAGGTAATAAAACAGTCTATTTGCACTTCTATCAAGTGACAAAGTTTTTAATTGATGAAACAAAAGTATTGTACTGATTAAAAAATTGGTTGCCTCTGATAGCATCTTGCGAAATGGTTTGTCCTACAACAACAATTCAACACTTAACAACAATTCGTCTTTTAAAAGGTTTTTGATTATGTTATGGAGCTTCAGTATTATCCAAATCAGTATCCAATGGTAAATTGTATCACAAAAAACCCCAGAACACGTCATGCTCAAGTCGTTTCATCAGCTCATTCTTCTAAATATTTCTCGCTTAAACACGTTTATCTTACGTGAATGTTTTGTTTGTTTTGTTTGAGTTGCGAATGGCCGATAAGTCCGCAAGTGTTGTGCTATTCAATTAATTATTGACAACGAATCTCGAAAAATGTCAAATGTTTAATTAACTTCAGCTAATTTAGTTTATTATCATGGTTTAATTATGTTGCATGTTTCCTCATACTATTGATGACGTGCGTATTCAGTTGACAATTATGTACCTAGTTATAATTGTATTTTTTCATGTCCTCGGTGAATTTCTCACTATTAGATAAGTACCTATTAGTTGTTCTGCCTTGATAAGCTATGGAAGTGTAGGCAGATGTACACCTTCTGTTGGTAGGTACCCACTCTTACAGAAGAAAACCCCTATGTTCAACCCCGGGGGATTGAACACTCGTTTCTAATGAACATTGACACACTATGCCATACAGATTGTGTATTTACTACTTTAAGTTTTTAGTTCATACACTTGGTTCTAGATATTTTTATAATATTAATTTTCCCTGTTATACTGCAATATTCATGACCATATCGTGCAAGTGAAACGAGTGTGTTGTGTGAAAACATTGTTAATAAAATATATTATAAAACCACAATGCCATTGTAATTTATAAACCAAAAATTTTACTTTGCTATTTCGTACTACCTAGAATTAAAGTCGACTTTCTGTTATGAAGGAGTTTAGCGTATAACAATAGGTAACTATGAACAGTAAACACATTTACATTTACTTACGACTTTCACTAGCACAAGTCTGATTTAAATGAAATATTAATTTAAAAAATAACACAAGATTATTATTTGTACAGAACTGCATTTTTCACTGACTAATTATGAAATATTGTTTAATTTCCACTCACGTTAATAATACCACAGTCACATTATTATTTAATTGTTATGTACTGTTTTCATTGGAAAATAAACTGGAAAAAATACTGATACGTAATCAGGATTTATTTTATCGCACTATCTTACCTACACAAACTACCTACCTTCATTAATTTTTATCGATCGCTTTTTATTTGCTAAATACTTAATACTTATCAATAAGAAAAACCGGGTTTTTTCGAAACAGTTGATGTATCAGCAAACAATTTGATTGATTTGTATTTCCGATACAAATAAAAAAGGCGTTACCCGAGTGTACATCACAACAGAACTAACTGAACAGAACATTTTCACTTTAAAATTGTAGTTCTTTTCACACTCTTTTTATGCTGCATTATTACGTATAATATAAAAAATCGAATATGTTAAATAACAATATCACTCACGTGCTTTTATGATCTGTTGTATATCGTTTCCCCCCGGCGCGGCAACCGCCAGAACCACGAGTGCGGAGCACACAATCAGCCGGCTTGAGAACATCGTGCAGTTTGGGTGCGTACGCGCAGCGACACACTTTATATACATCTTTACTTACTTCGGCCTCAGTAAGCAACTTGACGTATGTTATCATTAGTAACTTGATCGGTGACCACATGAAAAAATAGTTTTTTGTACTTTTAACGTAAAATAATAATAATTAATTTACGAACGATGGACTGGTCTGCACTAAGTTTAGGCATGAATCCATATAGGATGAGCTGAAAAGAATGGTTTGAGCCAAACATCATGTCCCTTCGACCATTGAGGAATTGAAGGCTGCGTTGTTAAAAGAGAGGAATGGTCCATAAAAAAAATATATAACAATGAAGAACCGACTGTAAAGGGCAAACCATATTTATGACGGTTTTTTTTTATAAAAAAAACCCTATAGCTACAACACATATTGGTAAATTCCCGTTTCCCTACATTTTTTTTTATTAAGTTAGCGTTCATTTAAAAAGTCTTGAATAAATGTTGTTGACTATGGCAATGTAATTAATATTATTCTGGCAAAATCCGAATGATTTTGCTCACTCGAAAGTTCCATCCCTTACAAGTCGTAGGGATATAAAGCTTTGGAATATGTGCTACGGGCTACGAAGGGTTACGCGTTACGGGCTACGGGTTACGAGGCTACGCGCTACGGGCGAAAGAGCTACGCATTTTTATGAATCATATTAGTTTTTTTGTTTTATGACAAACTTGCTTGATAAACAAAACAAAGTGTAGCACCAATTGAATTAAAGTGCTGCATGGAAAAAAAAAGCGATTTCATGGTCGATCCCATCGTAAAAGTTGTTCATTTTAACAAGTACTGTGATTTGTTAAACACAACGTGGGCAATACTTTAGGGTACACGCCCCTAAAGTATTGCCCACGTTTAACAAATCACCCGTTTCTTTTCTGCTGCAAATCAGTCTTCAAAATTAAACCTGAATCAAGTCAGTTTTAAAACCACACATACCAGTATATAACTAACAAATGGACAACGAATTAAAACAAGTTAGTAATTACTTGAAAATTTGCAAAGTTTATTTGGGTTTTTCTGTGCATTCATTGTTAGCGTTCTTACTCATAATGTAATCATCGCTGGTAAACCACTGTGTCCTCAAGTTACTTGTCATATCCCTATTTCCTGCTCAAACTGGCTGAAAGATGACTCCAGCAAAGAGTCGTGAATCAAATCCATTCCTAACATTCTGAATCACGAATTTTTGGGTTTTGGTGGTGAGAGGAATGAGTATATTCAACGGTTTTGTTAACATTTCCTTGAGTAACCGCTCTGTAGATGCGACACGAATCACACGGAGCTTGAATTAATAGCTAAATGCCTAAAAAACAGGCTTGTGAAAATTTCTCCAGGATAAAAAGGGTACGCTGTAAAAGTTGGAGACGTCTCAATGATCTTGCGAACCTTTAATTACAACTTTTGTCACCCGTTAAATAGTCGAAAAAATATCGAGCTGTGTGTGTGTGTGTGTTTGTAGTCTTGTTACCAAAAACACAATTAAGGAACCCGTAGAATGTGCCCAAACTTAAATAAAAATAAGTAATAAATTATCAATTTTATTGTATTTTCAGAAAATCGTAATAAAGTGCCTATTGATAATAAGGGATCGCAGACGTCAGCAGACTGACGAAAATCTTCACCTTGCCATTGTACACTTTGTGTGAATAGATAAAACTTAAACAGATGCGGGTATTATCCTTTTTTTTCATCACGCACTCAGTTATTTATATAGGTATGCAGGTAAATGATTTTTATTCCTTTGTTATGCAATGGTGTAGTTTTTATGTATTTTTTGAAGGGCAAAAGATATCTTTAAAAAGAATTTACTGTCTTACAGGTTTCGCGGGTGTATTCCCGTTGGCCCTACTGCCATGGCCCCACTGGTAGGGCCAACGGGAAAAATAAAAACCCTCGCTTCGTTGGCCTCACTTCCCTGTCCCACTGATGGGGTCAACGCGAAGTCTGTGATTTTATTCCCGCCGCTGACCCCACTGCCATACGCCTCGGACTTCATGAAATATCTTTCTTATTTCAGTAATTCAGAATTTCAAATAAATGAAAAGTTTATTTTAGAATAATAACTGGGTTTGTAGCTGTTGCAGAAAATCAATTGGTAGTAGAACATAAATAGAACATATCGATGTTTAATTAATGATTAGATTCAGAGTCAACACACATTGTGGTTAGTCCTACTATAAGCCATTGACATATATATTACTGCGTAAGGACTGGGTGGACCGCATGTTACAATGACGCCTCGAACGTGGTCCCAAAATGGTCTTCCCTATAGCGAACTAATCTAGAACGCGTTCGGCTGTCTTCGGGAGCGGTCGTAAATTTTACAAGCAAAAATGCCAAGTTGTGTCGTGAAGGGATGCGTGAACTACGACAAAAAGCACAATAAAATAAATGATAACATTTCCTATCACCGGTAAGTTAAAAAAAAATATTATATCAACTTCTAACATTATTTAAAACAATTTTCTTTCGTATTTGTCTCAACGTTTGGCAAAGACGACGCGAAGCCGCGTAAAAGTTAGACATAACTTTGCAGCGGCGCGCGTTTTAGCCGATGAAATGAAAAGATTTAATAATTCATATCATAAAATTAATTTTATATGTATAAAATAATTTTTATTGTTTATTACAAGCAAATTAAAATGTGTTTTTATGTACTTACTGGTAAAAATCTATAAGTACAGTGAAAATACGTATTTAATTTGCAGATTTCCTACTGATTCGGTGCGAAAAATACCCGCTCTTACAAGGTTACGTCTAGGGGCAGACCACGCCGATTGACATCGTAGTTCATAGTAGTTCTAATAGATGGCGTTAGTGTTTCTGTATGGCGACCGCATTCGGCGAACGTTCGGAAGACCGTATCTTTACTATTTAAATCAATGCTATAAGCACACTATTTCAATAATAAGGCTAATTAACAAACAGAAAAAAACAGTAGGTAACTACTGGAAATTCATAAATGTCATCTCATATTTTAAGTTATGGAATCAGGCATTCGTTATGTACTTTACGGAAATCCATGATATTAAATATAATTCAAAATATTTAGTGTTAAATTAAATATAAGTATTGTGCATAATTGGGCTTTATCTTTTTCGCGGAATCAGCACTGAAGATTTTGCACAACATTTAATATTTGATCGTATATTTACTTAGAAAAATCATCGCAATGTCATTACTTTTTAGGAGTAAACAACAATTCCGCCATGACGACTTGCATTATATAGTTCCGAGTCGGAATGTAAAAAAAAAGAAACCCCTGAAATTAGATAGTCTATGTATAAAAATACACTTTGAATTCTTGTGATTTTGTATAAACAAGATAGGTACTGTACAATTTATAAATCCTACGCAAACAAAAGTTCCACATATAGATTGCAATATTTGAAAATACCATAATTTACCGCAGAAAAACCCTCTTCTAAAGGTTAATCGCAATCATTTATACCACGTAGTTTCCGAGGCGTGAGAAAACTGGATTATTCACGTCAATTATAGGAAAATGCGCTAATTATTTTTGAAAACATATTGTTTCCTACTTCTGCCGTACTTACTTATTATTTCTCACGCATTGAGTTAATGCGGGTGAAATGTAACGAGCGGCTTTTTACGCCTCATTAATATTATCTGCATAGGACGTGAATGTGTTGTAACGTTATTAGTGTAAAGAAGACATTGATGGACTTGGACAAAGCATTTCAGTCTTCTCGAAAACGGGAACTAGCTAGCCATGGTGTGTGAGCGGAACTAAAAACTAGCTAGCCATGGTGTGTGAGCGGGACTAAAAACTAGCTAGCCATGGTGTGTGAGCGGAACTAAAAACTAGCTAGCCATGGTGTGTGAGCGGAACTAAAAACTAGCTAGCCATGGTGTGTGAGCGGAACTAAAAACTAGCTAGCCATGGTGTGTGAGCGGGACTAAAAACTAGCTAGCCATGGTGTGTGAGCGGAACTAAAAACTAGCTAGCCAAGGTGTGTGAGCGGGACTAAAAACTAGCTAGCCATGGTGTGTGAGCGGGACTAAAAACTAGCTAGCCATGGTGTGTGAGCGGAACTAAAAACTAGCTAGCCATGGTGTGTGAGCGGGACTAAAAACTAGCTAGCCATGGTGTGTTTCTAAGGAGGCTCCGTTTTCGCGTCGGAAGGGATTCCACCCCATAGACTTATACGAGTATAAGTATACATATATATATCAAATAATTTTTATATATCCAACACATCAGCTAAACCTTGTGACAAAAAACTACTTGGTGTATTCCCGCTGACCCTACTGGTTCGTCCCACTGGTGGGGTCAACGAGAAAAATCAAAACTGTCGTTTCGTTGACCCCACTAGCCTACCCTACTGGCGTGGTCAACGGGAAGTTTCAATTTAGGTAGCTCTTTTTAAACGTCAAAGCTGATTAGGTATCAACTAATTCGAGACTTGATCACATTCTAGAAACCGTATGTTGCGGCTTAACTAAGTGCGAGAAGCGGTACACCAATAGGAAGGTACAGTTTTAATGTTGAAAAAAAAAGACGTTGCTTCTAAATTTAAATAAACACTGGTAAATCCGGCTTTTTTGAAGGACCTCGTGGCTAAATAATAACAGCTGCTCGGATCAATCTTTAGGTTAAGCCGTGCCGGCCTAGGTTCGTTTGTGGATGGGTGACCACCATTACATACTGAGTTTCCTCCGTGCGGAATGCACGTTTAGCCATTGGTCCCGGCTGTCATTTGTAGATCTTTGACAGTCTTTACTGTGGCCTGAAAGTCTGATAACCAGTCTTACCAAGGTGAATCGTATTACCCAGGAGTAACTGGGTTGTGGAGGTCAGAGAGGCAGTCGCACCATGTAAAGTACTGGTATTCAGCTGCATCCAGTTGGACTGGAAACCGACCTGACTCAAAATAGTTGGGAAAAGTCTAATCAGATGATGAAAAAGCCGGCACTTAAGCAAATATTTTACAATACCTATGTCACAAAATATCTTCGTCGCATATGCAAAACCCAGTTAAAGTATTTCTTTCAATAAGTTGATTATTATTAATTAGTATTTAGTAAAAAAAACTACCATTTTTTTCATTAAACTGAATGATTCAAGGAAAACAGCTGCTGTTCATGTTATTTTCTGGTACCTATACTGGGTACCTGTCAACAAAACCGACATAGGTTGCTGGGGAAATACTAAGGCTACAGGCATCGATATGAGTAATTCAGTACCGAGAATGCCTTGAATTGAAAAGTAATCAAAGCGTCAGGTCATGGGTGAAACACCACTACTTGAATACATTAAGTTCTTTTTCATTACTCATACTCTGAAAGTAGGTCTGAAGTTGCCTGAGGAGCGGGTTGAAAGTAATACTTTTCAGCCCTAGGGAGAATCGTTTTCAACTGACAGCTGTCAAATTATTAAAAAAAATGGTTCATTTTTCTATTGAACCATGTTCCAACTTTCTATACAGCCACGATGTAAAATTGAAATAACATAAAGTTAAGTATTAATTAAAGAATATATATATTTTAAATATCTTTATTATAATTATGTTTCAACTATTTCTTTAAAATAACATAGATTTGGGAAAAATATTTACCATTTTTCGATGATGAAAATGAAAAATAGGTATTGGCTGAATAGCTGGCCGGCCACAGAAAAAAAAGCAAAATAGGTGGGAAAGCGGCAATAGGGTAGATGACACCATAAAACAATAATTCCAAGACACCTTTCTCTAAAAAAACATTTTATTTTGGGCCTGAAAACCCGATTTATTTTCAATTAATTGCCAAATTCGATTTTTAGTTGCTTTGAAATCAATAAATAGTCGAGTCATTGACTTGAATAAACAGTGACGTCACAGTAGGCTATTGCCATACAAAGTCTATTAGAGAACCGCGTTTTGACAGCTCTTAAAAAGTATCTCAATTGATTGGTGTGTCATCTACCCCATTCGAATTCCGATCTTCATTAGTTTTTTCGAGTTATATGTTTTTTTTTTACTTTCCTTGTATTCGTAATGAAAAGCACAGTGTTTACCTCGGGTTAAAGACTTATTTAGTCCCTCGAACTATTAGCGCCCTCGCTTCGCTCGGGCACCAAACCCCGTCTCGGGACTAAATAAGTTACTTTCACCCCTAGGGTAACAATGTACTATTTCATTACTCATACTCTGAAAGTAGGTCTGAAGTTGCCTGAGGAGCGGGTTGAAAGTAATACTTTTCAGCCCTAGGGAGAATCGTTTTCAACTGACAGCTGTCAAATTATTAAAAAAAAATGGTTCATTTTTCTATTGAACCATGTTCCAACTTTCTATACAGCCACGATGTAAAATTGAAATGACATAAAGTTAAGTATTAATTAAAGAATATATATATTTCAAATATCTTTATTATAATTAAGTTTCAACTATTTCTTTAAAATAACATAGATTTGGGAAAAATATTTACCATTTTTCGATGATGAAAATGAAAAATAGGTATTGGCTGAATAGCTGGCCGACCACAGAAAAAAAAAGCAAAATAGGTGGGAAAGCGGCAATAGGGTAGATGACACCATAAAACAATAATTCCAAGACACCTTTCTCTAAAAAAACACTTTATTTTGGACCTGAAAACCCGATTTATTTTCAATTAATTGCCAAATTCGATTTTTAGTTGCTTTGAAATCAATAAATAGTCGAGTCATTGAGTTGAATAAACAGTGACGTCACAGTAGGCTATTGCCATACAAAGTCACAAAGTCTATTAGAGAACCGCGTTTTGACAGCTCTTAAAAAGTATCTCAATTGATTGGTGTGTCATCTACCCCATTCGAATTCCGATCTTCATTAGTTTTTTCGAGTTGTATGTTTTTTTTTTTTACTTTCCTTGTATTCGTAATGAAAAGCACAGTGTTTACCTCGGGTTAAAGACTTATTTAGTCCCTCGAACAATTAGCGCCCTCGCTTCGCTCGGGCACCAAACCCCGTCTCGGGACTAAATAAGTTACTTTCACCCCTAGGGTAACAATGTACTATTGAATATTCAAATTGTGTTTACAAATAGATTAACATAGATAAACATAATTATTTAAAACTAGTAGTTACTTTTATACACAAATTAACATTTATTTGTGTTCTGAATTCAAAAGTATGAAATAAATCTATTTTTTATATTAGGCTGTTTAACGGCTTCATACCATTGCCTCTCTTTCAACCTGGCGAGACCAAAGCGGGAAAAAAAAAGAAAATTTAAATCATAGTTTCTTAGTTCGGGACAAAAATATTATTCGTTATTTTGTTTTATTTCTTCAAAAGTGTATTGAAAAACGTCGTTTGATACACGTGGACATTTGTTATTGCAATTCTCGGCTCAAAAACACCCTCGCCTACGGCTCGGGTGTTCTAATTCCGCCTCGATTGCAATAACAAACTTTCTCCACTTGTATCAAAATGTAGTACATTTTTTTCTAACTTTATTTGAAGTCTATCAATACAGGGTCTGTGTGTGTCACCGCGTTGTTCTTCTTAGCTCCGCGACGTATTTTGATGCGGTTTTGAACATCATTTACATAGTGAATGTATTAAAAAAAAACTCACAAAATGTATATATAATGTATTATTATTAGTGGTGGGCCAACTATGACTTTGGCCGAATAGCTGACTGGCCGACTAATCGGTTACAAAAAGGCCGAACTAAGCGGCCGATTTGTCGGCCAACCCGATCATTGTTTCGGGTGGAGTTCAGTGAGCATTGACAACAGGTACATATGAGTCGCTCGCATTGAGTAGGTACATCATATAATGCATTTGCACTCGTCCGCAGCCACCGTGTGGTCACTCAATTTCTAAATATATGTTTCTGTTAAAAGTTACATTCTATTTTTAGATTTAAGCTCTATTGACCATCAAAGAAAGAACTTCAATTCCTAGATTATATAACAAACTGTACGTAGTGCTATAATAAAAGTGTATAAATATAAAGGTTATAATTTCAATTCAATGACTCAAGCGGATAGTCGGTTCTGCTGACTAGTCGCCGACTACAAATATGGCTGGACATAAATAAATTTGCAAATCTTGTTGTTGTATGTTCACTCATTTTTGTAGAATAGGTAGAATGAATATCGTGAAATGTATAAAGGACGAGTGAATATTGGACTTGAGGAAAATGGCTTGTTTAATTAGAGAGGGTTTCCCAAATTTAATCTTTAACACGTTGACATTTCCCCATCATTAGTATAAATAGGTACCTACCCTACCCACTGCCTACCTCTTCTGGTACAGGGTATGTCTATTAAAACACATAGCTGAATTCAAATAAACTTTAATAATCTCTTCAACGTCTACAGCTTGAGAATTTTGATCAATAATCGTCAATTACTATGAATAATTCCAAGATAAGTGCAAATACGCGTAACATCGGTTGTCACAAAGTAACCTCGTAAACAATCATAATATTATGTTATGTAGTATTAAATACTGTCATATTGCTCATCATTATCACCTACAGACGATAACTCTTACAAATTAACGTGAGATTATTTTCCTCTTAAATGTCTACAAAATCAGGAATGTCCAACATCTTCAAATTACAAAATAATTTAAATTAACTTAATTACAAGTGTGATAAATTATTGCGTTTAAATTTACTAAATTATTCATAATAAATAAGTCAGGGTGACGAGTGGCCACTCGTAGCTTTGGATGTAAAGCTTCTCATCATTCACCAATCGACACAATCAACTGGAAAGCTATGTGCTCAACTATGGCCGACTGCCCCTCCTCGGCACAGCCGTGTCTTTACTCATAGTGTATACTTACCTAATTAATTCTTACACAGTTTACAAGGGCGACTTAAGTCTCGACTCGCCGACCTAAATAACTATAAGTATATAAAACGTGATTCCAGTACTTTATATATTCCGTGTAAATAATTGATATTTAGGCAAGTAAACAGTTACAAATAATAATATTCCTAATATTAACATCTCAAATATTCAACAAACTAATTTGACCGCTAAGACAAAATAACATCTGTACAATCAATTCAATTCGTTTCGAAATATTAGTGAAGTCTTTATTATTTATTCTTTTGACGTTATTTATTTTACAGAAAAATAAACTTTTGTGATATTGTTAATATGTGCCTAGATCAAAAACGGTATTATAAAAATATAACATAAAATACTGAGTTTATATTGTTGATAAACTGTGGCAGGGAACGTGTGTGTCGAGGATGCGCGTACGCAGGCGACGACGCACTGTTCGGATACGCCCGGGAGACATCGGAGCGTCTCATCGACAACCACTAGTAAAAAACCTCAAGTACACTTCGTTTGTTCTAAAACACTACTTCGTTTAATAAATAATTAATTAAAAACAATAGAACTTTGACAAAAGTAGATTAAAGCCATCAAAAAGATGCGTTAAAAATGTTCATCAACAATTCATTGTGTAAAATTGTATGCAAATTCAATCGTTCCATATTAAATGTTTATTCGACTACTTTTGTCAAATTTCATAACGATTGTCTTCTATTTATTGCTCGTAAACTACCTACCTACTGTCGCTACATTGCTCTAGTTGTTATTAAACTATCAAACTGACTAAGAGAGGTCGTGAACAAGAGAATTAGGATCTCAAGTTCACGCGATGCCTTTGTATACAAGCAGCAAAGCACACAACACCGAGAATATAAAAATATACCAAAGATTGGTCACTGATAGTAATAGTTACATTAACAATACAACTAAATAAACAACATTAGAAAAAAAGAGATAGAAAATTGATAGTAGAAACAAATATTGAAGGTAGTGTCATACTGAGATGTGCTGTATCGTCTTCGACCTTGCTGTTATATTACGTCAATTAATTAGCATTCTTAAACAAGGATACTTCTTGTTTTAAATTGACTATATTGTTGAAACTGATTGAGATTCGCTATCTTTCAAGGTGATAGGTTAAATAAAAGTGATGTTCCTATTAAGAATCATTCCAGTGTTGATTTATTTTAACGTGGCTATTAATGCTGAGTCTAGTTATTGTTTATGATAATGATATAAGCAACTGTATTTGTAAGGATGCTGTTCATTATTTATGATAGCTTTTATGATTTTATAGTCCGTGGAGTCATATTTCAGTAAAATAATTCATTGTTTCGATAACAACGTTGTCAAAGAATACGTGAATATAATTTGTTAAGTACAAAGTAACGGAGAGAGGTACACAATTGTGTATTTTTAAGAGGCGATGGATGCGTAGTTCATACAATCGTAATACCAAAATAATTTGTAAATCAAACATTTCTTAAGGTAGTGAGTATATATTTCGATTGGAAAACAGAATATCAAGGTTCCCAAATATAGTATATTTTGAATGGGCACTGATTTAAACAAGAGCTATGAGAAAAATATTTTTTCTATAGACATTTTAAATTCCTCTCGTCTTTATATCATTGTCCTTTTAAAAAATATATTTGGGAACAAAGATATTCTGTAATCCAATCGAAATAAATACACACTACCTTAAGAATATGTTTGATTTACAAATTATTTTAGTATTACGTTTATATGAACTATACGCATGCTACGCCGGCCCTTTAACTCTGGCCATTTCCCTAATTGATTGTTTTATTTGGCTAACTTTAAACGTTAAAACACGCTTCCCAAGACATATATTTCCAATCTTCTTATAATATCAACATTGTCTTCCAGTAGTGGCTTCTTCTCAGGCTTCTTCATTACAACGAAGTTAAAACCTGGATTTTTCTAAATTGATATGTTTAACAAATAAATTGACAAAATCTTTGAAATATTTACCTACATAAATTAAATATAACGAGAAGCGAATGTAAACATTTTGCTTTTTCTCGACAAATATTTCAAATAGGTACCTATTATCAGTTGTCTATTAACATTTTTATTAATTAAAATTTGACTACAATTTTGTCCTAAACTCCACTATATCTTGACCACATTTTGGCAAAGATTTACCGCACAACAGTATCTTGAGATTTAAAGTTTTAAGGACGTAAGGAAGATATTGCATAGTTTGTAGATATTATATAAATAGGAATGTAGTTAGAAATATAAAACAGAAGTTACTGAAGTTTAGATTGAAGGAACGGTGTGAGGTAAGGGCAGCTAAGAGTGGATTGCATTTGAAGTGCAGTTCAAAACAAATGATTCGCAAACGAAGAGCGACTAGATTGAGTGGTTCAAGGCAAAACACTTGAGCCAACAAATAATTTTGTGTAAATAAAACCGCTGGGGAAATATAAGTAATCATCGTGATTAATTACTATTATTAGGAAATTGAAGACGCTACAAATAAATGCCACTCCCAGCTGACCTCTGCTGATATCTCATCTACCTCTTAGTAGATTCCATATCCATCGCGAATTCAAAAGCGATTATGCAAATCCAACTCCTTAATATCTAATCTATAAAAACGTGTGTAATAAATCCAATATAATAATTTAACTATTCTTATAAGCTTACTAAGATTTGAAGTGTTCGTTTCGTTAAAAATAACTGCTATTACGTTCGATAACTTATCGCACTAATTATTATAACTATTAATAACTGATCTAGTGTAGTTAACTAGTTATTGTTAAATGGCTTTTCGTCCATTTTGTGGTACATTAGCGGGTTGCTCTTTATCTCCGATCATAATGACTACTCGTAGTCATTTAATACTATCATGTGTAGGCCGCGATATTGTCTAATAACGAATTTAAATTTTAAACAGTATCGGTTACCTGTTTTCCGCCATCATGTAAAACGGTCGTTTGTTTTTTTTTTAAATTATTTTTATAGGTACCATTTTATTTCCCCTGCTGGGTGGAGCCTATCAAATATTTTCACACAATTTTCTTGGGCCTAAATTAGCCTTTGCGTTGGACGTCCAGCAGGCCTATTACGTATCTCTTTTGACAGCTCGAAATACTCAGTGTCCATCAATTAACTGTCAAAAGGTTAGTTTCGTATTATGTATGACCAGTCGCGATCAAATATGACGTCATCGGTGCCCATCGTGGCTGATAGTCACCGTAACTCATTTTGACAGACGCTTTCGTATCGATTTATTTATTATTGCGATTAAGATAGTGCGTATATGCGCGTAAGCATAGTGGACATCAAATTGATGACAACTTAGTTTGAAGTGGCTTTCGTGAAAGACGTTACACCGTACCCGGGATGTTAGTCACCGTAAAGTGATATCCACTCTGTCGTACGTAATACCAATATTTTGACATTCTCGGTTGTCATCAAAGTTCGGTGTATAACCGAAGCTTGGTAGTCACTGGAGATCAAAAATATACTTAATAGCCCTATAGGTCATTCTTCTTGAGCCGGCCTCGGCAGCGCCACCCATCCTCAGCCTCACTATTGCATTGGGACCTTTACCTAGTGGTCATTATGCATGTGGCTCACGTGACCCATCCGATCCCGAACCTAGGCCTACTGATCTGTTATTTTTTTATCTAAAGAACATATATATTTCAATGTTTCACGTCATGCATGCACTAAGTAGGTAGTAGTAAGTAGTATTAAAATGTGAATACCTACGGCAAAACTGGTTTATGCAACAGGTTAAGCATTTTTTGCTGTTGTTTGTTTGTTTGTTTAAACTGCTTTAATTTCACATGAGTATTTTATCAATATTTGACCGTCTTACAAAATGGTAGGAATAGTAACATTTGAGTAGAAGTTAGTTTGAACATTCGACATTGATTACAAGCGCTGTCAACTATAACAAATTGTATGTAGTACAAGGTCCCTCCATGAATGGCTCACACCGTGGTTGTTATTGACATGAAAATATTATTAATAAGGTCTACTTGTGGACTTTGTAGCTATTCGGATGTGACACACGTTTATCGCACCATACGTAATTATTTTGTATAGTTAACACCACTTTGAAAAATTACTTTTACTGGAATAACATGTCCATTAGATCCTTTCATGAGTTAACTGTTGTTAGTCGTACATGACTGTGTGTGAGCATCCATCCATATAGCAGGTATAGATATGTCAGCCGCACGTATGTGGAACTTATGCGCCGGCGCAACGTGAACGCGCTACATACTAAGTTATTGACTAAGCTACAGCCATTTCCATAAGACCAAATGATAACTATATTATTAGGAAGAATTCTTGCACATCTTTATTTGGCATCTAATCATTTTGTCAGATGTCCAAGTTTCTAAAACTACCTACGTGCTTCTGAAAACAGAATTTTCCCTTTTGGAAAATAATGCATTATTTCACGAAGACATTTCTGGAGGATTACTTACGATATCTTTATATCCAACTTTAACTCGAGAGTTCGGAAGACTGACCGTTATCCAACTAAGACTGTCGTCATTGTGTATACGAGTATGTCGCAGCAAATTCGTATAACACGCACGCCGTATTACATAATGGCGCGCCGGTTTGTAAAACGTCGCCGTTATGTAATGCAGCGTCCTCACGTTCAGCCGGATTGTGGTGGCGATACGTTCGACAAAGCTGCGTCCTACGTTTTGTCAACAAGAAGAAACGACCGAATAAAATACTGAAAATTCCGAAAATAAGGCGTAGTCAACGTAGCCCCGCTACGCGGGGCTCCTATTTCTGTCTACGGGGTTCAAAGTAACCTAACCAAACCTAACGTCGTGTGCCTAAGTACCGAGCTCGCTTCGCTCGCTTTCAATGCGGCGTATCGACGATGCGCCCGTTTGTATTTGGGCGACACGTTCACGCCGCTTTGACGAACGCGAAGTGCTCATTCAAGGCGTACTTTATTTCAGCCGAATTGTAACCCGCCTGAACGTGAAGACGCCGATTACATAACAGCGACGTTTTGCACTCCGGCGCGCCTTCATGTAATATGGCGTGTTCTATGATATGCCTGCGACATATACGTAACAACTGATTAAGACTTCCTAATGATTTGTTTCGAGCCAAGTTGCGGTAAGTTGAAACAAAATTTTATTCGCTTTAGGCGTTTTGTTCATTCAAAGCTACAATCGACTACATTCAGTACTTAATCATAGAAAAAGATTATTATTATTTAAAAGCTTGCGAAATTTACGTTTAAGTTTTATTCAACTCTGTACAACATAAAAAAATAAACAAAATAATACTTGTAACAATTTTATAAAAGGTTTTTCAATCATAAAAAAGTCATCGCATATAAATCCTGTTTTCACTTCGATTAGCGTGAGTCAGGAGTACTATGCTATGTAAGTCTCATGTTGATGTAGGTTGGTATTTACGTTGATCGTTCGTGTTTTGATTGCTGTTATTTGTGACACGCAACTCTGTTTTCCTTCCACTTGCAACAATAAAAGTGAAAACGGTCTTATAAAAAAATTCTTTGACTATTCATTGCATAGTCCACTCGTTTGGTCTTACGGTTGTACAATGATAGCTGCCAAGTCCAACAGCGACGTTAGGAAGCCTTAACATAGCGTGCGTGAGTTCAGTAGAAGTGAGTAAAGTTGAGTAGTCGGAGGCCATGAGCAGACGCGGCGGGGAGCGCGCGGGCGCGCGGGGCGGCGGGCGCGCGGCGTCAGAGGGTGCGCAGGGGCGCGCGGCAGTCCACGCGCGACATCCACTCTATGTCGCGCGTTGTCACCTGCAAACAGAGAACATCACACATAATTAGCAGGTAAAGAAAAACGTATCAGTAAAGACTGACCATACCATTTTGAGATTTTCCGACGTTTCATCACCACCCAACTGTAAATCAACGTGACTTTTCTCCCCTTTGACCAATTTAAAAAAGGACGCCTCAACCAGGTGCAGCAAACATGGGTGTTCTTATTGAACATAAGAGCTCTATCTGTGCTGGGCGATGAAGGAACATGGATGGGTTTTAGTCAGTAAAAGTCTGACACTCCCTCCTGCTCCGCCCAGAGGGGTAGGAGTCATTTGATGATTTCACACCCGAAAAAAAAAGGTCTATCTGTGCTCACCTGGTGCATGGAGTACACTGCGAGCACGACGAGCACGTGCATGATGTTGTGCGAGTTGAGGCAGCGGTCCACTGTGCCCGGGAACCACTTCTCCGGTATATGCATGGCGCCGATCACACCGCCGCCCAGGGATACTGCATCCTGGAACATTGAAAAAGCCGTATTTTAGTAAAAAGAACTTATGTTGCAACTTTTCTTTATTCGACTCTCAAACTATATAAGAATACTGGGTTGTGGACCTTGTTGAGATCAGATAGATATCATGATGAGATCCGGTTAGACTGGAAGCCGACTCCAACATAGTTGGAAAAGGCAGGGCAGACGTTGATGATCATGTTGAAAGTAGGCTAATAAGAATAGTCTACAACGCGGTAAATCTGTCATGCCAGTCAGAAGGTATTATACCTACCTAAGGTTTTAGGTGTTGTAAGGTTGGTACGTGGTTTATTTGTATATTCCACCTACTGACCGCAGGTAGAAAATTCTTTGAAAATTTGATGTCACCAATATTTCTAGCAAATAATAACAGGCTATTTCTAAGCCTTCCTTGAATAGCTATACCTACTCACTCACAAATAGTAGGATAACGAACGAAGTTGTAAGTGTACCAGTGGCGAAGGATCCATACAACTCGATTCCTACCGGATACCCTTTGAAAAATAGCACAGTCAGTATTCTATAGACAAATAATATAATCACATTAAATATGTACTCCGGCTTAGCTCGTACAAAAATTGACCCTTCGCTAGTGACGTGTTCTATTGAATGAGCCACCGACAGAAACAGCACAGTTACCTACATGCTTCGAGTTTTTCGGTGCTCGGTAACTACGTTAAGGAAAACTTATTGACAAATGGCAATGGCTATAGATAGAGAGTAAACCATACTTTTTGTTTTTATTTCTTTATGTGTGCTTTGTGTCGTAACTATAAAGGGTGTAAAACACCTCTTAACAAAGCCGAAAGGCACTTCTCCCCGTCATTGCGATCATTTTTTTGCTCTACACCATACCTGGGAACCTTCTAGTTACGGAGATATTGGGAGTCAAAGTTTATTTATTTATTTATTTAAAGTTCAAAGTTCCAATGTTTTGACAAGTTTTTTTTAAATACATGTTTTTAATTTAAGATTTTTACTTTAAACACCTCCACGACCTCCATACTATTCAATCCATCCATCAGCACAATGTTTTGAGTGCGTTCAATTGAGTTCTACCACAAAACATGATTTTACATCCCAAAAAAAAGTCGTAACCCAGCAATAATTTTTGCGTAAAGTTATTTAGTTTGATGTACACAATGCTTGGTTGCCGGCTTCGTGATGAGGTGGTTTATACACCCTGTATAAGTAAACGATGAACAGAAATAGACCACGGTCACATCGCATCACGGCTCTAAGAAATCCTTTATTATAAAAGTACAGAAATGAATATTAACTACCTTGCTATTTTAAAAGTATTTATAACTAGCTGACGTCCCGCGGTTTCACCCGCGTAGTTCCCGTTCCCGTGGTAGTACGGAAATATAGCCTATAGCAATCACGAATAATGTAGCTTTCTACCAGTGAAACAATTTTTAAAATTGGTTCATTACTTCCGGAGATTACCCCCTACATACAAACTTACAAACAAATGTTACCTCTTTATAATATTAGTATAGATTAAACAAACGGTACGTTTATGTTGGTCTATTGGGACAAGCCCGGCTCGAGGTTTTTCTATCAGCAATTTCTCAGTAGCAGCCACGGAGTATGGATTTGTGCTCGATTAATGGCAATAGGCTTACCTATCAGGCTTGCTCCTTATAACATGTGACACAAACATAACTGGCGAAATGTGGGCTTACTATAAGTTACACCTCTGCCTAACCCTTCGGGGATACCAGGTGTGATGTACATATGTACGTAGACCTAGAGTACTACATTCTTAGAAAATATTCTGAATCAGGGTAGACTATGCAGTAGATACTACCTATTCTTTAAGGAAATAATGGAATTTTGTACCCTAATTTTAAACCTCGTCACCATAGAGGCCGCACTTCACTTCACTTTCACTATCCTATGCAATAAACTCACGTTTTTCCACGTGCGGGTAGGCTTTAAATCTAGAAAGCCATCCGTCCGCTACAATCCTTCCATCGTTTTATCCTTTCGCCTTTTCCAGAATATCCACAGGCTTTCGTAAGCGAATTGAACTCTCAATGTAGCCTGTAACTCATATTGTTTGCTATTGGGTACAGAAGAAACAATTTCTAACTTCAAACACTGTTTTAAGCTTTCACGGTTTTTAAAACTAAACTTATATTGTCACTCCAGTCAACCCGCGATCATGGCCGCTTGCAACAGCGTCGAAATATCGGGAGCTCGGAATCTACACTGCTGGAACTTATATTGTCGCTTACGGGATAGCGTCATCATTTTTCATCATTTCAGCCGAAAGACGTCCACTGCTGGACATAGGCCTCCCCCAAGTGTCGCCACATTGACCGGTCCCGCGCGACTCGCATCCAGCGGATTCCCGCAACCTTCACCAGGTCATCAGTCCACCTAGTGGGAGGCCTTCCAACGCAACGTCTTCCGGTTCGCGGTCGCCACTCCAGAACTTTTCGGCCCCATCGGCCATCCGTTCTGCGAGCAATGTGCCCTGCCCACTGCCACTTAAGTTTGGCAATTCTTCGGGCTACGTCGGTAACCTTGGTTCTCTTGCGGATGTCTTCATTTCTGATTCGATCGCGCAAGGAAACTCCGAGCATAGCCCTCTCCATTGCCCTTTGGGTGACTTTAAGCCTTCTGATGAGGCCCATTGTGAGCGACCACGTTTCGGTCCCGTATGTAATCACTGGCAACACACACTGGTCATAGACTTTCGTCTTGAGACACTGCGGTAAGTTGGACGAGAAGATACCGCGCAACTTCCCGAACGCTGCCCAGCCTAGTCGGATTCGACGATTGACCTCTTTCTCGAAGTTAGGCCTACCTAACTGGACCGTTTGTCCTAGGTACACATAATCGTCTACAACTTCGAGTGTGGAGTCTCCGATCTTGATAGGAGTGGGTGTGACATGGGCATTCAACATGACCTTGGTTTTGTCCATGTTCATTTTAAGACCCACTCTTCCGGAAGCTCCACTGAGGTCATCGAGCATTGTACTGAGGTCCTCCATGGTCTCAGCCATGACCACTATATCGTCGGCAAACCGAAGGTGAGTGATGTACTCGCCATTGACGTTGATGCCTAGCCCTCTCCAGTCCAGAACCTTGAAGACATCCTCCAGTGCAGCGGTGAACAGTTTTGGAGAAATGACGTCTCCCTGTCTCACACCTCGCTGCAGGAGGATAGGTTCCGAGGCTTGGTCCTGAAGTCGGACTGACATGGTGGCATTTTTGTACAAACACTTCAACACCTCGATGTACCGATAGTCGATTTGGCACCGTTGGAGAGACTGCAGTACAGCCCAGGTCTCGATCGAATCGAAGGCTTTCTCGTAGTCCACAAACGCTAAACAGAGGGGCAGGTTATACTCTTCGGTCTTCTGTATAACTTGCCGCAGCGTATGTATGTGGTCCACGGTGCTAAAGCCTTTTCGGAAACCGGCTTGTTCGGGTGGCTGGAAATCGTCAAACCTGCGCGCGAGACGATTCGTGATGACTCTAGAAAACAACTTGTAGACATGGCTTAGAAGTGAGATGGGCCTATAATTCTTCAACCGGGCATTGTCACCCTTCTTGAAGAAGAGTACCACCACACCCCTGCACCATGCCTGTGGCGTTTTTCCCTCAAGTATGACGGAATTAAACAGCTTCTGAAGGGCCTTAAGTACCGGTTTTCCACCCGCCTTCAGGAGTTCGGCCGTAATTCCGTCATCACCCGGTGCCTTGTTGTTTTTGAGCTGCTTCAGAGCCATCCTAATCTCGTACAGGCTGACGTCCGGGATGTCTTCGGTATAGTGTCGGGTCAGTCTAGCTCTTGGGTCGTTTGCTAGATCTACGACGGGTTTACTGGTTGACGTGTACAACTGTCCATAGAAGCTCTCGATCTCCCTCAGAAGCTCCGGTTTGGCGGATAAGATCCTACCATCGTCGGTCTTCAGTTTCGTGAGCTGGCTCTGCCCAATAGCCAGATCTCTTGCAAATACCTTGGAGCCTTTATTCCGTTCAATCGCGTCTTTAATACGCTCGGTATTAAAGCGGCGGAGGTCGCTCTTCAAGGATTTAGAGATCCGTCTATTGAGCTGCCGGTATTTGCACGCCTCGTCTGAAGACTGCAGGATCATCTCACGCCGCTCCTTCATGAGCTTGAGAGTGTGATCGGAGAGTCTCTTGTTCTGATGTGTACGACGTGCCTTGAAGAACTTAGACCCGGTCGTATGGACAGTTTCCACGAACCCATCGTTGTATTCGTCCACTGAGCTTCCTAGGCACTCGAAACGGTTCTGGAGTTCAAGCTGAAAGCTCTCGGGGTTTGGGATTTGGATCTGTGCTGGACGGAGCGTAGACTTCATCAGTCGAGACCTTTCAAGCTTAATATTGATGTTCAATGTGCCTCTTACCATGCGGTGATCGCTCCCGGTTTTCACCGAATTGATCACCGAGACATCATTGAACATTTGCTTCTTGGTTGACATGATGAAGTCAATCTCATTTCTAGTTGCACCATCGGGGCTTTGCCAGGTCCACTTCCTGTGCTCACGCTTTTTGAAGAAGGAGTTCATCATATAGAGGCCCTCCTTCTCCATAAAACTAGCCAGTTGGTGACCCCGGCGATTCCGATGTCCAACTCCAAATTGCCCCACCTGCAGCTCATCCCCGTCTCGTTTGCCCAGTTTCGCGTTGAAGTCCCCCATGACAACGGTGAAGTAAGTTTTGGAACCATGCATGGCTTTAGAAATATCCTCATACATGGTCTCCACTTCGTCGTCGGGGTGTGCCGAGGTCGGGGCGTAGACCTGTATGACCTTCAGCGAATATCTGGAGGATATTCTGAGTATAAGGTACGCCACCCTGGTCGACACACTCTCGATCTTCACCACGTTGTTCACAAGGGACTTGTGGACGATAAACCCAACACCACCTTGGGATTGCCGGTCACTCTCACGGAAATAGAGCAGGTTGCCGGATTTCAGGATTATCGTGTCCTCCCCCTCTCTTCGGACTTCAGACAATCCCACAATACTCCATCGCAGCCTGCTCAATTCCTCTTCGAGTTCCGCTATCTTCTCGTCGGTCCGGAGTGTGCGTGCGTTATACGTTGCCAGGTCCAGTCGTTGGTATTGGCAGCCGGATCCCATCCGGGGATTCTTCGCACCCCTTGCCACGCCGTAACCTCGACCGCTGCCGTAGTTGAGGGTAGACGGGCTGCCGGGCACTAGGGGCCATTTTCTTAATGCGGTATTCATAATGGGGGGGTTTTGCCATAATCGCCACGCTTGGCGAGCGGGTTGGCGATCGCAGTACAGTTCTTCCAAAAGACACAGAGAGCGCTGCTGCCCATTCTCTGGTAGTCCCTTAGTCGCCTCTTACGACACCCACGGGAAGATATGGGATGGTGCTATTCTTTACGTCCGACACCATACGGAACACCATACGGGATAGCGTAAGTGACAATATAAGTTTAATTTTATTTATAACACATTTGCTCGTAAAGGGTCTCTTATTTCACCCATTTCAATATCGTAATGTATCTCATTACGTACTTGTGCAGTAATGTAAATGCTCCGTCTAAAACGAACGGTACTTTTTTAAATCTTAGCAAAGAGTTTTTATGTCAGAAAAGTGGTCAACATTTTATGAATAAAATTAAATGTGGGAGATGAAATGTAATAAATAAACATTTAATTCTTTAATTTCATTAATTTTGACAATAAATTACAACCATTTTTCTGTAACAAAAACACAAAAATATTAATTTACTTTATTAGTAATACTGGCTGTTTTTTGTGTCTTTGCCTTAAAAAAAAGCGCTGATGCGCGCGCATCGCTAATTTGTGAACAAGTAAAAGATTTATTCGTTTAAGAAAGTCCGAGTTTTATTTATTTCCTCGCAAATATGTTATAAAACGTCGTATGACATGCGTGCGCTTTGATAATTACAGCCTCTGCTTTATTACAGCCCTCGCCTACGGCTCGTGCTAGCAATATCGCCTCAGCTGTAATTCTCAACTTACCGCACTTATATCATAATGTACTATTAAATCATCATTCTCCTGCCTTATACTAATTTATTTTGTGGTCGGCGCAGCATATCTTCTACTTGCATACTTCTCTATTACTCGCCATCGAAGTCACCTCCTTTCTAGCCTTACTTTTTCTTAAAAAATAATTTAATAGCATGTTAAAAATATTAGCCAGTCGGCAAGGTTGCACAGTTGACTGCCCCGCAGAACCGGGCGTATGTTATTACGGCCCAGAAGTAAACAAACCACAACTTTGATCTAACATAACTCAATTAATATTAGTTAGCAGGGAGCAGGAGTACGTTAATTGTGCATCTTCATAACTGAAGCCCTATTGAAGGCCTGCGGGCCGGCGGAGGGGGTGGCGGTCTCATTTGAACCTAACGAGCTATGTAATCGCTTTACGCACTCCGATCCAATTACTAGCGACCTGTCATCATAAGGGACTGTTTTGTGGATATTATTTATGGTGAATTAGTAACCAACGTTATGATTACGGCGAGCAGCGGTGGCCCAGTGGTGGCGGCCCCGACTTACGAACAGTAAGTCGTGGGTTCGAACCCAGACAGGCGCATTACTTTGTGTAATTTATTTCATACCACTGCTCTCAAAACGGCGAAGGAAAACATCGTGAGGAAACGGACATGTCCTAGAACCAAAAATACCATGTGACATCTACCAATCCGCACTGGGCCCGCGTGGTGGACTAAAGCCCATTTCCTCTCATAGAGAGGCCTGTGCCCAGCAGTGGGAACATTAATAGGCTGATGATGATGATGTTATGATAGTTTTGTATGGACATACACGAATAGTATTTCGCGCTTTTAATCGGTATAGTGAATGAAGAGCAAAGACTATGTTGTGTAGTTTTATAAGACTCTATTAAACTATACTTATTATGACAGAAGATATACCAAATGTTTGGGTATAAAGGTACTTTAATAAGTACGGAAAGTGAGATTGCTAAGGTTTTTTTTTAAATAAATTAAATAGGTCATGCTAGGTGGGTTAGTCAATTGAATCTTCCATCTATGAAACCAATTTTTCGTGTAGGTTCAAAAACCAGTGTTTAGGATACAAGAGATCGTTTGGCACAATCCGCATGTTCACTATAAACCTCATACGGCGACAATTCGCTTCCACTACAACCCAGCCTTCATGTTATGGATTATGGAACTGGCCGAGCGCCAGATAGCGTAATGACCGAGCCAGCGACTGGCAGGCAGGCTTACGATTAATCTCAGAAAATAAGAAAACAAAAGCTAGACTTTTGAATCCAATGGGGATGGCAACTGTGTAACTAATGGCGCTAGCATCACTTGTACCAAACATCGTCATTGGTTGAAAATCTGTCAATGTCATTTTATATTCCAAAATAGTTTGACCTCATTGGTCAGATTGGGTCTAAGCTACGGACGCGCCATCTACAATTAGCTTTGACCAGCCTTCCCCATTGTAGAATCCGGTAGCACTAGGTCGATTTTTGAACCTAAGTTACCTTTATTGCTGAGTGAATCGGGTAAAAGTTTTAAAGCACCACAAAGGTAACACAGGTATGTACTTGCGTAGGTGTAAAATTATACTTAGGCTAACGGTGTGTTGCACGAAACCACCATTAGTTTATCGGAGACTTTAAATTGATGCTGTCACTTTCTTTTTGATACAAAATGTAAGGTTTGGCATGAATTTAAATTCTCCGTTAAACTAATGTTGGTTTCGTGCACCTCAACATTTGACTGTTTAATTATACTAATGTCTATGATTCGGTAAGTTTTGTTAAACAATGTTCTGGGCACGGGTCGATATTCTTATCGATGTTCCGACCATATTTTACGACAACATCAATATTATTGACAGGCTTGTTCCACCCACTGCCCCCTGTTCAGAGCTGTAAGCAGCTCGTGTTTGTGACATACCATTTTTCACGATAATTTTATCTATGTTAGAATAAACGGGCCATTTACCTGAGTCACTCACATTTGCGGTTCACATTTATTTAAAAGCCTGTTACATGCGATAAGGTAAATTGAGACAGGTAATAGCCATAAGCAAAGGAAGCTAGTTTTATCTTATCTTTTTAAATTACTACCTGGATGACTTGTCCCAACTACGTATATACCAATCTGAGGTAGACATACTTTTGTTTGCGACAGAATCACTTGCTGTAATTTCATGCAGGAAGTGTTTACAGTTCAGGTATGTGTATGTTACTGATAGTGATGGAGTACCTACCACCAATCCTGTGGTGATACCTAAGTCAGGTAAGTTTCTTCTAAATCATGAAAACTATCAGAAGATTTCTCGATTTTTTTAAAATCAAGTGCAGACTACGTAATTATAAAATCGAAATTTGTTGAGACGGAGACCTACAATACCTATGTGTTTTATGGATAGAATGTAACATAGACAGCAACTCTGTAGTTCTAACAAGGACAAATAGATCAAAGAAACGTACCTTACCTTAAGTTACTACCAACATCCCACTTAGTGAGTAATAGTGGTTTCTTTGAGATGTAGTTGTCAACAGTCAGTGGCGCATGGCAGGCGCTCCCATCCATCTCCGCACCCCGCGCCGGTAACATGCGGTCTCCATTACACACCAGACTAATGTGTTATGTAATACCGGAATATAATATTACACTCAGCTTGGTTTACGTATACACAAAGAAAATAATGTGTTCAGAATTCCCACCCCCCGCTTCCGGTCTCACCAACGAATCCACTCTACGTAAAAGATCTTAGGCACTTTGTGCACATGAATAAGTTTAAGGAAAATCTCGTAATTTTGTTTGAATTACGCAAACTCACTTAGAATTAAAATATACTTTGATCTGCCGGAATCAGTTGCTTCACTTTCTGTTAATTTTATCTCTCATTCATCTTTCACTCAAAGTGAAACGCCTAAACATAAAATGAATCAAATATGGTCATAGAATAAAAAAAAGTGAGTTTTCACTTATGTGAAGCGTCTAATATCTTTACTAATTGATCTTAATTGATCGATTCATTTTATTATAAATTAAACTTATGACACCACGAATTTCTTTTATTATTATTTTTGTGTTGCAATTCCGTAAGAAAATAGGTTACTTAAATTAAAGGGTGAATTTCTAAATACATTTTGGAAGAGGCGATTATCTTGCTTAGAGCCATTTATATTGGTGGGGTAGTGTACGGAACCCGAGTCATTTGGCAGGGCTCCAACCCCATTGTGTTCGTATTGAAAGAGATGGAAGGGACTGCGCTGTTTCACGAGCACTGCTATAACTATGTAACTACATAGTAATTATTTTGTGGGCCAGTAGGTTGCTAGTTTGTAGGCAAAGGTTATGGTTTGTATTGATCTCCTAGTCGCTCTGTAGTTTTAGCCTTTTGGGCATGAGAGTTAGGCATGCGAAGAAATCGTAGCTTGTTTTGTTTTTCAGGGAATCAGAATGTAGTTAGGTACGGTCGAACAAGCTATTTGGTTTACATTTCACAATATAAATTGTGGGTTAAACCAAATAGCTTGTTGGACCGCACCTAATCATTCTTTATGACGCAACCTCGATGATTGACAACAAGCTCCAATTCTGCCATTGTAGGAGTTATTCTCAAGTTTTATTACGAAAAAATAATTTGATGGACCTTTACCACTACCGCCTAAGGCCTTATAAAGACAGAGACCAATATCTATAATGTTTCACTTGTATATTAAAAACAGTACCTATATCTGAATTGAGAATGGGACCTTCACTTCATCCTACATAATACCCAGGTAATTTGTATTTAAGGTGCCTGAAACCTGCAATAAACACCAGTTAGGGCACCTAAAAGGTAGCTCAGCGCCTTTTAGTGCCACTAACAGTCCTGTACTACCTCTAAACAAAGAGACCGAATGAAGAGCCGTCACACAATTTATGCTTTACTAGCATTTCATTATTTAGTACCTACTTTTGTTTTATTACTGATCTAGATCAGGATTACCTGGTATTTTAAAAGGAAGTACGCGCCATGATTTTACTATCTCGTTATTTATTTACAACTAATTGACCCGCGCAACTTCGTCTGCGTCACATACTAATATAGCTATATACATGTCATTTTGTGAATTCAATTACGAACAAAAACCTTTTAAAATCAATATTGCTTACCTCCCATAACATACGGCTTGATAATATGCAGCCTAAAGCCTTCCTTGGTTTACAAAGAACATTTTTGCTGAATTTTAATTCAATCTATCCAGTAGTTTTGGCGTGAAGCCGTACCATACACACAGACAGAAAATACTAAAAAGTCACTTTTTGTCATCAGTTACGTTTTTCTAACAAAACCCACTTATTTTTTCTTGAAAATTCTCAATGTACTGTTTTTATTTATTTATTAAAACTTTATGCACAAGTAAAAACTGTACAAAGGCGGACTTAATGCCTTGGGCATTTTCTACCATTGGGTATAAGGTGTCTACCTTAGGGTGATGCAGAGACAATACACAGTAGGTGCAATAACAGAAAATAACTTTAAGAAAATATTTATAACTAAAATACAAGAATAAATACTTATATACATACATAAAACAAAATATACAAAATAAAGTAAGTAATGAAAGATAATCAAAAAACAAACTGAACTGTTTTTCTTTCGTTACTGTTTTATTATTACTGTTTTATTATATGTATAGACCTGCGGACGTCATGCGGTTTCACTCGCGTATTTCCCGTTCCCATGGGAGTACGGGGATAAAATATAGCCTATGTTACTTAGGGTGAATGTAGCTTTCTAATGGTGAAAGAATTTTCGAAATCAGCGCAGTAGTTTTTGAGTTTATTCATTACAAACATACACACAAAAATACAAATCTTTCTCTTTATAACATTAGTGTAGATTATCATTATAAGTATAGATATACGGATGTGGATGAATGTTACTCGTTATGTATGAATCGTTTTAATACGAATCTCGTTTTGTAAAGTTAAGGAAAATCTTGGTAATTAATATCATGAGGTTATCACACCGAGGTTATTTTGTCAAAAAAGATTGGTCAGAATGATGTATTGAACATTTTTTTCTCGCATCTTACTTGTTGTTAGTTGTTTTTTTTTCCTGCCGTTCATTGAAAAAAAAAATGTCAAACAACCTATAACTCTATTGAAAACAGTTGTTTTTGTTACCCTCTGATGTAATGAAGTGTATAGTACACTACAACTACATTACTCTCACAATTTATAATGCCGTAACTGTGACAACAGCTTCGCTTTTTGTTTTTTTTTTTGACATTCTAAGTACCTGTAATGTTCTAATTGAAATAAATGCTTTGAGTTAGCATACTCAGCATGTTGTGTTCCCACTGCTGGGACACAGGTCCTTCTCTGTGACTAGGGTTTTTTGTTTAGTATCTTATGATCGTGTATTTACTGAATTAAGAAAATTGGAAGGACGGAGAGGCGCCTTTGCCTTGCAATAGAAGGATACAAATGGCTGATAATTATAAAACATAATTTAAAAAGTATTCTACGTTCGTTAAACAGAAAGCATCAAATTAAAGTGCCTCAGTTGATTGATCGCGTGTTCTTTAGTCGTAGCGGAACCATCAATAAACAATTATAATATCGTTACGAGCAACACTTTCCATGCTCTTATATTCAACATTCGACGTGGAAAAGTACCTTTCTATCTAAAACAGTGGTTCCCAACCTATGGTCCGCGGACCACCGGTGGCCCGCAAGAACCTCGAATATGGTGCGCGATAGCTTAAAATGTTATTCGTACTTTTTAACTTGCACAGAAGATCCAACCTAATTAAATCTATCAGAGGCAAGGTGCTAATTTTTTTTCTAGAATCTACTATCTTATTCCTATTTAACGGAAATAGGAATAAGATTGTAGATAAAAAAATAAAAAATAATAACGTTTGGTAATTTTTCGAGCTCACTTCGATCATTTTTGTATCCTTCACTATCTTATGGTGAATGCTCCAACCAGCCCGCGAAATTCAAATTTTCTTACGTTTTTTGCAATTTGCAGGCCAGCGCTAAGTTGTATGTTCATTAAAATATTATTCCCGGCTGTGTTGTTATTAATATT
The DNA here is from genome assembly GCA_905147715.2 of Xestia xanthographa. Taxonomy (NCBI): domain Eukaryota; kingdom Metazoa; phylum Arthropoda; class Insecta; order Lepidoptera; family Noctuidae; genus Xestia; species Xestia xanthographa. The sequence continues at coordinate 11,348,674 of LR990646.1, forward strand.
GTTATATATGTAGTTACAGAATTATGATCATCAAAATCATCAATACAACCCTCTAAGTTCATGTAACTCGATTGAATGACTTTTTCATGAAATAGTCATTCAATCGTAATAATAATAATTCAATCGTAATATAATAATGTTTTAATCAACATACGACCTAGCACTAGCATGCAAATTGCAAAAAACGTAAGAACATGTGAATTTCGCGGGCTACCCTGGAGCATCAGCCTTAATTCAATTTTTGAGTTAAAGATTCAGCCTCCTAGATTTAATCCTGTCGGTGTCCATGTTTATCTAGGACCTCATGGCCCTTGCTAACAATAAAAACAACAAAGTGGTCCCCGGTCCAAGAAAGGTTGGGAACCACTGATCTAAAAGGTCACCTATATTTGTGTTTGGCTATTTGTCTTTCTTGACAGTTTTGTTTGTAAATTTTATCATGTTAGTTTAATCAATTCGGAAATATGCATATGGAAAAGTTGGGACTTTGGGGGATACGGAATTTTCTCAATATACGCCATAGGTCTAAGGGCTGATTTGTCTTTGAGAGCTGGATATCTTTTGAACATAAAATAAAATTAAAGACTTGTTCAAAATTAAAAAAAAAACAGATAAGTCTAGGTGTTAAAGTTTCGTCTTATTTATATTGTCTGTTGCAGTGTGTATAATTGCCAAAGTGTATTAGCATCTGAGTGAACACTCAGACCGACAGTCTTAATTTCTGTAGTACCTATAGCATTCTAGGGAGTTTGTACATTTACACACGATTAAAGTAGAAAAATGAGTAAAAGAGTTTGTACAAGTTAAAGTACATGATATAATGTATAATGCGCAGTCGTCACATGTAAAGATGTTTATTTTTAGCCATACCTCTCTTTTGTTCACTAAACAAGCTCCATTACTCTTTTACCACAGATGAAAGACGAAACAATACGCAAACAAAAGCATATTATTCGAATAAATCTCGTGTAGGTACTGTAAATGTGAATGAAGCATCTCAGCTCGGGTTACATTTATGTCTGAGTGTCTGACATTTATTGCCAGACTCCCCGCGTCTTTAGAGCACGACGAAAATTAGTGACAGATACGAGTATTACGTAGTTTTGCAATCTGTCTCAACACAGTTTATGTCAGGAGGAAAGTCCTCAATGTGGCTCTAATTCGTTCTGTAGCAAACTTATTTTGGGATGCTATAGAATTTAAGAAATGGTGAGTTTTTAGAAACCTATTAGAAATAGCTTGTCACTATTGTATAATCTTCTAAATATATAAAAGAAGAAACTGACTGACTGACTGACTGACTGACTGACTGACTGACTGACTGACTGACTCATCTATCAACGCACAGCCCAAACCGCTGGGTCTACAGATTCCAAATTTGGCAAGTAGGTGTCTTATGTGGTCTAGGGGTGCACTAAGAAAGGATTTTTCAAATTTCATCCCCTAAAGGGGTTATACGGGGCTCCAAAGTTTGTATGGGAAAACAAGATTAGTTAGACTATTTTATTCGAAACTTCACAGGAGTGCTCCTATTGATAAATAAGTAGAAACGGGTTTCAGGTTTTTTCAGAATTCAACCCCTAAGAGGGGAAAATGGGGTGGCAAAGTATAAAAATCAATGCACAGCTCAAACCACTGAGTCTAGAGATTCCAAATTTGGGACAAAGGTTCTTTATGAGGTTTAGGGGTGCGTTAAGAAAGGATTTTTCAAAATTCACCCCCTTAGGGGTTCGAACGGGAGTCCAAAGATTACGTGGGGAAATAAGATTAGTTAGACTACTTTATTCGAAACTTAACAGGAGTACTCCTATCGATAAATGAGTTAACAACTGTGTTTCAGGTTTTTTCAGAATTCAACCCCTAAAGAGGGAAATGGGGTAACAAAGCCTGAAATTCAACATAGTTATTATTTTTATGGTGAATTGGGTCGGGTGTATTACAAAAACAACGATTTTAAGATTTAATGTGGCAGACCTGAAATACTACCATTCCCTGTTGGGGTGCGATGGGGTTGAAATGTCTAAAAATCAATATGGGTGTCGATACCGAGATTACCAGAGGTGCTGATTACGAAAATGGCATTTATTTTGAGATCCAGATGATAATGATTGTGATTACGATGATGATGATTGTGATAATGATGACGATGATTGTGATGATGATGATTTTGATTACGATGATAATGATTGTGATTACGATGATGATGATTGTGATTATGATGATTGTGATAACGATGATAATGATTATGGTGATTGTGACAGTGACGGTGATTGTGATAGTGTCGGTGATTGTGATGGTGATAGCGATGGTTGTGATAACGGGGACGGAGATTGTGATGATGATGATTGTGATTAAGATGATAATGATTGTGATTACGATGATAATGATTGTGATAACGATGATGGTGATTGTGATAGTGATTTTGATGGTGATTGTGATGGTGATGGTGATTGTGATGGTGATTTTGAAAGTGGCAGTGATTGTGATGGTGATAGCGATGGTGATTGTGATTGTGATTGTGACAGTGATGGTGATTGTTATAATGATGTAGATTATTCTGATTACTATGATAATGATTGTGATAACGAGGGTAGTGATTGTGATGGTGATTGTGATGGTGATGGTGATTGTGATTTTGATTGTGATAGTGTTGGTGATTGTGATAATGATGGTGATTGTGATAATGATTGTGGTTGAGATAGTGATGGCGATTGTGATCATGATGATTATGATTAAGATGATAGTGATTGGGATTACGATAATAATGATTGTGATTACGATTATAATGATTGTGATGACGAGGATGGAGATTGTGATGATGATGATTGTGAATACGATGATAATGGTTGCTATTACGATGATAGTGATTGTGATAATGATGATAGCGATTGTGATTAAGATGATAATGATTGTGATAACGATGATGGTGATTGTGATACTGATTTTGATGATGATTGTGATGGTGATGATGATTGTGATAGTTATTCTGAGAGTGGTGGTGATTGTGATGGTGATAGCGATGGTGATTGTGATGGTGATTGTGATGGTGATTGTGATGGTGATTGTGATGGTGATTGTGATGGTCATTGGGATGGTGATTGTGATGGTGATTGTGAGGGTGATGGTGATTGTGATTGTTATGGTGGTTGTGATGGTTATTGTGATAATGATTGTGGTAATTATGGTGGTTGTGTTATTGATGATAATTGGTGATAATGATGGTGACTGTGATGGTGATTGTGATGGTGATTGTGATGGTGATTGTGATGGTGATTGTGATGGTGATTGTGATGGTGATTGTGATGGTGATTGTGATGGTGATTGTGATGGTGATTGTGATGGTGATTGTGATGGTGATTGTGATGGTGATTGTGATGGTGATTGTGATGGTGATTGTGATGGTGATTGTGATTGTGATTGTGATGGTGATTGTGATGGTGATTGTGATGGTGATTGTGATGGTGATTGCGATGGTGATTGCGATGGTGATTGCGATGGTGATTGCGATGGTGATTGCGATGGTGATTGCGATGGTGATTGCGATGGTGATTGCGATGGTGATTGTGATGGTGATTGTGATGGTGATTGTGATGGTGATTGTGATGGTGATTGTGATGGTGATTGAGATAGTGATGGTGAGTGTGATGGTGATTGTGATGGTGATTGTGATGGTGATTGTGATGGTGATTGTGATGGTGATTGTGATGGTGATTGTGATGGTGATTGTGATGGTGATTGTGATGGTGATTGTGATGGTGATTGTGATGGTGATTGTGATAGTTATTTTGATGGTGATTGTGATGGTGATGGTGATTGTGATAGTGATTGTGATTGTGATAGTTATTTTGATGGTGATTGTGATGGTGATGGTGATGGTGATTGTGATAGTGATTGTTATAGCGATAGTGATGGTGATTTTGATTGTGATAGTGATGGTGATTGTGATTGTTATGGTGGTTGTGATGGTGATTGTGATAATGATTGTGGTAATTATGGTGGTTGTGTTAAAGATGATAATTGGTGATAATGATGGTGACTGTGATAGTGATGGTGATGGGGATTGTAATGGTGATTGTGATTGTGATAGTGATAGTGATGATTATGAAATATGGCAGATAGATAGTTTATAACCTGGATTAACATGGAGGACACTATTATCCCTTTAGTATGATCCAGTGGGACAGTTACCGAACTTCACGCGGGCGAAGCCGCGGGCAACAGCTAGTTATTTATATTAGAAGGCAATAATCTAAGTAAATAAAAATATACGTTAAGTACTAACATTTCAATTATAATTCGTTAACTTCCTGCATAGTGTACAAAAGTACCTACTTGTATACAACTACTATAGTTTGTTCTACCAATCTATCTAAATATATAAAAGAAGAAACTGACTGACTGACTGACTGATTGACTGACTGACTGACTGACTGACTCATCTATCAACGCACAGCCCAAACCGCTGGGTCTACAGATTCCAAATTTAGCAAGTAGGTTTCTTATGTGGTCTAGGGGTGCACTAAGAAAGGATTTTTCAAAATTCATCCCCTAAAGGGGTTAAACGGGGCTCCAAAGTTTGTATGGGGAAACAAGATTAGTTAGACTATTTTATTCGAAACTTCACAGGAGTGTTCCTATTGATAAATGAGTAGAAACGGGTTTCAGGTTTTTTCAGAATTCAACCCCTAAGAGGGGGAAATGGGGTGGCAAAGTATAAAAATCAATGCACAGCCCAAACCGCTGAGTCTAGAGATTCCAAATTTGGCAAGTAGGTTCCTTATGTGGTCTAGGGGTGCACTAAGAAAGGATTTTTCAAAATTCAACCCCTAAGGGGATTAAACGGGAATCCAAAGTTTGTATGGGTAAAACAAGATTAGTTAGACTATTTTATTCGAAACTTCACAGGAGTGCTCCTATTGATAAATGAGTAGAAACGGGTTTCAGGTTTTTTCAGAATTCAACCCCTAAGAGGGGGAAATGGGGTGGCAAAGTATAAAAATCAATGCACAGCCCACACCGCTGAGTCTAGAGATTCCAAATTTGGCAAGTAGGTTCCTTATGTGGTCTAAGGGTGCACTAAGAAAGGATTTTTCAAAATTCAACCCCTAAGAGGGTTAAACGGGAATCCAAAGTTTGTATGGGTAAAACAAGATTAGTTAGACTACTTTATTCGAAACTTAACAGGAGTACTCCTATCGATAAATGAGTTAACGTTTGTGTTTCAGTTTTTTTTCAGAATTCAACCCCTAAAGGGGGAAATGGGGTAACAAAGCCTGAAATTCAACATAGGTATTGTTTTTATGGTGAATTGGGTCGGGTGTATTACAAAAACAACGATTTTAAGATTTAATGTGGCAGACCTGAAATACTACCATTCCCTGTTGGGGTGCGATGGGGTTGAAATGTCTAAAAATCAATATGGGTGTCGATACCGAGATTATCAGGGGTGCTGATTACGAAAATGGCATTAATTTTGAGATCCAGATGATAATGATTGTGATTACAATGATAATAAGTGTGATAACGATGATGGTGATTGTGATAGTGATTGTAATTGTAATGGTGATTGTGACAGTGACGGTGATTGTGATAGTGTCGGTGATTGTGATGGTGATAGCGATGGTTGTGATAACGAGGACGGAGATTGTGATGATGATCATTGTGTTTAGATGATAATGATTGTGATTACGATGATAATGATTGTGATAACGATGATGGTGATTGTGATAGTGATTTTGATGGTGATTGTGATGGTGATGGTGATTGTGATGGTGATTGTGAAAGTGGCAGTGATTGTGATGGTGATAGTGATGGTGATGGTGATTGTGATTGTGACAGTGATGGTGATTGTAATAATGATGTAGATTATTGTGATTACTATGATAATGATTGTGATAACGAGGGTAGTGATTGTGATGGTGATTGTGATGGTGATTGTGATGGTGATGGTGATTGTGATGGTGATGGTGATGGTGATTGTGATTTTGATTGTGATAGTGTTGGTGGTTGTGATAATGATGGTGATTGTGATAATGATTGTGGTTGAGATAGTGATGGCGATTGTGATCATGATGATTGTGATTAAGATGATAGTGATTGTGATTACGATGATAATGATTGTGATTACGATTATAATGATTGTGATGACGAGGATGGAGATTGTGATGATGATGATTGTGAATACGATGATAATGGTTGTGATTACGATGACAGTGATTGTGATAATGATGATAGCGATTGTGATTATGATGATAATGATTGTGATAACGATGATGGTGATTGTGATACTGATTTTGATGGTGATTGTGATGGTGATGATGGTTGTGATAGTTATTCTGAGAGTGGTGGTGATTGTGATGGTGATAGCGATGATGATTATGATGGTGATGGTGATTGTGATGGTGATGATGGTTGTGATAGTTATTCTGAGAGTGGTGGTGATTGTGATGGTGGTTGTGATTATGATGGTGATTGTGATTGTGATTGTGATGGTGATTGTGATGGTGATGGTGATTGTGATGGTGATTGTGATGGTGATTGTGATGGAGATTGTGATGGTGATTGTGATGGTGATTTTAATGGTGATTGCGATAGTGATTGCGATGGTGATTGCAATGGTGATTGTGATTGTGATGGTGATTGTGATGGTGATTGTGATGGTGATTGTGATGGTGATTGTGATGGTGATTGTGATGGAGATTGTGATGGTGATTGTGATGGTAATTGAGATAGTGATGGTGAGTGTGATAATGACTGTGATTACGATGATAATTATTGTGATAACGATGATGGTGATTGTCATAGTTATTTTGATGGTGATTATGATGGTCATGGGGATTGTGATAGTGATTGTGATAGCGATAGTGATGGGGATTGTGATGGTGATTGTGATTGTGATAGTGATGGTGATTGTGATTGTTATGGTAATTGTGATGGTGACTGTGATAATGATTGTGGTAATTATGGTGGTTGTGTTAATGATGATAATTGGTAATAATGATGGTGACTGTGATAGTAATGGTGATGGGGATTGTGATGGTGATTGTGATTGTGATAGTGATAGTGATGGTGATTGTGATAATGATGGCGGTTGTGATAGTGATGGTGATTGTGATAATGATGGTGGTTGTGATAGTGATGGTGATCGTGATGGTGATTGTGGTTATTATTGTGATAATGATGGTAGTTGTGATAGTGATGGGGTTTGTGATAATGATGGTGGTTGTGATAGTGATGGTGATTGTGATGATAATAATAAATTGTGATGATTATGAAGTTTGGCACATAGATAGTTTATAACCTGGATTATCATGTAGGACACTATTTATCCCTTTAGTATGATTCAGTGGGACAGTCACCGAACTTCACGCGGGCGAAGCCGCGGGCAACAGCTAGTACCATCATATTAATCATTTTTATCAGTATTCATTTTATGAAAGTAATTTGCTGTCTAACATTCTGAATAGGCATAATCTTAGTGTAGTGTAAGTATCTACTTGTATACAACTACCATAGTTTGGTCTACCAATACCATCATAATCATCTATCAGTATTCATTTTATGAAAGTATTAGTTTGCTGTCTCATTCATATGCGAATCCAATATTCTCTTCGTTATTAGTTTCTAACATGAAATATGTGTAAACTTCATACCCGAACACATCAATACATACAATACATTTGTGACACATTAGGCAAAACTTAGGACATACACACCATCTGTTCCGCCCTTTATGAACTTCAATGTAACAACCAAGACGAAAAAGTCTGACGCCTGTCTAACGCACGTCTACTGTTGTGTTGTTGACCATATTATTATACAGACACAGTTATATTGACTCCCCTTGCAAGGTACATCTGTGTGACGTCACAGGCCACTAAAGTGGGCTATAAATCGCAAGTGTCAGCTGCAGGCAGTCTGGACATGTAACAGTTCCTTGCACATAAACCTGCAAAGCTGTGCTCCTGATAATTGAACTCTACATCAGCGTCCAAAGAATTTCATGGTTGATTGAACTTGAAACGTAATTTGGAGTGGAAATCCTGGTAACGGATTGGATGGCGTTTTTAGAGGATTTTAGATATTCCAGTAATAAACCGTTTCGCATTTATAGAAGTCGTTTTAAATTCTCATTTATGTGTTTTTTTTTTTTGTTGTGGCAATTCTTTCTGTTAATCAGCTCAGGAATTAAATTCTAACGGATAGATGAATGCAAAATTACAGATGAAAAGAATAGCTACGCACAGTAAGAGTAAAATTGCCTAGACTTTCTGAAAATTTTGTTCCTTACGGCCGGTCTCGGGCGATGCGATTTGAGACACGACTTTCGAACTTTGCCCATCGCACCGCGTCGTGTCATGGTGGCTTGCTCTAAACCACTTATTTAATTTTTAGGGTTCCGTAGTCAACTAGGAACCCTTATAGTTTCGCCATGTCTGTCCGTCCGTCCGTATGTCCGTCCTCGCTTAATCTCTGTGACCGTTAGCACTAGAAAGCTGAAATTTGGTACCAATATGTATATCAATCACGCCGACAAAGTGGTAAAATAAAAATTGGAAAAACATGTTTTATTAGGGTAGCCCCCCTATATGTAAAGTGGGAAGTGATTTTTTTTTTAATTTCAACCCTAACGTGTGATATATTGTTGGAAAAGTATTTAAAAATGAATAGGGGTTTCCTAAAATCATTTTTTGATAATGTCAATAATTTCGGAAATAATCGCTCCAAAAGTAAAAAACAATGTGTCCCCCGGGCCCTCTAACTTTTGAACCATAAGTTTAGAAAATATGAAAAAAATCTGAAAAGTAGAACTTTATAAGGACTTTCTAGGAAAATCATTTTGAACTTGATGGAAACAACAGTTTTTGTACGAAAAAGACAAAAAGTTGTACAAAATAATTTCTGGACTAAGTTTGTAGTATATTCGTATATGCAAGCATTTTTACATAATGGATAGCCACCTTTAAACTCATAAGTGGGAACACTTATTGTGACGGACGGGAAACTACGGAACCCTACACTGAGCGTGGCCCGACACGCTCTTGGCCGGTTTTTTCACGTATATTCTCTTTTTCAAGACGCCTGTTGAGTTTGAAGCTAAGAGGAGGTAACAACTAGGAGGTAAATTACGATATACGACAGAGGAAAGGGAAGTATTGAATACTAGGAACCTACGACTGGAACCGAGCTTGGATGAATGTAATGATAATAATACCAGGAGGGACATAAGTTTACAAACTGACGCTGATTTGATTAACGCTGACAATAATGTTATTAACACTGACAATGTTAATTTAGAATGCACCTGTGTAGGGAAGGATTTAACTGAAGATGCACCAACCGAACAACAACAACACCAGGTTCAAGTTGAGATTAATGACCATTTATATAATCAAGAATGTGGCAAAATATTTCTTCTATCGGACAATCAAGGGAAAGGCATGGTTCAGATGTTTATCGAGAATAAAAGTCAACTTATAATCAGGGACTATAAAATACAATCTATAACAAGACCAGACGCAAGAACGAAGTATGTCTTGTCAGACTGTAGTAACATGGCCAATACATTGTCAAAAACCGACAATGTTGTCATAATGACAGGGAGTAATGATGTAAATCCAATAGAGTTTATGGCAGAAATATCAATAGCGTTACATTTTCTTAAAAATTGCAATGTATTTGTTGTAAATATATTTAATAATCTTTTCCTTAACAAGTGTAAACTAAATAATCAGTTAAAGCTACTAATCCGAAACTATGAAAACTGTACATTTATTGAAACAGACGATATAAATAATGTTGCGCAACAAATAATTCATCAGATAAATGTTTTCCAGTACAGCAATAAATTCCTCTCTTATAACAACCACAATTTCAAAAAGAATATTGACATTCAGAAAACATTGCCTCATTTTTTCCGGGAAAACCATGATAACGTCAAACCAAAGAAAGGAACAATACCTTATTATTTTCCATTATTTAATAAAACCTCACAGGTAAACCTCAATGATCGAACGATAACTAATGACATTAAGGTAAAACCAAGGAAAGGTACGATACCTTATTATTTTAAATCCCTTAAAATAACCTCACAGATAGACTCGAATGATTCTGCAGGGACAAGAAATCACCTTTTTCGTAACTAAAAATGAATTTTCTGTGTTTCACCAAAACATAGCTGGTGCATTAAATAAAAGTCACGATTTAGAGGTAGCACTAAGTGAGCTTCATGACCTAAATGAAAATGTGGTAGTGGTATGTCTAAGTGAACATTTCATAAAAAGAAGCGAAGAAAAATATTTGAATTTAACAAATTTTTATCTCGGGGCAATCTATTCCAGACTAGAACGACGTGGAGGCACGTGTATTCTGTGTAAGAAAGGTTTTGAATGTGTTGAGCTGGATGCGGTAAAGGAATTTGCTATTGATAAACATTTCGAAATATGTGGTGTGGAAATAAAACAGCTAAAACTAATTGTAATTTGTATATATAGGATACCAAACTCTGACATTAATATTTTCTTTGACTACTTTACGAAAGTTATTGCAAAACTTCAACACAAAAAATGCAATATAATTGTTTGTGGCGACTTTAACATAGATTTGCTATTACCTGATAAAACTAGTACTACATTCAAAGAATTGATGCTTAATTATGGACTAAAATATCACATACATGAACCAACTAGGCTTAATAAATGCATAGACAACATTATTAGCAATATTCATAATGTCACTGGTAAGACATATAATTTGTACCTGTCTGATCATAATACAGCTCAAATAGTCAAAATTGAACATGAAACTTCAAGCAGAGTGGAAACGGATTATTGTTTCATGACTATAAATGATTTAAATAAAGAGAACATCACAAAATTCGTAGATTACATCAGCTGCATAAGTTTTAGTGAAATCTATGGTCTAACAAATGCTAATGAAGCCTTTGACAAATTTCATGATTTGTTGACATTATTTTATAGACTATGCTTCCCATGTATTAAAGTTAAAATGAAACATATTAGTGGTAAACCAAAATGGATAACAAAAGGTATAAAAAAAAGTTGTAATACTAAGCGGTCATTAAGGTACAAGTATTACTTAAATAAAAATAATGAAAATAAGAGTAAGTATAAGGCGTATAGGGCAATGGAGAGGGCTATGCTCGGAGTTTCCTTGCGCGATCGAATCAGAAATGAAGACATCCGCAAGAGAACCAAGGTTACCGACGTAGCCCGAAGAATTGCCAAACTTAAGTGGCAGTGGGCAGGGCACATTGCTCGCAGATCGGATGGCCGATGGGGCCGAAAAGTTCTGGAGTGGCGACCGCGAACCGGAAGACGTTGCGTTGGAAGGCCTCCCACTAGGTGGACCGATGACCTGGTGAAGGCTGCGGGAATCCGCTGGATGCGAGTCGCACGGGACCGTTCAATGTGGCGACACTTGGGGGAGGCCTATGTCCAGCAGTGGACGTCTTTCGGCTGAAATGATGATGATGATAAGGCGTATTCTAAATTATTACGGAAGTGCATGAACAATCTACACTCCTTGTGTAATGAAAGACACATTACTCTTTCTCGTAATAAAATTAAGGCTACGTGGGATGTTGTGAAGCGCAACATGGGTAACCAACCGTTTAGGGAATATATCAGTAAAATTAATGATGGTAGTATTACTTTGACATCTGGATCTGACATTGCTAATAAATTTAATAATCACTTTGTTGACATTTCTAATAATAATGATAATTGCTCCACACATAAAAATAATAAAACTGACATACATAAAATAGAATCAAATGATAAAAGTATATTTATACAACCCACTAATGCCTCGGAAATATTTCGTATCATAATGTCTTTAAAAAACACGAAATCTGCTGGTTTTGACAACATCACAACCGAGCTCGTAAAAAAAATAGCTCAACATATAGCATCGCCCTTGGCTCACATCGTCAATTTATCTTTGGAACAGGGCCGCTTTCCTAATAGGCTCAAACTGTCTCTGATAAAGCCGCTATACAAAAAAGGGTCAAAATCAGACGTTGACAATTACCGACCTATCGCTCTCACTCCCATTATATCAAAAATCTTTGAAAAAATTATGTACAGGCGAGTGATGAAATTTCTTATTAAACACAACATACTTGTTGACCAGCAATACGGGTTTAGACAAAATAAATCGACAACTTTGGCAATATTTACGCTAGTGAAAGCGATGATGACGAATATTAATGATAAAATACCCAATTGTGCATTGCTTTTAGACTTAAGTAAGGCGTTCGATCGTGTTGATCATGCGCGGCTTCTAGAAAAACTTGAAAGATACGGTATCAGAGGTCCAGCAAAAGACTGGTTTCAATCTTATCTAACTGACAGAAAACAGGTAACGAGGTTAACAAAATTAAACAAATTAAGTAACACTTTAGAAGACTTTGGTTCGGAAGCACGGACTAATTTCTGTGGGGTACCACAAGGTAGTATCTTGGGGCCATTATTGTTCCTTCTTTACATAAATGATTTGCCGCAGTCAATAAAACATCAGTGTGTATTATTCGCCGATGACACCACAATTATTATTAAATGTAAAAAATCACAAAATTTTGAAATTAAAATTAAGCAAACATTAAATGACATAATACAATGGTTGGATGTTAATAAATTAAAAATAAATATTTCCAAAACTAATTTGCTTCATTGCAAAACATTTAAAAGTAAGCCTTTACGCCTTAATGTTGCACTTAACAATAATAATATAGAACAGGTACGTAATGCAAAGTTCCTTGGTGTAACAATTGATGAGCATTTCACTTGGAAGAATCACGTCGAAATAATTTAAAAAAAAATCAATCAATTTGTATTTGCTTTGAAAATAATTAAAGTTATTACATCTTTGCGTACCGCCATAATGGTGTATCACGCATACGTTTGCTCAGTAATACGATACGGTATAGTTGTGTGGGGAAATTCTTCCGAAATAGCGAAGATCTTCATTGCCCAAAAGAAGTGTATTCGTGCAATATTCAAAATGCAGTGGTCTGACTCATGCAGGCCTATATTCAAGTCGCACAATCTACTGACGGTCCCATGTATTTATATTTACGAAGTTGCCAGGTTTGTGAGGTCCAACCCTGAACTATTTGAACGAAAAGATAACACAAATAAAAGGAAACCTACACATTTAGATTTTGAAATGCCTGTTCCAAAGCTAGAACTTTCTCGGCGGAGCTGCGTTTATATGGCTCCCCTAATTTATAATGCTTTACCTAGGTCAATAACTCAACTACCCTTCAATAAGTTTTGTGTTGCGTTGCGGAAGTGGTTGTTAGAAGAGTGTTTTTATTCGATAGATGAGTTCTTTCAAAAGTGTCCCTGTAAGTTTTATACTTTAAAGCACCGACATATTTAACTGTTATGTGGACTTAAACTAAAAAAATAATAATGTAGTTATCTAGTATTATATATCTTAACTGTAAAAACCTGTACTATTGCATGCTATAAATTGGCCAAATGTGTGTTACTAAATATTTTATACAAAAACTGAATGTACCTACCATGTTTGATGCAATAAATGAATGAATTGAATTGAATTGAGGCAAATTAATTATGTTCCGAGCTCCAGATACCTCTAAGTGATGTCGTCACACTTAAACCCATCATCAACATACCTGCAAAAACACGTGCAGTATAGCTTGCGGGTCGCCGCCGCCCAGGCGAGATGCGCGCGCGCCGGCCAACAGCACGCGCATGCAGAACGGAGCCGCGAAGCAGAGCCGTCGCTCCCACGGGGACCACGCGCGCATCGCCTGCACGCACACGAAATGCTCTAACAAGGTCATGGTACAAAAAACATTACTCTCCTTCTGGGTCATTCAGATAAATATAGTAATATCATGTTATAGAGCAAGTCATAAAGCTTATAGATTTCAATAACTTAACCAAGTACCTAAACAAAGCTTTCTTTAAACAAGCTTCAAGACATGGAACAGTAGGAGAAGCTGCAGAGCGGTTTACTCCGTTTTACGACTCGCTTTATCGTTATATTTCGACTCGACAGCAAGGTAAGTCGTGGAAATTAATGACTGATTAAGATCCCAGAACTATGCCAGATGAAGCCATTCTCCGTCTCATTAAAAACAGATTCAAAGTAAAGTTCAAACAGCTAAATAGTGAGTTGTCTAATCCATCCATCTTATCTGCCATTCTTAGGAAGAGAATAGTGTCAACCAAGAAGATTGCAGATTTCAGATACCTAGTCAAAATGCTTCGGTTGTCGTTAATATCCTTATGCCTCAGCACATGAGTGTTCATACGCTTCACATAGCTTACCTTATAAAGTCCGATGATACTGCCGAGGCTGTAGACGGCGAGCGCGAGGTACCGCAGCGGCGCCGGCGCGCAATACACAGTCGCCGTCACCATAGGGATCGCGCCTGCAGACAAACAAATTCTTTAGTGGATGTTAAGGGCCCGTGCACAAAATTAAGGCATTTTGAACATTTTTGATCACTACTTGTGAGAAAGGCAAGAAGAATTTGAACCTTATTTATTTTTATTATAAGAGACAGGTTCTTCATCTTGTCGACTGCTTGAACAATTTTTTAAAATAATGTATATATTAATGGCAATCACCCATATTCAAAACCCCTTTTCCGCAAAAGTAACGAGCGAGTGATGTTTGTGGTTCGCTGAACAAAGAACTACAAAATATTCTGAACATTAAAAAATATGAATAACATCATTATATGGTCTACTCGTAACATAGCAAGAAACATTATTGATTTCAATACGAAAAATAGCAGAAAAAAAATGTTGAAAAAACGTAATTTGTGGAAAACGTCGGGACAAATAAGTATTTTTTTCTATACCTTAGAAACACTTTAAAGAAAATTAAAAAAATAATTCTTAATCTCAAGGTAGCTTTTTAATAGAATCTGAATTTTAATTTATAAATAAACAATAACTTCATTTCGTAAATTAAATGCAAAGTGAACTATATAATCGACCGCGCAAACTCGATCCCGTCAGTAACGAAAGGGCTCTCCCAGCGTGAGCACGTATCACTTTGCTTCGCAAGCGCTCCCGAGTTATTACGTGAATATATTTCCAAGATATACGCAGACTACCACATTTCGATCCAGTATTTATATTAAAATTATTAAACTTTTTGATTGTATTAAGATAAGAGTTTTTTTTGACGTTGGTTGTTTCTTAAGATTTATTTCGTCTTCATATTATTTAAAGTTAAGTTTCTTTTATGTTGTATGTAAGGGTAATAATCTGCGGAACTACTGATCAGATTCCGAAAATTCTTTCATTTAGGGGATTTCACTACTTGATATTATTATTGGTTTTCATGGTAACCTATGGTACCTACCTACAATTTGATTTTAAAATAAAGATAATTTTCTATTTTGAAAGTGCGATTTGGTAGAAATCGTCACGTAAGAAAATGCCGTATGTTGTTGTGTGTGTGTGTATAGTAGGAGGTATACAAGAAGGGTATGGCGGGGTCGAGTGAGCGAGCGATATTTTTCTTCATAGGTGTCGATTTCGTGGGTTTTGGGCTTGGTGATAACGAAAATGAGGTCAAAATGAAAATCCAAGATGGCGCCGAGGAAAATTTTTGATTTTCCGTCATGGGTGTCGTTTTCATGGTTTTTGGGGTTGCTGGTTACGAAAATGAGGTCAAAATGCAAATCCAAGATGGCGCCGTGGAAAATTTTTGATTTTCCGTCATGGGTGTCGTTTTTATGGTTTTTGGGGTTGCTGGTTACGAAAATGAGGTCAAAATGCAAATCCAAGATGGCGCCGTGGAAATTTTTTGATTTTCCGTCATGGGTGTCGTTTTTATGGTTTTTGGGGTTGCTGGTTACGAAAATGAGGTCAAAATGAAAATCCAAGATGTCACCGAGAAAATTGTTGTTTTTCCGTCATGGGTGTCGTTTTTATGGTTTTTGGGGTTGCGGGTTACGAAAATGAGGTCGAAATGAAAATCCAAGATGGCGCCGAGGAAAATTTTTGATTTTCCGTCATGGGTGTCATTTTCATGGTTTTTGGGGTTGCTGGTTACGAAAATGAGGTGAAACTAAAAATCCAAGGCGCCCAAAAAAAATTTCGGTTTTATTGTCATGGGTGTCGTTTTCATGGTTTTGGGGGTTGCTGGTTACGAAAATGAGGTCGAATGCAAATCCAACATGGCGTCGAGAAAAAACTTCGGTTTTTCCAACGTAGGTGTCATTTTCATGGTTTTTGAGGTCGCTGATTATTTAAATTTTTTTGCTTCCTGGGTGCCATCTTAGATTTTCATTTTGACCTCATTTTCGTAATTAGCGACCTCGAAAACCATGAAAACGACATCCATGACGGAAAAACCAAAAATTTTCCTCGGCACCATCTTGGATTTACATTTTCACCTCATTTTCGTAACCAGCAACCCCAAAAACCATAAAAACGACACCCATGACGGAAAATTAAAAATTTTCCTCGGCGCCATCTTGGATTTGCATTTTGACTTCATTTTCGTAACCAGCACCCCTATAAACCATTAAAACGACACCCATGACAGAAAATCAAAAATTTTCCTCGGCGCCATCTTGGATTTGCATTTCGACTTCATTTTCGTAACCAGCAACCCCAAAAACCACGAAAACGACACCCATGACGGAAAACAAAAAATTTTCCTCGGCGCCATGCTGGATTTTCATTTCGACTTCATTTTCGTAACCAGCAACCCCAAAACCCATGAAAACGACACCCATGACGGAAAACAATAAAATTTCCTCGGCGTCATCTTGGATTTTCATTTTGACCTTATTTTCGTAACTAGCAACCCCAAAAACCATAAAAACGACACCCATGACGGAAATACCAAAAATTATCCTCGGCGCCATCTTGGATTTTCATTTTGACCTCATTTTCGTAACCAGCAACCTCAAAAACCATGAAAACGACACCCATGACGGAAAATCAAAAATTTGCCTCGGTGCCATCTTGGATTTTCATTTTGACCTCATTTTCGTAATTAGCGACCTCGAAAACCATGAAAACGACATCCATGACGGAAAAACCAAAAATTTGCCTCGGCACCATCTTGGATTTACATTTTGACCTCATTTTCGTAACCAGCAACCCCAAAAACCATAAAAACGACACCCATGACGGAAAATTAAAAATTTTCCTCGGCGCCATCTTGGATTTGCATTTTGACTTCATTTTCGTAACCAGCACCCCTATAAACCATTAAAACGACACCCATGACTGAAAATCAAAAATTTTCCTCGGCGCCATCTTGGATTTGCATTTCGACTTCATTTTCGTAACCAGCAACCCCAAAAACCACGAAAACGACACCCATGACGGAAAACAAAAAATTTTCCTCGGCGCCATGCTGGATTTTCATTTCGACTTCATTTTCGTAACCAGCAACCCCAAAACCCATGAAAACGACACCCATGACGGAAAACAATAAAATTTCCTCGGCGTCATCTTGGATTTTCATTTTGACCTTATTTTCGTAACTAGCAACCCCAAAAACCATAAAAACGACACCCATGACGGAAATACCAAAAATTATCCTCGGCGCCATCTTGGATTTTCATTTTGACCTCATTTTCGTAACCAGCAACCTCAAAAACCATGAAAACGACACCCATGACGGAAAATCAAAAATTTGCCTCGGTGCCATCTTGGATTTTCATTTTGACCTCATTTTCGTAACCAGCAACCTCAAAAACCATGAAAACGACACCCATGACGGAAAATCAAAAATTTGCCTCGGTGCCATCTTGGATTTTCATTTTGACCTCATTTTTGTAACCAGCAACCCCAAAAACCATGAAAACGACACCCATGATGGAAAATCAAAAATTTTCCTCGGCGCCATCTTGGATTTTCATTTTGACCTCATTTTCGTAACCCGCAACCCCAAAAACCATAAAAACGACACCCATGACGGAAAAACAACAATTTTCTCGGTGACATCTTGGATTTTCATTTTGACCTCATTTTCGTAACCAGCAACCCCAAAAACCATAAAAACGACACCCATGACGGAAAAACCAAAAATTTTCCTCGGCGCCTCTTAGATTTTTATTTTGACCTGATTTTTGTAATCAGCAACCCCAAAAACCATGAAAACGACACCCATGACTTAATACCCAAAAATTTTCCCTGGCGCCATCTTGGATTTTCATTTTGACCTCATTTTCGTTATCAGTGACCACTTAAACCATGAAAACGACACCGATGACGGAAAAAACAAAAAAATTACTATGCGCCATCTTGGATTTTCATTTTGACCTCATTTTCGTAATCAGCGACCCCGAAAACCATAAAAATGACACCCATAATGGAAAAAACAGAAGTTTTCCTCGGCGCCATCTTGGATTTTCATTTTGATCTCATTTCGTTATCAGCTACTCCTTAACCATGAAAATGACATCCATGACAGAAAAACCAAAAGAAAACACCACCTTCAAGTAATAACAGGGGTATGTTATGTTTACCCTACAGAGTGAACCTCAGTGGCCATTAAGTCGCGCTAAAGTCCATTCGCGCAAGTGTCTTGGCGCGCAAATGTCCGTTCGCGCACAAGTCTAATCGAGCAAAAGTCCATTCGCGGAAGTGTCCAGGCGCGCAAAAGTCCGTTCGCGCATAAGTCCGTTCGCGCATAAGTCCGTTCGCGCATAAGTCCGTTCGCGCATAAGTCCAATCGCGCAAAAGTCCATGCCCGCATTTGTCTTTTCGCGCAAGTGTCTTTCGCGCAATAGTCCCAGATCCAGAAAAATTAACTTGTCCTATAAAAAGTTTGTACGGAACCCTCAGTGCGCGAGTCCAACTCGCACTTTTATTTATCATTTTGTAAAATGTTTATATGTATCTAAATTCTTCTAATACAAAATTAAACCATTTTTATTTTGATTGTGATATTTCTAAACCGTACTGACTTTATAATTATGTATCAT
Source organism: Xestia xanthographa (assembly GCA_905147715.2). Taxonomy (NCBI): domain Eukaryota; kingdom Metazoa; phylum Arthropoda; class Insecta; order Lepidoptera; family Noctuidae; genus Xestia; species Xestia xanthographa. The sequence continues at coordinate 11,367,635 of LR990646.1, forward strand.
AAAATAATATCGTCTACAGGATCAAAATGGTTTAAGCGATCACTACGCTCGATCTTCACCCGTGTGTGCGTGTATCTGCATGAACAATGCACACTAACATAGGATCGCAACGAATTTGCCTAAACTCTAGCGACTGAACTTTGTGCACGGACTCTTAAGCAAATTATCTAAAAGATCAGTGGGAAGTGAGGGTAGTTGAACGGAGCACAGATTTTGTTTGCGCTGTCTTCTCTATACGTAGTAGTAATAGCTCAATGCTGGTTGGTTGTATCAAATCTCTTATTTTACGTAAGTAATAGTCCGCTATTGAAGAGAAAGGAGTAAATGATGTCGTGACGTCTGGCAGGGGAGCATGGAAGAAGAAAACGTTTTGCGCCGAGCCCAAGTAGAATGAGACAATAAGATGATGATAAATAGTCTAATATTGGTTTCGGGGTCTTAGGTAAAATGTAGTGCATCGTCGATGGGGCAGCCTGAGCTCAATAAGTATCGTCGAATTTTTGTTGAACTTATAATATTGTGAACTGACAAAAAAAAATAAAAGCTAATTCGGCGGCATAACGTATAGGTACAAGAAGTGGAATCGATGTATTTTTTGTAACATTCGACTTTTATGAAACATGCGGTAGCTGAAATGTAGCCGCGGGAAATATCAGAACGTAACTTCCGACATAAATCGACGATGGAGATGGCATTCCTTTCTGTTCCACATTTTAAGTTACAGTTAATTTATAAATACTTTTGTTGGTGAAATAAAATTGTATTTACACTGTTAAATGTGCTGATTTAAATATTTATGCCCTGAAACAAAAGAAGACCTACGATGTGGACAAATTGATTATTACTTTTAGCTTCCTTTTGCATTTCGATTTATTGAGATGATTGTGTGTTTACGAGAGAAAAGTTCAGAATAAAGAAACAGTAAAATCTGGGTCATTGTGACTTATTGCAGCGGAGGTCATGGCATGCATAGAACTTTATCTCTTCCAAAGTTCTTCATTTTCTTTTACTCTGGCTTAAATTCAGGGTAGGTCCCTGAATTTAAGCCAGAGTAGTTCGCTGGGTAAGTGGTAGGCGCTAATTGATATAGCGGAGTAAAGGATGAGCTGCCTAACTATTATGATCTCTGGACTCCAGAGATCATGGGAAACAAATTTCCTACTCCAGAGTCTCGAGTAGGAAATTAGTTTCCCAAAATGAAGTTTGAAATCTTATAAAATCTGAACCACTCGCCCCATACAAATAAAAACTGCCTCTTCACTTTTAAGGTGGCATAAATATTTAGATTTCATTAAAATTACGCCTAAATGTTACGTAGTATATGGAAAACAAACAGAGCTTTGACCTACATAAGTTACACCATTAAATTAAGAATGATCGGTAGAAGTTACAAGCCATTACATAAGTAAAGCATGATGATTACATATTGTACGTCCAAAATGTTCCTCGTTAGTTGTCAATCGACAGATTGATGCGTTTTTAATGGCCTCCTTTCCCAAATAAGTTTTATTGTAGGAAATAAATCCAATATTGGTTAGCAAGATGTGTTATTTTTGGGTGCAGATGTTACGAGAAGAGATCCTTTCTCTGGAGCTCGTTTAAGAGGGTTTAGTCCGCGGCACCGCCATTTTGTTGGTTTTCTTCAAAAAATGTTTTGTTGTTTTAAAGCTAACTGAGCTTCACTTTTGTTGTAAAAAGCTGAGGTGAAAAATAAGTATGAATGTTGTTATTGTAAGTAAAGTGCACTTTTACATTTCATGAGTTAAAGTTTGAAACACTGGGTCATGAGGTCGAAAAACCTTGTTTATTGGGAAAGAATAAATAACTTTTTGTGATACAGTTCCACTGTACACTATATTTCAGCAGATATGAATATGTGAAAGAAAAAATAAATCCCATAATTCTGTCATCATTGAATAGTTTTGTGAATAAAACAATACAATTTAGTACTCTATATGTTACAGGCTTCGTTAAACTTCGACGTGGCAATATTTATTCTGGCTGCTGGCCGAAAGCTTGTTAAATTACCGATTGTTTGCCAATACGGATGCGGGCACATTTTCGGGTTAGAATTTGAACACAAAATGGAATGAAATAGGTCTGACCATTGGGTCTGACTGGTTAAACAATCGAGCTATATATTCCTAATCTTTTTATTCGCGATGGTTGTACTTTTGCATTTCGACGGTACGGCGAGAGTATTTAGTGACTTGTCGAGTTGATATTTAAGTACACGATTCCAGTCACAGACCAGCTAAAAGAGGTTTATCTATTCAGTGGTTCAAGTAAACTCTGACTATTAAAACTTTATACCGGATTTGAGAAACATAACTCATGTTCAAAAATATTGTTTCCTTCCTTAAAGAAAAAGAACTTTAATAACATTTTGTTACGAAACACGTGCAAGTGACTGCATGAGAATTTTCCTCATTTTTGGGAAGCCGGCGACCTTGCAAGCTAGTACTTCAAATTTTAGTACATCGAAGCAAATTACAAGTCTTATATATGTATTATGTAGCCGCCGGCATTTTTATTCTAAATAAATATTTCCGTGTGTTTTGCGTAGGTTTTGATAAGAACGGATTGTAATATGCGATCCATTTTGGTTTTATTTGTAAAATTTCAAGTGTAGCGCAAATTCAAATTGTTGTGTTCAATTTTGAGAAATGGAAAAATCAAAATACAATTTAGATAGGTACTGAAACTTGCAAAGGTACCAAGACGGTTGCTTTCAACTTTTACGATTGAACTTCTCTTTATATTATTCTTACGAGTATACGGTGTTTACTGAATGCCAGATGACATAAAGATAAAGTAACCGTCTACGTTTCATAGCTCATCTAAAGTGATTGAATTTTTATCCAAGTGTCAGGGTCAGCTTTCAAAGTGAATGTCCTTCATTTTCCCTTCGTTGTGCATTTTCGTTTCCCTCCCCCATGTTTGTGGCTCCAGGGGGGTCTAGAGGGGTGCACGTCATCCCGGGATTCCCCACTTAAGGTGTTAAGATTAGTCATTCGATATAACGGGATCGGGCGAAAATGCCTTGGATTAGCACCTTTTTGGTTTTATCAGATTTAATGGCGAGATTACGTAAGTGGTTAGCGAGGTGACTAAATATTTTAATTAGATTTTGTTTTGATAGAAATGGACGGTTTCAGCAAACAGTGAGCCTCCTAATAACTACTATGTCGAAGGTTCGAAGTTATACGAAGGGCATTTTGTTAAAATCATTTGACAGAGGGACGCCTATTCTCAAAAGCACAAAAAGCTTTGCCCGTTAACTCCAAAGTCACAAAGACCAAAGACATCCTTTAAAAATACAAAGGAAGTAGAAACAAAATCTTTTCATGTAAGGTTGCACACAGCGTTTTCAATTGGCAAATGCGTTCCAGTTTGCTGGCTTACGAGTTCCGACTTACGTTACGAGTTTACGAGTCCCGAGAGTACGGAGCTGTAACAAAGACTTGTCATACTTTGATGTATCTTTTGTCCACGGAGGCTTAAGGCGATGCTCCAGTTAAAAGTCGGATCCGTTTTAGCTTAAGGGGATGCTTCACATAAAGACGGATGTACTTTGGTTTAAGGAAGTTATATTTTTAGCACCAAATATAAGACTTGTTTTGTTTGGCTTCTGATCATCCGTGCTGTGAAGAAGCTTATCTTTTTCTTTGTACAAACATAATGTAAAACGTGTTTTCTTTCTTTCTGATACATAGGTACAGACGCCAGCACATGAAGCTACTTCAAACTGTCAAACTTCTTTAATAGATTTTTAACTTTATCGCTAAAGCATTAGAGGTTCAAGATTGGTTGGGACCGGGGGCCACCGTAGGCGCGGGCCTGTGGACGGTGGACTATGGGCTAGCTCGCCGTCCGCCCGTCTCATGACGACAGGCCGTGTCGACGGCGCGTTCGTGTTCCACGCGCGCCTCAAAGAGAGTCAGCAATATGAAGGGGTCTGCAAGGGCCGATGCCTGCCGGGGTTGCGGGACTGTTCGAAAGAGATACCGTGGGCCCCGGAACACAAAGGGCGATGAAGGAACATGGATGGGTTTTAGTCAGTAAAAGTCTGACACTCCCTCCTGCTCTGCCCAGAGCGGGAGGTGTCATTTGATGATTTCACATCGGAAAAAAAAAATTGATTGGCAAAATTTGGCAGTTTCAGGCAACTTGATGTCACCTTCACAGTTCACACTTCTTTCTTTATCGTGTGGTTAGTGACCAACCTGGTGTCAAAGATTTTAAGCCGCCCATATATAGGCCTCTGACTGGGCCTGTGTAACATGCCGTCGAGAAATATATCTTTCCTCACGATGTTTTCCTTCACCAAAGCAAGTGGTAATTATACAATACGCACAAATCAGAGCTGTTTGACTTTGGTTCGAACTCGAGACCTATGACTTGGCAGACCGACGGTCACACCACTAGGCTATCACTGCTTTTTTAAGGTTCCGTACCCAAAGGGTAAAAACGGAACCCTATTACTAAGACTTCGCTGTCTGTCCGTCTGTCTGTCACCAGGCTGTATCTCATGAAAAGTGACAGCTAGACAGTTGAAATTTTCACAGATGATGTATTTCTGTTGCCGCTATAACAACAAATACTAAATATAGTCAATGGTACGGAACCCTTCGTGTGCGAGTCCGACTCGCACTTGGCCGGTTTTTTTACCATTAAGTACGTTACCTTACACTTACACTTTACATACTCTTTACATACCATACGTCTGTATTTTAGAATGTAACCAGCTCAGTTGATCGCAGTTATGCTGAAATACTTCCCAAATCCCAAGACGTTACATATTTTATTCGTTCACTACAACAAAGCTGCTCACGTATAATATCACAAACAAATAAACTACCATGCACAGTCTGTCGTACGTAACAAACTGTTAAGTCCATATAATTTCTGTTAAGTACAGACTTGAGTCATGTTTGAGGAATACTGAGTAGGTAGTATTCCTCAAATATGACTCAAGTCTGTACTAACTAAGGCACGTTCAGACTGCCGCCTCTGCTCTCAGCGTGGGTCTTGACGTGTCCTTTGTCCGCACGATCGTTCACGGTTTATTGCCATTTGATGCGGAAACTATCTCCAATCTATACTTACGTACTATCGAGGACACTCCCGCCTGACCACCACTAAGCTCATTTTTGCTTGCACTCGCAACATAAAAACGCTCTCTAGCCCCGCCCCGTTGACTTTATGTAGAAAAAATGAATGAAAAGATACCGAATCGGCCGAGCGCACTGACGACGCACGCCAAACGAGAGTTATTGTTACTTTGCGCGCCAAAGTTGACGCTCTCCTAATAGGCCCAAACTTTAAGGGGGCGTGGCTCGGCGCCTCCGCGTGATTTAAGCGAAAAAAAATTAAAATGGTCAGGCGGAAAAGACCCCGATAGTACATAGGTACATACATAAATATAAGTTTAGTAAAAATGTTAACCTTGGTATAAGGTATTTTGTAGACATGAATAACTAATCTGTTTGGCAAAAATGTTATCACAGTTTAAATATTACATTTTAGTTCTCGGCTAAAATGTACTATTTAAGTAATAATTCAGTTGCAATGACAATGTTTGCCCACTTGTATCAAACGACTTTTTTCAGAACACTTACGAAGAAATAACATGATAAAACGAAAAGTATTCATTACGAGTTTTACCTTAGCAGGTTAAAAGCGAAGCAAACGATGAAGCCGTGAAGCAGCCTAATCTTAAAAATAGAAAATTTAAATATTTTTGAATTTAGAAAACAAATAAATGTTAATTTGTTGATAAAAGTTAAGAATTTTTATAATCATGTTAATTTATCATATTCTATATATTTACACCATTTTAAATATTCATATAGAATATTTATGCCTTAAAGTCTCTCATTGAGAGGAGGCCGTGTCCCAGCAGTGGGCACATTATAGGCTGATGATGATGATGATGAAAGGCTTCATCATCATCATCATCCATTTTCCAACTAAATTTGGGTCAACTTCCTATCTGACCTCCACAATCCAGATAGTACTGGGTAATACGATACGATACCCCTTGGTAAGACTGGTTTTCTGAAGGCCTATAGGAAGGAACTGAACTAAACCGCCGACTATAGAAATTGAACCACGTTGGACTTAGTTTATATGTAGTTAGTTACCTGTGGAAATTAATAGTAGGGGAGCCCACGAGGCTAAATGGGGATTTACTCGAGCGTCGTAGAGACCTATTGGGATGCAAAGCTTAGATGATAAGAAGAAAAAAATGTTATATGATATATACCTTTACATCGGTGGGGGAAGCGGCTATAGATTTTTAAATATGTAAAAAAAAACTGTTGCATGGACATCCTCGAGCGCATCAGATATTGATAGCATCAATGCCCTACGTATTTTTAATAATGTACGTATGTTAATCTGATCGTTTGCATGATGCGGGTGGTTGTATTTAAGGGTTGAAAATGAAAAAAAAAAAAAAATATCGAGCGCGTCAGATTTTCTAAGGGAGTGTTAAGTACACCAAAAAAAAGCTCTCATTCACTAATCTGACGATTTCGATGGGACGCAAACTCGCGGCCATTTTCATAATGTGCAAAAAAAAATCGCCATTTTGAAATACTCAAGCGCGTCAGATTAAGATATATATGGTTCATCTTTATGTTCTAAACGTACTGTCTCATAATCTGACGATTATCTAGAGGGATTCGCCTGATCTGACAAAAAAAAATTAGAAAAACGGTTCACTTTAAAGGCCATCCCTGCAACTTCCCGCTAATTCCATTCCTGGGCAATAACTCTCAGTCACACGTAAGCATTTGGTGTCGTGTTCGTGTCGCTATCTCTGTCCTGAGTACAGTCGGTTATAAAAGTTTTCGTTGTTATAGTTGTTAATTGTTATTATTATTGTTAAGTTTTTTGTTTAGTGATAAATTTGTTTTAATTGTTTTTATGCATTGCATTATCTTTATGCAGAAAAGAGCAAGAGGTCGAAAATGAATATAGGAAGAGCGACCATATTATTGTCGAAATGACGGAACAATTCATCATTAATACAGCTTCAAATTCGGAAATTGACTCTGAAAGTGAGAGCGACGATTACGATGATGAACCTATGCCAAGTACCTCACATGGTACGCAAGGGGCCGACGACTTTATGTTAGGGATTTCCCTCCTCAGCGACAGTGATTAAATAATAATTAGTGTAAATGTAATAAAAGTATTAAGTGTAAATAATATTGTGTGTGTTTATAATAAAAATCTGCCGCTTTCAAAAGGTGAGGGACTGAAATTAAATTTTTAATTTATATAAAGTTATTTTTGTAGCTTTCTGTCTCCCAAGTGTTTTGATACTTATTTTTCTTCACGAGTGTACATGCGCTAAAGTTCGCAAAGCCTATGTTCAGACTGGCCAAGACACGTCGGCCGTATTGTATGCCACGAACGAGTCTTTATGATCAGCTGTGATTCTGTGATGGCGTCATGGCAACAGAAACCAGAGTGGGGACGGAGTGAGAGAGTAATAGATAGAGAAAGAGTGAGAGAGGAATAGAAATCCGGAGAAGGAAATGTAGGCATCACGCAGCTGCACGCATTTAACTTTATCGACGAATTTTTGTTATTTCGGCTTGCGGAAATCGTCAGATTATATATTTTTCATTATTCTTGAATTATTTCCTTCAGCGTAAAAAAAAATTTAGCTACGCTCGAGAATGTCGAGATGACGTTTTTTTTTTACAACTTAGTTGCACTCCCCTTTTTTTACGTCACTCTCAAATTGTCAGATTAGTGGAATATACACTTTTTAGGATGTAATTAACTCACCCTACCTTAATCTGACGCGCTCGAGAATTTCTGATGGTCAATTTTTTTTTACTAATCTGATCCTGTATCCTTCACGGGCGGCCTTATATATGGGCCTCATGTTTTGTGGAGGTACTTAACCGTGTACAAGGTATCCCCCTGTATATTAATCTGCCGCGCTTTAGTAAATCCCGAAATCCCCGCTTGGGCTCCCCTACTATAAACACTTGTAGAAATAAATAAATAAGAAACCACGAGTGTGATATGCACTGAATTCTAAACCCAATAGTAGGTATGCCTAAAAACAGCCAGTTTTGGCAGAAGCGTATTAAAAAAAATTAAAAATGACTTATTATCTGAAAAGCGGCCTACACCGTCACATTATTAACATTAGAGTTATTTTAGGTTACCTACAGTCACCCAGCTCCAGTTTGCTTAGGTCTAAAATACCACTATTTGACCCATAATTTCGCTGAACTGTAAAAGTCAGCTGAATTAGGTTACAACGATAATTATGGACGGCAGACTCTGTTAATGTTTTAGGCAAACTTATTAAATTCCACAATGTTACAAAATTTGCATTTTGTTTATTATATTTGAAGACTAAAACTGCTAATTCAGGGTGTGAACGTAAGTAAGGGTGAGACATCGGGCCTGTGGACGGTGGGCTATGGGCTAGCTCGCCGTCCATCCGTCTCATGACGACAGGCCGTGTCGACGGCGCGTTCGTGTTCCACGCGCGCCTCAAAGAGAGTCAGCAAAAGGGAAGGGGTCCGTAAGGACCGATGCCTGCCGGGGTTGCGGGACTATTAGAAAGAGATACCGTGGCCCCGGAACACAAAGGGCGATGAAGGAACATGGATGAGTTTTAGTCAGTAAAAGTCTGACACTCCCTCCTGCTCCGCCCAGAGCGGGAGGGGGGGTTATTTGATGATTTCCCATCCGAAAAAAAAAAAAAAAAAAAAAAGGGTGAGACATACCATTTTTAAACACAAGAATAAGAGTTTTCTGTGCACAGGCATAAGTTTCAAGATTTTTTTATACCATACACGCAGCAGTGTAGTGGATATTCTGATCGTTTTCTTGTATCCAAAGGCCATCCGCCAGGAGTAGCGCCTCTGATTGATCATTTGGGCATTGGAGGCGGCCTATGTCCAGCAATGTAAGTATGTAAGTATAATATTGATTCATTTTAGCAATCGCAAATATAAGGTCCTCTTTAATATCAATTAAGTACATAATGTTTATCCTCTCCAGTGTAGCACTACACTATCTAACCTGTTGACCGTGTCCACTTTCAGGCGAAGTGTTTTCACTTCAATCGATCTTGAAATCTTCAGAGGATGATAAGTACCTATCGGCCTCATAATGCGATAACCGTCTAAACTGGTTTAAAAAAAAAACTTTGTGTGTCCGTCAAACATCATGCTGTGAATATTATAAACACTTATACCTTCAAGAATAAATGCTCTTGATAATATGGTGAAGACCGCATCATAATTCGTTGTGCTATTTAGAAGGTCTAAGCATGCAGAAAATATAAACTTGGCTTTGTTTTATCCTATTTAGTTGCAGTTGGATAAAACACTGATAATAATAATAAAGTCTGACATTAAAAGGTTTGGTGTAACATTCTTTTACGCAAAACCATGGTTCTCTCTTTTAGGGGGTTTACTTTATGCAGACATCATTGTAAAAGCAACAAAACCATCCTTTTTGGCTGTCTCAGTTGGGTATAAATAAATACTGGCTGTAAATTGTTTATATCCATATTCTAGACAGTAGAAAATCCCACATGATATTTTTTGTTTTATGATTTGGTAGAACGAGCGACAATAAAACAAGTACGATAGTAGCAAACCTAAATCTGGACAATAAAGTTTATAGGGATTGTTTGTGGCCCAGTGAGCGGACAGCAACAGCGAGGCAATGAAGCGGCTAACGTTACATACAGTGTGTTCTGCCCTATATCGTACAATCAAAAGGTTGGATATGTTCTGGCCGTACTGATATAGCTTATACATGGCTCTGCCAAATAAAGTAAAAAAGTCAAATGATTTGTTCTTTTTGGACGAGAAAAGGTTACAAAACTCAACTACAACTTAGTTTACCAAACGAGACCACATGACAAACCAAAACATCACCCTGCCCGTCCTAAGTTGCAATTCAGCTTCACCCAGAACCACAAGATAATACACACTAATATACACGAACCACACTAAATTTTATTAAAATCATACGTGAGCTTAGCCAGCAAAACCAGCTAATAAAAACAACATGTTCAAAATCATATTCAGGCATAAATTACGTGAATTTATCAGTTAAATAACTTTATAACTTTATCGATATTAAAACCAGTTTTCCGTTCTTCGTCTCTGAAAAACCCGTTACTAAAATAGTAGTGTACTACCAGTACCTACTAGATACGTAAATGTTGCAGGCGTCGGAAACAGCCCTGTTCGGTCACCTGAACATTAGATTAAGCAAAGGTACGCATGTTAGCGCTCTTGACGTATACCTACGCTTAAATCCTTACAAACATACAAATAGAGATAACAATGTTTGTATGTTACGGATTTCAGAATAACCTGTTTATTTGGCGTAGGCGTGCTACGGAGCTACGCAGTTACGAGTTTTGTAGCAGATTTCGTAGAGGCTATTTTAGTTATGAGGTTTGCGTTTATGGACGAAAGGTGGACGTTTAATGTGGGATTATAATTGTGATTGAATAATGGATTTTGAAACCGACTATCTTCGTCAACAGACCATTGAATAGAACAAAGAAAGTCTGCCACACGTCAGAAACATTGTGATGACAAAAGAAGATTATGATAAACTAGCTGACCCACGCAACTTCGTCTGCGTCACATAAAAGAGAAACAGCTCACAAAAGGAATACATTTTTCCCCGTTTTTGCAATATTTTTCATTTATGCTCCGCTCCTTTTGGTCGCAGCGTGATGTTATCTACCCTACACTGAAAGAATCATTCAAATCAGACCAGTAGTTCCAGAGATTAGCGCGTTCAAACAAACAAACAAACAAACACTGCAGCTTTATAATATTAAGTATAGATATGGCAGCGTAGCATGAGAGAGGGAGAGAATAGAAGTAGGTCGATTACAGAAGGTAACTTTTAACCCACAAAATTTTAAGGAACCGGATGTCGCTGTAAACGATAAACATAAGTCGCACCCTAAAACAGGGTTGAGTGTAGATTAGGTAAACAACCAGCTATAACCACAGTCTGTTAATGTTCGACTGAGCTCAAACGTCATGGCCAGGCTTGCCCAGCCAGCATAAAGTTACGCAATGCCCAGCCAGCATAAAGTTACGCATTGCCCGTCATTGCCCAACTCTTACGTGATTAGGATAAATTGTTTCTTACCCGCTTGTTTGGACCGAGCTCTCGCAAAAATACCCCCATGTTGGTCAATAGCATTTAAAAGCCTTGTTTTAGTCGTATTTTTTTGGACAACTTTTGATAGACCGTGATTTCAAAATTAATTGACTGAAGAATTATTAAGTGAGAAAAGAATTTAGTTTTCTTTTTTAGCTCCCTGGGGCGTTGCGTAATTCTGAGTTGATTTTATTCTTTTTTCTCACTATTATACGTAGGGTATCATTTTTAGGGTTCCGTAGTCCTGACAAGGAACCCTTATAGTTTCGTCATGTCTGTCTGTATGTCTTTCCGAGGTTTTGCTAAGAGACCGTTAGTACTTTAGAGCTGTAATTTTGTAAGGGTATGCACATCAATTACGTAGACAAAGTAGTAAAATAAAATTAATGAAAGTATTTTTTTTAGGGTAGCTCCCCTACATGCGAAGTGGGGATGAATATTTTTTTTGTCATCTGCCCCATTGTGTGGGATATCGTTAAATAGATCTTTTAAAATGACGTAGGGGTTGCTAGTACAATTTTTCGATTTAATGCTCCATTTACCAAATATTAAACTTAGTGCAAATTTTTTCCAGTGGGCGTCCCCCCCTCTAAAAGCTACTGGATTTAAATATCTGAAAAAAATCATAATGATAGTACATTTCATGAACTTTAAAGGAGAACTTTAGCGGTTAAGATAATTTTATTAGTTTAGCAGTAACAGTCGTTGAACTTAGATGTTGGATAATTTTGTACTAAATAAAATCCTTGATGGAGTAGTTGCTTGTTGATAACGGGTGAAGACTTGCATTGAAAAAAAAAATCTAAAATATAACGGGCTACTACGGAACCCTACACTGCGCGTGGCCCAACACGCACTTGGCTGGTTTTTATATATAATTAGTAAAACGATTTCCAGCATTAATCCTGAAGGTGAACCTGAGGAACTATATACAGACAGGTACTTCAAATCAAATCAAATCAAATCAAATCAATCTTGGATCATGGACAAACAGAAAACGGTAACTCCGGTAACAATAATAGTACATTGTTACCCTAGGGGTGAAAGTAACTTATTTAGTCCCGAGACGGGGTTTGGTGCCCGAGCGAAGCGAGGGCTTTAATAGTTCGAGGGACTAAATAAGTCTTTAACCCGAGGTAAACACTGTGCTTTTCATTACGAATACAAGGAAAGTAAAAAAAACATACAACTCGAAAAAACTAATGAAGATCGGAATTCGAATAGGGTAGATGACACACCAATCAATTTTTAAGAGCTGTCAAAACGCGGTTCTCTAATAGACTTTGTATGGCAATAGCCTACTGGGACGTCACTGTTTATTCAACTCAATGACTCGACTATTTATTGATTTCAAAGCAACTAAAAATCGAATTTGGCAATTAATTGAAAATAAATCGGGTTTTCAGGCCCAAAATAAAGTGTTTTTTTTTTTTAGAGAAAGGTGTCTTGGAATTATTGTTTTATGGTGTCATCTACCCTATTGCCGCTTTCCCACCTATTTTGCTTTTTTTTTCTGTGGCCGGACAGCTATTCAGCCAATACCTATTTTTCATTTTCATCATCGAAAAATGGTAAATATTTTTCCCAAATCTATGTTATTTTAAAGAAATAGTTGAAACTTAATTATAATAAAGATATTTAAAATATATATATTCTTTAATTAATACTTAACTTTATGTTATTCCAACTCTATATCGTGGCTGTATAGAAAGTTGGAACATGGTTCAATAGAAAAATGAACCATTTTTTTTTAATAATTTGACAGCTGTCAGTTGAAAACGATTCTCCCTAGGGCTGAAAAGTATTACTTTCAACCCGCTCCTCAGGCAACTTCAGACCTACTTTCAGAGTATGAGTAATGAAAAGTATTATTCGAATCTTTTCTATTCTATATGGTAACGGTTAGCTCGCTGGTTTGTAACCCCATTTCTAAATAGGAGGATATTACTACGCCTTGTGTGGTTGATGCGACATATTCTTATCTGCATGTTCTCATCATCTGCCTAGCCTGTACCCAACTTTGTTAGGGTCGGCTTTCAGTTTTACCGGATGCAGCTGAATACCAGTATTTTACATGAAGCGACTGCCTATCTGACCTCCACAAACCAGTTAGTACCGGGTAATACTATACTCCTTGGTAAGACTGGTTGTAAGACTTTTTGGGCCTCGGACAACCTAACGACTGTCAAAGATCTACAAATGACAGCCGGGACCAACGGCTTAACGTGCTTTCCGAGGCATGGAGAAAACTCGGTATGTAATGGGTGGTCACCCATCCACAGACCAACCTAGGCAAGCACGGGTTAACCTAACGATCGACCCGAGCGGCTGTTATTATTTAGCCACGAGCTCCTCTATAAGATTAAGCTCTAAGCTCTCCTATCTGCATATTCTACTGAAATAAAATAGGTAGACGAGTATACAGCATTGGATTTGGATACTTGAATTAATCATGTTAATTATTTCTGTAAAAGAAAAGCCATTATTGGATAACTTAACTGTTTATTTTAAAATCGTGATGCATTTAAGATTATATAAATGCGGCCATGTGCACACAAAGGACACAGAATATCACTGCTGCAAAACTGGATCCATCGAAAAATTATTCAATCCACGATATTCGAGGTACACTAGCTTGATCCATTGGATGTAGCTCCATAATGGTTGACGTAGGTAGGTAAGTGTTCTCTTCTTCAGATATTTTCTGCACGCAGCTATGAAAGAAGATTTAAGTATAATACATAAACTAAGTAAATAATAATTAAGTAATACAAATTAGTATTCCAGGCCAGAATGTACATTTCGCTTTCAAAACAATTAAGCTTTAATGTCAACTGTCAAAGGTTTGGTGTTGCCATGAAAAATGTTAAATGCTTTATTTTACTGTCAGTTTCGTATTACAAACTTTTATGATATTTTTGATATTGTTTTTGAGTAGAATGAGAGGTTTTCTTTTTGATGTATTGAAAAAAAACTTAGTTTCCAAGAACTCTGTAGATGGCTTTGTACGACTACGTTACTAGGTACCAAAGCTGCAAAGCCAAACCGCTTGGAAAAAAGAACATTGCGTCACGTCACATACGCTCGTTGACTGACACTTTCGTTTGCTTAAGCTTCCGAATATAACCTAGTCTTCTCGCGCTTTGTTGAAATCCGTTTTTTTAGGTTCCGTTCTTTACAGTAAATTACCAAGTTCAGCGCCATCTATTCAGCGACTAGGGAAGAGCTAAAAAGAAAATCCCTCCATTTTACCTTTGAATGTTAATTTGTACCGTTTCAACAATATAAAGTAAACAAAGCACGCATTTCTTGTCATGACAGTCAGAAATAACATGATTCCATTATTTTAATAAGTTTTCTCTGAATGTAAAAGTGTCAAAGTGGAATACGTAATATTTATTTTTGTAAGTCCAGGTGAAGGCATTAGAAAACCTAGGCTTTTAAGTTAAATGAGGATATTAATGAAGACGTTCACGTATCTGACCTCCTTAATGGTCATTTACAACAGTTACCTATAATAATCCTACTAATATTTTAAATGCAAAAGTTGTGAGTATGGATGTATGGATGTTTGTTACTCTTTCACGCAAAAACTACTGAACGGATTTGAATTAAAATTTAGCACACAGATAGTTTATAACCTGGATTAACACACAGGATACTTTTTTATCCCGGTAGTAAGATCCCATGGGAGAATTATCAAACTTAGAGTAGAGTAAAACAACAAATATCTCAACGAATTGGCTTCTTTCTTTGCACCAGTCTCCATGCTCACTGTGTGTGCAGTTCCGATCCGCTTTGGCAATAAGGAGATTTTGGATAATTAAGTCAACTAAAATCCTGGTCTGCATTTTGAACTGGCATTCCAAAATTCAATTCTCCTTGTTATCCCAGTACTTGTAGCTACTGACACAATGAGTAGATTTATAAGTTCAACACGATTTATTTATTCATATTCTATGAACTAAACTAATCCTGAGCATGAACAGTGATTCCAATATCAAGTTAAACACTAGGAACGTTTAATAATGCGCCGTTCAAAGTTCCAGTTCGCGGCATTCATGAAAGCCGGCAAGTTATCTTCCAACTACGTATATATCAATCCACTGCAATCGACATGCTTCCGATTCATTTTATTACTTAACGTTTTAACGGGAATTGATTTCGAGGAAACCGATTTCGAACAGAAAAATTCGAATCAGACCGTGAAATGTATGTTATATCGCCGAATTCATTTACTCCAAACATTGAGGCAAATATATAATTTAAGTAGCTTTACAAAACATGACAATTCTGCATATTTCATAGAGGGATTAGAAAACATTTATTTATTTATTTAAACTTCAAGTACCATAGTGGTACATAGGCGGACTTAATGCCCGGACTTAAAACATCGGTCCGTCATGTACAACATCCAATCAAATCGAGTGTCACAATCGTGAAAGTGACGTGAAACTTTCAAATAATTCGGAATTAGTACACGTGAAAATATAAAACCGGCCAAGTGCGAGTCGGACTCGCGCACCAATGGATCCGTACCATTATCTATACAACATTAGACAAAACGGCAAAAAAATCACGTTTGTTCTGTTCCCACACAACAAACGTGATTTTATAAAATATTTATTTTATTCCTTTTTTAGTATATGTTGTTATATTTATTTATTTATTATTATGGCACTTCAACGACTTACTCACTAAAACATACATAAATATAAATGACAAACAATTTTAGCTATAGTGAATTCGTCACTTATAGAAGTGCACAGCACTCGCAGAATAATAAAAGGGCAAGTAGGATTATTTAATACAGATTATATCTAATACAATAGAAAGATACTTAAAGTTTAAAAATATAAAATTAGAGATGGGCTGTGTATAACATTAAGCCGGTGGGAAATAGTGAATTATTAAACAAAAAAAAGATTATGTACAGGTAAATAATGAACAAAAAAAATAAAAAATTAAGAGGCTGCTAGAGAAGAAGATGGAAGTGGATGCATTTAATTACCCGGTGTCTGATATCGCAGCGGCGTCTCGACACTCCGAGCTGGTTAAGAGTTTCATGCGGTATTGACGGAAGGGATTAGAGTAGATGTCGATGCTACTGGTTCGTGCGGCAATTTTATTATAGTTTTTCATCAGACGGTTGATGGGTGATATACTAAAAACAGAATATATAAATACATCATCTGCGAAAATTTCAACCGTGATAGCTAGATCACGGTTCATGAGATACATAGACATAGACAGACAGTGGAGTCTTAGTAATAGGGTCCCGTTTTTACCCTTTGGGTACGGAACCCTAAAAACCAGCCAAGTGCGAGTTGGACTCGCGCATGAAGGGTTCCGTACCATCATAGTAGGAGCCCCCTTTCATTTTTAATTATATTATTTCTTGTTATAGCGGCAACAGAATACATAATAAGGAAAATTTCAACTGTTTGGCTATCACGGTTCATGAGATCTTAGTAATAGGGTCCCGTTCTTACCATTTGGGTACGGAACTCTAAAAATATGTTCCTACGAACGAGATAGGAATCAAAGCTACAAACCTCCAAGGAACCTACAAGGAATCTTTGCTAAATGTCTACCTATAAAGAAAATTCTCTTCATTCTAGGCGCGAACAAATAGGTACTCGTATTGATCAAGAGATTGATGGATCGCACTTCTAATTTATTGAGACAATCTTGTAGGTAGTGTAGTGTAGTGTGTAGGTGATGGGATCAGGGCTTTTACTTTACAAGATAAACAAAAGACTGTAATCTAGAGGTAATGGAAACAGTAACTGGATAGTAGATGTGTACCGTATATATGTGCCGTAGCAAGCCTACTGAACGTAAAATAAATCGGTTTAGTTCAACAAGATGCCAAAAATCTCACCAAGTCCTTAAAACCTAAGGTAGATTAGGTTTATAGGTAATCATGTGTTATTTTATTACAGCGATACCTACATATCAAAAGCCGAATGTTGTAGGTACAGTACAATATTCTAAAATATCTTGTACCTACATTTAAAAATCTAGTTCTGTTTAAGATAGCGAGTAGGTATAAAGATTTAAAGAAGATAGGTACATTACAATCAATGTCGTTTTATACTTATACATATACCTATGTTATAAAGAGCTATGAGAAAGGTCATTTATATGAAAGGCTATATATATTCTACGGCTTATAAACTGGTAAAACTAAACATATAAATTAGGACCAATTTATCTTAGACTACAACCGTTTTGATCCTAAGTGGAAAATAACGTCTTCAAAGTGCTTTATAAATAAATAAAAATATGGGTATAAATAGGTAAAACCTTAAACTAGACTCAAATCAGGACAGCTCATTTTTTTGCGTTAGGGTTTTTGGTCTCACGGAGAAAGTTGTTCAATTTGATGGTCTGTCTGTACCGAACCATTTTATATGACCACACATTCCTAATACACATTGTATTTCAGTTGCATTTAGAACTGAAAAAAACCTAGTAGAAATATTGTATTTATTGACTGGTAGTGAAACGAAGAAAGTATGGGCAGCTTATAATACAGGGTGTAAACGGATTCTTGACGAAGACATCAACCAAGCGTTAAAGTACTAAGTAACTTAACGCAAAAATTATTGCTGGGAAACGACTTTTTATTTGGGCTGTTAAAATTAGAATGTGTTTAAAAAAAATTGAACTTTTACCCCCAATATCTCCGTAACTAGAAGGTACTAGAACAAAAAAAAAATGATTGCAATGACGGACGGGGAGAACAAGTGCCTTTCGTCTTCGTTAAGGGTCTTTTTACACCTTTTTATACCTAACCCTTTTATTCGCGTTCAGTCATCTGGTCTGGTAGCATAATGTATTCATCATGTTTGTGTGTGATATGTGTAGAAGCACTGCAGGCTTAACTCATAAATATGTATCCTTTCAAACAGCGCAAATATGCTTGTGTCAAAAGTTAGTTGACCACAATCCGGAGTCGAATATTAAACCACGAGTTTGTGATATGGTATTTCAGACTTTTTAGCGGGTTTCACTGTAGTTTTTGACACAAACGTTGAAATGATTCCTTTATGGTGGATGCTCAAGGGTAGCCCGCGAAATTCAAATTTTCTTACGTTTTTTGCAATTTGCAGGCCAGTGCTAGGTTGTATGTTGATTAAAATATTGTTTGCGACTGTAAGACGTATGTAGTAACACAATTATAATCATCAAAATCATCAATACAACCCTCCAAGTTCATAATGGTGCAAGAATGATTTTGACCTTGGAAAAGTAATTTTTGATGGGATATCATCTAATGTCTTATGGCATTTTGCTGTGGGGACGGGCTGCAGATATTGAGTCTATATTTATTCTGCAGAAAAGAGCCATCAGAGCCATATATAATCTTCGTAGGCGCGATTCTCTAAGGGAACTGTTTAAGGATATTGGCATCATGACGGTACATTGTCAATACATCTACGAAAACATAATGTATGTCAGAAAAAATCTGCACCTTTTTGGTAAAAGGGGTGACAGACATAATTACAGTACTAGAAATAGGGACCAACTAGTTCAGCCAGGTTTCAGACTCGCTAAAGTAGACTCATCTTTCATGGGGTACTGTTTGAGATGCTATAATAAAATTCCACAAAGTATTCTTGAACTGAATGAGACGAAATTTAAAACATGCATTAAACGCACACTATGTAAGCAAGCATATTACAAGTTGAGCGATTATATCGCTGATAAAAATGCTTGGCTCAATGCTGGTCCTGCTCCACATGGACAGGGGCGCATAAATTGATAGCATTAAATTGTATTGTTGGAGCTGCTGAAGATTGTACAACTATCTTTGCATTGTATAGAATCAATCTCTATAGTATTATATAAATGCATAGCCCATATTGTGTGAGTACTATGTACTAGAAAGCTATCATTCACTGGAAACCTACGTCTTTTCTTGACTTGAATGTGCCCTGGCGGTTTGGAGTATGTCATGCTCGCTCTATTGTCTCGCTGATGGTGGCGCATGTGTCGGATCATTTAGTTCCCTTCAAAATGGTTGAGTTGAATGGTGCTGATCCATGCGTCATGTCCGTGAACGGGCGCTGTCAGTTGTGACTGGTCATCTCTTGGTTGCCATGGCTTATTTGAATGAATTATTTTGAATTGTATTTTTTTTTGTTTGTGTGTTTTTGCTGTGGACACTTTTACCGTGCACATCTTGCTACATTGTTCTCACATAATATACCATCTCAACGTGAATGATGTATCCAAGATTTTGTAACAATATTCTGATTTAAAAGAGTGTCCATGGAGTTTCTTGCCCATTCTTCTCCATAGAGATCTACGCTAGGGAATGGGCAACTACAGTACTTTCACAGTTTTTATGTCTTGTGACTGGGACTGTAGCTACATTTAATTTTCATCTTTGTTTCGACAATTCAAAAGTGCCTGTAACTGGCTTACTTGAAATAAATGCTTTGATTTTGATGATTTTTTGATTTTGATTTTGACTCCGCCAGATTTGACTGACTAAAACCCATCCATGTTCCTTCATCGCCCTTTGTGTTACGGGGCCACGGTATCTCTTTCGAACAGTCCCGCAACCCCGGCAGGCATCGGCCCTTGTGGACCCCTTCCTATTGCTGAGTCTCTTTGAGGCGCGCGTGGAACACGAACGCGCCGTCGACACGGCCTGTCGTCATGAGACGGACGGATGGCGAGCTAGCCCATTGCCCACCGTCCACAGGCCTGCGCCTACGGTGGCCGGGGGCCACGTGGTGGCCCCCGTGGCCCACGTGGCGTTATATTAAAACCGGGTTTCTAAAGTGATGTTGATTCTTTGATGTAGCAAAACTCTTCATGTCTTACGATTTTTTTGGGAAAAGTAATAGAAAAAATTGACTTTGACAAGTTCTTATTTGCAATCCAGAAACTGGATGTTTGTATTTCGGAAGAATTGTAGAGAAGTTAGTATACGATTTAATAAAAGTCGATTCCTACAAAATATGAGCACGAAACTCTTTGGAACCAAATTATAAGTATTAGCTTTTTAGTTTCCACACTGTTCTCACGTAGAAAGACTCACAGCACAAAGTCACTAATGAATTGAAAACATTTTTAACTCCATCCAGAACGGTTAAGCACAAAGTTCCTGGGACCGGTGCGTGTTACCCTGTATATTTACACATGATCCGATCCCCTATACATTTGCATAAGCCGGGAGGGTCCCGAACAATATGAATAACTTCGCTGGAGTTATTTATGTGTCGCTGCGTATTTGAGCAGTATTCGAGCATTATTTCACGACTGACCTGGATTTTGGAAGGAATGTTTGCTGCGGACTTGTTCTCTTATCTTGAGTAAAGTATACGCGATCGCGAGTTTGGAATACATGAAGTTCTGTAGCGGTTCATGGACGAATTCTTTGGTTCTGTCTGGTTACATGGCTTATAAAGACATGTCAGAAAAGTGACGGCCCAGTAAAATGCCTACAACAGCATGGTTTTAGTTATAAAATTGAAAAAGAAGTGCTTTTTTTGGTGAGAGATTAGGTAAATAACGACAGGCAACGGTACGAAGTGTTGGTCAATCGAATTTTACCGCCTACTTTTTCGCAAAATTTATGACCAAAACTCTCAGGGAAATAAGTCCGCTATTTGTTAATATCTTGTTCCCAACATTTCACAGTTTCACAGTTTCATCTGCGTTGAGGCGAGCCGTCGTGTAGCGCTATTCATCTCGGTCGTAGCTCGTAGCGCTACGGAATTAGCTGCATATTAGCTTAGTGCTACGCCGCTACGCTACTAATACGCTCTTAGTTATCATTTTTATTGTAAACGTTTTATGAAATCTCTTGACAGGTTTAGTGAAATACGAAGTACCTACGATCAGTCTTAAGAGCCTATACTACCTCAGATTAGCAACTCTATTTGTGGTGGTTCAAACTTCGTTTGTAAGACTGTTAGAATAACGTTCTAATCAGCTTGCACTACAAAGCGGTTGTTACGTCAGTCACTGCGGCCGAATAGTGCGAAATGAGTGGTTTTTATTCTTTATAAAATCTAATTTTCGTCTTTTGGAAAAAATAGAAAACATAAGACCTGCTTTATAGTTAGTTCAGTTAGTATGCAAAGTTTCATGATCTAATTTGAAGTACTTTTTGAATACCAGCGGTTTATTGTTCCATTTGGAGGTAACTTTGGGATTTTTTTCTATCGAGAAAATTTTATGAAATCGTGTTTTCGCCAAACATAAGACCTAACATTAATTCTCAACTTTACCATATATTTATTTCAAAATTAATGCTGCAGTATTTTAGGCGTAACGGAGGATCATGCTTAGCCATTTGAGGTAGTATAGGCCCTTAACTGTTTTGGCGAAGATTTGAAATTTGCTGCTACATCTGACATCTGGTAAGTACGCATAATATCATCAAGTAACGTTTGTAAGAAAAAAGCAAAAAGATATGTACCGCTCACTGAGCAGCAATAAAAATATCGGCATCACTGACAATAGGTGCGCTCAAAAAGATTTTGACCTAAAAATGGACAAATATAAGGTCAGTTCGATTTAAATTCTAACTTGGTAAATCATATATAAATTGTATCATAAGTATCGTTTAATGCATAAATACCCCATTGTAATGTGGACTATAAATAGGAGGCTTAATCATACATTGCATGATAACATACGATTATGGTTGAATTCGTAATGATTAGAATTTGCAGCTAACATTCTGAACTACCCTCCGATTCATCGAATGGGGGCTATCGCGTGTGAATTTGCCGCTAGAGGCGCTTGTGTAGACTAAGGTCCTCCAAAATGTCAGATGTCATAGAGTGTTCGCGCGTAGTGTGCTTTTACTCACGATTGTGTTCTAGATTGAGCCATTCCTGACTAATTATGACTTGAAGATTTTAAGTAGCAACATATGATCATAATATTGTTAGTACTTGGAGGTAGAATGATTTTTAAATGTTTCATGCTTGCTAATTTTAGGAAGAATGTTGTAAATATATATCTAAAGCTTAGACTATGTTGTTATACGTAATAAAATAAACATTTTTATGAAGTTATTGGTGCTTTAAAGTATTGAATAGAATTACTGACAGGACCTTACTCGACAGTGCGCCATCTGGTGAGCTCTAAAACGATAGCCCCCATTGGCTGTCATGCAATTACCAGTGGTTATGTCAATTGAAGCTTACAGTGCTGCAAACAGGATACATTGACATCTGCTTCATTTGTCATACTATATGCATCCCGAGTAAGCGGTGAAGTGCAGTCCAATTGCCAAATAACGAAATTAGGTCACTGCGAGTTTCTAGCTTAAACAGAGATAGTCGAATATTGAACTTATTGTTAAATTCATTTGAATAGATAGAAAGCTGACGGAGGATGAGGATGTGATGCTTTTTGAAGTTTTAGAACATAAATTATTGTTATTAAAATTATTATTTACGTTCATAAAGTATGTAGTGACAAACAACGGAAATCATCTTCATCATCACTTATTATAATGAAGTTCGGGCTCTCGGCTTCAGTAATAGCTGGTAGTAATCTTAGCATAACCAGACCAACGTGATACCTAGACAACGAATTAGAAGTCGGTCGGTCTGAGTATTACAAGGATATAAGGTAATGTTTTGTAAATATAGACTTAGTAAATATAAACATTTGCAAAACTTTCCGACCTATTTCAAATCCAAATTCGAGCCCCAGTTTAGACGGCTTGATATAACAGGGCTATATTTACCCAAGGGTGTGAACATAATATATTATGTAATAAACTAAATGCGAAAATAGGGCGAAAAGATTACTCGTCGACATATCACGAACCTCCCGTACAGTTTTAATGACTTGACGAAGTTTGCTGCCAAATAAAGATAAAGTATGAAGAATCATGTGTCGAAACCAATTTGTTTATTGTTAAAAGAATGTGATAAATCGTTTTGTGAGTTATCGATTATGCTGACACCTTTATACGTATGTTGGAACATATGATGACAAACAGAACTAACTTTACAAGGGCGAAGGATGGACGTTCTCTCTATATAGAATTTTAAATACGAAATTCCCTAAATAATTATGAAATTGGCTTCAAAATCCATCCAGTACTCCATAAGTATGTGCTAACGAACCGAAAACACGAACACGAGCAGTTTTGTTTATGTAACTATTCAGAGATACCTCACGTTAACTGCTTTAGCTTTACATAGTTTTAGAGAACCGCGTATGGACACAAAGCTCCATAAAGTTCTAAATTCCTTTTAGCTTTGACACCACAAACCGAAAAAAGGTGACATTTTGTTTTGTCCGTAGTTTGCCTGAAAAGCTTTTTCACAGAAAAATGTAAAAACTTTTGACGTGCATTTGATTCGGTTTCATGCATGCGGCACGCGGGTGACGATTTGATCGTCACTCACTGAGCTTTTTTTTATAAAAATGCCATTTATGTACAACACCTTCATAAATAAAAAAGCTGCGGTGGCAGATTTTAGGTTCAACCTTATGTTTGTAACGACTAAGCTATAAAAAGCTTGGTACTGCAACAGCCTCTTACATATTCTGGTTTCAATTTCAGACTTTCGTTTTATTCCATTAAGTGTCTTTTATTTTGCAGGCGAGTGTTTTTTGTAAGTTTTTGTGTTTTTTTGTTTTCGTTACCATTCAATTTAGTCACCTACACCTTGGCATTAATAGAAAGTGTGATGTCCTTTTCAACCATGTCCTTATATTTAATTGCAGTAACTGCTTGCAAAATGGACACGATACACGGACATATATTTTAATATATTTTTTTAAAGATACATTTAAAAATATGTAAAGTAAGTAGTTAAAATGAATAAAGGAGATAGTAATCATTTTATTGTCAGGCGACTAAGGTCCATAGATAAAATATACACAAAATAATAATTAACAACAACAATATACTAATGCATATTTTAAACCACGAACACACAATACAAAAACTGGCATGAATCAAGTTATTCACGGTATGGAAAATTTTGTTAATATTGATTACTTATTGTGTTGTTGCAGTCTCAATATTTCGAATAGTAGGTACTCGTAGATATTTAAATTGTCACCTCAAATTGAAACAGCATAATGTCTTATTTCTTTATAGAATGAACTAATACAAAGCTTTCTTAATTCTTCCAATCAATTAAATACTAACGTTCTCGGAAGCCGATCCGATTAACTTCTTTAGTTTGCGGTAACTTGGTCAGTAATCAACCTGTCTTCAAGATTGAAACCTTGACAGGAAGGGAAAGTTCCAGTTGTTTGAATAATAAGTAATGTATTGTGTTTTGAATACCGGCTTTAATGTAGGTAATATGAAACGACTGCTATCGTGAAACCCTGCCACCGCTTAATCACTGAGCAGTGGTGTCCAAGAACTATAACAATCCTGAGGGGCCGTCTCTACGAGCGAGAGAATCACGGCGATATTTTCGTATAGAAATACGTTGAATCGCCGCGATTCGCTCGCTCGTGGGGGCGGGCGGCCCCAAGTTACGAGCTGTCGGTCGTGGACTCATGGTTTGGAATGTTGGTAGGCAAGATTTTTTTTTCTAGCCTGCTCAGCTCCACTTCGCAAAGATTTCCCACCGTTCCCTCCATTTCTCGCAAAACCAAGCGTTACTTTGTTCAATTAAGGGCTATATATCCCTCAAATGGCTTAGCATGATCCTCCGTTACGCCTAAAATACTGCAGCATTAATTTTGAAATAAATATATGGTAAAGTTGAGGATGAATGCTAAGTCCTGTGTGTGACGAAAACACGATTCCATAAACTGTTCTAGATAGAAAAAAAATCCAAAGTTACCTCCAAATCGAACAATAAACCGCTGGTATTCAAAAAGTACTTCAAATTAGATCATGAAACTTTGCATACTTACTGAACTAACTACAAAGCAGGTCTTATGTGTTTTATTTTTTTAGTCTAATCAATAGATTTTTTGGTTAATCGCAAAAAAACACTAATTTCGCACTATTCAGCCGCAGTGACTGACGTAACAACCGCTTTGTAGTGCAAGCTGATTAGAACTTTATTATAACAGTATTTCAAACGAAGTTTAAACCACCACAAAAAGAGTTGCTAATTTTAGGGTTAGAAGGGCCTTAATTTCTCCACAACTGCTCTCAAAAAGGCAGGAAAGCATCGTGCGACATGTCCTAGAAACAAACATTTTGAAACGTGACATCTTTCTATCAAACCACACTGAGCCTATAACATACTGTGATCCATTTCCGTTTATAGAGAGACTGTGTCAACAGTGAGATCATTGTAAAGGCTGATCACGTCGCATAATCTCCGCAAGATACTTATTAAGATACTTCCTCGTATTTCATACGAAAATAAACCTACGAATCTATTCATAATTCACAGTCAAGGACGCCGCTTTTCCTTGCTATTATAATACTCATTTAAAGTCGGCTCTGTAGAAATTGTTCGCGTGGATGAGCCGAAATGAAATCCAATTACTTGCTTTCAGTTGAGGATATATTAAAGAGCTTTTACTGCTCGACGTTTGCGAGTTTTTTTGTTCACATGTCATGTTTACTTGGCTATTACTTAAAGCCGCGAAATAATTTAGCAGTCCAGTCTAGCCTTCGTGTTTAGTTTAAAATTAACGTGAGTTGGCTAAACATTAGTGGTAAGTTATACTGAAATTAGGCAGGTAATCTTTTTGCTGAGCTTTTTGAGGTTATTTTGTAGAGATTTTTTCGACTGTTAGCTTTATTCATTAAGAGTGAGATTCCTAGGTATACTATCGTAGACAAAAAATATGAGTAAGGTAAAACTTATTTATGTATTACAGGGTTAGTTTTCAATGACCGACCAAAATTCTAGATATCAAACCAAAAGTGCATTTTAAATATTATTGTCGAAAAATATAATATCTATTACCTAAATAAAGCATTCATTTGAAAATGATTATGAAATTTAACAATCTATATCTATACATATAATAAATCTGTAGAAAAATCGTTTTTGTACATCGAAAATATTTCGAAAAAAAAATTGCCAGGGTGAATAGAATAACCAACAGAACTCATTTCCAGCATTTTTGGATTTTTTGTCTGTTTGTCTGTTTGTCTGTTTCGATGATCAAGCATCACGTAAAATATATGAAACCAATACAGATAACTTTTATACTTAAACATTGTGTGTATCTTGAGGTATTATTTAGTTTTTGTTTCATCGTAATCGGTTTATTCTATCAGAAGATATACGAATATAAAGTTTTCAAGAAGAACTAATCATCAAATTAAGATGCAGCGACATCTATTGTACTAGAATGGTACTATGATACTTTATTTAATGACTAAAAATGTGCTCACCAGATAAATAACTTTTAAATCGACTGATCGGCTTTACAATAGTACATTGTAATACAAGGAGCTAAAATAAAAAAAAATCATCATTTATTTTGTTATTCTTTTTGTTTTTCTTTTTTGTTTATATTTTATACTGTGTACACTTGTGGCGTGTGGCAAATAAATGTATTTTCTTTCTTTCTTTTCTTTCTTATCGAGCTTTAGCGAGGTTAAACCGCACAGACGGACGCACAGACGGACAGACAGCCGGACAGACAGACGGACAGAGACGAACAGACAGACGGACGGACAGACAAACAAACAGACAGCCGGACAGACGGACAGACAGACAGACGGACATACAGACGGATGGGCAGACAGACAGACACAGACAATACTAACGTAATGAATTAAAATAAAGAGGTTATAATTCTATGAGGTTAAGTTGTTCGTGTGGCTTTTGGACCGATTGCCTTGGTCTTCTACGAAGATTTTACTTTATGCTCGAGCATAAAAAGCGAATTTAGAGCATGAGAAGTGTTTTTAATAGTTATTTATGCAACTGTTGTATAATGAGGGGTATTAAAACACGAATGTGGGTTTATCACACGAGGCGAAGCCGAGTGTGATAATAGTATCACATGAGTGTTTTAATACCTAATTATGTACAGTTGCATACAAGACTTTATCTACATCCATGATATGAATCCTCCATAAAAGGTTCTGAAACCATAGGGTGTTGCAGTGTTCTAAGAAGTCTATGTAAATTCATGGAAAGTTTAATTGCTTGTATTTAATACAAACAAACCGTGTATAGGTAGTAATATAATTATTTACATTTTGGATTGTTCAATTATCAAAATTCACAAAGCTTGTATCACTCATTTTTGTAAACAACAAAGTAGGTACATAATGCAATACTAATATCCAAATGTCGAACAAAAATGGCGGGATACGACGTGAATTCGAATTAACCTATAAGTTTTTTTTTTTATTACGGCGCTGTGGTAGTGAATCGCACGTGCTAGACGTTAGATTCACTACCACATTCGATGTTCTTTTTTTAAAACGAGTTGCATAATGAAATTCAGTACAACATTATAACACCCGTTTGGGTGTTATAATGGTTATTAAGACACTGGCTGTTTTAATGTTGGCCATAAGCTAACTGTTTCAGATACCTTTATAGAGGATTTATAGCATGGGTGTAGATAAAAGTTATTATAGCGTAAGATACTCTAGATTTGCCGGGGTTACGGGACTGTTCGAAAGAGATACCGTGGGCCCGGAAGACAAAGGGCGATGAAGGAACATGGATCTTTAGTCAGTAAAAGTCCTCCTGCTCCGCCCAGAGCAGGAGGAGTCATTTGATGATTTCCCATCCAAAAAAAAAAAAAATGGTACTATAGATTAGTCTACATGACGCTGCTTTGAAAATTTACATCATCACGCTACTACTAATAGGAGCGAAGCATCAATGATAAATGTTGCAAAAACGGGGAAAATTTATTTAATTTTGAGAACTTCCGTTGCGAGCGCTGCATAAACGGTTAAAGTTACGCAACAATCATGTATGAGAGAATTGTTCCTCTAAAAAGTAAAAAAAAATACGCGATAGCATAATATTATGTCTATATTTTAAGGTTGACTCACACTCTCTCTAACCCTCTCTCTCTCTCATGTGACGCAGACGAAGTTGTGCGGGTCAGCTAGTTAATAATAAGTTACTCCACATCTTTGGGGCGTGCGGGCGATACAAACTCGTTTTATAACGATACTAACTACTACTTCGATCGTTGCCAGTAGTACGTCCGTAATTTTCTGATCCTATCTTTTGAGATAAGATTGCAATGATATTGTTGAAAACCTTGCCCTGATTAACTTAGAAGCTTAGATGCTATATTTAGATTTCTATTTAAGGCGCTAAAATAAGAAGAGAATGTAATAGATATCCCTGAGATATAATTTTATACTTTCCGAGCAACGAAAAACTGTCTGTTACAAATAAAAAAGAAGTTGGTTGTCGATTGATTGTTACATCTCCAAGACTTGATTAGGCAAGTATACTAATTTCTGGCATATCAGATCGAAACAAATAAACAGAAATATCTAAATATGTCTGAGTGAATTTCTCAGGCGAAAAATGTACGCATCTAGGCTGAAATTGCAGTGCTGCTTTGCAGATAATGCAACGATTTTCTTTCTCAGAATTAAAGTGACATGAATCTAAATGAAGCCACTTAAATTATATTTATAAGACTATTACTTTTTATGAAAAAAATCGGTAAATGATGAATTATCAATTTCTGTGTCTTGTCCACAATCACTTTCATACACAGCATTTACCTCTCAGGAAGATAATCTCCAACATATATAGGAAAAAGTATTTTAATTGCGTTAAGTAATGATTGACTTACAAGACGTTAATTAGTTTTGAATGTTTAGACTCATAGTTAATGAGTACATGTCAACGGTAGGTTTGTCCAAGCGAAATTACTAATTTCTATGGTCATTTTGTTTCACCGTCCTGAGCTTCCACCAATGAGTTTAAACGAACAATAAATCCCTGCTCGGCAAGAGACAGTCGTGCTCTTACGTGCAGTAAGAATGGTAGTGCACCATATCGCCAGGTCTTTCCGCCAAAAATATAAGTACGTGATTTCAGTTTACTCGGAACGAAATTTTGCAATTTCGGTGATTAAGTTTTAAAAGGATTTTTGCCTGAAATAAAGGTATCACTTTTATGCATGCTAAGTAGCCTTTGGTACACATTTAATATTATAGAAAATAATAGTCATAGCCTTGATAGTTTCTTGTAAAAAAAATAAAATAGCCAAGTTCTCTGGGGCAATTTCTGTGGTTTCCGTGGCATCTCGTGGCCCACGGAAATTACACGACTCCACAGAAATTGTACCAATCAATTATTGTATTAATGTTAATGAAGATTTTTGAAAAGAAAAGAACTTGTTATGCCGAAATTACTTTGGCAGAACTAGGTCCTTAGCCCCGGACATTAAAATAAAATTGTATTACTATTTCTTGAAAAAGTCATTCAATTGGATTAACTGAACTTTGAGAGTTGCATCCTCCAGAAGCTCCTCCTGGAAGCCTCGATCGTGCAGGCCTAGGTGACATCACCAGCCAGACCTGCCGACGTTGACAATGAGGCAGGGTGGCAGATGTTGAGTCCCCAGCATCTCCTCGTGGGCCAGGGATCTGGCTCGCGCCTGAGCTCGTGGAGGACATGGTGAGTACTCTGTTCCCTTTGCGAGGGGAACATCCCCCCCGTCTATGGCTCCGCCGCCTGCGATGCTGGAAGCGGACCAACAGGACGACGACAAAAACGCTCCGAAAGTGACTGGGGTAGACCTGAGAGTGGCGGTACGTAGGCTCAGTGTCTAAAATACCGCCCCGGGACCCGACGGCTTGCCTGGTAAAGCCTGGGTCCTGGCCTCGGAGGCTCTCGGGCACTGACTAGAGGGGCTCCTAAGCGCATGCTTGGAGAGAGGCCAGTTCCCGCTTCGTTGGAAGACGGGAAAGCTGGTCCTCATTCGGAAGCCGGGCACCCTGCGGAATATCCGCCCGCATACCGGCCCGTGGTGCTGTTCGGCGAGGTGGGAAAGCTCTTTGAAAGAGTAATTGCAAACCGCCTCGCCGAGCACCTTGCGGGGTCGGGGCCGGATCTTGCGGAACACCAGTTTGGTTTCCGCAAGGGGCGCTCTACGGTGGATGCCATCATGCGCGTGAGAGCCCTCACGACGGGATATGCGGTTTCCCGGGGTGGGGTTGTCTTGGTGGTGTCTCTCGACATCGCCAATGCCTTCAACACCATGCCCTGGAGCTGCATTAGGGAGGCATTCCGGTATCACCGGGTGCCGACCTACCTTCATCGTGTAAGTACCTAGGATTCGTCTTCGACAGCCAGTGGAACTTCGTGGAGCACTTCCGATGTTTGGCCCCCAAACTGGAACGGACCGGCGCTGCCTTCAAGTGGCTCCTGCCCAACCTGGGGGGGGCAAACGCCCCCTGCCGGAGGCTCTACGCAGGAGTCGTGCGGTCCATGCACATGCAGTCGTGGCCGGGGGCCACGTGTTGGACCTGTGGACGGTGAGCTATTGGCTAGCTCGCCGTCTGTCCGTCTCATGACGACAGACCGTGTCGATGGCGCGTTCGTGTTCCACGCGCGCCTCATAGAGCGTCAGCAATAGGAAGGGGTTCGCAAGGACCGATGCCTGCCAGGGTTGCGGGACTGTTCGAAAGAGATACCGTGGCCCCGGAACACAAAGAGCGATGAAGGAATATGAATAGGTTTCAGTCAGCAAAAGTCTGAAAGTCCCTCCTGCTTCGCCCAGAGCGGGAGAAGTCATTTGATGATTTCCCATCCTCTTCATAGAAGTAAAAAACATAATCAGTTCCTTGATTGCTAATTTTATAAGACTGATTTATCCAATTAATAGTACACCACGTTGTTTTTCTAGAAATGCTTATTAAAATGATCAAATCGTTTATTTGTGATACATGGGTTACATGCAGGTGTTCATTACATAATTACAACGATAATATATACATATATTAACGACGATATTCGTATTTTATGAGTTTTTACATTAAACCTTATCTTTCTTTACATATTATTAAAAAACAATGTATTTATATAATAATTCACAATTTCGGTGCAAACGCAGAATTTCTGTGTCACCAATACAATTTCGGTGGCAATAATAAAATTTCTGTGGCTCGCCAATTTCGGTGGCCCAAATAACTCTCTAAGTAATTTAATTATAATATCCCCTTTCAGAAAATGTATATATAATATGGATATGTTGCGCTTTGTAATTAAAGTTTTTCAAAAAACCTGAAAATGAAAATGTCCATGGAAATTAGGTAAAAAATCGAGTTGTTGAAATTGACTCGTCTAAAGGTCCCTTAAAAAATAATTATTTGAATTATTGGAATTAAATGCACCTACATAACGATATGAATTTTCTAGACACTAAAAAGTTGTAACGAAATGGAACATATTTCAAAAGAGGTTCTGTAAAACTGTATAGTAAAAGCGACGCTCTGGCAACTTGCCACTCTGTGCAGTGTAACTAACTTTCAAAGTATTTAATGTACGATATTGCAGTGGGTAGTTTTGAACATGGACGCATTGTCAAACTCCACTTAGCACTAAAGATGTGTTTTACAATAAATCTGACTTACAATGTTACTTGAATTTGGGTCATGGGGCTTCTGGGACCGGGACCGCGGTCCCGGATTCCATCTCATTATTTTTAAGTTACCCACGGTTTTGCGTGGAGGTCGGAAATAAGCAAACGGGATCATCCTACCGAGTCAAAAACTCGTTCAGGTTTTGAATTTTTGTAGGAAACAGCACATTGTTTTTTAAATTACCACTGAAAAATGTTTATGTGGGGCTGTTCGGAATTATGTATTGAATACGTGATAACCGTTTGTGCTTCGATGTCCCTTCCACCCTGTGTATAATCCTATATGCTAACCCTGTTCATGGACTACCTCAAAGCTAAATATCATCAAAATCCGCTCAGCCGTTAGGCGTGAAGACATGACAAACAAACATACAAACTCATACTCGTACAACATCTTTGTCTTTTTAGGGTTCCGTACCTCAAAAGGAAAAAACGGAACCCTTATCACTTTCTTGTCCGTCTGTCTGTCCATCTGTCTGTCTGTCCGTCTGTCACCACCGATTTTCTCAAGAACGGGTGGACCTAGCAAGTTGAAATTTATACCAGATACTGAGGTCTATAGTCCCTTTTAGGTGTATAAAAGTCAAGATCCTGAGTCAACACAATAAAAAGATATGGGCAAATTTACATTTTCAGGAAAATTTGTAAGTACCAAAATTTACCTTAATTTTCAACTTTTTTATTTTTCGGAAATTTTCCTTAACTTGTGCTGCTGTAATAGGTACCTTGGTTTTAACCTACATTGTAAATTTTAGGTCATCCGGAAGTACCCTATAGGTTTTGGGTCGAAAACGGTTTGGTAGTTCCCGTCGACCTAGAATCACGAAATTTGGCGAGAAGCAATGTCTTACCGCACATGTAAAGGGAAAAACCGTAAATATGTAGTTTAATAACAAAAAAAAGCTATTTTACTATTACAAACTTATTATTGGTGGTGCAATAGCCGTTTCATGGGATCGAACAGCAAAGTTACTGTTAAGTTTGTCCTTTAATAAGTTTGTACGGAACCTTCGGTGCGCGAGTCCGACTCGCTCTTGGCTGGTTTTGTATTAAAATAAGGTAGGTGATATAGCAGGTATACGATAAATCAGGTAGTTCTGTTTCCACCTAGGCGGGTGACAGCTGACCTTTGTCGTGCCGCTCCGCACCCAGTCCCGGCTAATGTCATGACAGCTAGACCTATATTGATCACGGAATCGGGAAATATACTAAAATAGAATACTAAAAATATGTTTCTTTGTTTTTGTACTTTGAAATATGAACTACTATTCACCGTCACGTGTTGTTTGACGTTTTATTCCATTATTCTAATCCACCAGGTTCCACGAGTAGGGTTGTTTCAGATGACACGTGTAGTTTAACAACCGGTTTCTAAAACTAGAATTTGAAGTTAAGAACTTATCAAACTCTACTTTAGTGATTCCTTCAACGCAACCCGCGTAAAATGTAAAAAAAAAAAGATAAAATAATTTCAGAGGAATCATTGAAGTAATGAAGACAAGATTCCAATGAAAATTTGATCTCAGAATGTATCTATTTTAGGTAAAAATCGTTATTTTTTCTTAAATTAGGGTTGTCGACTGAAAAAATCTGATAAGTCCGTCAGATAGATTATCAAATAATATTGGACCCGTATTTTTTCTTTTGTAACGTTAACCAAAATTGTCAAAGATACGACGCTTTTAAAATTCTCAATACGTGACGCCGTGGTATAATTTTTTGTGTGTTCTAATCTAACGTCATGAGCCCCTACTCCCAAGTTTTGATGCGTTTAATCTTTGTCAATATTCATTGATTTACAATCACAAACAATACGTGTCCAGTATTTTCCAAAGTCTAACTGACAGACTAAATAGATTTGCATTTTTTTGATACTGTCGTCATGCTTATTC
Source organism: Xestia xanthographa (assembly GCA_905147715.2). Taxonomy (NCBI): domain Eukaryota; kingdom Metazoa; phylum Arthropoda; class Insecta; order Lepidoptera; family Noctuidae; genus Xestia; species Xestia xanthographa. The sequence goes on from LR990646.1 coordinate 11,401,222, forward strand.
ATACTGATGCCACTGACCCACCTTGCAATGATTGTCTAACATTTTCCAAGATGCCTACAATACAGAAGTTAGTTGCCAAGACAAGTTTAATGTAAGTACCTACCTGAGCTGTCTTCTTGTTTCTTTTCTATAAACGAGGTCATTTCGAAAGAAAATAACTAAAAACATTGCGTGACCTAGGCAACTGAAGGTCGACGCTAGCTTTCGAGTCAGGAACAAATTAGCATAAAGGTGAAAGTAGTGGCGTAAAGGAAAGCACAGAAACCTGTTGACAATTAAGTACCACACTAGAAAGCAAATACCTTAATTACTTTTTATCAACTTATCGTCAAACGAATCCATTTGGCTCAAAAACTAAATCGACACACAAAGTCTGTAATCACAGAAGGCTTAGGCAGGGATATTATTAACCTATTAATAGTACAGACGCCAAAGCAAACAACTAACCAGGGTCGTCAGATATACGTATACACTGACCTGCAAAACTAAGTATCACACTTTAAATTGCAATAACTTTTTAATTACACAATATATACTTTCGAAACAAAAACGACTCGAAACAGAGTTTAATTTTGTACATAAAAACTAATAAAACTGGTAAAATTGCTATAAAACGTTTTTTTATTTTAAATCTCTAACTTATATAGCTAAGGAACTAGAAGAGATGCTTCAAGAGCTAAGCAATGCAAGCCTCGAGGTTGGACTAAAGATGAACATGTCGAAGACTAAGCTCATGACCAACAGCTCACCGATCAACGTGCACATAGACGGGGAGAAAATACGTTATGTCCAAGAATACATCTACCTGGGCCAAGTAGTCTCCTTTCAGGCGAGACAAGACAAAGAAGTTGCAAGACGCACGGAAAACGCCTGGAAGAGCTACTGGTCCATGAAAGAGCTATTCAAGGGCGATTTACCCATCCCCTTAAAACGTAAGCTGATGGACATGTGTATTCTCCCCATACTGACATATGGTGCACAGACTTGGTCTTTGACTAACATTCAGAGGTCCAAACTCAAGGTTTGCCAAAGGGCAATGGAGCGCAGCATACTTAACGTCAAACTTACCGACCGAATAAGGAACACCACACTGCGCTCCAGAACTCAAATTGCTGACGTAGCTCAAAAAGCGGCTAAACTAAAATGGGACTGGGCAGGCCATGTCTGCCGGATGCCGGCGAAGCTGTGGGCCCGCATATCACAAAACTGGAACCCTGAGACAGCTACACGGGGTCGCGGCAGACCGAGGAGAAGATGGCGGGACGCCTTGGATGGCTTTCTCGCTAATTGGCGAGAAGAGGCGCAAGACCGAGAAAAGTGGAAGGAATGGGGGGAGGCCTTTGCCCAGGAGTGGGACAGCTCAGGCTAACTAAAAAAAAAAAAAAAAAACTTATATAGAGTTTAGAAAAAATAAAAATTTTAAAAGTGTAGTAAGTACTTAGTTTTGCAGGCCAGTGACAGTTTTCTTAGAAACCGATGGATGTTTTGGAATGAAATTAAATTAAATTGATAGAAATATTGAAATCTATTAATATAATTAAATTTCATCTGTAGACGTGAAATAGTTCCTAAAAAAAACTGCAAGTATATCTGACGAGGCTGGTTACTTATTTGCTTTGGCCTCTGTATACCCAGAATATAATAGGGGCGAATCTATTGCCACAAATAAAGACCAGCGTCAGACAGCATCACCTGTCTGGCATGAATGCTGAAATGGACCTTTTTGGCGCAGCCGTGAGGCACACAGCACATATTATGTTTTCCTCCTTATTTTGTATCTTTTTATATTATTATTGTGTGTGTGCTTTATTAGCTGACGTCAAATAAATATTTTTTCTTTCTTTCTTTCTAAATACACTGGGCTAAATTAAACTGAAATAAATCCAATACCGCTTTGTCCAACCTGGGAACCTAGGACCTCATGATCAGAAGGGCTCGCTAAAGCTAATCTATCTATATAAATAAAAACAAAAGGCCTGACTGACTGACTGACTGACTGACTCATCAACGCCCAGCCCAAACCCTTGGACCTAGAAAGCTGAAATTTTGCACAGAGGTTCCCTTTATAATGTAGACAAGGAATAAGGAAGGAATTTTAGAAATTCAACCCCTAAGGGAGTTAAATAGGGGATGGAAGTAGTTTGTATGAAAGTCCGTCAGTTTTAAAGTTAGGATCTTCAAATATTGTGTTTAGGCTGACAATTAAAAATTAAGTTATACGTGTCTCAGCGTTTTTCATAATTCCACCCCCAAAGGGTTAAAAAGGGGATGAAGCTGTAATGTATGAAAGTCCGTCAGTATTAAAGTTAAGATCTTCAAATATTGTTTTTAGGCTGACGATAAAAAAATAATTTATACGTGTCTCAGCGTTTTGGATAATTTCACCCCCAAAGGGTTAAAAAGGGGGATGAAGTTGTATATGGAAAATCATCAGTTTTAAAGTTAGAATCTTTAAATTTTGTGTTTAGGGTGACATTTAAAAATTAATTTATACGTGTCTCAGCGTTTTTCATAATTCTACCCCCAAAGGGTTAAAAGGGGGATGAAGCTGTAATGTATGAAAGTCCGTCAGTTTTAAAGTTAAGATCTTCAAATTTTGTTTTTAGGCTGACGATTAAAAATTAATTTATACGTGTCTCAGAATTTTTGATAATTTCACCCCCACAGGGTTAAAAAGGGGGATAAAGTAGTATATGGAAAATCGTCAGTTTTAAAGTTAGGATCTTCAAATTTTGTATTTAGGCTGATGATTAAAAATTAATTGATACGTGTCTCAGCGTTTTTCACCATTCCACCCTCGAAGGGATAAAAGGGGGATGAAGTTGTTTATGGAAAATCGTCAGTTTTAAAGTTAGGATGTTCAAATTTTGTGTTTAGGCTGATGATTAAAAATTAATTTATATGTGTCTCAGCGTTTTTCATAATTCTACCCCCAAAGGGTTAAAAAGGGGGATGAAGTAGTATATGGAAAATCGACAGTTTTAAAGTTAGGATCTTCAAATTTTTGTGTTTAGGCTGATGATTAAAAATTAATTGATGTTTCTCAGCGTTTTGACCATTCTACCCCCGAAGGGATAAAAGGGGGATGAAGTTGTTTGTGGAAAATCGTCTGTTTTAAAGTTAGGAGCTTCAAATTTTGTGTTTAGGCTGATGATTAAAAATTAATTGATACGTGTCTCAGCGTATTTCATAATACCACCCCCGAAGGGTTAAAAAGGAGAATGAAGTTGTCTATGGAAAGTCCTTAATTATCAAAGTAAAACTTACTAAATTTATTATCTAAGCTTATGGTTGGAAGCTAACGCAACTGTGTTTTTAAAAATTTCAACCCCTAAGGGGGTGAAAGATGAAAAGGGGGCTTTATCTGTACAAATAAATAAAATTGAAGTGTCTGTTTGTAATATTAAAACAACCGCATTTTACTACATGCATATGAATGTATATAGGGTATTTATACCAAAATAACATTTTTTTCAATTTTTGTCTGTTGTCTGTTTGTTGCGGCTAATCTCTGGAACGGCGGGATTTTGACGGGACTTTCACTGGCAGATAGCTGATGAAATAAGGAGTAACTTAGGCTACTTCTATTTTAGATAAAATCTATAAAATAACCCTCCTTCTGGCGCAGTCGGGTAAAAATATATGAAAGAAGAAACTGACTGACATATCAACGCACAGCCCAAACCACTGGGTCTACAGATTCCAAATTTGGCAAGTAGATTCCTTATGTGGTTAAAGAGTGCACTAAGAAAGGATTTTTTTGAAATTCACTCCCTAAGGGGTGAAAAAGGGCTCCAAAGTTTGTATGGGGAAACAAGATTAGTTTAACTGTTTTATTCTAAACTTAACAGGAGTACTCCTATCGATAATTGAGTAAACATTTGTGTTTTGGGGTTTTTTCAGAATTAAACCCCCAAGAGAGGGAAATGGGGTGACAAAGTATAAAAATCAATGCACAGCCCAAACCGCTGAGTCTAGAGATTCCAAATTTGTCACATAGGTTCCGTATGAGGTTTAGGGGTGCACTAAGAAAGGAATTTTAAAATTCACCCTCTAAGGGTCTGAAACGGGGGTCCAAAATTTACATGGGGAAATAACGTTAGTTACACTATTTTATTCGAAACAATAATGTCTAAAAATGTAAGTAAAAAATCTTAACCTGTAAAAACATACACATTACATTACCCCGAAAACCACGGAAAATTTTTGAATACAATGAAATTTTTTTCTTATTTAGCATTAAGAGAGCATTAATCAGCAAAAATTAACAGGAGTACTCCTATCGATAAATGAGTAAACATTTGTGTTTCAGGTTTTTTTCAGAATTCAACTCCTGATATGGAGAAATGGGGTGACAAAGTCTGAAAATCAACTCACAGCCCAAACCACTCGGTCTAGAGATTTAAAATTTAGCACGCGTAGGTTTCTTGAGGTCTAGGTCTAACGGTGCACTAAGAAAGGATTTTTCAACAATTTACTCCCTAAGGGGGTGAAACGGGAGTCGAAAGTTTGTATGGAGAAACACAGATTAGTTAGACTGTTTTATTCGAAACTTCATAGGAGTACTCCTATCGATAAAGGGGTAGAAATGGGTTTCAGGTTTTTTCAGAATTCAACCCCTAAAGGGGGAAATGGGTTTGGTATTGTTTTTATGGTTTATCGGGTCGGGTATATTACAAAAACAGCGATTTTAAGATTTAATGTGGCGGACCTGAAATACCATCATCCCTTGTTGGGGTGCGATGGGGTCGAAATGTCTAAAAATCAATATGGGTGTCGATTTCGAGATTATCATTAGTGCTGATTACGAATATGGCATTTATTTTTAGATCCAAAAGATGGCGGAGTCGACTTCTATACAGGATTATTGTTGATTTATTGTGATGATTGTGATAACGATGATGGTGATGGTGATTGTGACAGTGATGGTTATTGTTTTAGCGATTGTGATGATTATAATTGTGATGGTTACGAAATTTGGCACATAGATAGTTTATAACCTGGATTAACACGTAGGATACTATTTATCCCTTTAGTAAGATCACGTGGGACAGTTACCGAACTTCACGCGGGCGAAGCCGCGGGCAACAGCTAGTACTTAATAACATGCAAAAATACATTGTTTTGGACCTATCACTCTTCATCTTCAATCAATCATTCTCTTACAAACACTCCCAAGTTGCGCCATGTTGCTTTAATGTTATAACGTTGAACATTTTAGAAGTTGGCTGTTAAAACTTCGGACGTAAAATTGTGTTCAAAGAGAACATGTTATTGTTTTTACTAAACCCAGCCTCCTTGACGAAAGGCGATTGGCCTTGAATGTACGTTCTCAATACTGGAACACAAGGCCTCTAGGTATTGCAGATTAAGCTCTTAGCTGAGGAGCTGGTGTTAAAAGTTTAATCTGGTTCTTGTTCCAATGGTTCATATTTAATGCGCCCTCTGAGAGTCGTTGAATGGTGAGGCTTGTTTGGAGCACAAAGAGAGGCTACGGGTTTGTGTTCTTGAAGGTAAGATGAGGCATTGATTGTAAGAAATGAAAGATACTAAAAATAAGTATCGAAAAACTTTTCAATTTAAAACAAAACCAGTCGCACATTTTTATTTTATCTACGTGCAACACATAATACATATCTAGATAAAAGGTATGATCAGCTGAGGCCCTTCTACGGTCTTCATTAAATAAGGAAGAAAGAGTATTTATTTACACAACAACAGATATTTACTTACTTATCTAAATTAAAAATATCACTCATATTTCAATTTTGCAACCACAAGTAGTCGACAAATAAATAAAATGAACTCTAATATCAACTTATATTCCTAGCTGCTAAAGAGTTATTTACGTAGTCCGAACCTAAAGTGATTGGTTGCACTAAAGAAATTGTGAGCAAACACAACATAAAAAAAAACCGGAGAAAAGCTCTCTGTAAAAATATACGAAGTCTTTTTAATTCAATTTTAAGCGTTATTTTAAGTATGTTTTTGGCCCGGGATTACTGTTGTTGAAAAGCAAACCAATTCTAAATAAGTAGCAAGGCGAAAACTAAAAAAAATGTTGGGAACAAGCTCTTTGTAAACATGGATAAAGTTAGGCACTTGATACACACTGCGGTAGTATTTTCAACTCGACTCTTTTCTGTCCTTAATTAAGAAACATTTTAAGTATATTTTGCAAGACAATTGTAGTTTTCACTTTATAATTTTTCAGTCATCACTTAGGGAAATACAGACACGATTTGTAAAATTTTCATTTTACAGCTTCAAGATAACACTCGAAACAGGTTCAGCCAACCAAGTATAACTATTGCTAATTATTACTTTAATTAAACAAAGGTAAATGGAAACGGTAAATGTAAGACTTACAAAATAATGTTACTACTTCTTGTAAATATCTTAAATGTGCTGAAAACTTCACCAGAGGGCGAATAAGGATCATCATAAGTTTCGCGCAACACTGAACTGTTTAATGTTTCGTGAGATTTCTATTGAATGTATAAGTTTAGAAAGAGATTGCCAAGTTTTAACTTCGGAAAATTTTGTTTTGCTTCAGTGGCCGCAAGAATGTCTGTGAATCATAAAGGCTTTTCTTGGTTGTAAATAGTTAATCTATATAAGTGTACCTATACTTCAAAACAATTATAATCTTCAATGTAAATACCTTAATATGAATCCATGATGATGTTATAAATGCGGAAGTAACTCTGTTTTTTACCTCTTCACGATAAAACGGCTGATCAGATCATAATGAAATCTGGCGAAAAGATAGATTATATCTTGGGGAAGAACATAGGCTATCTTTTTACATTATTTTTCTACACATACACATCAACAATTCCACGCGAACGAAGTCGCAGGCAACAGCTAGTAAATATATAATTACGATAAGAGCCATGAAAATACTTCTATTAGGTTAGGTATATCCAATTATCCACGGATGATATTAAATTTAAAATACACTCAATTTTATTTTGAAATAGTACCTACACAGCACACCAATATATCAAGTAGTGGTATATAGATGCTTGGTTTAGGTATACATCCGTCTGGGGGATTAGACGGAAATGTTCACCTGCACTCGCTCAAAGACAACTTAATCCCGTCTTACACAAAAGCTGTCAGTTCTTGAAGGCTTTCGTTGAATATCCGATTGTGGCTTTACTAAGTAGTTTATAAACATTGGCAAACAAATAACTGCGTACTTAGATAGCAACGCATTTATCAAACACTAGCGGCCCGTCCCGGCTTCGCACGGATGCCTCTATATTACTCGGGGATAATGTAACATTCTAATGGTGTAAGAATTTTTGAAATCGGTCCAGTGGTTTTTGAGTTTATTCATTACAAACACAAAAATACAAAACTTTCCTCTTTATAATATTATTTCACCCGCGTAGTTCCCGTTCCCGTGGGAATACAGAGATAAAAATTAGCCTATGTCACCCGGGGATAGTGTAGCTTCACAACGGTGAAAGAATTTTTCAAATCGGTTCATTACTTCCGGAGATTACCCCCTACATACAAACTTACAAACATACAAACTTACAAACAAATGTTACCTCTTTATAATATTACTAGCCGACGTCCCGCGGTTTCACCCGCATAGTTCCCGTTCCCGTGGGAGTACGGGAATAAAATATAGCCTATAGCACTCACGAATAATGTAGCTCTCTACCAGTGAAATAATTTTTAAAATTGGTTCATTACTTCCGGAGATTACCCCCTACATACAAACTTACAAACATACAAACTTACAAACAAATGTTACCTCTTTATAATATTAGAATAGATTATTATTATTAGTATAGTATAGATTAGCGGACGTCACGCGGTTTCACCCGCGTGGTTCCCGTTACCGTGGGAGTACGGGGATAAAATATAGCCTATGCTACTCAGGGTGAATGTGCTTTCTAATGGTGAAAGAATTTTTGAAATCGGCGCAGTAGTTTTTGAGTTTATTCATTACAAACATACACACAAAAATACAAATCTTTCCTCTTTATAATATTAGTGTAGATATAGTAATATAGTAAATTTAGTATTATAGTATAGATACAATAACTCACGCGTTTTTCCCATGGGGGTAAGCAGGAACCGCAAAATGCCATCTGCAACTATCCTTATACAATTATACATACTCCCATGCTCCTTTTGTACGTAGTTATCAATAACTAAATAACAACTTAAGTATGCCAAAATTATTTATTTGAAAATAAAAGTGCGGTTTTACACGCAGCATACCTTTGTAGTCGCCTCACTTCTTCGCTTAATTTCTTAAATTAAAACACAACTTTTTCAAACATGTTTCCCATATCACCGTGTACGTATAGACAGGTATCTTATTAGACGCGAATAAACACACGTTTGCATATATAATCTCCCAACTCAAAGAAACATCTTAAACGTCTGTCAAACCTGAGCATCGAGTGCAGATCCACAAAGTCCGTTTACAAGTACAAAGAGGGTGCTCTTGTGAAGTGGTGGGGGGAGGAAATCACGTCGAGTCTCGATGGGCCTCCAATGAGGGCCGTTCCTCCGCGGGTCTCCGACGAGGGCCGTCCCTCTACGGGCCGCTTGCTCAGGCGGCTTGAGCTAATACCCGGTATTGAACTAATTAGATGGTTTTAAAGGAATACCGGGAAAGATATTGTAGAATTTCAATAAGTATTTGCGCTTCGTAATGGATGGAAGGTTTGTTAGAGGTGATTATGTAGAGATTTTTTAATGAGGTAGGCATTGGGATTGATGTTATAAGAAATCCACTGAACGATTCTTTCCATGAAACTCACGGTGGGTGAATGGGGTTTATAATTATGTAGGATCATCCCCTATTGAAAAGGCTCAATGAAAACAAAGAAGTATAAAAACTTCAAAAAAAGGTAATCTTTAAATTATTAATTTGATTTAAAACACACATAGACATACGAGATCTAATCATTTTTTCCGCTCTGAAAGGTGGAAAAATTTGTTATAGAAAGTGGGTCGACAGTTCTTAAAATAAACTACAGTCTAGACTGCCACTCTTGCCACAAAGTTTAGGCACAAAAGTTGAATATCATGAAGCTACAAAAAAGATAGGGTTGAATACAAAACATAGATTTATTTAGCTTTTCGTATCCAAACCTGAATAAACCTAGTTCTTTGTATGAATTAATTTTCCAGCTTTTCTTTTGTTACCAAATTCTATAAGGCAACCAATTTATTTCTAGTTTTTTTTTCATATATTAACTTATTTCGTATTTTTGTAGTTGTATTGTTATTAGTCACGAGTCACGGTCGCGTGCGGAACATGACAGCGGCAAATTAGAACGACGTGAATATTTGAATGAAATTAATTATGGTAAATTAATTAAAAGTGATATTGATAACTTTTATCTTTTCTGCGATGTAAACCTTTGTAGAAAAAGTAAATAACAACTCTATTTTGTAACAAAATACTTCGCAATATTTTGGTTCGTTTAGATGTCACTTGTCTGACCTATTTCACATTGCTACTTGGTTAAATACATGTAACAAAATCAGTTTCTAAAACAAGTCACTGACAATGGGCCATCCAATTTGGATCTACGATGCCACAAATGGTTCTTATGGGGGTATCGGAAATGTCTTAATTCCAGCAGTGGATTAGCACTTCAGACTTATATAAAACATCTTTGTTTTGTTGTGTTGTTCAGTACCTAATAAATAAGTGTAGGTGGAATATTAAAAATAAACTTTAATAGCAAAACGTTTATGGAACTGTGACGCACTTGGAGTTTCTTGCACATTCAGTAATTAAAACTTTTTGCCATTCAATCAGAAGTATGTTCTGCGATAAATGCTTCTAGAAATTGTAGTGCTATTAATGCTGCTATTAGCTATTATTGTGATTTAAAATATATTTTAAGTTCTATTTTTCAATTTAAAGGTATACAGGTTCTATTTAGTACTCAGATACCTCTACCAACTTCACCTAGGTAATCTCCAACCGACATTATTAGCCACACAATAATTTACCTAATGTAGAATAATTAATTATTGCACCGGTTATCACACCGCCACAGCTCGCGAACGGATGGTTGTTACAGCAACGGAACTGTTATTGCAACCCGTTATCGGTACGGCTTAGCGCCACACACCGCAAGCAATACGCGTTTCGTACGTGTCCATGGAATTGAAGCTTTGAAGTTATAATAAAAGGGACGTAAAATTATAGAAAAAAATAATATATATAAATTTAAATTTAAAAAATTCAAAAATAAATTATTATACAATGAATTATAAATATAAATATAAAAAATCCCTATTAACAAAGGTAAAGAAACAAATAAAGTATAAAATAATAAATATATACCAGCTTGAATTCGTAATGGAACACTGACAATAGAATATGAAATGTGTACCTACCTAGTTACCTACAGCATAAAGTGGTTTCGATATGAACGCACGTTTCTCCACAACAAAACAGACAAATCATTAGTGCGAGCTCCAACTGAATTCACGAACAGAATACAAATTCAAATGAAATTCATGGAACAATTATTAGTAGGGAAATGTTTCAGAGGATTTAATCGGTAATTTGCGGATGAAATTAAGCTTTTGAATGTTTTCAAGAATATTCAGTCATTGTTGAAGATAAGTAAGTGGGTTTTTACCACTAGGTAAACGACGGAAGAGTACCTAGACAGCATTAAGTGTTACAAAAAATATATATATACAGGGTGTAAAAGACCTCATCACGAAGCCGTCAACCAAGCATTCTGTACATCAAATTAAGTAATTTTACACAAAAATTATTGCTGGGAAACGACTTTTTTTTTGGGGTGAAAAATCATTTTTTGTGGTAGAACTCAATGAAACACTCTCAAAACATTGTGCTGATGGATGGATTGAATAGTACGGGGGTCGTGGAGGTGTTTAAAGTAAAAATCTTACATTAAAAACTTGTATTTAAAAAAAAAACTTGTCAAAAAGTTGGAATTTTGACCCCCAATATCTCGGTAACTAGAAGGTTCCCAGGTATGGTGTACAACAAAAAAACCAGCCAAGTGCTAGTCGGACTCGCACACGAAGGGTTCCGTACCATTGACTATATTTAGTATTTTTTGTTATAGCGGCAACAGAAATACATCATCTGTGAAAATTTCAACTGTCTAGCTGTCACGGTTCATGAGATACAGCCTGGTGACAGACAGACGGACAGACAGCGAAGTCTTAGTAATAGGGTTCCGTTTTTACCCTTTGGGTACGGAACCCTAAAAATGATGACGGAGAACAAGAGCCTTTCGGCTTCTTAAGAGGTGTTTTACACCCTTTATATAAATAAATATCGCTGGACATTACACACAGCGCCATCTAGTGCCACACTAAGCAACGAGGTTTGCACTTACACTAAAAACATATATGCTTTTAAGTTTCTAATTCAACCAGACACAAGCTAGCAGATCTATTTAATCTACCTAAATTAAATTTAACCTACCAGGGCAGCATACAGTGTGAGCGACCTATCTTCCTGTTGTGTGAACACTGTTTATCGACGTGGAAACTACGCCAACTAGGCCAGGATGCTACTGCTGCTACTAATGGCCATGTTTGCAGATAGTTCGCAAAGCCTCGCCCTCATAATGTATTGTGAACCTCTAATGAAAGAGTAAAGGCCGATATAAATGTCATGTCACATGTTTGAACAAACATTCGCCAGTGTATATGATGGAATTCAAGTCTTTGAAGTACGATTTATGTGTGTGATCACGTAAAACATCATTTTTCCTCTGCGGAAATTCGAAGATCAAAGCTGGATGCATGGATTTCTTCTCGCTTAAACTGTCGGTGTGAGGGAATTGATTTTTTTGCGATGTCGCTTTACGGTCGCGTGATACGAATCTACGTGTTCGTTGAGCTTGATTAAAAAGTTATCCGACCCACGGCACCCCACACATAAATTATTACAGCCTTCCAATTTGCCGGAAACAAACAATTCTGAATTCGTAAATCTACCATTAATTTGTCAGAAAAGTGACAAGAGCAGGCACAACCGAAAGTAGCCAGATAATCCTATTGAGTTAACCATCTGATCCTGGATTACGTGCTAATCCTGGCCGCAGCGGGGGCAGCACTCTGTAAATATGTAGTACATTATTAACTATCTTTTGTTAACGTTCTGTATCATTATGTTGCCCTTTAGTAGCGTAATTAGGAAAACTCGGGGAATTAACGTTACATAATTTATCAGGCGCTGAATTTTGCGCAGTTTGAGTGGAAGTGGAACATTGAAGTAATCGTGTAAAGTTCGCGGACGGGATTTTTTTATAATTAAATGTCAAGCTCCCGTTGAGATTGACTGTACGATATTTTGTACGGTTTAAAGGTAGCCATAATCGCGGTCTCCATTGATTATCTACTTTTTCTAAATACTCTTGTTTGCCCTACTCAAAAGTGTCCTTTGTCGTCGTCATTGCTTTAATCGCCGGAACGTGACATTTTGAATTTGAAATGTAAAGTGCAGTAGGAGTACATTTAAAGTTTGGTGATAAACTTAATGCAATGGACAAAGTTTTGAGCACTCATAGAGGGCAAAATATATATCGTGGTATAGTGTCGTAAAACTTGGCACTTGTGTTCGCGTATTCGACGTGTTTATTTGATAGTGAACCCGCCAAGTAAACCTACCTGGTTTACTTATATTACAAAATACATTAATCCAGTTAGGGGAAGTTATTTAAGTTTTTAATTTTCTATTTCTTTTTTTGAAATATTAAAATAAAATGACAGAAGTTAAAAGGATTTATTTTTTTACATGAACACAACTAAAACAACAAACAATCAAAACGAAACCATTCCCGAGTACTCAAGCAGTCACAACATGATTAAACATAAGCCGTCCAGCCATCAAGTTGGATCCGACTCAGGTGTCTCTGCATAATGCCATGCAAATTAGCGACACTCATTAATACTAGCAAAGCGTTTCATTAGCTTGCGGCAGAGCCGCAGAAGCCAGAGGTATGGCTAAAGTAACGATGCTGCTGGCACAGAGTAGAGAGGAACAAAAGACCAGGTTCTTTTGAGTGGCTCTTGGCACTCTTGGTAAATAGTTAAGTGTATATAACTTGGGGCCTTTCTGTATCTTGCCTTGTATAGCCATTGGCTTGGATAATAATATCTCTGACATAGTCATTACTTTTATACAGGGTGTAAACGGACCCTTCTTGTAACTACGCAAAATTATTGCTGGAAAACTACTTTTTTTTTGAGGTGAAAAATCTCGTTTAACGGTAAAACTCAAAGTAACGCACTCAAAACAATGTGCTGATGGGCGCATTTAATAGTAAACGAGTTATGGAGGTATTTAAAGTAAAGTTATGACCTTAAAAACTAATATAAGTTGTGAGAAAGTTAGAACTTTGACCTTCAATATCTCCGTAACTAGAAGGTTACCAGAGGTATGGTCTAGAAAGAGAATAAAGAAAGAGATACCGTGGCCTCGGAACACAAAGGGCGATTAAGGAACATGGATGGGTTTTAGTCAGTAAAAGTCTGACACTCCCTCCTGCTCCGCCCAGAGCGGGAGGACTTATTTGATGATTTCCCATCCAAAAAAAAAAAAAAGGTATGGTCTAGAACAAAAAAATATAGCGCAATGACGGGGAGAACAAGACAAGTGCCTTTCGGCTTCATTAAGGGTCTACTTACACCCTTCAGATCTTGACAACAGGTCATGGTAATGATATCAGTCTGCTTAGGCTTAGTTTGTAGATGCAAATAGGCAATTTTTTAGCTACAGACTGAACAACAATAGTAGATACACATATGGGCATTATGAGTTATCTACAAACTGGGACCAACATAGATGAATAATACTTAAAAACAATGCCCAATGAACAGTTCTATTAATAACTTATTCAATTTGTGTAATGTTTGCCGAGCCACGAGCCCCTCACGATAGGCCTTCTGTATAATTTTATTTGACGTTGCATTCCCTTAATAAGGTGACCCAGTTAGTGCTGAGCCGGCCTACTGACATTTCGACTGTGACCGATGTGACCAGCTTTTTTGTACAAACGAGACGCGCCTGCTAGTTAACTTGGCAGATTTTAATCTTCAGAGTGATGTAGTTTTCAGATTAAATATTTTATAAAACTTTGATGAGCATGTGTTTTTAAAGAGAGTAAGTAGGTACTTAATAGTTATTTATGCAACTGTTGTATAATGAGGGGTATTAAAACACGAATGTGGGTTTATCACACGAGGCGAAGCCGAGTGTGATAATAGTATCACATGAGTGTTTTAATACCTAATTATGTACAGATGCATACAAGACTTTATCTACATCCATGATATGAATCCTCCATAAAAGGTTCTGAAAGCATAGGGTGTTGCAGTGTTCTAAGAAGTCTATGTAAATTCATGGAAAGTTTAATTGCTTGTATTTAATACAAACAAACCGTGTATAAGAAGTAATATAATTATTTACATTTTGGATTGTTCAATTATCAAAATTCACAAAGCTTGTATCACTCATTTTTGTAAACAACAAAGTACATAATGCAATTCTAATATCCAAATGTCGAACAAAAATGGCGGGATACGACGTGAATTCGAATTAACCTATAAGTTTTTTTTTTAATTACGGCGCTGTGGTAGTGAATCGCACGTGCTAGACGTTCGATTCACTACCACATTCGATGTTCTTTTTTTAAAACGAGTTGCATAATGAAATTCAGTACAACATTATAACACCCGTTTGGGTGTTATAATGGTTATTATGACACTGGCTGTTTTAATGTTGGCCATAAGCTAACTGTTTCAGATACCTTTATAGAGGCTTTATAGCATGGGTGTAGATAAAATATATTTAAGTAGTTAAGTCCGTGCTAAGAAACAACGACCAAAAATTTTAAAACTATCGTACTCAAATGCGATGAGTTCGCCCTGCTTATACTTACAGATTAAAGCTTCTTCTCGTGTTAAGCTTGTCACACTTAGAAACTACTGTTTACAAAGAGTTGCAAGACACGTTTTAGTACCGAGCCTTCAAAGGCATTTTATACACACATAATAGGCTATTATAGTTTCCACCACCAATATACAGGATGTAAAAGACCTCATCACGAAGCCGTCAACCAAGCATTCTGTATACTTACTTATCAAACTAAGTAACTTTACGCAAAAATTATTGCTGGGAAACGACATTTATTTTTGGGATGAAAAATCATGTTTTGTGGTAGAACTCAATGTAACGCACTCAAAATGCGTAGTGCTGATAGATGGATTGAATAGCACGGGGGTCGTGGAGGTGTACAGAGTAAAAAACTTACATTAAAAACTTGTATTAAAAAAAAAAACTTGTCAAAAAGTTGGAACTTTGACCCCCAATCCGTAACTAGAAGGTTCCCAGGTATGGTGTAGAACAAAATAATGATCGCAATGACGGGGAGAACAAGTGTCTTTCGACTTCGTTAAGAGGTGTTTTACACCCTTTATTGCAAATCATTTAGTCCGTCGGTCAGAGTATTGAAAAATAATGGACACGTATTTTTTGTTTTTGTAAATTATTAAATATTGACAAAGATAAAACGCATCAAAACTCGGGAGTGGGGCTCGTGACGTCAGAAAGCACCAAAAATAAAATACCACGGCGTGACGTATAGAGAATAGGGTAGATGACACACTAATCAATTGAGATACTTTTTAGTGCTGTCAAAACGCGGTTCTCTGAGCTCATAGATTTTGTATGGCAATAGCAAACTGTGACGTCACTGTTTATTCAACTTAATGACACAACTATTTATTGATTTCAAAGCAACTAAAAATTGAATTCCGTCAATTTTGGTTTGCGTAACAAAATAAAATACGGGTATTTTTTGATAACAAAATTGACGGACTAATTAGTTTTTTTTTTGTCATCTACCCTATTCTTCAGAAGTATATTCAAATTCATTAATATTAGAAAGTTGAAATATCCCTTAGATAACATCGCCTGGCTACTGTACAGTATTTAGTGGGCCTCGCGAGGCTTTTGTTTAACCACTCCATACCATGCAGTGCCGCGACTTTTCCCTTCAGTTACTCCTACGTTTATCTACTAGTTTTGGTCACCGTAGCAACGTTTTGTGACTATTGACTGTTAGTTATGAAACCGCTTTTTTTTTGGAATTACCTACATTTGTGATGGATGTCGTTGCCGCATAGTTTAGCAATTCTACGTTTCCGTTGGTTAAACCATGTTCGTTGTTTGTTTTCGTATACTTATAGTGCTTTTTCCGGTCAGTATAAAGACCGATGTTGAAGTGGCCTTTTAGTACCTACTTTGGGAAGGAAATAATATAAAGAACTAAAATAAGTGGACAAGTGATCGAAAAAAAATTTATGAAGCAAACAACTAACCAAAGTAAGGATCATGATCTGCCTATAGCCTTTTCCCAACTTTGTTGGGGTCGGCTTCCAGACTAATTGGATGCAGCTAATTACCAGTACCTCTGACCTCCACAACCCAGTCAGCACTGGGTAATACGATCCCCCTTGGTAAGACTGGTTATAGTTCAGACTTTCGGGCCACTGACTACCTGTAACGACTGTCAAAGTTCAAACATCTACAATACAATTGACAGCCGAGACTAACGGCTTAACGTGGTTTCCGAGGCACGAAAAAAATTCGGTATGTAATGGGCATCCATGCACACAGACAAACTTAGCTAATCGCGGCTTTAACTGAATTTTGATCCGAGCGGCTGTCATTATTTAGCCACGAGGTCCTCCAAACCCAAAGTAAGGATAAATATTTAAAAAAATCATTTATGTAAGTCACGAATTCGTAGTAATTACACCACGGGGGGTTCGTATTATATTACTAGAGTTGGCTAGGACAAAACCGAATTTCCTAAAATAATACCTCAAGTTCACTGCCAATACCACAGATTGGCTGAAGTGGTCTATTATTGAACGGAAATAGTTGCTGTATATCTTATAGGTACTACTAATGCCCACTTGAAGCATTTATCGAAAAATTATCTGTATGTGCCTCTGCCTACGCTAGTAAATAGGAATGAATATAATGGAAACGTCAGCAATATTTTATGAAGACAAGATCGAGATTTTATGATTAATTCATTTATTTGCAGATCATTAAAATCCATAAAACACATTAAATTCAATTAACACATATATAACACAAACACATTACATAAAATTAAATTAAAATCAAAATATGCATATGTTCCAGAGGGGGCTGTGAGGCAGCCGTACATGATCGTCTTTTCTACACTCAAAAAAAGGTGAAGTCATCCTCAAGGTTGACGTCAAAAATGCCTTCAACTCCGTGAATCTTTGTTGGGTCGGGACACTTATCTATCTCGACTACACGTTGGCTGAAGTCAAAAAAGTACTACCCGAAATTTATGGTTTTTTGTGGCAATGTTATAGACACCCTTCTAAATTATTACTTTACAAGGACAATGTTTTGGAATCTGCAGTTGGTTGCCAACAAGGTGACCCTCTCGGGCCTGTCATTTTCGGTTTGGCTATTCATCCCATAATTCAACAACTAAATTAAAAATTTAATGTGTGGTATTTAGATGATGGAGAGGTGATGTTGACACGGTTTTGGCTGACCGACAACTCCTCAAAAACCAATTTAAATCTATTGGCCTAGACCTCAAAGTCCTCAGACCTCAAAGTGCGTAATTTACCTTTCTGACATTACCGACAGACAATCGACTACCTATAGATAAATTTAATGCAATAGCCCCAAAAATCAAAATTTTAGAAAAAAGTTCCCTGCACCTCCTAGGTTCCCCTATTTTTGAAGAAAGTTTTTAATCTTTCATCGACGACAAAATTAAACATTTCAATGATATTTTGGATAGACTTTCCAAAATTAATTTGCATTCGGCATTCACCATTATAAGATATTGGTGGCGATTCCCTTGTTCACAAACTAAACTAAATTTAAGTTGAATGCATCTTTTTCTTTCTATTTCATTATGAAAAGGACAGAAGATAAATATTAGTTTAATCCTGTCAAATTAGTCAGCACCTGACGTAATTTGATGTAATTTTAGTAGTCAACTTTTTAATCGCGTCTAAAACTTGTATGGCGCTGATTAATTTGACAGAACATAACTAAAATTTATCTTCTGTCCTTTTCTTAATGAAATAGAAAGAAAAAGATGCACTGAACTTAAATTTGGTTTAGTTTGTAAACAAGGGAATCGGCACCATTGCTGTTTTGGTCCAAATTTTATGTATTTTCTCCGTTGTTCTCCTCTTTGGAAGAAACCATAACTTTTGGACAAAATTGACCAAATTATTCGCAACACATTAACATCCATTCTTAATGTGGCCCTGGACGACCGAGCGTGGCTGCAAGCCACCCTGCCAATTCGTTTTGGTGACCTTGGCGTCCGCAAAATTTCTAGTGTTAGCTTACTGTTCCTGTCTTCTGTCCACAGCACTGAAAAGCTAACCAGGAAAATTTTAACTCTTTCCCTGGTTGGCTCGGAAGTGCCGTGCTTGACCGACGCAGAGGACGCCTGGAAAGTGGCTTGCCCGGACACGGATCGGCCCGAGAACCCGTTTTCCCAGAGACAGTGGGATGAGCCGCTCTGCAGGTTGGTACGGAATAAACTTATTAATACGTCTACCAATACTGCTGAGCGTGCCCGCCTGCTGGCTGTGGGTGAATGGGAGTCGGGCCTCTGGCTTCAGGCGCTACCGTCACCTAATATAGGCACTATGTTAGGGTGACACAACCTTCCGGCTCGCTAAATGTTTGCGTTTGGGCGCTCCTTGTGGGGCTCTACATCGCTGTCAACGTGGTGAAGCAGTCGACTGCCTCGGACACCATGGCCTTTCTTGCAGTAAGAGTGCAGGTCGGATAGCGCGGCACGCTAGCATTAATGTTCTCATCCGTCGTGCTCTTGCCACCGCCGGGGTGCCAGCTGTATTAGAACCCACTGGCTTGAGACCAGATGGTATGACCATAATGCCATGGAAGTTGGGTAGGCCTGTGGTGTGGGACGCAACTTGCGTCGACACCCTTGCGCCATCCCATCTTTCTAGCACAGTGTGCTGCGCTGGGGCGGCTGCTGCAGGTGCTAAAAACCTCAAACGGCGCAAATACAATAATTTAATTGGTAATTATGTGTTTGAGCCGTTTGGGGTTGAAACACTAGGGCCATGGGGTCCGAGTGCCCACCTAGTTTTTCGAGAAATCGCTAAACGGTTGGTCGACTGTTCACGTGACCAGAGGGCGGGCGTATTTTTTGGCCAAAGAATTAGCATTGCCATCCAACGTGGCAATGCTGCCAGCCTTCTGGGCACTTTTCCTTTTGACAGCGATGTGGACGAATTTTTCGACGCCCTGTAACCCTTTTTGATACTTGTAAATATTTTTATTTCTATTATAGAGTTAGTATGTAAATAATGTAAACATTTTAAATAAATTTTTATTTTTATTAAAAAAAATATGCATTAAATTTTACAGTAACATTTTTTTTAAATTTAACGATAACGATTACATTGATTTCTAGCACACTAGCTAATTTATATGTAAATAATAAAATTAATTAAGTAGGTCAGAACTCGTGGTTTATGTACTTAGTACTTAACGATAAGAGTCCCTACTGACAGACCAAGATTCTAATAATACCTTGATACTACTGTTACTAATCAGTCTCGAATTTAAAACTAGCACCACACGAATATTCCGTTTAACCCTAGTTTTGTGCTAGTTTGGAACATTTAAGTCAGACCGAACGATTTCTTCTATTTTTAAACGGAACGCTTTCTAACCTGAAATGCAGCCAATCATGCAACCAACTGCTTTCTTTGTTACGTCACCTTGCCTGACTTTCACGAATTTCAGGTTATTCGTGTTCAGCCAACCTTTTTGTTTTCAATATAAAATTTATTTATCTCAATACTTTTAATACAGTATAGGTAACATTTTTATAGGTTTATTTCTTCATTGGTCGATTTTACAGTATACTGATACTCTGCAAGGAAAAACATTGTAGAATGTCTTGTTGGTCGAATTATAATTGTGCCGTTTATTTGAGTTCATTTGAAATAACAAATTTATAGAACCTAGATGTCAACATTTGAAATGCTAAGAAACCAAACGGTTAGTAATTAATTCACAAAAAAAGACGAAAGAACAGAATCCATTTTCTAAAGCTCCAATTTCCTGTTTATTCTTTATTTTTTGTATCTGAAATACGAGGAAGAAACGCTTCAAATAATGGACTCTCGTGTTTGCAATACAAAAATAAACACATTTTCTTCATAAAGAGCCACTTTATCTCGGAATTGGCGTCGACCACCGGCGACTGTTTGCGAATTACATTACAAATTGCGATTTCCTAGAAATCTGCCACAGTCGACGAGTCTCAATCGTCGTGATTTCCGAAAGTTACTGCTTTCACATCAAATATTTATAATTTGTGACATTTACGTTTCAGGAATGATGAATTCTTGATGTCGCCTTTCGTGGATCGACAAGTGGTTTGTGCTGGCGTTCTAGAATTAATTTTATGTCATGAACATTGAATACATAAAATAAACTGAGCAATAAGAAAGTATTTTTTTATTCTGTGCTGGGTACTTTTAACGTAGAGTACTATCTGCTAGGACGAGTCAGAGCAACTAACTCGTATGAAGACAAAATAGAGAATCAGATCAATCCGATTTCAAAATATTTCTTAAGTATTTTATTTAATTTCATTTGTTTGTCTCACCAACAATTGAATACACTAACTACTTCAAAGATACAAGATACATTCAATAGAGTCACAGACAAGTGTATCAACCTCTTACAGGTAAGCAAATCATGCACTATATATTTGTCTACTTAAAATCAAGTATTATTTAAAAATACTTATTTCAATTCTGATTCTGTTCATCTTTCTTTTTTCCACCCTTGCTCTGCTCAGCCCGCATCCGTTACGAGTGAGAAGCATGCTAACATTGTCACCCTGGCTTGCACTTGACCTCGCGTTGCCACGTGTAAGTGTGTATAAGCAACTATGGTGATTATTGATTAACTAGCGGCCCGTCCCGGCTTTGCACGGGTGCCTATGTTACTCAGGGATAATGTAGCATTCTAATGATAAAATCATTTTTGGAATCGGTCCTGTAGTTTTTCATCATCTGCCTAGCCTTTTCCCAACTATATTGGGGTCGGCTTCCAGTTTTACCGGATGCAGCTGAATACCAGTATTTTACATGGAGCGACTGCCTATCTGACCTCCACAACCCAGTTTTTGAAAAAATACAAATCTTTCCTCTTTATAAATATTAGTATAAATAGAGACCGGATTATAAGCAACTTAAAATCGTCGAAATATGCAACAAGATTGACAAAATATGCAAAATCATCAGTCGCGATGCCAGCAATACTACGATTAAGTACTATATAATATGTTGCCAGGATTTAATGAATTCGTCACATAGGTACCCATAATTTGTATGAAACATAAATCATCGTGAACAACAGCATCGTCGCTTACTAACAGGTTGAGCTAGTATTCAAACGCGAGCCTATCTTCTGAGCTTTTCCGTATTGCTAGTATTTACTTTAACACCCATCGACCGCTGCAGGAGCAGTATTACCCCACAAATTTCCGGGCGGGCTGTCTGCTCATCCGATACGGTGGAAGAGCACGCAAGCCCTGACATTGCTCTTGAAGTGCTGACCTCGCATGCAACACAGTCTTATGTTAATTAGTTGTACGAACTCTGAACGTGTTCAGGAGTTTGTTTAGCGTAGCGGTGAGGATTTGATTACGTGAGTGGTTTAACACGTGCCTGCCTAATCTATCACATTAAAGGCTAGTGATGTATGTCAGATTTCGGAAAGGTGCGTTTGTTTGTTTCTTCTAATCTACCTGTTAACCTGTGTAGGTATAGTTTTTGTTTCAACCACTATCGTTTCAGTACAAGTTTCACGGTAACTCGCTATATAAAGCTTATTTCTGCCATCTGCCTAGCCTTTTCCCGGCTATGTTATGGGTGTCGTCCAGTATAACTGCATGCAATACCTATTTGAAATGGAGCCACTGACTATTTATCTTCCACAAGTTCGATTCAACTTCCACGTGTTTTTTTGCCGTTTTGTCTAATGTTGTATAGATAATGGTACGGAACCCTTCGTGCGCTAGTCCGACTCGCACTTGGCAGGTTTATTTCTTCATAGGTCGATTTCACAGTATACTAATACTAATACTCTGCAAGGAAAAACATTGCCGAATGTCTTGTTGTTCCCACCCAACCTAGTTACTTACAATAAGGTTTCTATTTCTGTTCAAATGGTTAAAATAAAATCTGCAATCATTATCTTGGTAAACTTGTCACCCTTTAAAAGTGCTGGCAAAATTACCCCTAGACAAACAAACATTGAAAAATCTGGAAGTCTTAAATCTCAAAGCATGTTTTATAAAGGCTTGCTTACTAAGCAGTTAACTGAATGTGCTATGGCTATGTTTAGTTAGTAAATTACAGTTACCTACGTTACGTAAACGTAACTACAGGTTTCGGCGACTTTAATTAATCTAGTAGGTAGATAAGTGTAGATAATATGTAATTTATTAGTGCTCATTACATGAACAAGCAATAATTATAATATATTTTGAATTTTTAACCGATTTATAAAAAGAAGAGTTAATGCATTCGCCGAGTTTCACTTAGTAGTGGATATACCTTGTCAGATAATCTTTTTTATCATAATAAACACTCCTGTTCTAATTTCCTCAAACGATAAACGTTATCGGACCCAAATCTTTACACTCCATTTCAAGAGAATTTGGAAAAAAGTAAGTATTGAGCAAGTAGTGACCTTATTTAGAATTGGTTTGCTTTTCAACAACAGTAAACCCGGCCCAAAACATGCTCAAAACAACGCTTAAAATCACATTTGGTACAAACATTGTTAATTGAAAAGACTTCGTATATTTTTCAGAGAGCTTTTCTCCGGTTTTTAGGGTTCCGTGGTCCTGACAAGGAACCCTTATAGTTTCGTCATGTCCGTCTGTCTGTCTTTCTGTCCGAGGTTTTGCTAAGAGACCATTAGTACTAGAAAGCTGTAATTTTGTAGGGGTATGTAAGATATTGGAAAATATTTTTTTTGGGTAGATCCCATAAATGTGAAGTGGGGATGAATTTTTTTTTCGTCGTCTACCCCAAATGTTGGATTGGTCTTTTAAATGACTTAGGGGTTGCTACTTCTATTTTTCGATTTAATGCTCCATTTACGAAATATTAAACTTTAAAGCGCAAATTTTTGTTCCAGTAGGACCCCCCCCTCTAAAAACTAAACGGCTAGCTTGAAAATCTGGAAAAATTCATGATGATAGTACATTTCATGAACTTTAAAGGAAAATTATAGCGGTTAAGATAACTTTATTAGTTTAGCAGTAATAGTCGTTGAACTTTGGTGTTGGATAATTTTGTACCAAGTACAAAATCCTTAGAATAAATCCTTTAAATTGACAAAGATGAAGTAGTTGCTTGTTTATAACGTGTAAAGACTTGCATTGAAAAACAAAATCTAAATACAAAAAAAAACTGAAGAACCATAATAATGATAATAAATTATCATAAGTTTCACAAAGCTGCCGCTAGAGAAACGTTCTCAAACTCAAACTCAAAGCATTTATTTCAATTAGACCATTACGGCACTTTTGAATGTCAAAAATACAAAAAAAAAACAAAGCTACAGTCCCAGTCACAAGACATAATAACTTGAGAAAGTACTGTAGTTGCCCATTCCCTAGCGTAGATCTCGATGGAGAAGAACGGGCAAGAAACTCCATGACACTCTTTTAAATCAAAATATTGTTACAAAATCTTGGTTACATCATTCATGTTGAGATTATACATATATGTGAGAACGATGTAGAAAGACGTGCACATTAAGAGCGTCCAGAGCAAAATATTAAATCAAAAATGTATAAATAAAGTAGGTAATTAAAATGAACCATGGCAGCTAAGAGATGACCAGTCCCAACTGACAGCGCCCGTACACGAACATGACGCATGTATCGGCGCCATTCAACTCAACCAGATTGAAAGGGAACTAAATGACCCGACACACCCGCCAGCATCAGCGAGACATTTGAGTGAGCATGACATTCTCTCGGCCACCAAGGCATATTCAAGTCAATGAAAGATAACTAAATGCAAATGCTTTACAGTACATGATACTCACACATGAGCTATGCAATTATACAATACTAAGAGATGGAGTCTATACAAAGCAAGGATATTTTTACAATCTTCTGCAGCTACCACAATAATTTGCCCAATTAGTTTTCCCCTATGGTTGTGGAGCAGGACCAGCATTGAGCATTTTTATCATTAATGTAATCCCCTAACTTATAATATGCTTGACTACATAGTGTGCGTTTTATACAAGATTTAAATTTCGTCTCATTTAGTTGTAGAATGTGGGGAGGTATTTTATTGTAACATTTTAAACAGTACCCCATGAAAGATGAATCTACCTTAGCAAGCCTGAAACCTGGCTGAACTAGTTGTTCCCTATTTCTAGTATTATAGTGGTGTCTATCACCTCTTTTACTGAATAAATGCAGATTTTTCCTAACGTACATGATATTCTCATAGATGTATTGACAAGGTACTGTCATGATATTTATTTTCTTAAACAGTTCTCTTAGAGAATCGCGTCTACGTAATTCATATATGGCTCTGATGGCTCTTTTCTGCAGAATAAATATAGACTCGATGTCTGCAGCCCGTCCCCATAGTAAAATACCGTATGACATAATACTATGAAAATAACTAAAATAGACTAGCCTCGCCGTATCAACATCTGTAAATTGACGGATCTTTCTAACAGCATATGCTGCTGAGCTCAGCCGTCCTGCAAGAGATGTTAAATGAGGACCCCATTGTAGCCTTGAGTCGAGCGTCATTCCCAAGAAAACCGTTTTATCGACAAATTCTAGTTTCTCTTGATTCAATACCACGTCACAGTCACTACTTTTGACATTTGGTAAAGCAAATCTTATGCACTTTGTTTTTTTCCCATTTAGTACTAAGTTATTAGCGGTAAACCAATTATGAACCTGCAGCAAGGCGTTATTTATGTCGTCAACACTTGTGGCACGTCTGTTTATCCTAAATATTAAAGAAGTATCGTCAGCAAACAACACCAATTGCGGGTAGTTGTTAAATAAATGGGGTAGGTCATTTATGTACACTAAAAAGAGGAAGGGACCCAATATCGAACCTTGTGGTACACCCATTTTTACTTTTAAACCCATTGAATTTACACCATTTACTTGTACATGCTGCTGTCTATCATTCAAATACGATTTTACTAAACTGAGCGCAAGTTTACCTAAACCGTAATGCTCCAGTTTCAAGATCAGGGTTTCGTGATTTACGCAATCAAATGCCTTCGAAAGGTCACAGAAGATTCCTATGGCATCTTGTGCCTCTTCCCACGCAGTAAATATGTGTTTTAATAAAGTGACACCGGCGTCAGTCGTACAACGTCCTTTGGTGAAACCGTACTGTTGCTCGTGTAATATTTTATTGGTGTTAAAGTGGTTAAGCATTTGATTGAGCATAATCTTTTCAAACACCTTGCTAAAAACCGGCAACACGGATACGGGCCTATAGTTATTGGTGTCTTTACTGTCTCCGGATTTAAAAAGAGGTATTACCTTACTGAATTTCATTAAATCCGGGAAGACCCCTTGATCCACGCACAAATTAAATATCGAGGCTAAATACGGTGCTACAGTCTCAATAATTGAGGTACAAGCTTTGATAGACATACCCCATAGATCTTCGGTTAATTTAATCTTGATTTGTTTAAAAGTTTTTACGATTGTTATGGGGTTTATGTGCTGGAATTTAAATTCATTTGAACAGGCTGGAACGTTCGCTTTCAATAAATCAACAGAGAGCAAGGGAGAGGAATTTAAGGTTTCTGTAGTTTTAAGTGGGATACTGGTAAAGAAATTTACAAATTCTTGAGCAACTTCATCATTAGAGCTCACGAGGCCACGTGAGGTCTCTAGTGTTATGTCATTACTTTGTTTTTTATTTCTATGTGTTTCACTGTTGATAATTTTCCAAACTGTCTTAATTTTGTTATCAGCTGATTTAATCTTGTTGCTAATAAAAAGAGATTTGGCTACCCTGCAAGAGTTTTTAAAAATTTTCGAATAAGTAGCAACATATTTACTAAAAGATTCTGTGTTAATGTAAGGTTCTATATTGTGATAACGGGCTACTACGGAACCTGGCCAAGTGCGTGTGGCTTGGCCAGTTTTTTTAATTAAAATATAGCAGCATTAATCTTACAATTTCATCTCGGGCTTTGAAGCAAACCATTTTTGCAAAAAAACTGATCGCATGTTCAAAAGCATTCAACCAGACATTTCGTTATGACAAGGCATCCATGAAGGAAAAGATTGGAGGAAATCTGTGCTAATATTAAAGGTCTCAAAGAGTTTATTAACTTAACATATATGAAAAGCGGCCGTAACAGTGCATAATCTGGTAGTATGATATCAAAGTATGATAATCCTAGATGACACTGTTCTATCTCTACTATGAACCTTCTTCAGTC
Source organism: Xestia xanthographa (assembly GCA_905147715.2). NCBI lineage: Eukaryota > Metazoa > Arthropoda > Insecta > Lepidoptera > Noctuidae > Xestia > Xestia xanthographa. Next base: position 11,427,800 of record LR990646.1, read on the forward strand.
CCCTATGCATATGCAAGCAACAATTCTGTTCTGCTTAGACTGGAGGAACGGTAACTAACTTCATTATGTCCAATTTCCACATTTGATACACATCTACCCGTCTACACCTAGACTTAATTAAATCAACTCATCCCGGGCGGGATGCTGCTATGTTCTCACTGTTAACGTGTTACAATATTGTTCTAAATTACTTTTGTTACACAGAAATAACTAGAATACCCTTTATTTAGTGACAAGAAAATATTTGACAAAAAAAGCGAAACAAAACTGTGAATTTCTTCGAAGCATATAAACGACACCAACAATGGCGCTCGCAAGCACATCCACTTGCGAATCGTGAAAAAACCTCGATTTAACAAACTTTAGAGCTTTATTACACAAAGACGAGAAGTTTCATTTAATGTCTTTCACATATTGTACCTACCTTCTCTTTGTTCGCAAATCCACAAAAGAGCAATAGTCATTAATTTTCCTTTTTTATTTCTCTAGACTTTAATCTGGTTTCGAGTTAGAGTGGCCATGACAGTTTAGGGTGACGGCAGACTGATAGGCACAGCCTTAACAAAGGCATGATGACCGACGATTTTCTCCATCACTGAAAGAAATTGAGCTACGAAATTATGTAAGATATCAACGTAATCTTGAGCTGTCGTGAATCTTGGGTTTTTTGTGGAGAAATAACGAAATTTTTCGTAAAGATGGCTATTATGGTGAGCTGGCGATCTTATTTAGAAACAAGCAATTGGCTATTAATTTTTATCTCATTATTCATTGCTTTATTATTTACCTACGTAGAGATTAGGTTCGTACTTTTTTGTGAGACATAGAGCCCATTTCCTCACATAGAAAGGAGGCCTGTATCCCAGCAGTGGGAGCATTATAGCCTGATTATGGTATATCACAGAAAGTGTTATCAATGTGAAGCAGTTCTATTAAATTGTAAGATTGTACATGTAAATATTAAAACACACATGGTAAAGGTAAAAACAAAACCTAAATTGAAACGCCCAAACAAATCAACAAGTAAACTATAATATTCAAAGCCACGGCGTATAATTAGTAGTTACGTAAATATGGACACATGGGCAGTCGAGTAAACTATCACTTTGCGTACAAATTACTGCAGCACTATAATTAACACAATCAGACATACAGGTAGATGGCAGAAGGACTAATTGCTTAATAACGTCACCACAGGCGGTAATTTAATAACCGTAAAAGAACGTAAACATTTTTGTATTTGCTGAAGGATTGCCGGCTCTAGCGTATGCAGTATTAATGAGCACGGTTCGAAGGCAAAATGGAATGCCTCACCGTATTTCAAAGATACAAAGTGAATTACTTATTAGTTCGAAAATTACAGAGCGTAATTTCGACTATGAATTCCTAAAAAGTGCCTATATTTATAACAGAAACCGTCGGCGTTTGCTGCTGAATTTTAAAGCGATTTCGACTTGAAGCTTGAGTTTATCTTGAGTCGGTACCAGTGAAGCAAACAGGTATTTATTTATTAAACTCTAGTGTCTGGAGGTTTTAACTTCTGGTTACTGAGAAGATTTACCTAACCGGATATAAATGTAAGATGTGCAAAGGAATAATTCGGGCATTAAAACGAATATGTTTGATATACTCGTATTCCAAGGTTTTATCTTAGATTTGGTTTGTGCTAGCTTCTGCTATCTTGCTATAACTATTATAAATGCGAAAGTTTGGATGGATGGATGGGTGTTTGTTACTCAATCACATCAGAACGGCTGAACGAATTTGGATGTAAATTCGCCCGGAGATAGTTTATAACCTGGATTAACACAGGATACTTTTATTCCGGTATTACGATCCCTTGGAACAATTACCGGACTCCTAAGCTGGGTATGTATATACGTAATAACAAAATTACGTATACTTTTCATGAGCAGTGTTCCAAAGTGCTTCATTTTGTCTGTAATCATCTTCCTATTACATGATTGTATCCAAATAATTCATTGCGTTAAAAGATATTCACAGCAATCCACACAATTCAAGCCAAAGAATTTAATTTTACCCCGCGAGTGGTGCCGTGCAGTCTGCGTGTATTCAATTGTAGACGTATCGGGAACATTAGCGAGTCGATCACGTCATGCACTAGGGCTGCACCTGAATATTTCAGCTGCATTTGCGGGTAGGTCGCGTGTCGTGACTCAACTGACACATAATAGGCAATTTTCTATTCTTTTATAAATGGGTTTTCGGTTGTCGTTATAAAAAAGGTTTTATTTTTTATTAGTGTTAACTTAGTGACGTGTGTTTTAAAATCTGTTTTAGTTTCTTTTAATAAATTAAGAGCTGAAACAGATTTCAAGGTTTATCACTATGTGATGTCCACCAAATTAGTCTAAGAAAAGATTAGGAAAAAAAGTAAATCGGCAGAGGAGATATTGTCCACACAAACGTTAACATATAAGAAATAAAACTTTTTTGCCAAAAATAAAACCGACTTCAAAAAAAACAACAAACAAAAAAAACACAAAAAGAAAAGGACAAAAAATACACTAAAAGAACCACAAAAAAGTGAAAAATAACTTTAGCTTCAGAAGCCGGTGAGAAAAACACCAAATCAATCAAAGGTCAAGCTTCAGAAGTCGGTGACCTTGTTTAATTGATTTAGTCTTTTTGTCACCGACTTCTGAAACTTGACCTTTGATTGATTTGGTGTTTTTCTCACCGGCTTCTGAAGCTAAAGTTATTTTTCACTTTTTTGTGGTTTTATTTGTGTTTTTTTTTTGTTTTTCTTTTAGTGTATTTTTTTGTCCTTTTCTTTTTGTGTTTTTTTTGTTTGTTGTTTTTTTTGAAGTCGGTTTTATTTTTGGCAAAAAAGTTTTATTTTATTTTTCCATTTTTAGTTGTAATATCCTATACTTACAAATATTTGCTATGCATTCATTGTACATGGTTAACAATACATGTCATGGTAATAGGCTTATCCCCAATAAATGGAACATAACATGCCATATCTGTCGATGAAATGCAACGGTTAAGATTATTGTAAAAAAAGAGTAAGAGAAAACATAAAATTAAAATATACAAAATAACAAAATAAAGGTTGTCACATTCATAAATTCCTCTCACAATACTTCTGACAGGCCAATAAAATCTTATTCCATCCATTCGCAAACATACCTAACTGTCGAAATCTGGGTGTATTGTACACATCTGCGTACCCCCTCAGAGCATACAGGCGTGATGTTACGTCATGATATTGTATAAACAATGAACATCCAACCGATTGGAGCTATCACAACAGATTTGCCGTCCCTTTTTGAAGAGTTCTATTGTATATCTCCGAAGATCAGCATCAGATCTTCACCAAATTAAAATGGGACCACCTCAGGAGTATACTTTTTCAAATAAAAAAAGAATTTTGAGAATCGGTCCACAAATGGGAGAGAAATCAGGTAAATTGTACACTTCTGCGTACCCCCTCAGAGCATACAGGCGTGATGTTCCGTCATGATATTGTATAAACAATGAACATCCAACCGATTGGAGCTATCACAACAGATTTGCCGTCTCTTTTTGAAGAGTTCCATTGTATATCTCCGAAGGTCAGCATCAGATCTTCACCAAATTAAAATGGGACCACCTCAGGAGTGTATTCTATCAAATAAAAAAATAATTTTGAAAATCGGTCCACAAATGGGAGAGAAATCAGGTAACATACATACAAAAAAAAAATACATACACACGAACATATAACCTCCGCCTTTTTTGAAGTCGGTTAAAAAGTAGACAACTACTTTTACTCGTTAACGTTTGTGTTCGTTACTTTTTGAGGAGAAGTAAAAATAACATTATATTTGGTAAACACATCTTTCAAGTAAACTTTATCAAACAGTCTGAAAGCTTGAGATAGTAGGTAAAGATCTTTCAGCACCATTAACAACATCTGTTAACCCATCCAATTCATTAATCTCCCAAAAACGTAATAAAGCTATCATTTATTTTGAAAAATGGCGTCCGTTCCCGCCAACCTTGTTCGCGCGTTCACTTTATTAGATTCGCGGCTATCAATAATGTATTGCGGACTCACGGAGTAAGGATCGCAGTAATACTTAAGAAAATTTATGATCCAGTGCTGCATATAGTTACTACTTCGTCTTACAACAGTTGAGTTGAGTTTACAGTCTTTTTACGATTCTTAGAGTACCTACGTATAGTTACATTCATATTCTGGTTTATACATTGTGCAGTCAGCAATCTTTGAAAACGTTTTCATTTTATATTGGCAAGCAGTGCTTAAAGCTTAGCTTGTGTAGTGTAGTAATGAAAATTTTACCATGGCTATAGTACATTTTGATACAAGTGGAGAAAGTTTGTTATTGCATTCGAGGCGGAATTATAACACCCGAGCCGTAGGCGAGGGTGTTTTTGAGCCAAGAATTGCAATAACAAATGTCCACGTGTATCAAACGACGTTTTTCAATACACTATTGAAGAAATAAAATAAAATAACGAAAAATATTTTTGTCACGAACTATGAAACTATGATTTTCATTTTCTTTTTTTTTCGCGCTTTGGTTTCGCTAGGTTGAAGGAGAGGCAAAGGTATGAAGCCGTTAAACAGCGTAATATAAAAAATTGATTTATTTTATATTTTTGAATTCAGAACATAAATAAATGCTAATTTGTGTATAAAAGTAACTATTAGTTTTTAATAATCATGTTTATCTATGATATTCTATTTATAAACAAAATTTGAATATTCAAAAAATATTTATGCCTTAGAGACGCGTAGTGCTTTGCCGAAATTAAAAAAAAAACACCTCAGACTATAGGCATTGAACCAATTTGGACTAAGTATAGGTATAGTTATCTGTGGCAATTTTCATTCCCGCACAAGTGCGGGAAAGTGGAAATAATCGCACACGTGTGAAATACATTGCATGTTGTACCTAATCGTAGTGCGTTATGGACCAGTTTTCGAGGAAGTGTATTGAAAAATATGTTCCAATATTATCTTTAACACCTTTCCCAGCTTTGTTAGTTGGCTTTGGCTTTTGCTTGTATAAATATGGTACGTAGTTCTACGGCAACCGTTTCGCCAAGATGTTTTCTCACGGAAAAGAGAAAAATGATACCCTTTCATCGATAAGAGCCTTTACTCATTTTCGAGATTATTATTACTTATATGTATTAGTAATACGTATAAGCACGTACGTTTACGCATCGTCGTTCATAGGATATCGATTCAATTTCTCAATATGATAAAATTGTAGCGATTATTTGTAAATGTCTGAAATAATAATTCTTTCATTCAATACTTACAACATATTCTTTCATTTAATTGCGTTTCCCGCGTGAAAGCCTTGCTGAAAGTTTGATTTAGTATAACTAGTTCCAAATAAAGGTACTGGTTTGTTCTTAGTAGGTACTAATGTAAAAATTGTCTGTCACATACAGGATGTAAACAGACGCTTCACAAAGCCGTCAACCAAGCATTCTGTCATCAAACTAAGTAATTCTACGCAAAAATCATTGCTGGGAAACGACTTTTTGTGATAAAAAATCACGGTAGAAGTCAAAGTAACGCACTTAAAACATTGTGCTTTTGGACGTATTTAATAGTAAACGAGTTATGGAGGTATTTAAAATTTTAAAGTAAAGTTATGACCTTAAAAACTAGAATTTGAAAAAAAAACTGGTGAAAAAGTTGAAACTTTGACCTTCAATATCTCCGTAACTAGTAGGTTCCCAGGTATGGTCCAGAGCAAAATAATGATCGCAATGATGAGGAGAACAAGTGCCTTTCGGCTTCTTTAAGAGTCTTTTTACACCTTTTATAGATACCTATTGTAAAAAGTTTGAAATAAAAGTTGGGTAGAATATTATTTAAATATTAAGACCACTATGTCCAAATATCATAAAAATGTTTTTGACCTATTTATTTATTTAACACTTTGAGCACAAAGTACAGAGGCGGACTTAATGCCATAGGCATTCTCTACCAGTCAACCTTTGGGTGATGCAGTGTCTCTGCAGCACTCAAGGGTTAGTAAGCAGTGATAGGTGTATATCTGAAAATAATTTAATTAATATTTATTCTATTTATTCCGTTCTGTTTATTCAATATCAATTCCATTTCCATCCATTTTTATAAAACCTTACTTTTATAAAATGGGTCCAGCATTTAGCTTATACAAATATATAACAGCAGTGTCTTTGTTCATTTTGTAATTTATTTCTGCGGACACAATGGCCACATTTTTTATTTTCATTTTATTTCACAGTGTTCACTTCCTTTTTGTACAATTCATGTTTTATGGTTATACAGGGCGAAATTAATTTCAGGAATGAGATAAGTGTGCCCAAAACAGAAATAATATGAGAAACAAAGGCGGCAAAGTGTCCAGAACAATTGAGAGCTTTTTGTTGAGTCAAATCTAAAAGAATATTTTCACAAGAGTTTTTTTTATATAAAATACCTAATTCCTAACCCTTGCCGTATACGAGAGATACTGCCACACAAACACACTTAATTATAAATTCAACACTTACTTAAACTGAGAAACTTCCAAGAGCTTTACAAACTTCCAAGTAAACATTTAAGTGAGGTTTCAACGGTAAGACACCACGTTTGCCACTGCATCTTGCGTGTTGCGCCGTGGTGTGTTTCCGTCAAATCCTCTTTAGTTATTCAGCAGGGCACACACGTGCGGGCAAGTCGGCAGTTTGTCGCCAGTGTACACACTCACGTATTCCAGGAGTAAGTCTTGGATCACTGTTGAGTAATATATTGCGACGGTGTGTTTTAGCAACTCTTGCGAGGGTTAGGTACTTGTTTATTTAAGTTGTTATGTGTAGTGTTCGTGGAATCTGGAAAGATGTTAGTGCGTACCAGCGAATATACAGCCTCTACTATACAGTGGTTTAATTCTCAATGGTGCGTACCTATGATGCGGTTTTAGTTTAGTCTAACCGAGTAACCTAGCCGTGTGGTGTCCAGCAGAGTAGAATAGAACCAACCCATTACACTCACGGGTGTCGTATAAGGCGACTAATGTCTGAGGTAGAACACTTTGTGCCTCCGTAGACCAGAGAATGGGCAGCAGCGTTTTCTGTTAGTCTTTCATCACTGCGATCTCCAATCTGCCTGCCAAGCGTGGAGATTACGGCAAATTCCTCCCATCATGGGAGAGGCTTACCTATGTCCAGCAGTGGACGTTATGGGCTGTTGTTGTTGTTGAGTAACCCTGAACTTCAAAAATAAGAAAAAAATAAACTCTTAAAGACATTTATGCTTTGGTCGTACGAAAAATCGAAAAGCAACGCAAGAATAAAATCTAAGCTAAGGTAGGTACTTTCAAGAGTAGGCCGAAAATGTTTAAAAGCATTTCAGAGTTTCGTTCACTTATTGTCAATTGAACAACTTCGAACCCATTGAATTTAAGTATTATTTAAAAGGAAAAAATGCAAAAACTGTTCAACTAATATTCGGCATTTCGGCCCCGTTTCTTAATATTACCTTTGGGAGCAACAGTTACAACAAGTTTGCTATCATTTTCTAAGGCCAGGTACAAACTTACGTTATTCAAAGTTATTATTTTTTCGCGAACAAAAGTATTTTCATTTCGATCGAGTGAATGGGAAAGTTTATCAGCAATTTATTGTTTGTTGGGCGTGAGGTTTTGTGCTGGGGTCATGACCTTTCGAGGTAAAGTGCTTCTTATTTGGTCTTTTTAGGGTTCCGTACCTAAAAAAAAAAACGGAACCCTTATAGGATCGTTTTGTTGTCCATCCGTCAGTTTGTCTGTCAAGACCCTTTAACTCAGGAACCCGTAAAGGTATCGAGTTGAAAGTAAAACCATATACTCAAGTCTACGGTCCCTTAAAGCTGTGAAAAAATCAACCTTCTAAGTTAACGTGAAAAAAAGATACGAATGTTCATGTTGCAAAAAACGTATATTTCGAAACTCACAATTAGAGAAACAAATTTCATAAGGTACTTCCCGTCGGCCTAGAACTATGAAATTTGGCAAAAAGCAATGTCTTACAGCACATACAGTAAAGGAAAAAATCTGAAAACCGTAAATATGTAGTTAAATAACCAAATATCGGTGCGCGAGTCTACACTCGTACTTGGCCGGTTTTCTTTAAACTTTTTCTTAACTCGTCGATGACAATTGAAATTGAGTCATGCAGCCAAAAATTAAGCGACCATTTTGGCACTTTCAGTAGCGACCATCAGCTCCTGAGATGTGTAGGTAAGCAACAAGACAGGCAGGGCCGGAGTCTAGACAGAGTTAACGACAAAATTGCAAAAACACTAACGAATAAATTTGGTTTCAATAATGATGCTTGCGAGTAACGCAAGTCTCTACGTCCGAACCGATATTCTCAAATCGCACCCTCCAAAGCATTCGTCATTACGAGTGCTACTTGTAAGTATGTTGTGTTCAGTTTCAGTGATATTTTTAATTTTACATTAGAAGTTGAATTATTTTTTTAAATTCATTAATTAATGTCTTACAGAGGAAGATGCGGTCAAAAGTAACATTTATTTATTAAGAGTTTATCAGAATAAACAAAAACCTTTTCTCTGAAGAAGAATTTATCTAATAAAGCTACTTTGCAACTCGGGCGGCGCGGGCGCTCCCAGTAATGGGCAATTTGTGGGCAAGACGATAGCGATATGTTTTATAGCCTTAACTTCGCCACTTAATAACTTACGCAGTTTGTGAAGTAATTAATGTTACAGTGTAAAAGGAGACGGATGTACCCTTCTGTTTTTTCTTAGTGTATAAAATGTATATTTATCTACACCCATGCTATAAATCCTCTATTATAGTATCTGAAACAGTTAGCGTAGGGCCAACATTAAAACAGCCAGTGTCATAATAACCATTATAACACCAAAACGGGTGTTATAATGTTGTACTAAATTTCATTATGCAACTCGTTTTAAAAAAAGAACATCGTCTAGCACGTGCGATTCACTACCACATCGCCGTAATAAAAAAAAAAACTTATCTAGGTTAATTCGAATTCACGTCGTATCCCGCCATTTTTGTTCGATATTAGTATTGCATTATGTACTTTGTTGTTTTCAAAAATGAGTGATACAAGCTTTGTGCATTTTAATAATTGTACAATCAAAATGTAAATAATTATATTATTACTTAAACATGGTTTGTTTGTATTAATACTCAGCAATTAACCTTTCCATGAATTTACATAAACTTCTTACAACACTACAACACCCTATGGTTTCAGAACTTTTTATATGGAGGCAATGAATCCAAGACTTTATCTACATCTATGATATGAATCATAGATGTAGATAAAGTCTTGTATGCAACTGTACATAATTAGGTATTAAAACACTCATGTGATACTATTATCACACTCGGCTTCGCCTCGTGTGATAAACCCACATTCGTGTTTTAATACCCCTCATTATACAACAGTTGCATAAATAACTATAAGAATAGTCTGTAGAAAATAGGTACCTAGGTAAAAATATACGCTCCTTTATGTACCAATATAATCAAATTGTTTTAACGAAAGCACAATGAATATAAAAGTTTTCATAAGTAGGACCTTATGAAAAAATTTAACAAGAATTTCACTTTCTTATAGGTCAAACATCAACCTTCAATTCAATTTCAATTCCTAGAAATCGTTTCAATTTATAAAACCTTCAGCAGACCAGCCGGTTTTAGTGTTTAAGGCGAATACAAAAGCTAAATTAGCAACTCTATTGGTTCAAACTTCGTTTGAAATCTTGTTAGAATAAAGTTCTAATCAGCTTGCACTACAAAGTGGTTGTTACGTCAGCCACTGCGGTTGAGTGATGAGTGGTTTTTTGCGATTTACAAAAAAATCTATTGATTGGACTAAAAAAATAAAACACTACGGTGCTAAAATGTAGCTTGTAGAATTATTATTTGCTAAAAAATCAGAATGATCGCATGTACTTTAGTATATAGCTTTTACTCGATAGAAGAAATTTTTAGAGATAAGTTCAAGTTTTTTTTTTATCGAGTATAATTTGTCATATATCATACATTTTTCTGGTTTTGTTTATTGCAGTGAATCATATGCTTTTTTGCATTATAAAACTCGCGTTTAGCTCCTGTAGTCCCCTTAATTGGTACTTTTTGCAAAGCCTGGATATTAATTAAAATTAAAAATTCACAGTTTTAGTGCTGGGTAAATAAAGGCCTTCCATTTTTCCATTATACACTGCGAAAAACTGTAAGTTCCGTACCCTCAAAAAGTATTCCGTCGAATTTTAAGGTTTGCATTGTAAAGTGGATTTATTTTTTTATAGGTCAAGTTAATCGTTCCATGCCAATTCGTATCGTATCCGCATTTATCCTCTCCGGACTTTGTGTCCGGACAGAATGCGAAGCGATTCGGACGCCGTCGGTGAAATTGTTTCTGAAATTGACAATTCGATATTGTAAATGAAAGTCAAAGGAAACTGAAATTATTTTGTTGGAATTTTATCCACTTAAAATGAAGGGTAGATATTTACTTTAGTCAGCTCCGTTTTTGTTTCATTTTATTTACATTTTTAACTCGAAATCTTCAAACTTCTAATATTCTAAAAAAAACAAATGTGAGATTCAATGTCGTGTTATATGTGCGTACATGTGTGCAGACTTCTTTTTTTATTTCATGGCAATCGTGTGGAATAATCCCTAGGTCAAATCGATACAAGCAGATAATATATTAGGTATTATGAACACAACCCAAAAATTATAATTGTGTAACTGTACACAGATTCGGTAAACACCGTCCACATGCGAAGCTTGTTACAAAGGCGTAATCAGACAAATCCCGGCGGCGCAGCATGTCCGCAGTTTGTTATATCTGATTCTGTAACATGCTACATAACGAAACAGATTCGAACACCCACGTTAAAAGTACCAAGAACTAAAATGTGGGCGATATAGATACTTTTTGGGTTTACTGCTAACAAGCCCCTAAGTTCAGAAAGTCTAGTCATGTCAGAAAAAGGCCTAATTGTTCGAACATGACAAGTTTTACAGACTAGTTGAGGCCAGTCATCGAGTACCTTATTAATTAAAATGTCACAAAAATAAGAACGCGTTGATGTTTTTTTAGTAAATTTATTTTTCTAACAAGTTTTTGTTGCAAAAAGTAAATAAAGAAAATCACTTAGTGTTTTCTTTGTTCATACAAATTTTATTTATCTTGAAATTGATTTCAATGTAAAAGTCAAAGGATTTTCACATCGTAGATGGCGACAGCGAGGCTTGCGAAACAAAGGTTTTTATGCTTACGTACGAGTATGCCTTTTACGTTTTATGTTTTCATAAGATTTTATCGCACATACAAGTTTATTGTAATTACGCAATCTGGTTAACAAATTAAGACCATCACTTAACGCTTGTTTATAAATGGAAAAGAAAATTAACTAGAATTCATTTGCAAGTTTTTGTGGTGCTATTTTATATATTTTTTGGTTATTTTTATGTAAGGTTTGTACCCAAGCATTGTGCTTGTTTTAAACACAGCTGTTTTTATTTTATACGATTTAAATTCCACAAACACGACTAAAAATGTAATTTAGAAAACATGTTGGCGAGTTTTTTCTGAGAGTCTAGAAAGCAATTTATTTCTACTTTAAAAACAGCAACGCTTTTATACAACACTTGAATAATGTTTGGATTTCCAAAAACAATTTATAAAACTTTTTTGGAGCTGCAAGATACCTAAAAGAAAGAGGGGCTTTTCTGGTGGGTCTTACTCGCAATACATACCTACAGCTACCGATATTACGACAAGCCAAAATATTGGGGCCATTCCGCGTCCCCTGCCTAATTTTTACCCTCAATCCCAAATCCCAGTGAATACTTTAACAAACTTCAAAATATTAACTCGATGAAGATTATATTGTTAGGTATGGATGAACGCGATTTCCCATTCGTTGTTAATAGAATTCACATGTACATCTCACCCTTTACCAATATCAACTTTATAATCATGAAAGCGAAGCTGATTTTGGACTGACAAATATGATTGGGCTGTATATGAAACAATTTCAGTTTCGGTGGAAATTCAACTATGTGTAATTGAATTTAGGTTTATAATCCCAAAGCGTAGTATTACAGAAGCCGATGATATGAGTTTCAGTAACGATACAAAATATTTAGCGCTCTGTGTTTTGGGCTTGTAGCGTTTTAATATACAATGTAGGTTGGGTAGTCAACATTTTGTTTGTCAAAACAAACTGGGGTGTGTTTATTTTATAATATGAAGTAGGCACATCTTATGTACTTATTGTGTGTTTAAATCCACTATCATAATAATATATCCAATTATACTTAAATATAGTCACGTTCGATGTCATTGTGTTATAATAAATCAAGTTGTAAATAAGAGCTATATGTAAAGTGCTATTAGAATCTTCAAGGTTATGCGTAGTGACTTAGCTGAACCAAATAGTAGTGTGTAAATGAAAAATGGAAGTTTACTGAGCTACGGTTGTTCGTAGGCTCATAGCAGCGCGTAGCTATACTATATTTCGCGGTTTTGTCTCTTTTTTCCAATCAACTATTTATCTTTTATCACCCGATAAAAATGTTAGGTACGAGTATATCTATACTAATATTATAAAGAGGTAACATTTGTTTGTAAGTTTGTAAGTTTGTATGTTTGTAAGTTTGTATGTAGGGGGTAATCTCCGGAAGTAATGAACCGATTTCAAAAATTCTTTTACAATTAGAAAGCTACATCATTCGTGAGTGCTATAGGCTATATTTTATTCCCGTACTCCCACGGGAACGGGAACTACGCGGGTGAAACCGCGGGACGTCAGCTAGTATATGATAAAACAGTAGATTTTAGACATAAGTTTAGGCTAGATTCTGACGTATCCTATCAGAATATAGCCTAAACCAATAACTAAGTAACGACGTATATTGGAATCCCCTTGGAACCTATGCGGGAAGCAATTACCGGGCCTTCCATGATTCATTAGGGCTGCACTGTGGGCCGCTGCGCTGAAGTGGCGCCATCTAACGAGTAATGACGCTCTTCTCACTTGGCAAGCTTCTTCGAGTGTCTGTTAAAATTGCTGGTTGCATGATTTTGATTTGAAAATGTGTTGGCACGAAGTTGAAGTTGAAGGTTGGTAGGTGCGTGGTTTTGTTTGTTTTACCCATATTTTAAATGGTTTTTAACTGACTTCAAAAAGGAGGAGGTTCTCAATTCGTCGCAACCGTTTTTTTGTATGTTCCCCGATTACTCGAAGATGGCTGGTCCGATTTGGTTTTTTGTTTGTTTGAAAGGGGGGTTTGTATAAAACTGACTTCAAAAAACACAAAAAAGTGTTAAAATAACTTTAGCTTCAGAAGTCGGTGACCTTTGATTGATTTAGTTTTTTTGTCACCGACTTCTGAAGCTGAAGTTATTTTTCATTTATTTGTGTTTTTTGAAATCGGTTTTTTTTTTTTTTAGTAAAAGATAGATCACTTGCTGTCCTTTGTTTGTAAGCTGTCTTTTGTTATGTTTGACTTTCGAAAAGAGTTAAATTACAGCTTGTCTTTACACAGGCAGGTTAATATTGTACTCATCATTATCTGTCTAGCCTTTTCCCAACTACGTTGGGGTCGGCTTCCAGTCTTACTGGATGCAGCTGAATACCAGTATTTTACATGAAGCGACTGCTTATCTGGCCTCCATGACCCAGTTAGTACTGGGTAATACGATACCCCTTGGTAAGACTGGCTGTCAGACTTTTTGGACCACTGACTGGCCAGGTTAATATCGTACTATGGGCCATAAAAACAAACTTACAAACTGTGTAGTGAGTCAATTTCAACAACTCGATTTTTTACCTAATTTCCATGGACATTTTCATTTTCAGGTTTTTTGAAAAACTTTAATAATAAAGCGCAACATATCCACATTATATATACATTTTCTGAAAGGGGATATTTTAATTAAATTACTTAGAGAGTTATTTGGGCCACCGAAATTGGCGAGCCACAGAAATTTTATTATTGCCACCGAAATTGTATTGGTGACACAGAAATTCTGCGTTTGCACCGAAATTGTGAATTATTATATATACATTGTTTTTTTAATAATATGTAAAGAAAGATAAGGTTTAATGAAAAAACTGATAAAAATACGAATATCGTCATTAATATATATATATATTATCGTCGTAATTATGTAATGAACACCTGCATGTAACCCATGCATCACAAATAAACGATTTGATCATTTTAATAAAAAATTCTAAAAATACAACGTGGTGTACTATTGCATAAATCAGTCTTACAAAATTAGCAATCAAGAAACTGATTATGTTTTATACTTCTATGAAGAGGATGGGAAATCATCAAATGACTCCTCCCGCTCTGGGCGAAGCAGAGGGACTTTCAGACTTTTATTGACTAAAACCCATTCATGTTCCTTCATCGCCCTTTGTGTTCCGGGGCCACGGTATCTCTTTCAAACAGTCCCGCAACCCCGGCAGGCATCGGTCCTTGCGGACTCCTTCCTATTGCTGACTCTCTTTGAGGCACGCGTGGAACACGAACGCGCCGTCGATACGGTCTGTCGTCATGACGCGACAGACGGTGAGCTAGCCCATAGCCCACCGTCCACAGGCCCACCACGTGGCCCCCGGCCACGACTGCATGTGCATGGACCGCACAACTCCCACGTAGTCTCCGGCAGGAGGCGTTTCCCCCTCCAGGTTGAAGGCAGCCCCGGTCCGTTCCAGTTTGGGGGCCAAACGTCGGAAGTGCTCCACGAAGTCCCACCGGCTGTCGAAGACGAGTCCTAGGTACTTCAAAGTCGACTCGACCACATGACGAAGGTAGGTCGGCACCCAGTGATACCGGAGTGCCTCCTTAATGCAGCTCCAGGGCATGGTGTTGAAGGCATTGGCGATGTCGAGAGACACCGCCAAGACAACCCCACCCCGGGAAACCGCATCCCCCGTCGTGAGGGCTCTCACGCGCATGATGGCGTCCACCGTAGAGCGCCCCTTGCGGAAACCAAACTGGAGTTCCGCAAAATCCGGCCCCGACCCCGCAAGGTGCTCGGCGAGGCGGTTTGCAATTACTCTTTCAAAGAGCTTACCCACCTCGCCGAGCAGCACCACGGGCCGGTATGCGGACGGAGATTCCGCAGGGCACCCCGGCTTCCGAATGAGGACTAGCTTTCCCGTCTTCCAACGAAGCGGGAACTGGCCTATCTCCAAGCATGCGCTTCGGCTTCGCTTTCGGCTTTCGCTTGCCTGGCGTCGGGGCCCGAGAGCCTCCGAGGCCAGGACCCTGGCTTTGCTAGGCAAGCCGTCGGTTCCCGGGGCGGTATTTTTGACACTGAGCCTACGTACCGCCACTCTCAGGTCTACCCCAGTCACTTCCGGAGCGTTTTCATCGTCTTCCTGTTGGTCCACTTCCAGCATCGCAGACGGCGGAGCCATAGGCGTGGGGGATGTTCCCCTCGCGAAGGGAACAGAGTACTCACCATGTCCTCCACGAGCTCAGGCCGGAGACTCTGCGTCAGTAGGCGGGCCCAGGTGCGGAGTTTATCCCGCACCATCTCACAAGGGCACCCCCGCGGATGTCTGTCGAGAGTCCCCAGCATCTCCTCGCGAGGCAGATCCCTGGCCCATGAGGAGATGCTGGGGACTCGACATCTGCGCACGTCGCAGATGTCGGACATGGCCTCCTGGAACCACCCTGCCTCATTGTCAACGTCGGCTTGTCTGGCCGGTGATGTCACCCAGGCCTGCACGATCGAGGCTTCCAGGAGGAACCCTCAAAGTTCAGTTAATCCAATTGAATGAATTTTTCAAGAAATAGTAATACATTTTTATTTTAATGTCGGGGGCTAAGGACCTAGTTCTGTCAAAGTAATTTCGGCATAACAAGTATTGATTCTTTTAAAAAATCTTCATTAACATTAATACAATAATTGATCGTTACAATTTCTGTGGAGTCGTGTAATTACCGTGGACCACGAGATGCCACGGAAACCACAGAAATTGCCCCACAGAAATTGGAAACGTGGCTATTTTATTTTTTTTACAAGAAACTATCAACGCTATGACTATTATTTTCTATAATATTAAATGTGTACCAAAGGCTACTTAGCATGCATAAAAATGATACCTTTATTTCTTCAAAAATCCTTTTAAAACCTGATCACCGAAATTGCAAAATTTCGTTCCGAGTAAACTGAAATCACGCACTTACTTTTTTAGCGGAAAGACCTGGCGATATGGTGCACTACCATTCTTACTGCACGTAAGCGCACCACTGTCTCTTGCCGAGCAGGGATTTATTGTTCGTTTAAACTCATTGGTGGAAGCTCAGGACGGTGAAACAAAATGACCATAGAAATTAGTAATTTCGCTTGGACAAACTTACCGTTGACATGTACTCATTAACTATGAGTCTAAACATTCAAAACTAATTAACGTCTTGTAGGTCAATCATTACTGAACGCAATGAAAATACTTTTTCCTATATATGTTGGAGATTATCTTCTTGAGAGAAAATACTTTTTCCTATATATGTTGGAGATTATCTTCTTGAGAGGTAAATGCTGTGTATAAAAGTGATTGTGGACAAGACACAGAAATTGATAATTCATCATTTACCGATTTTTTTCATAAAAAGTAATAGTCTTATAAATATAATTTAAGTGGCTTCATTTAGATTCATATCACTTTAATTCTGAGAAAAAAAATCGTTGCATTATCTGTAAAGCAGCACTGCGATTTCAGCCTAGACGCGTAAATTTTTCGCCTGTGAAATTCACTCTAGTACTTTTTGAACGCAAAAGTTAGGTTACGTCCCCTAATCAATCATTGTTACAAACTTTTGGGGTCGACCCGGAAACACACGGATAGGTTCGATATAGAAGTGGGTTAATATCGTACACAAACAAAAAATATCGTTTCTAAAAGATCCTCACCATAGATATTCTTATTTAGTTTAACACCAGTCAAACATTTAGTGTTTGAGGTAAAGAATAAAATGTAAAAATGTATTTTAGGCGGCTTGGTTACGCTTACATCAACACAAAAACCGTTTGTCTGTATGAAATGAATATCACTATCACTACATATTATTATAAAACAAAGTCGGCCGCGTCTGTCTGTCCCTATGTATGCTTAGATCTTTAACGCAACGGATTTTGATGCGGGTTTTTAAATAGATAGAAGGTATAGAAGGTTTAAGTATATAATTTGCTGGCGGGCGAAGCCGCGGGCATCAGCTAGTAAATTATAAAACAAAGTCCTCCGCTGCGTCTTTCTGACGGTTCGCGATAAACTCAAAAACTACTAAACGAATTTTCATGCGGTTTTCACCAATAAATAGAGTAATTCATGAGAAAGGTTTCAGGAGAAAGGTATATTATTTGTCAAGGTTTTGTGTAAATTGATTTAAATATGACGATAATTCGTGGAATTGTCGGAAAAGTAAACAACCTTGCTCTACACCGCGTGCGAAGCCGGGGCGGGTTGCTAGTAAATAATATAGTTTAAATCGAAACTCAGAAAGTACAAAATTTATAAAATAATCTGTTTTCATTTGATATTAAAGACAGACTCGTATCCAAGCCACTCCCAAACTCTTGAATTATGAAATTCAAACAGTCTTTGTCATCACGGATCAAAGAGATTCGAATTTTAAATTCAACCACTTCTTTTGGTCGTTCCAATTATTTCGGATGTTTCATTTTGAGAGTTTGAATCTGAGTTCTCTCCTGATTAGTCAATTTGCTGTAGATTGAATAGACTAAATAAACAAGAGGAGGATTGGTGATATTTTGAACAAGCTAGCTACCCGAATACTAAGATACATAATAATACAACCTATTCGAAAACCCATGTTTCAGAGCTAATCTTAGTGGTCGGTTTTAATAGCAACGCTTCATAAATGAATGGAACTTTGTCTTGGAAATCAGAAAGGAACATTTTCCCATAACACTTGTAGCCATAAAAGCACAAGTAAACCTTTCACACATTCACAAATTAACAAAAGCAGTCGCGTGACTTGCTCGCTAATTGTGTTACGTGCCTGAAATAAACTAACAATGGACGACTAAAGAGTCTTGTAATAAAATACATTTTAATCTTAAAATAAATTAGCTACTTGAGCGGCGTTCATGTTACTTCGCTATCACTTTTATGAAAGCTTTATTTTAAATGAATGATGTTTTTGAAACAAAAAAACGAAAACGTTACACGAATTTTTATGTTTTTGCCTATAAATACACTGGAAGCAATTGGGGTACGGGTAGGGAAAGGTTTGCCACGGTTCCTTTGGTTGCCTGCATTTACTTAATGTGAAGTGTGACCGTGGGTAGCAGTGGATGATTTCGTCTACAACTTCAGACAAAGCAAACCATGGGCTGATGTGTAGCAGTAAGCAGCGGCATAGCCTCCTGGATGCCAGCGTCATACCCATTACATAAAGATTTAAACGTCATTTTAATACCATTTCGGCAGCCCAAGCATCAATCTTTGTCGCGTGACTAAAGTCAGAAATGACGCTGGCATCTAGGAGGATAGAGCGACTTTGACAATATTCTATACATTGGTGATTATGGCAACTCTTAAACGCAGTTAAAATGTGCACATACATGCTCGGTTTCATTCGCTCTGCATTGCTTAAATAGGTGCCTTTCAAACCGTTTAGTATTAAGTGTTAAAGAAAAGATATGATCACAAGAGTCGTCCTCACCCCAAGCTCAATGACCGATCGCTTTAAGCACTTTCCTCGCTTTAAAGCCTGTTTGCTAGATGTGCTGAATGGTTGCTCTCCAAGACTAAGTATATATATTATTTGTGAATGAAAAAAGGAAAGTTTTGACACTCAGTCTTGTTAGCATAGATTTTTTTGTGTAACTTCTGAATATTCTGTTGTACTTTGATAGTTCCGAAAAGTTTTAATTTGAAACATGAATTTAATTAATCAAATATGGAAATACGTTTCACCATTCATCACTGCTATTAAAAACTTTAGCTTCGCAGCTTCCCTCGCTGTCCAGAGCTGTAGAAGATTTTTTTTTCGTAACTTTTTTTTCAAACGACATAGACATTGTAAATTAAAACTTATTGTTATTTTTAATTTCCTTCCAACAAAACAGATCTTAATTAAGATTTATCTATACTGTATAGTTATATACTAATATTATAAAGAGGTAAAGTTTGTGAGGTTGTAGGGGATAATCTCTGGATCTGCTGAACTGATTTTGAAAATTATTATACCAATAGAAAGCCACGTTATTTGTGAGTGTCATAGGCTATATTTAAAACGTTCTCGTGGGAAATTTTCCGAATAAAGCAGAACTTTAATAAAACTCTAGGTGATGCTTATTTCGTTCACGAACAAAATATTTAATAATATTCAGCTGGCTGGTTCCAGTCTCATTTTTCTGCCGTGCGTAGGAGGCAATGTCGTTATATTTGCTCTTCCATGTATAAAGTCGCTCGTTTTCTCTATAATATTTGCACACCTTTTGTGCGAGACAAAATTAACTTTGCTCTAGTGTTTTATTTAAAGAAAAATAATTAGATTAGTTTTTTTAGAGTTATGCTGTTTTAAATCATAAAGATTTCGTTGGAAGGTTCTAGTTTTTTCCAATTCTGAAATGGACAGAAAACTGAGAATTGGGAAAAAAAACTATCACGATCAAACATCAAACAGTTTAAACTTGTCATTTCAAGTGACAGTCGCTCAAACGGAATATTATACATGGGTAGTGCTCAAGGGAATGGATTTGAAAGCGTAGGACTACCTGCGATCGACAGTGGGTAGGCGGTGGGTACCAACGGACAGATAAAACCGTTTAATAACTGTCGGTCTCACGAATATAGTGGTTACTCTATGTCAGTATGTGTTAAGAAAAGAATTTGTAGTAAATGTCATTTTTGACCTTATTCTAATGATTGAATGATCTTTAGAAAGGTCGGTTGCGTGTTAGGTATACTCGCAACCGACGGCGACGTGCGTTACTTTATGACAGACAGACCTAAGAAAATGGAGGGAAGCAAAAGAAGTAGGTATACAACAGTTGTACCAAATGGCATTCTGTAGAACTTGCCATGGGCAAAATGCGTGATTATGTATATTTTTTTTAATTTTGCTACTATTGGGACTATTTGGGACGGTAAACAGATGTGGTCATTGTCTGCACGGGATTTTGTTTTAAACATGAGCAGCGGTAGCTTTAGTCGATGGTACATTTGTACTTATTTACCTATAATATATGTATGATATCTTATTGCTTGTCTTAAGGCCCTTCTAACCCTAAAATTAGCAACTCTACTTGTGGTGGTTCAAACTTCGTTTGAAATACTGTTAGAATAAAGTTCTAATCAGCTTGCACTACAAAGCGGTTGTTACGTCAGTCACTGCGGCCGAATAGTGCGAAATGAGTGGTTTTTTGCGATTTACAAAAAATGTATTGATTGGACTAAAAAAATAAAACACATAAGACCTGCTTTATAGTTAGTTCAGTTAGTATGCAAAGTTTCATTATCTAATTTGAAGTACTTTTTGAGTACCAGCGGTTTATTGTTCGATTTGGAGGTAACTTTGGTATTTTTTTCTATAGAGAAAAGTTTATGGAATCGTGTTTTCGTCACTTAAAAATACGTATAATAATTTAGGTCAAGTAGCGCCATTATCCCCGATCGTCGAATAGCATTTTATTTACTATTAGCTTAGCCAACTACCCAGTATACATGACAGACAAGCATTTGCTTCATGTATAGACGAGGTCCATTCATGAATATCTGTGGCGGACAGACAATGGACAGACATAAAATTGACACATGAACGGTGAGCGGTCAAACACCGCTCAGTTACTTACCTTACTTGTTTTGTACTCGATCCGAAATAGGTCATGCTGTAGATACTAATAGTTCGAGCTTATTTGGTATCAATAATTCTTTGTGCATATCACATTAGCTACTTTTATTAAAAAAATATATAACAAAGCAGCCAATATCACTTCAGTTCTTGTTCACTTTTGTCTTAAGCCTCACCCCTAATCTTTTACTCGAAGAGAAAAATATGGACAAAAAATTAATCAAAAATGAGAAATGAATTTATTACTGAACCGATCCAAGGATGGCATCAGCGGCATCTTTCAATGAAATGAAAAGAGCAGATAACTTTCATGCTGATATAAAATCTACTTCCCTTGTAATGCGTTTACACGCTAATCGGTTATGCTAGTCGAGGTGGTAAAGTGCCACCCGCGACTATTGAACTTTCGTACGAAACTTCGAACACTAGTGGGCGCAACTTTGAGAAGTTTGAGGTTCAACTATTATCGGAATACTAGGTATTACTATTCATAGGCTTGCGGTTTGTGTAGTAGTGGACATAGGACTGATTAAGGGCTTTATCTAACTAAACCTTTCAGGCTCTAGATACTCTTGTGGTCAGTTCTAAGATTAGTTCTCTACAATATCTCGCTCGTGCTCCATTCGAGCAAACAAGTATATCTTCCGAAATTTCTGCAATTTTCGATTGTCTGTCAACTGATCCCTAATGTACTTACCTAAGCTATGTCATGTTATTACACAGTTAGAAACAAGCCCTATTCCTATAGAAGTTGTACAAATGTGTGCTCTTTGTATAGTCAAGTATGTAGATTGGAAGTTAAATTACGAAAGCTGTAGTTTTCTGCCGATTAATTTTACCATCCTCGAAATTGACGACACTCGAATAAAATTAAAATAAAAGCATTGAACTTTAGTCCAACTGTAATAAAAGCGATATAATCTCGCATCTATGAGTAGACCTTAATACTTCGGTGTTGTTAAACATGGGTCTTTTGACGCTTGGCCTCAATCAGAACGAACGCCGCCATCTTGTTTTTTTTTTTTCAATACAATTTGTACTGATATCCTGACATAGGGTAGACGACAAAAAAAAATCTAATTAGTCCGTCAGTTAGATTATCATAAAATATTTGACCCGTGTTTTTTCTTTTATTACGTAAACCAAAATTGACGAAGATATGACGCTTTTAAAATTCTCAATACGTCACGACTTAGTATAATTATTAACTAGTTCTGACGTCACGAGCGCCCACTCCCTAGTTTTGATGCGTTTTATCTTTGTCAATATTCATTGATTAAAAAAAAAACAAAAAATACGTGTCCATTCATTTCCAATAATCTAACTGACGGACTAAATAGATTTGCAATTTTTTGATACTGTCGTCATACCTATTGTAACTCAAATATGAAAAGAAACATGCAGCACTTTATATCCACTTACCTATGCTCTGGCTGACCCATATTCCCAGCATGTCCAGCTGCAGCAACCGATGGTACAGCTGTGCCCCGCCCGTGTGGTTCATGAAGAGGTGGTAGAGAAAGGAGCCACACCAGGGTGCCAGCGCGCCCAGCAGGTGGCACATCGAGAGGAACCAGGCCGCGGGCCCACTGCGCCATGGCAGCAGCCCCGGGAGGACGAACAGTATGTACACTAGGGATACTCCTGTAACAAGGAAATGAGGATGTGTTAATACTTGGTAGTAACAGTTGGAATCATTGGAATTGGTTTTGGTTTGGTTTTACGAATGAACCGGAAAATCTATACGGCTTTCAAGAGCTGTAAGTGTCAATAGTCCGTAACAATGATGCACTGACAATTTTGATGACTCTTTAATATGGTTTAGATAATATATGCTGATTGTGACCAGTTTAAAGTTGTTCAGTGTACCTATGGGAACCTGATAATCTATCTAAGTATTCTCTATTCTATCTATTTAGTTTTCTAGATTAAAGAAATAGGTATTAGCTGAAAACGTCACCAAACTTTAATAAAGCTCCAATCATATAGAACTTCAACCGAAACACATACTTTGAATTTCTCAGTTAAGTTTGTGTATAAATAAGGCACCATAATATATCACACAGACAAACCGAAAAAACGGGTTTGTGGAACATTGTTATAAATTAAGAATTTTATAACTTTTCTTTCATAAATAAATCTATATCTATATATACATATAATAAATCTGTAGAAAAATCGTTTTTGTACATCGAAAATATTTTGAAAAAAAATTGCCAGGGTGTGAAAGGATAAGCAACAGAACACATTTCCAGCATTTTTAGGGTTCCGTAGTCAACTAGGAACCCTTATAGTTTCGCCATGTCTGTCCGTCCGTCCGTCTGTCCGTCCTCGCTTAATCTCTGTGACCGTTAGCACTAGAAAGCTGAAATTTGGTACCAATATGTATATCAATCACGCCGACAAAGTGGTAAAATAAAAATTTGAAAAAAATGTTTTATTAGGGTAGCCCCCCTATATGTAAAGTGGGAAGTGATTTTTTTTTAAATTTCAACCCTAACGTGTGATATATTGTTGGAAAGGTATTTAAAAATGAATAGGGGTTTCCTAAAATCATTTTTTGATAATGTCAATAATTTCGGAAATAATCGCTCCAAAAGTAAAAAACAATGTGTCCCCCCCCCTCTAACTTTTGAACCATAAGTTTAGAAAATATGAAAAAAATCTGAAAAGTAGAACTTTATAAGGACTTTCTAGGAAAATCATTTTGAACTTGATGGAAACAACAGTTTTTGTACAAAAAAGACAAAAAGTTGTACAAAATAATTTCTGGACTAAGTTTGTAGTATATTCGTATATGCAAGCATTTTTACATAATGGATACCCACCTTTAAACTCATAAGTGGGAACACTTATTGTGACGGACGGGAAACTACGGAACCCTATACTGAGCGTGGCCCGACACGCTCTTGGCCGGTTTTGGATTTTTTGTCTGTTTGTCTGTTTCGATGATCAAGCATCACGTAAAACTTACTAAACCAATGTAGATAACTTTTATACATGAAAATTCTATCAAAAGATATATGAACTTAAAGTTTTCAAGAAGAAATAATCATTAAATGTAAGATACAAACATGCAGTGACATCTGTTGAACTAAAATGGTACCAATGACTGAAAATGTGCTCTGTCGATTTAATCGATTTAAAAGTTATGTGGTAACTTTTAAATCGACTGATTGGCTTTAAAGAAAAATATAGCATAATATACTTTAGCAGTTTAACATTTTGATCGATAGAAGGCGTTGTTCATTTCACTCCATTTTCTGAATCGAATTACCCTCGCCCGTCTTTTCAATTCAACGCGTATTTTTTTATATATGACCACGGATAACTTGTACAGAGAAGTAAGTACAGGGTCCTTTTTTTGGGAAATGCGTAGGTACATCTCAAAGTTGGTCCCACTTATAATAGAAAAATCGTCTTTGGGCTAATTTCTTGCACCTTTGATGAGAACTTTCGACCTATAGCTGGAGTATGACTGTCATCGAGTGTCTATAAGGATGAAGACGTAAGGCTGTCGAGGCAAGCCCTTTTTTGGAAAAAAACATAAGTAAGTAGATTATTTTAGCGATTAATGCAAATATATCGAAGAAATATCTATATCTACTAATATTATAAAGCTAAAGAGTTTGTTTGGTTGGTTGAACGCGTTAATTATAGGAACTACTGGTTCGAATTAAAAAAAACTTTTAGTGTTGATTAGTTATCGAGGACGGCTATAGGTTATCTAACATCACGCTATAATTAAAAGGAGCAGAGCATAAATGATAAATGTTGCAAAAACAAGGAAAAAATATTTATTTTGAGAGCTTCCTTTGCGGGCGCTGCATAGACGGTTAAAGTTACGCAACAATCATGTATTGTTTGTTGAATTGTTTGTAGAATTGTTCGTTTTAAAACATTCTAAAAAAAATCCGCGATAGCATTATGTCTATCTTTTAAGGTTGACTCACACTCTCTCTAACCCTCTCTCTCTCTTGTGACGCAGACGAAGTTGCGCGGGTCAGCTAGTAAAAATGATTGCTGTCACCGCCGTGTCACATATTCTGTAACTCATTAGACTAATAGCTAAACACATGACTAGTACCCCTCCCTTCGGAATCTCCCCGTAATGTCCGATGACGTCACCTGACATTGATTATAAAATCAGTATTGTAAGCACGTTGCGTGACATGTAGAGCACTAATTGGGAGCTCCATGACAACGACAAAACCGATTCTTTTGTAAAAGCTTGGCACTACTGGCCGTGTGTATCCAGCAGAGTAGAATAGAACCAACCCATTACACTCACGGGTGTCGTATAAGGCGACTAATGTCTGAGGCAGAACACCTTGCGCCTCCGTAGACCAGAGAATGGGCAGCAGCGTTTTCTGTGAGTCTTTCATCACTGCGATCTCCAATCCGCCTGCCAAGCGTGGAGATTACGGCAAATTCCTCCCATCATGAGAGAGGCTTATGTCCAGCAGTGGACGTTATGGGCTGTTGTTGTTGGCATTAATTTGTTGCCAAAATATATTCTCGGCTACGAAAATTCAGAAAGACTTCAGACCAACCAGCTAAGATAAAGAGAGATTCATAAGAATTCGTAGGTGGTTCTTACATAAGGCGGTTACTTAAGTCCTATGCAAACGCAGATTCAACCAACTTTATTTACAAACTCTTTATTGTCCATCATATACCTAAAACAAAGAGGACAAACTTGTTTAAATCTAGTGTACAATGGGCGGTTCTATCGCACACAGCGATCTCTTATAATATACAATACAAGAATGGAGATACTTCAGATGTTAGATTTAGCTAAGCTCTTGATATTATAGTGTTTTTTACTTATTGCCTGTATCAATCCACTGTATGAGGCACATAATTTGCGAAAATCACCCACAATATTATATTATACTCAATCACTACACATCGGTTATAAAAGCCCATGGCACGCTACCTTGCCATTCAACGTAAATAAAAATAAATCGTGTGACCTCCACCTACATGTCCTCAAACTAAGGTTTCCCATTGATCTTATTAGCACTGATAATGACAGTTCACTTATTATATCGAGTAAGTAGATTATAAAGAATAATCAATAATTGCTCGTATGCTTTCGCTCCCAAACACGTGGTATTTCCCACAGTCACCGAAATCATTCAGTCAACATGGCTGTTCACAGTTGGTGTGGATGAGGTCTTCTAGATGATTTACACGTGCCTTAGAAGTTGCTAAAAATTTGTTAAAAGGCTTTCTTATAATCTAGTTTTCTTTTGTTACATTATATTTAAGTTAATTAATTAAATAAATATATTCGGTTTCAAAAAAGTGTGCAGGTAGTTCAGTAGTAGAAGTCTTTTAACACTTCAATACCCGCAATTACAGACACAATTAAAATAACAATGCACCGTGCCTCTGGAGGCACGGCCGGGAGCATACGGGTTAATAGTTTTGTATTATAACATCACGCCGTTTTATCCGCCAAGGGTTAGGCAGGGGAGTACCTAACAAGTACACCCACATTTCGCCATTTATGTTTTACAATTAACTGGATAAAATCTAGGGTATGACTTTTCCGGGGTTGCGGGACTGTTCGAAAGAGATACCGTGGCCCCGGAACACAAAGGGAGATGAACACAGATCATGTTTCTATGATCTATGGCGATGAAGGAACATGGATGGGTTTTAGTCAGTAAAAGTCTGACACTCATCCTGCTCCGCCCAGAGCGGGAGGAGTCATTTGATGATTTCCCATCCGAAAAAAAAAAGAAGGGTATGACTTTTATAAGATTAAAGTTGCAAAAAAATAAAATTCTTATAAAGTAATGTAGCGACTAGCGTCTAAGTTTATTTAAACCTGTTTCAGGCAATCTCTCTACTACAAAGGATAATCATTTATCATTTGAGTACATATAATAAACACACATTTTCTATGACAACGCCGAAACAATCGTTTGACCTTTGATACAGGTAATAAGTGCTAGACTGCAAGTTGATGTTTCTTTGCTTATTACTTGCTATCTATACTTTAGATAATAATTTAGACTTTTGGCTATCGTGTTTATTCTATCAGTGTCACTGATTTAATAAAGAAGGAGATATGCTACACAAGACGAAAATGTATCGGAACCCTGTGTCTTCACTTTGCCCCTACCACACGACAACTACTACACATGCAGTTCACGAAAAGTAATAGATACGCAGTCGCGCACACACCCGCATTTCTTAAAACTGAACGTACTACACAATCCATTATAAACCTTATGACTTCAAACACAGCGTGTATTTACCATGCACCGTACTACTTACCCACACAAAAACATCACTCGCTATCGTTGTGTTGTGCAAAAGCATAAGTATGCTAGTGATTGACTAAATCGGAAAGTTATCGAATCTTTCATTTATTATTGTGTAAATTTTTTTTTGGTCCTGAAAATAATGAAATAAAAATAATGTCCAGGATATAATACTATAATAAAAATAAACAATATGTAGCTAAAAATATACCTATTATGAAGTAAATTAAAACAATAAAATATCCGGTTACGTTGGTTTAGTTAGGCTGTCATAGCCTATTGAAACAGTAGTTAGCACGAGGATAAGGCATAATATACGATAATTCAAAGCCAAAAACACTCCACTGATTAAACCTGAAATTTAATTAACTTACTGTACGAAAGTTGGTTACGCATTTCTCTACTATGCTGTAAAATATTCAAAATACATAAAAAACATTATTTGACATCGATCTTCCAACCGGGTTAAAACGGTTGACAAATTGAAAAATAAAACTAAAATAGTAATATTTAATTCGTCAATCGACATTGTCGATAGCCTACATTAGTGGATCTGCACAAGCACATCCCTAACTCGTCGCAAGAAGCAGCGGCCGTACTACGTGATTCATCTGCTTAATGAAATATCGTTTTGTGATTTTTACATTACTGGTTCAGTCACTTAGCGACAAACTTAGGACGTGGTTAAGGAGTAATGTATTTATTGCAAAAATAGTACAGTCGCTGTGATATTTGAAAACAAACATAACATAGTAAAAGCAAGAAATATTTTACGATTTGTTATTTTTCATGATTTTAAAGACAAATATAGTAAAATACTTGTACTTACACATGATAAATAATTCCGTGATCAACAAAGTTTAGGTTTATGCTTCGGTTTTTACAAAAAACCCCTGAACAACACGGAATTGCTATAATTTGTCACGATCGCGGTCGAAAGTACACTAGTTCGTGGAGACGGCCATTTGCCTATGACATGGCCGACTGGACATGTCGCGCGGACACCGACACGCCCCCTTACTAATTCTCCTGTTTTTTACATTTCTATGATCAGTGTCAATCTTAACAATGATGACATTGACAACTCTTGAAGCTCGGTTTGGATGTTCTAATCACGTTCAGTTCTATTTGGTTATTGTTCGTGCTATTTTAGTTGCGAATATTTTGCCACAAAGGAAAGCCCATCCCAAGGTTCGGATACAGAATACAAGAGGGAAAACACATCCGAAATCTGATACCAATTAAATAGTTCAGAACCGTGTTCCTTTGTTCAAAACGAGTTGATTTCAAAATTCAAAGCTTGTTTTTGTTTATTTAATAACATTAGGTGTACTTTTCTACCTCGGATAGAATCAACACAACACAATTTTGTTTTCTGATAGAACAAACTTTATTTACATATTTTCTATAGGCTTTGATATTTTCTATTGCCTACAGAAAATATGTAAATAAAGTTTGTTGCCAAATGTAGGCTGATTCATAAGAATCAGCCTACATTTGGCACGCTTCGGGCTAGCTTCGATTTTATATCGAAATAGGATAAGAAGAACTATAGCCACCCACTCCAGCTTTTCTTGAGATTATTCTTAGCTGTTTTTTTTTGTATACATATATAAAATACTAGCTTTTGCCTTCGGCTTCGCTCGCGTTAACTTTATAGAATTTGAAAACCAATTCGGGTTGTACTCTGCTTGTAATAATATAATTGAATCATGATTCGAAATACACGTGGCGCCATCATAAGAACGTTATTGTTGTTGTCCTTGGGCTGAAGGGTACCACGGTGGCCCACGGTTTTGCTAACATTTTGGAATTACTGTCTTATTCTTTTCTTTCAAGTAAAAAAAACTAATTTTTGCAGCCGTTTCAGTTTTATACAATTTATCGGTGTCAATGGTACACTTTTTGCAATTGTTTTGTTTATAAAACAGAAAATTATATGATATTAGTAAGTTAAGTACGTAGCTGTATTTTCCGGCGCTTGAAATGCCCATTTTTTACGAACAACCAAGAAAACTCGTGCTTCCTTTCCTATTGTATGTTTTATAAATATTTATGTAGATTTATTCAGAAGGATTCTGCTAAGTTCATCCAATCATAGGCTCAGAAAGTATATGTACAAAAGAGTGTGTTTATATAAACCTCGCCTATATTCTTGTGTATGAAGATTCAGAGATGTGAGTGAACCTGCCCCTGCTAACTACGTCGTCGTCTACGTGGTTTGTTTATTCAGGGGATGCCGGAAGGCAGCTCGCGTAATTCTAATTTTCTCACGGATATTGCAATTTCAGGTTCATCAGGCTTGTATCTAGTTGTTTGCTGATCAATAAATAATGACTTGCGATCGAAACAAATATGTTAAACATTTTAATGATTGGAATCATCTTTAATACTCTCTAAGTTAGGATTTACCACAAGTGTCATAATTTCATTGCATAACCCTAATTTCCACACAGTGTTGTTGATGATTTGCGTCACTATAATTATAAAAATTCCCAATAAGAACTTATTGAATTTAAAGACCATGTTCGATGGATAGGTTACCTGTGTCATCGCTCATAGTCATGAAGAACACAAAAAACACGAGGGGTGTCGAGGCGAGCCCGACTTTAGAGCGATACTGATACATTTTCTCTAGTCTTACATACATCTTTGAAGGCAGGCCTCTTATATTGCATTCCGTTTATTTCCCTGTACACGGCATGCTGCATTTCTGCTTCTGTTTTATGTATAAGTAAACTAGTGACCTCCCCCGCCCTGATTCAAAATAGCAAATACTCAATCTTTAACAGGCTTCGCGTTGATGGCTAATAATATGCAGATGATACAAATATTTATAGTAACACACATCTTTCTGAGAAGCTTCGAAGTCGCAGCAAGGGATCGTATTTGTATAGATTGCAATTTCAATACTGATAGGAATTGAACTCAATCAGATTGTACGTCTCACAGCTGCCACTTACAATAGATTATGTATCAGCTCTCGATTGGAAACAAGATGAGTTGTAAATTTAAGTGATGATGGGGCGTTGCTCTTATGTGGTTCTTTGTTGACGCATGGCCATAATACAGCCGTGAACCACCAGCAATACAGCCGTGAATTACTACCCACTTATGCCTGTAAATTTTGATGAAGCAATCTGAATCCGCGTATTAAAGACGAGATTGAGCGGAATAAAGGCTCCAAGGTATTTGCAAGGGATCTGGCTATTGGGCAGAGCCAGCTCACGAAACTGAAGACCGACGATGGTAGGATCTTATCCGCCAAACCGGAGCTTCTGAGGGAGATCGAGAGCTTCTATGGACAGTTGTACACGTCAACCAGTAAACCCGTCGTAGATCTAGCCAACAACCCAAGAGCTAGACTGACCCGACACTATACCGAAGACATCCCGGACGTCAGCCTGTACGAGATTAGGATGGCTCTGAAGCAGCTCAAAAACAACAAGGCACCGGGTGATGACGGAATTACGGCCGAACTCCTGAAGGCGGGTGGAAAACCGGTACTTAAGGCCCTTCAGAAGCTGTTTAATTCCGTCATACTTGAGGGAAAAACGCCACAGGCATGGTGCAGGGGTGTGGTGGTGCTCTTCTTCAAAAAGGGTGACAATGCCCGGCTGAAGAATTATAGGCCCATCTCACTTCTAAGCCATGTCTACAAGTTGTTTTCTAGAGTCATCACGAATCGTCTCGCGCGCAGGTTTGACGATTTCCAGCCACTCGAACAAGCCGGTTTCCGAAAAGGCTTTAGCACCGTGGACCACATACATACGCTGCGGCAAGTTATACAGAAGACAGAAGAGTATAACCTGCCTCTCTGTTTAGCGTTTGTGGACTACGAGAAAGCCTTCGATTCGATCGAGACCTGGGCTGTACTGCAGTCTCTCCAACGGTGCCAAATCGATTATCGGTACATCGAGGTGTTGAAGTGTTTGTACAAAAACGCCACCATGTCAGTCCGACTTCAGGACCAAGCCTCGAAACCTATCCTTCTGCAGCGAGGTGTGAGACAGGGAGACGTCATATCTCCGAAACTGTTCACCGCTGCACTGGAGGATGTCTTCAAGGTTCTGGACTGGAGAGGACTAGGCATCAACGTCAATGGCGAGTACATCACTCACCTTCAGTTTGCCGATGATATAGTGGTAATGGCTGAGACCATGGAGGACCTCAGTACAATGCTCGATGACCTCAGTAGAGCTTCCGGAAGAGTGGGTCTAAAAATGAACATGGACAAGACTAAGGTCATGTTGAATGCCCATGTCACACCCACTCCTATCAAGATCGGAGACTCTACACTCGAAGTTGTAGACGATTATGTGTACCTGGGACAAACGGTCCAGTTAGGTAGGTCTAACTTCGAGAAAGAGGTCAATCGTCGAATCCGACTCGGTTGGGCAGCGTTCGGGAAATTGCGCGGTATCTTCTCGTCCAACCTACCGCAGTGTCTCAAGACGAAAGTCTATGACCAGTGTGTGTTGCCAGTGATTACATACGGGACCGAAACGTGGTCGCTCACAATGGGCCTCATCAGAAAGCTTAAGGTCACGCAAAGGGCAATGGAGAGGGCTATGCTCGGAGTTTCCTTGCGTGATCGAATCAGAAATGAAGACATCCGCAAGAGAATAAAGGTTACCGACGTAGCCCGAAGAATTGCCAAACTTAAGTGGCAGTGGGCAGGGCACATTGCTCGCAGAACGGATGGCCGATGGGGCCGAAAAGTTCTGGAGTGGCGACCGCGAACCGGAAGACGTTGCGTTGGAAGGCCTCCCACTAGGTGGACCGATGACCTGGTGAAGGTTGCAGGAATCCGCTGGATGCGAGTCGCACGGGACCGGTCAATGTGGCGACACTTGGGGGAGGCCTATGTCCAGCAGTGGACGTCTTTCGGCTGAAATGATGATGATGATGATGAATCTGAATCCAGTAACTTAATCTACTTCTTAGCGTGTCTACGACAATTTAATTTGAGTCAGCCCAGAATTTGCGCGACAAGTTTGGCACTTTCAGTGGTGTCCATCAGCTCCTGTGATGTTCAAACAACAGGACAGGCAGGACACGATATCAAGTACCCCATGGTTTGTGAGGCAACACCACATTTTACGCTCCAAGGTAGAATCACCTTGGGGCTGCGGGACTGTTCGAAAGAGATACTGTGGCCCCGGAACACAAAGGGCGATGAAGGAACATGGATGGGTTTTAGTCAGTAAAAGTCTCACACCCGTCCTGCTCCGCCCAGAGCAGGGAAAAGGCTTGAATGATTTCCCATCCGAAAAAAAAGAAAAATATAGTCATCTATGAATTTCCACCAGTGACATAATAACAGTGAATCATTCAATGTCGTTTATTCCCATAGAACGATTTAAACCTTCACTTAGTTTACTTCCTTATATTTAGTATCTCCGACCGTCATCATCTCTCAATCGAAATCAATCAATTTATATGATCAGCGTATCATTAGGCATAACGTAATTCATTAGTGATTTTAATTTACCTTCACAGAGATAAAACACTAATAATTGTACACCGATGTACGCTTATTTTTAGCACAAAACTTTTATTTAAATTCGCCGAAAGATTTATCATTTAATTTTTCAGTGCATGCAAAAACTTTTTGATTGCTCAAAGTTGATGAATAGCAGTAAAATTAAACTCACAGAAGCAGGTACTATTTGTATGCGTATCTCGGTTTCGGTAATTATCGTAGTAACTTCAATCGAATATTATCATCAAATTCGATAAACTACAACTTTCAGCAAAAAATAAAACCGGCCAAGTGCGAGTCGGACTCGCGCACGAAGGGTTCCGTACCATTATTATCAAAAAAAGGGCAAAAAAATCACATCTGTTGTATGGGAGCCCCCCTTAAATATTAATTTTATTCTGTTTTTAGAAATACATCATCTGTGAAAATTTCAACTGTCTAGCTGTGATGGTTCATGAGATACAGCCTGGTGACAGACAGACGGACAGACGGACAGACAGACGGACAGACAGCGAAGTCTTAGTAATAGGGTTCCGTTTTTACCCTTTGGGTACGGAACCCTAAAAATGAAACAAAGAGTTGTTTCAATGTTTTCACATTTA
The DNA here is from genome assembly GCA_905147715.2 of Xestia xanthographa. NCBI lineage: Eukaryota > Metazoa > Arthropoda > Insecta > Lepidoptera > Noctuidae > Xestia > Xestia xanthographa. The sequence goes on from LR990646.1 coordinate 11,461,020, forward strand.
GTAAACTGCCGGCCGAGCGGAAAATCTAAATTCGTTTTGAAATGAAAATCTTTTTCATGTAATAAAATACCAGAGTTTTTAGATTAATGTTTTCGATATTATTAAGGAATGTCCACGAAAATATGAGTTATTGTGTCCATTGAAGCTAATCGTTTACTGACTAGTAGATATATTTATTCAAAGTGATATTTTTTGACAAAATATTTGATTTGGAACTAAAAACTTATGAAATCTTTGTTTTCTTTTAATGTGCTGTTTATAACACTAGATATGTTGGTCTCTGTGTGTTCACTTAAAGAGTCGGTATAAAAATTTGTGTATATAAATCACGAAGGATCTTGCAATCCCCAGTACAAAAAGATGCTAATGATATACGATTTACGTTTATTGTATGATTTTTATCAACTTGAGGATTGCGTTCATCTTGAGGATTGGGTTTATCTCGACAGTAAACGAAATGGCGATAAAAATATAATTATATTCATATTTTCGGTTAGCAAAAGATCATCGGTTATCGGTCGTTGGTTATCTTTGAGTAAATTAATTAAATTCACTCAAGCACTTCGTTTAAAACTTACTTTATGACTCAAAAATATTTATGATCATAAAAGGTGACAAAAAATCGAGATAAAGCCGTAAAAAATCAACGTCCTGAACAACACTTGTCGTGTGACGGAAATTACGTAACGAATTGTTTACCGAGGCTCAGCGTCCTTGCGATTTTTTGTCGAAGTGACGCTATTGATAGATCGTGTGTAAGTGTAACAAGACACGTAAGGCACATTACGTATACATTACGCTTGTATTGCCCTAAGAGGTGTCCAAAGGTGTATTGTTCGTACACCGTTACCAGATGTTGACCCATGTAAAGATACCATTCCACAGTGGCAGTGGTCCGATGTTAGGCTAAATTTGCTATATGAAAAGTTAAGCTTAGCCTCCGAGGGTTCCTAAACTTATTGTCAATATAGTAGGGGAGCCCACGAGGCTAAATGGGGATTTACTCGAGCGTCGTAGAGACCTATTGGGATGCAAAGCTTAGATGATAAGAAGAAAAAAATGTTATATGATATATACCTTTACATCGGTGGGGGAAGCAGCTATAGATTTTTAAATATGTAAAAAAAAACTGTTGCATGGACATCCTCGAGCGCATCAGATATTGATAGCATCAATGCCCTACGTATTTTTAATAATGTACGTATGTTAATCTGATCGTTTGCATGATGCGGGTGGTTGTATTTAAGGGTTGAAAATGAAAAAAAAAAAAAATTCATCGAGCGCGTCAGATTTTCTAAAGGAGTGTTAAGTACACCAAAAAAAAGCTCTCATTCACTAATCTGACGATTTCGATGGGACGCAAACTCGCGGCCATTTTCATAATGTGCAAAAAAAAATCGCCATTTTGAAATACTCAAGCGCGTCAGATTAAGATATATATGGTTCATCTTTATGTTCTAAACGTACTGTCTCATAATCTGACGATTATCTAGAGGGATTCGCCTGATCTGACAAAAAAAAATTAGAAAAACGGTTCACTTTAAAGGCCATCCCTGCAACTTCCCGCTAATTCCATTCCTGGGCGCTTGAAATTGTACTTATGACATTTTTGAGCTCAAAATATAATTTATGTGATATTTTGAGCTCGCTAAGTTCAAAGAAATAATATTTCTATACATTTGAGCTCTCCCAGCTCGAAAGTCTGATAGAAGTTTCATAGAACACTATTTTTGGAATTTTCAAACCGCAATAACTTTTGAATGGATCAACCAATTTTCACGCGGTTGGCACCATTCGACGCAGTTTTATCTTTCTCATAAGTAATTTTGCAATTTTAATTGATCGAACCACAAATTTCGGAGTAATCCCGAAAAAACACTTTATCGGGTTTCTTTCGTTCACGATATCTCTCGAACGAATCAACCGATTTTGACCAGCTTGGTGGCGATCGACGTGGTTTTTCAAGCTCAAAGGCGGATTAGTTTTTGAATTTAATCGATAAAGCCGGTTAAAAGTTATTCCAAAAAAACCACTTTCAAAAAAATTTGTGTAAAATAATAATAAATAATAATTAGTGTAAATGTAATAAAAGTATTAAGTGTAAATAATATTGTGTGTGTTTATAATAAAAATCTGCCGCTTTCAAAAGGTGAGGGACTGAAATTAAATTTTTAATTTATATAAAGTTACACACATCAACACGGTCTAGGGATATTTCATACTCAATTAAATAACTCGAAAAGTACTGGCCGCATTGGAATCTTTTATACACCGATTTGTTTGTAATTTATCTCAGACTAATTCCAAATTCAAATTTTTGAAAATTCTTTTGTTTCGGTGGCATAAAAATGTCTTGATGTATAGGAGAGGGAATTTTCATTTGTGCGAAATTTAGAAAACAATACGAATTACGTTTAGTTACAGTTTTTTTTCATTTTTAAACGAAAGATAAAGTTAAAATTGAGGTATTGTAGCCACGCAACGCCGACATTTGACGAGGGCGGAGATGTTACGAGCTGTGGGAATGCTGGAAGCTGGATCTGTTCAGCGTAATGTTGCTGAGGCCATAGGGACCCATCAAAATGTAATTTCAAGATTGTGGACACGCTATCGTGCCACAGGTGAAGTAGCGAAGAGGCACCGGGGGCCAAGTCGCATCACTACCCCCAGACAAGACCGATTTTTGCAAATTACTGCGCGAGCACAACCAAATGCAACGGCGACTCAATTGGTCCAAAGGCTGCGAGTGGAACACCAAGTGCTTGTGAGTGACCAAACTGTAAGAAGGCGACTGCATGAAAGCAATCTACGCTCTCGTAGACCACTCCGGGTCCCACCTTTACGGAGAGGCAATCGTGGACGACGATTAGAATGGGTTCGGAACCACGTGGACTGGGGCCGTGACCAATGGTCCAATGTGCTGTTCACGGATGAATCCAGGTTCGGCTTCCATCCAGATTCACGAAGGACGCGTGTTTGGCGAGTTCCTGGACGATGGAGCCGTCTCCAGAACCCTCAGGAAGTTCACCCATACCAAGGAGGAACAATTATGGTTTGGGCAGGAATTCGTCTTGGAGGACGGACGGATCTCGTTTGGGTGCGGGGCAATATGACGGCAGAACGATACGTCCAACAGGTGCTGGGGCCCGTAATCTTGCCCCACACAACACAAATGGGGCAAGATTTCCTGCTCATGCACGACAATGCCCGGGCACACACGGCGAGAACGGTAGCAGCTTGGTTACATACACATAATGTTAGGGCCTTAGACTGGCCTGCTCAATCGCCAGATCTAAATCCCATTGAGCATGCGTGGGATATGCTGCAAAGAAGAGCTCTGAAGGAAGTTCCTGAAAATCTGGCTACAGAAGATCAACTTTTTGCGCACCTCATAGGACATGGGACAATATTCCGCAGTAAGACATTGACAACCTTGTTTTGAGCATGCCGAATCGTTGCCGATGTGTTATGAACATCATGGGCGCTTTCTCAGACTACTAACTTCAAGTTTATAAACAAAAATTAAATGATTTTTCTATTTTTTTTAGTTTTTACTCACAAATTAAAAGTTCATTCATATACGGTTTCCGTCTATGCTTCATTTTTTTTCCATAAAATCTTGAAATTTTAATCTATACCTTAACCATTATTAAAAAATGGTAGAATATTAAATAACGTATCTTATAAATATATATATACATGTCATATAAATAATTAACACATTGATAGTAATTCGCTTTTTTAAAAATATCCCTAGACCGTGTTGATGTGTGTATTTTTGTAGCTTTCTGTCTCCCAAGTGTTTTGATACTTATTTTTCTTCACGAGTGTACAGGCGCTAAAGTTCGCAAAGCCTATGTTCAGACTCGCCAAGATACGTCGGCCGTATTGTATGCCACGAACGAGTCTTTATGATCAGCTGTGATGGCGTCATGGCAACAGAAACCAGAGTGGGGACGGAGTGAGAGAGTAATAGATAGAGAAAGAGTGAGAGAGGAATAGAAATCCGGAGAAGGAAATGTAGGCATCACGCAGCTGCACGCATTTAACTTTATCGACGAATTTTTGTTATTTCGGCTTGCGGAAATCGTCAGATTATATATTTTTCATTATTCTTGAATTGTTTCCTTCAAATTAAAAATAAAATTAGCTACGCTCGAGAATGTCGAGATGACGTTTTTTTTTTACAACTTAGTTGCCCTCCCCTTTTTTTACGTCACTCTCAAATTGTCAGATTAGTGGAATATACACTTTTTAGGATGTAATTAACTCACCCTACCTTAATCTGACGCGCTCGAGAATTTCTGATGGTCAATTTTTTTTTACTAATCTGATCCTGTATCCTTCACGGGCGGCCTTATATATGGGCCTCATGTTTTGTGGAGGTACTTAATCGGGTACAAGGTATCCCCCTGTATATTAATCTGCCGCGCTTTAGTAAATCCCGAAATCCCCGCTTGGGCTCCCCTACTAATAGCTGGGTAGAAAAATCAAGTCTGGGTTGCTCTGACACTTTCGCAAAATAGCTTTTATATCGGTCACTTCTGTAACTTATATTAGATATCACTAAAGTTATCCATGAGAAACTTTGTTTGAGAATTGGAGATTATTTCGTCTATCTTTATGTAAGAAAAAAAGTAATGCTAAATACCTCAAAAAAGTATGGTTATTCTGAAGGTTAATACTGGTTGTAACTTTATTCTGCGTTTATCTATACCTAAGGTTAAATAAGAGTTTGTCACACTTATGGAATAGGGACTGTTACGGCATCTGTCGCGAAGAGAAATAACTATTGTTTACAAGTGGGTGTATGCTAAAGCATCTTGATTTACGATGTATGAGCTACTGTGTTTACTCCTCTAGGGAAATGAACGGTTTTACATGTTATGAATGAGTAAAACCTACAAACTATAACCGCCAAGAGAGTTTGCATTTGAATAAAAGTTTAAGTAGGTATACCTATTCAGCTTTTGTAAGGACAGTTGAATATTTTTTATCCAACCGTGTTACTTTATATTACTCAACGTTATAGCAACGTTTGAATAACAAAAAGATATTCAATTATAAATGAACTAGCTGACCCGTGCAACTTCGTCTGCGTCACATGAGAGAGAGAGGGTTAGAGAGAGAGTGTGAGTCAACCTTAAAAGATAGACATAATGCTATCGCGATTTTTTTTAGAACGTTTTAAAACGAACAATTCTCTAATACACGATTGTTTGTTGCGTAACTTTAACCGTTTATGCAGCGCCCGCAAAGGAAGCTCTCAAAAGAAATAAAATTTCCTTGTTTTTGCAACATTTATCATTGATGCTCCGCTCCTTTTAATTATAGCGTGATGTTAGATAACTTATACTTAGCCGTCCTCGATAACTATTCAACACTAATTTTTTTTTTTTAATTCGAACCAGTAGTTCCTGTAATTAGCGCGTTCAACCAACCAAACAAACTCTTTAGCTTTATAATATTAGTAGATATTGATCCAAGTGGGTAACAATTTAATTTCTTCGATATATTTGCATTAATCGCTAAAATAATCTACTTATGTTTTTCCAAAATAGGGCTTGCCTCGACAGCCTTTTTTTTTCGGATGGGAAATCATCAAATGACTCCTCCCGCTCTGGGCGGAGCAGGACGGAGTGTCAGACTTTTACTGACTAAAACCCATCCATGTTCCTTCATCGCCCTTTGTGTTCCGGGGCCACGGTATCTCTTTCGAAAAACCCCGCAACCCCAGCAGGCATCGGTCCTTACGGACCCCTTCCTTTTTGCTGAATGCTGACTCTCTTTGAGGCGCACGTGGAACACGTACGCGCCGTCAACACGGCCTGTCGTCATGAGACGAACGGACGGCGAGCTAGCCCATAGCCCACCGTCCACAGGCCCGCGCCTACGGTGGCCGGTGGCCACGTGATGGTCCCCGACGCCCGGGGCGTCTCCCGCGGTGGCCGGGACGCTGCGAGGTTCTCTCCCTCTCACGTTCCGCCACCTCCTTCTCTAGCATTACTGCTTCGCAGAAGTAGGTGACGGCGTCCCATTCCGTCTCGCTCCGGACCATGGCTTGAACCAGGGCCGGACGCGAGGGGTCGCCGCCGCCAATCGCCGCTTCGAGGACACGGCAGTGCTCCGCCCATTGCCTCGACAGCCTTACGTCTTCATCCTTAGACACTCGATGACAGTCATACTTCAGCTAGGTCGAAAGTTCTCATCAAAGGTGCAAGAAATTAGCCCAAACACGATTTTTCAATTATAAATGGGATCAACTTTGAGATGTACCTACGCTTTTCACAAAAAAAAGGACCATGTACGGACTTCTCTGTAAAAGTTATCCGTGGTCATATACAAAAAAAAATACGCGTCGAATTGAGAACTTCCTTCTTTTTGTTTCGTCGGTAAAAAAAACAATCTTGAGGCTACTGACACGGGCGAGGGTCATTCGATTCAGAAAATGGAGTGAAATGACCAACGCCATCTATGGACCAAAATGTTAAACTGCTAAAGTATATTATGCTGAACTCACTAAATTAATCATATCTTTTGATAGAGTGAACCGTTTTCTATGAAACAAAAACTAAGTTAAACCTCAAGTTGCGTATAATTTGTGTATATAAACATTGTCAGCATTGAATTCGTAGATTTTACGTGATGTGCGCACAAACAAACAGACAAACAGACAAAAATTTCAAAAATGATGGAAATCTTCTGTTATAAACTAAATCTGTTACTTATCTTTTCACATGCTGGCTATTTTTTGTTTGTTTCAATTTCTTCAATGTACAAAAATGACTTTTCTACAGATTTATTATATGTATACATAGATGAATGAATACTGACACGGTGTAAAAATCTTTTAACTTTACGTACCAAATAATGCAAATGATATCCGTAACTTTTTATGATTGCCATGATTCTGAAGTCCCGAGAATATATCCTAATATTCTTATTTTCTAATGTTCCTCTTCATTTTATGCTTCTGAGAATTTATATCTGATAGCGTAGAAAATGAGACCTGTGGGCTTTAAAAGCGGGATTTCTTTTATATTTGGTACATATCACTTTTCGCGTTGTACATGTAGGCATTATGTAATTAAGATCAATTTTTTTATCTCAGATAATGTTACTTGCGTGGGTGTACTCGCGAAAATACTTTATTTTTGTGTTTGTCAATAAATTATACCTATGAGAGCAGTGGGCGGTGAATTGCTTGTTTATATTCATTTATTTTGTTGTTACCTACATATTTTAATTCCGATTCAAAATGTGTGATGGGTGGAATATTTAAAATGACATTCATATTTTAAACTGACACAGAAAAGGCGCATGTTCTTAATTCGACGCGTATTTTTTAATGTATGACCTGACCACGTATAACTTTTTGTAGAGAAGTCCAATTTTATTATGAAACCATCTGCTGATTTAAGTAGATGGTAATGGAAAAGTTTAACAAAATAATTTATTTCAGTTTCAAGATATCAAAAACCGTTCAAACTTTTTCTGTGCAAATGAAACAAAGAATGAGACCTATAAGCCGCGCAGATAGAGAATAGATCTGAAAATGGCGGCGGGTACGCATGGTACGGTTGGAAAAACAAGTTCTCAAACATCGATTTTTATTGACTTTTTTTGTTATATATTATTCTTTTTTAATATTATTAGTTAATAATAGTAGAAATAATGACAAAAATATTAATTAAATAAATAAGGAGCAAGGGTACATTAATATCACTGGATTTTAAAATTTTTCTTTATTAATTGTGACATATCAGAATCATATTACAAAAATACCACCTCACATATATACATAAAGCCATTGTCAATCAATCACAAAATGTCAACGTTCGTAACAAAAACTTAACGAAAATAAATAACAATCAAACGTAACGCAAACAAATAACAATCAAACTCAACAAAAACAACAATGAATATCAACGAAAACAACAAAATAACGGAACGAATTTAACGATAACTCAGAGTGCGTCAAGTAGCGTGGAAAGCGAATCCTGACTGACTATTTTTTTTTGTAGCGCGTACTTCACTGTGTGAGTATAGACAGCGACAGAGAAAGAGCGAGAACGCATGCGAGCCGACGCCATTTTCAGATCTATTCTCTATCTGCGCGGCTTATATATAGATACTAAACACACTTAGGCAATAGGCTTGTGTCCTGAAAAAATCTAAACCGTCAGTCAGATTTTCAAAAAATTTTGACACGTAGTTTTTCTTTTGTTACGTAGACCAAAATTGACGAAGATACGACGCTTTTAAAATTCTCAATACGTCACGTCGTGCTATAATTTTTAATGCGTTGTGACGTCACGAGCCCCCACTCCCGAGTTTTGATGCGTTCTAACTTTGTCAATATTCATTGATTTACAAAAACAAAAAATACGTGTCCATTATTTTCCAATACTCTAACTGACGGACTAAATAGATTTGCAATTTATTGATGGTGGAAACAAGTCTATTAAAGAGGACGCTGAAGACCGAGTATGAGGATCGCTCTTTGCGTCGGACAGCATCACCTGTCTGGCATGAATGCTGAAATGGACCTTTTTGGCGCAGCCGTGAGGCACACAGTAGAGTCATACTATGTATTTTCTCTTTTTTTGTAACTTTTTTAATATTATTGTGTGTGTGCTTAGTGTACTGACTACTGAATGCGTGAAAATCATTTTTTAGGCAAATTGAGCAATAAATTTGAAAGTTTCTTTCTATTCTGATTTTATGACGTCAGCAAGAACATTCGTGATTATCTTGACTCCAACTATACTTCAGAAAGTTTAAAGAGTTCTTAAAATATCTGCGCAGATTCGGGTTTCGTTTAAAAATGTCTAAAAATAAAAGGGTCTCCAATTAAGCACCCAATATTGATATTGAATATCGACCTTTAAGAGAGTAAAAGGAACGGAAATCTGATTAGCTCCTGGTTATTTGCGATTGGTATTTTTAGTATAAAAGTAACAAAGGAGCATTTCATATTTGACATTACCTAGAGTTCAGCTAAAAGCAGATTATTTCTAGTTATTTATAGTTAAAACTTTATGGCGAGAGCACTATTTGATTAGTGCTATACTTGCTCTCTCTGCAGAAACTACTTAGCATACTGAATCTTCGTTACATGATAGGATAAGGGTCACTAATAAATTGCTTTACATATCCATAACTCAGTTTACTCGGCAAGGATCCTATGGGATGTATGTAGAGACTTTGTTGTTTCTAGCGAGATCTACAATGCGGGCATGAATACACAGTGATCCGTTTTTTTTAAAATAAATGACGTAGGTAAGGACAGCCAAGTTTTTCTCAATTTTTTTGTAAATATAATGCTACAAGGATTTTTTGGCGCTTTAATTCCGTCGACAGAGAGACGCTGTTAGTAAATATTTGTATAATAGTTTTCGCAAATCTACAGAAAAAGTGATGGCGGCTTTAGTTCCGATTTTGTTCACGCGCTAGAAGATTATTTTACAGCTATACTATGAAATACAAGTGGGTACCATAAAATATAGAGTAACTGATCCATTTACAAACCGCATGAAAGCGGGACATAGAACTTAAAGGACTAAACAATGCACAATGGGCATTGCGAGTGAAAGCTCGACTTGCGTATTGAAATCTATCCGTAATACGTACCTGTCAATATTGTCACTACCACGCACATATGGAGCTCAATGAAATAGCGATACGCTGGCAACCAATCTAGCACAATATGTCAATTTAAATCCGACACATCGACAGTGCAACAGTAGTTTTTATTTCATGCTATACTACATAATGTCTTAAAGACCTGTACCTACGAAGGAAAATGTAGGTACCTACAAGGATCCTATATAAGTACAACGTTAAAAATGGTTTTAACATAGGTACTATCGACATCACTTAACACTTATAGATATAGATCTACATAACTGAATTAATTTAATCTTAATTTTAATCTCTCTTATGATAACACTTATTTTTGTGAATGCTGGTTAACCTGTAAATGGCAACTGTGTTAGTCCAAGACTGTTAAACCAATGTATACCTAAATGTTATACACAGAAGCTGTTGGTGAACCTTTACTAATAAATAAATAACTGAAAGCAAGTGAATGTTGGAAAAGGTTTTTATGAGCGATTGAAAAAAGTAGTCGGCATTGCAGAAAGCTGCGCTCAATTACTATGATTATAGGAGTAGTTCGACCTTTCAACAATACATTGCTACAAGTAAATGCTTCCCTCAACACTTTATTTCAAACACATAGCTTCACATACATTCCTTATGTGAAGGGTTTTACCTACCCAATACGGAGAAGTTTCTATCGGCCCATCGACAGACTTACCCAATAACACAAGTTATAAAGAAAACATTCCCCGAGTCGGAACCCTTTAGGTTTTTATTTATTTATTTTTCCCACCCTGAGCATAACAAAAACGTGAGTTTGCATTGAAGCCAGAAAAACTAGATAAGTTTTTAAACGCGGTAGAAATAATTAGCTTCGCTGATTGCACTAACTTTTCTCGGGTGGAATATTCTGTATTTGCCGAGTTAATTTAAAAACTTACCGACTTGGTTTAATTAAAAATTGTGGTTATTGCTCCGACACTTATCCTTAATATCGTTTTGTTTGGGAGTAGGAAAATGGGCCACATTTCACCAAATATTAAGGAAAAAGCATCGGCTATGGACGTTACGGTGCGCATTTTTGTTGATTTGCGGTTAAAATGTAGATTAATGTTGCTTATACACCTACAATACAAATATGTAACATAAATGGTATGTGATTCCATATAAAGACTCCATTGCGTTATACATATTTATTAAATGTGCAAAACCCATAAAACATTACGAGGAAAACACAATTGAATACTTGTATTCCTGCAACAACATTCTTATTAAATCATATTTTATTTTTTTAAATGCGATTTAAAGAAGTGCGCAGGGCCGGTTTTCGAATAGTTGTATGACTTGCAACTTGCCATGGTGTCTATGGCAGTGCAAATATATCGATTGTTCACACCGGTAGATACTCACACTGTCATTACTGCGAAACAACTAGTACTTAAGCCCGATATTACGCGGTAAAACGGTGTAATTATTGTATTATATCGGCGCCAGCGTCGCGTTGGAGTTATGTTTTTATTTATTGAAGTGTGTAAGTGTAAGTGATTTTTAGGAGGGCTATAAATTTTTTTCTTGTTTTTGAGTGTTTTAAGAGTCTAGCATTCAAATACAAGAAAATATCATAAGTATCTAAACCATAATCACACATCTAAACTTGTTTGATTTTTGATGTGTGATTATGGTTTAGATATAGCCAGAAAATTAAAAAAAAATATGCCCGAGAAAGTTAGATTATTTGTCTAGGGAGCGCTCAAAATAAAAATCTTTTTTTTCTTGTATTTGAGTGTTAGACTCTTAAAACACTTAAATACAAGAAAAATTGGCGGACGCTTTATTTTCTAAGCGTTGCTACCAAAGCGTATAGCGTTGTTGCGGGTTTCCGAGAGTGTAAGCTCAATCTGATCTCAAATCATAGCCCAGACAGGTATTCTACTTGTGTACGGTCTCATCACCCGGGCATTTACTTTGTGAACGCAGCATACTATAATTTTAACATTTTTAAATCAATACATATCGAGTCAATTACTATAGAACTAAACACTTATCAAGAGAAACAAAAGCTATTATTTTAACTTGTTAAACTTTTTCATTTAAATATAGCTTAAAACTTAACTTGTGGTTCTTTCTGTGTGCTTTAGTACTAAGTCAATCAACAAACAAAGTGATAATGTACGGATTGTACGGTGCTTTCGACCATTGGCTCCTACACTACCATACACTATACAATCTGTAGATTAGTAAGTTCATCACAGCACTGCTCGGAAAATAGTGAAGGAAATTTTCATCAAACCGGCTTATCCTAAAACTAAAACGTTCGGAGATTTGTAACATTCACCAACCAACCAACCGATTGAGCTGAAATTTCGGTGATACATTTAGTTTGGATGACAAAGTATGGTTAGCTATGTGAGGTCATTTTATACCCAATATGGCGGACTAGTTATTTTTAATGCATTTCCATGACATGGGCATCAATTTAAAGGGTTTGCTGCGAAAAATACGAAACCAGCGAAAAATAAAAGCTTGTTTTAAAAAATGTTGTAACTATTAATTAATTTTTAAAGTGATCTTTTCGCTGCAATCGTATTTACATACATAGACTTGCCTTAAGAGCCTATACTACCTCAGATTAGCAACTCTATTTGTGGTAGTTCAAACTTCGTTTGTAATATTGTTAGAATAACGTTCTAATCAGCTTGCACTACACAGCGGTTGTTACGTCCGCCACTGCGGCCGAATAGTGCGAAATGAGTGGTTTTTATTCTTTATAAAATCAAATATTTTGTCTTTTGGAAAAAATAAAAAATATAAAACCTGCTTTATAGTTAGTTCAGTTAGTATGCAAAGTTTCATGATCTAATTTGAAGTACTTTTTGAATACCAGCGGTTTATTGTTCGATTTGGAGGTTTTTTCTATCGAGAAAATTTTATGAAATCGTGTTTTCGCTAAACATAAGACCTAACATTAATCTTCAACTTTACCATATATTTATTTCAAAATTAATGCTGCAGTATTTTAGGCGTAACGGAGGATCATGCTAAGCCATTTGAGGTAGTATAGGCCCCTAACAACAGAAAAGCGTTTTAATAAAAAAACTGGTACCTTAATCTATTAACATAAGAAAACCAAGTAAGTTCAGCAAGAAAACCAAAGCAATATGAAGGCCGTTATCTAAAACGGGATGAATAGAAGAAATATTTATACATATTTCGGTATTCATAAATAAAAGAGATTAATGTTCGGTTAAGCGCGTCTCGACTTTGACTGATATTATATTTCAACGTTCTAGAATAGATATAAAAGCTATTAAGTTGTGTGGAAAAATGCTAGCGGTTATATTTTCAGTTGAGTGTATCTACATTTTGAAAGAGATTTCATGCTTCATTTACAATAAACCGCTTATGTAATGTATATTGTTAAATTCTAAGTAGTTTTTATAGAGATTTACAATCTTTAATAAAAGAGAAGGTAAATATGTACTTAAGTACCTATTCTCTACTTAAGAGTCCTATTACATTTTTTACGCAAATTCATGATTTTTGACGCAGAAGTTTTCAGCAGCAGTAATATATTTTAATTATTTGCTTATGAATAACTATAGTGCCATTCTCTTTCTTGTAAGTTGGAGTTACACATTTTCATTTTTTTTTTCGTGTAATTTACTATAAATATTTTACGAACTCAGTTTGCAAGAAAAACCGTCGGCGATGGAATTTTGACGCTCAAATTTACATTGTTAGATTCAATTCTTATAAAAGCTAAAATTACTTAAAGATACGTTGAATGTTTTACTTGTTTATTGCAGTTCTAGAATTTCTTTAAATTCCTTGAGTTTTCACGGAAAAAATCGTAAAGAAAGCGTAATTTAAGCCATAAATGTCTTGATTCAGCGTCCATTATATTCCAAATAAACTCAATTTTATCACATAAATTAATATGATATAAAACTTCGATCTACAATGAATACGCTTCATTCGTTTTTGTTCGTCAATTTAATAAGACAAAATTACAATAAATAAAATTGAAGTGCACGCTCCTCAGTCTCATGTCAGTCTCGTCTCTAATTTTCATCAATAACAATCGACAATCGTCCGGAGATCGCTTTATCGACTCGTGTACGCCGATCGAATAATTTGATCCAGGAAGTAAAAATCTAAAATTTTCAAAAAAAATGTAATAGGACTCTTAATAAAGATCTTAAACTCATTGAAGGATAACGCATGGCCTAAGCCACTGCTGGGAGAAGCTCAGAAGCCTCTACATTCTAGATGCATGAAATGCACAAGGAGAGCAAGCTAGAAGATTTTTTGAAACCTTATTCCCAAAACGGACGCACGGAGAGAGGAGTGGAAGGCTATGGGGGAGGCCTTTGCCCAGCAGTGAGACAATATAGGCTAATGTAAAAAAAAATAAAACCCAAACGACTTAAGTAATAAATTAATGTTGGTATAGGGGGAAGTACCTTCGTCATTTTTGGCTGTGCTTGTATCGATATCTTGTTGGAAGTATCCACTGTGTGCGGCAAGTATCCTGTGTGCCTCGTGATTAGTCAAAGGTGACTTAATCTTACAGTGTAAATACTAATCCAAATTCCTATAATCAGTCAATCTTGATGAAGTAATCTGCACACGATTGAGAAACTTGGCTTGCAGAAACAAAATATACCTATTTCAACCATTAGCTGGTAAACACTATTCAAAACAAAATAGTAAGTTTATTTTTGTAGTACTAAGACCACAAATAAACTTATATTTTAGAATAAGCAGCTCTAAAATTGTGTTAAAGGCAATAATGCATCGTTTCAACTTAGGTCAGGTCGAAATGAATAAATAAGCCAGACTACAATAGAAGCCCGCGGTGCACGATCGTAAAGTAGACGAGTAAATAAACTATTTGTGGCATTTCCCTGAATTCTGGACAGGCTCATTACTGATGCAGAACTAAAGTTTGGCCTGCTAACTTGTTAAGAATACATGCACGTAAAAGGTCAATCAAAGTTAAAATAGACTTGTTCCGATTTGTTTACCGCTCTTTTCTAGTTTCTAATGTTTTCTTGTTTTGTTCGCTTAAGTTGGTTAGAGTGTTTAGTCTTTTTTAACAAATTTGGTGTACCTACATTTTTTTGTTTACACTTGGTGAATGTCGCCGAAGTGAATTCTGAAGTTAACGTTAAGGTGGAAACAATTCTGAGCACAATATACACACATCAAAAGTATCTAGGGATCAACATATATTTTTGCAATAACTTTTCTCCTGATTGATATTAATTAAAATTTTCTTTAAGGATTCATCAAATAAAGTGTTTTCGTTTGTCACAGTAACGATAAACCAAGTCACCTTTGCATTAATAAAGAAATTTGCCATTTTCCTAATAAAGGGATTTTTGACATTTGAACCACTAACATTAAAGTTCGAAAAAATGACTGAAAACACAGTTTTCTTTAAAATTTTATTGGGTAACTTAAACAATTAATAATCCGTGTTTCTACCGCGAACACTAACAACACAAGAACATCGGTTTGGCATACTCAAAATGAGTTCATCCAAATCACGCTGTGGAATGGCCGCCCATGTTCGTTGCAACAACAAAAAAAAGTCTTCTTGCGACTGGATACCCTCCATATTCGGCAGAGCTCTTCTCTGTAGCATATCCCATGCATGCTCAATCGGGTTCAAGTCTGGCGACTGAGCAGGCCAGGGCAGGACATTGATGTTAGCTGCGGCGAGAGTCTGTCTTACAACTCTTGCGGTGTGCGGTCGTGCATTATCATGCATTAACTGAAATAAGGGACCGATTTGCACTTGTAGAGGAACGATGACGTCTGATACAATCGTCTCAGCATAAATTTGAGCGTTGAGGTTGCCTCTGATCCAAATCAACTCAGTTCTTCCGCCGATCCAAATACCCGCCCATACCATGATGGTTCCACCACTATAAGGATGGACTTCCTGGCAGGATTTTAATCGCTGTTGGCGTCCAGGGGTTCTCCAGTGTCGTATACGTCTTGTATCCGGTCTCATACCAAAACGAGACTCATCAGAAAAGCACACGAAACGCCATTGTTCTTCTGCCCAATTTCTGTGTTCAAGAGCCCATTGATATCGAATCCTACGATTGTGCATTGCTATAGGTGGTACCCGTAGCGGTCTTCGGGAATGAAGGTTCACTTCATGCAAGCGGTTTCTGACTGTTTGGTCGCTAATTAAGTTCCCTGAAGAGTGATGAAGCCTCACGGCTAACATCATGGCGGTTATTGTTGGAGCTCTTCGAGTTAAGATTTGAATGTATCGGTCTTGTCTCCGTGTGGTGCAGCGATACCGTCCTCCATGGCGCTCAGCCACGGTACCAGTGCTTCGGTAACGTGTCCAAAGTCGACTGATAACACTCTGACTTGTATTCAGAGCTAAAGCTACAGTACGTTGCCGGGAACCAGCTTCTATCATTCCCACGGCTCTGAGCATTTCTTCCCTGCTTAAATGACGTCGCCGCTCCATAATAACGTTGGTTTTAATCAGTAGTAGGGAAACAGTAGCACTAATAATGTCTTCAATGCGTTGTATGTTTTTATAGGGAAAATATTGACAGCTTATTTTCATCTTTTACTCGAATTTGATTGAGAGTTCCTGATTCAAATTATGAAATGCACCAAAAAGGATCCATATAAATTTATAAAATCATAAATTTATTACAAAGCCACATCTCAATCTCAAGAAATCCGCATAAAAATGCTTGATCCCTAGACACTTTTGATGTGTGTATCTTACAATAAAAAAATAAGATTTTAGTTTTTTCTTACACATTCTATTGTTCTTTTTCTTTGCTGATATAGAGATGAAAAAGAGTTAACTATAAATAAATACCAACTTTGGAATCAATATTTTTGCATGTTAAACCAAACAAAGAATAAATTGGTACTTTCAAATCAAAATCTATGTTCATCAACATCAGGAAACTTTTCGTCCCATTATAATACTTTTACATGAAATTCTCTGATATTGTCAGACCGCTTTAAAGGTTTCACGGTAAATTAACGTTACGTAATCTGTCCAATTTGTTAATAAAAAAATCCAATCGAATTGAGAACTTCCTCCTTTTTGAAGTCGGTTAAAAAGTTGCAATTTATAAAATATTTTTGCTTTTTTATTGAAGCCGGTACCACATTCATTCAATTTAAAAATTGAATGAGTTATAAGAAAACTGAAACCGGACTAATGCAAACATTGTGTGAATGCAAACATAATTTCAAGATGGAAGGCCTGAAATTTCCTCAAAGCCAAAACAAAAGGTTGTGTGTTGATTTGATCGTAAATTTTTCCGATACAATGTTGTAATAAGTTAGATATTACTTACGTTAAAAGAAAATGCAGTCATGTAAATCCGGGCAACCGTCCAAGGTAGAAGAAAAATATTGCATCCGCATAATCCTATCATGTAAGTGGTATTTGAAAAATAATGTTATATTTATTAAATTAACCTTACTAATTTTAACATAGGTACTCCAGAAAATTATGGTAAAGAAAAAGTCTGTTACAGATTTGCCTGTGTTACCTAGACTACTACAGATTGTGATATTTGTGTAATACATTGTCATATTTCTAAAAAAAAACCGGCCAAGTGCGAGTCGGACTCGCGCACGAAGGGTTCCGTACCATTATTTAAAAACATTAGACAAAACTGCAAAAAAAATCACGTTTGTTGTATGGGAGCCCCCCTTAAATATTGATTTAATTCTGTTTTTAGTATTTGTTGTGATAGCGGCAACAGAAATACATCATCTGTGAAAATTTCAACTGTCTAGCTGCCACGGTTCATGAGATACAGCCTGGTGACAGACAGACGGACAGACGGACTGATAGCGAAGTCTTAGAAACAGGGTTCCGTTTTTACCCTTTGGGTACGGAACCCTAAAAATGCTTTTGTTTGGTTGGTGTCGAAGAATTTAATCAATCTAAAAATTTTGGTCTGAAATAGAGATATTGGATGTAACTGATATTTTTACAGTAATTATGCAACTCTTTTACATGATGCTGGTTACAGAAGCTCGACTCATTTTTCATTTAGCTTCCGCGAATTAATGAATACTTAGTTAAACTTTTATCTTATGACATTAAACTTAATCATTACTCTCCATTGATATTACTGGTAAGCCAAGCCCTAATTTAGACAGTTGGCAACACAAACAATGTGTACCAACATTCAAAACCCACGATCGTACTCAACCTCAACGGTATGTTTAATGGATCTGGGTATTGGCGCTAAAGTTGTGAACTGTGCCCTGTGTACTACACTGGTGAATTATTGATGGAGACGTCACTCCTGCGTGGAGATACAAACATGTTACATAGAGAAGTTCCATTCAAAAGTACCTACTTTCGCAAGTCATGCCCGTTTTCAGAGGGTCAGTTCACACCGAGACGCGATTTGTCCTGGGAAAGGCCAGTGATTTCGCGCTGCGCCGCGCGCCGCCGCGAGCCGCATCGCAATGAAATGTGTATCTTTTCGTGTAGTAAATAAAGTCATATTTTGAGTAGACCTATTAAAATGTGCGCGCAGAGACGCGTCGCCTCGCGTCTCGGTGTGAATTGACCCTAACATTAAGCGAACATGACTGAATGCTAGATTAAATAATGCTAGATTAAATCTGCCCATGTACCACTCTTGTCTCTTGTCTTGTCTCTCTGTTCTCTTCTTTAAATAAATAAATAATCCTCGCAAAATCTGGAATTTCAACTCAGGACAGCACCTACGAGTCAACTCTTACGCTCTGGGTCGTAGCGAGGTGTAGAAAATCCAAAAGTGCGCCTTTATTGGGATATTCAAGTTATTGAATTGTAACATTACAGGCTTAACGTGCCTTCCGAGGCACGGAGGGAACACGGTATGTAGTGGTTGGTCACCCATCCTCGAACCGAGCTCAGCAAGCGCTGCTTAACCTTCAACATCGACCAGTGCGGCTGTTATTATTTAGTCACGTGCCCTACTGCTTTGTATCTGATTCTAATCTAATTTTAACTCTTGTTTCCATTATTGCCTTCATAAAATCTAATTAGTTCCTCTAAAATCAAGAACTGTCTAGCGCAGCCGAATAAAACGCGTTCGTATCAGACCGGTGGAACGATCCGTAGTTCCGTACTCCTCCGGTTTATTTCCGGCATTACGACTCAATTCCTGTGTCCACGTTAGCTACATCCGATGTTCATGTTGAGTTTTTAGTGCTTCTGCGCGCCTTAATTGGCGAATTTCCAATTAAGGATTGCAAATGGGTATTAGATTCTTTAATTGGGCTTTTTATTTTTGAGACAAACCGCTATATGTGATTTTTATTTTTGAGACAAACCGCTATACGCGAATGTTAGTACCCTTTTGAACAGAATATTGCCTAATGAACAAGAAACAGCGTGGAAGCTCGGTCTATTCTGTTATCAGTAATCTTTATTTAAGATCGCTTTGCTGAGAAAACCCTCTACGGATAGGAGGCCTAAGTCCCTGCAGTAGAAACATAATGCCTAAGAAATTTGTACTTACAAAGAGAAAGAAAATAAGCGAAGAATGTTTAGTTCTAATTGCCCGTGCCTGCCCAGTGGAGTGGAAAACGAGGGTTATATTAAGTTAATTATTATGATTATACGTTACGATTATAATTATATGCGATACAAAACGTCAGAATATAGGAAGTCGATTTATTGCAAGAATATACGGCTCACTGGTTAAGTCGACCTAGATCCGTTAAGGGGTTGTAGTGTGCATCATTTCCGACTGATTTGACTATCAAACACAAAAACAAACGAAACCCCCAAACTGAAACGTTTTATAAGAAAGAACTTTATTTTTTTTTCATAAATGTTTTGCCAATTGTCCAATTGTTTTGTAATTTGTGCCTCTAATTTATTTGATTCTGTAGTAGATAAATTGTTTTATTATTTATTCTCAACACGAAAATTGCAAGTGACTAAACAAACTGGGTCGTAGTCGTAGATTGAAGGTTAGAAAAAGGAATCAATTCACAAAAAATTAAAACCTACTTCAAAACACAAAAAAGTGAAAAATAACTTTAGCTTCAGAAGTCGGTGACCTTTGTTTGATTGATTTCGTTTTTTCGTCACCGACTTCTAAAGCTAAAGTTATTTTTCACTTTTTTGTGTTTTGAAGTCGGTTTTATTTTTTGCAAAAAAGTTTTTTATTTTTCAATTTTAAGTTGTTCCCAAACAAATATTTGCCATAAATTTATTTGACATTGTTAACAATACATGTCATGGTAATAGGTGTATCCCCAATACATTAAACTTAACATACCTTTTTTTTGGATGGGAAATCATCAAATGACTCCTCCCGCTCTGGGCGGAGCGGAAGGGAGTGTCAGACTTTTACTGACTAAAACCCATCCATGTTCCTTCTTAGCCCTTTTTGTTCCGCAGTATCTCTTTTGAACAGTTCCGCAACCCCGGCAGGCATCGGACCTTGCGGACCCCTTCCTTTTGCTGACATCTCTTTGAGGCAAGCGCAGAACTCGAACACGCCAACTTAACATACCTAACTGTCGAAATCTGGGTGTATTGTACACATCTGTGTACCCCCTCAGAGCATACAGGCGTGATGTTACGTTATGAATTATGATGTTGTATAAACAACAAACATCCAAGCGATTGCCGTAATCACGGCAAATTTACCGTCTATTTTTGAAGAGTTCCATTGTATATCTCCGAAGATCAGCATCAGATGTTCACAAAATTTAAACGGGACGCACCAGCTTTCAAATAAAAAAAGAATCATCAAAATCGGTTCACCCAGTTGAAAGTTCTGAGGTAACAAACAAAAAAAAAATTCTGTCGAATTGAGAACCTCCTCTTTTTGGAAGTCGGTAGAAAAGTATTTTCTTCTGTCAGGAATATTTAAAAAAACGTCAACGGCAGGTATGCTGCGGATGTGCTTGTAAATATTTACGTTTCTTCAGCTATCCAACAAGGTATGATACTTATGGTTATTATTATAGTAAATAGGAGAAAATATATACAAAAGGCTCCCGTTAGTACGGTACGGTAAAAGTTAGTAGTAAACATAGTCTAAAGTTCTTAAAACGGCTCAGTTTGGGGTATGGTGTTTGATAGTCAAATCAGTCAGAAATGATGCACACACTACAACGCCTTAACGGATCTAGGTCGACTTAACCAGTAACCCTGTATATAATTTTGTTAAGAATTACGTCTATATAGTCACTGAAATAACATGCGTTTAAAGACTCACTTGAAAATCGTGTCAAATCAAGGCAAAGGTTTTAAATAATGCATACCTACCTATGCATGTATACCGACGGTTAGATATTATGGCCCATTACGATGACGAATAGACGTCATTGTGTAGCTTACAATTAAATCGATTTAATAATTATTTTTCAATCAAATATGTGTGCACAGTGACACATGTCTCGTGCAAATATGTTCCTTTTTATGTTATAATGTTACTCATTTTATGAAGTTCCGTCTTAAATTTTTTGTCTTAAATTTTCTATCAACAATTGATGCTGTGTGTCAATTTGTTACACATTTAATTTTACTAACTGTGCCAATATGATAAGGATTAAGGAGCTCAAAATCACATTGAAGATACGTTCCCAAATTTGAGAACCACCAAATTGATCCTAAATAAATGCCCAATCTAATCATAATCATCATCAAAGTAGAAAATGTCCACACAAACAGCCATTACCAACTATCAACGAATTAGGTAAATACCCACACAGAAAAATATTTTAATTCTAATTAGGCCTATTCAATACATATACCGCAGTTCAATCAGTCGTTATTACTTTTCCCAAACTCCCCAAATTCTAAGTAAAAATAATAAAGGGAATACTTTTCGACCACCATATGTCAACTTTTTGGTAATAGCAAAGGTTAGGGAACAATACATAACTTCACAATATGCATGTATTCAGCCTTAACTTAAAAAAGAAAAAAAAGATATTCTTTGTTTTGTGTTTGCGATTTTGTGCGGATTTACACTTATCAAAAGACTTGAAGAGCTCCCGAGAGGAACTTATGGTTGAAGTTTTTATGTACGAGAGAAATTTAACGAGTTCCATAAAACCTTGTTAAGTACACAATTTCAAGTTTAGTAGAGCTTAGAAGTAATGCTGTAAATTTTAGGTAGTAGATAAGATCTATATAAATAGTTAATCTGTAACGCTACACACATAGAAAAATAACTGCCATTTTTTTTGGGACAAGCCCGCCACACTGTTCCCAACCACTGTAACTCCTGAAAGCCAGAATCAACAGTGGCGACCACCAGAAAAGCGCCGAGACAATGAAGCTCGACGAAGTCCCAGAGAATGAATTTAACTGTCTTGGATCCCGCAACGAAATTAATCAGAAAAGTATAGCGGAGGAGTAGGAAAATCTGTAATTTCCACTTCCCTCCATATCAGCAGGAGACACAAAGAAACAAGGCCAATAGGCGCAAAGGGACGTTCACAACTGGGATAGGCCCAGTTGCCTAGCACCACGGATAAAATATTAACATTAATGGGTCCTAAGTTGTGAGCAGTTATATTTGATTCCAATAATAGGTATGGCAAAAACGCTTGAACGCACGGAAATTTGTTCTAGTTTCTACAAGGTCTGTGTAGTAAATAACTCCGGATGTAACCTGTACACTATCCAACATAATATTGCGTTCATTCTGCCAAAGACTGCACTCCCATAAAATATGATGTGCTGATTGTTCATATTCGCAGTCAGATGTTGAACATTGACAAAGAGGCGAGTCAACAAGCTTGAAGGAAAATTATTTACTCTTAAAGTTACCATGACCGGTGAGAAATTGAGCAACACAGTGATCAACCTCCAGCCATGTCCTGGCCAGCCGTTCACGAACGGATGGAAAGAACTGGTGGAGGTGTCGGCCCTTGATGGAATTATCCCACCTACATTGCCATTCAGACAAAAGTTCCTCCCAGACGTCGGTCTGTGGTTTGAATAATCTAGAAATCTTATCACGGTCACGTAGGGTTAAAAAGTCTGCGTCCGTGGTCTCACGCGCGTTATAGTACATTGCAGCCCGTCGCTGCACTTCAAGATCGACTGGAAGTACACCTGCAAGTACCGGTAATGCTTCAGTACTATTATATTATACTATATAAAGCTCGATTACCACTCACTCACTGACTCACTGACAGAATTGTTCTCCCTGATGGTGGATGGGGAGGTGGGTATATTTTGACAGATTCGTAAACAACTAACTCCCGCGAGTATGGGAAAAGTGCCAAACCTCCCCTTTTCACCCCCCTTCCTCCCCCTCCCTATCGTATCTCGGAAACAAAGAGACCCGTATTTTTTATTTTTTACGGATTCGTATAGAAGAGGCTCGGAGAAATAAAAACCAGTTTTCAAAATTGACCCCTTTTTCCCCCTTCTCCCCCCTTTAGGCGGATCTCGGAAGTTGAGAGACTTGGAACACTTTTTTTTTCAGATTCGTAAGAAGCGGCAACGCGTTAGTCAAAATTATTTTTCAAAACTCCCCATTCTCCCCCCCTTCACCCCACCCCCCATCGTATCTCGGAAACTAGGACACGTAGCGGCTTTTTGATTTTTACTGTAAATTATTATTGAGGAGTGTTTAAATTTGTATACAGAGGGTATCCCCCCTCCCCAACCTCCCCTAAAAATAAAAGGGCTATAACTTCGTAACGGTCAGAGATAGCCATCGGGTGTTTGAACAAATATTATAGTAGGCGCCGAAACCTGTCTGGTGGTAGGTAGGGTCTGAGTGGAGCGAACCTGCGAGACCGAGTGGAGCGAAGGGGGGAGGTGGCGAGCGAAGCGAGCCGGCGACCTCCTTAGCGTAACGAAGGTTGAGTGGGTGAAGCGTAACTCAGCTTTTAACGTTTCTAATGAATTCTTTTTTTTTTACTTTTTTTTTATTGAATTTGGTTTTAGAATGTTTTAGGGGTTCTTAAGGGTTTTCATACTGATATAGGGGTAGTTGTAACGGATTTTCCAATTATTTTAAGGATTCCTATGGATTCTCAAAATTGTATGATGGTAAGGAATACTTCTCAAGAACACGACAACACGCGAGCTGCGCGCAGCTCGCGCACTCACGCAAATACTAATAATAATATAAAGCTCGATTACCACTCACTGACTCACTGACTGACAGAATTGTTCTCCCAGATGGTGGATGGGGAGGGGGGTATATTTTGACAGATTCGTAAACAAGTAACTTCCGTGAGTATGGGAAAAGTCCCAAACCTCCCCTTTTCGCCCCCCTTTCTCCCCTTTCCTATCGTATCTCGGAAACCAAGAGACTTGGAACATTTTTTTTTTCAGATTCGTATAGAGGAGGCTCGGAAAAGTAAAAACCAGTTTTCAAAATTGACCCTTTTTTCCCCCTTCTCCCCCCTTTAGGCGGATCTCAGAAGTTGAGAGACTTGGAACATTTTTTTTTTCAGATTCGTAAGAAGGGGCCTAGAGTTATTTAAAATCATTTTTCAAAACTCCCCACTCTCCCCCCCTTCACCCCTCCCCCCATCGTATCTCGGAAACTAGGACACGTAGCGGCTTTTTGATTTTTACTATAAATTATTAATGAGGAGCGTTTAAATTTGTATACGGAGGGTATCCTCCTCTCCCCAACCTCCCCTAAAATTGAAAGGGCTGTAACTTCGTAACGGTTAGAGATAGCCATTGGCTGTTTGAACAAATATTATAGTAGGCGTCGAAACCTGGTCGGTAGTGGTAGGTTCTAGGTTGTAGGTAGGTGGTAGGTTAGCGTAACGAAGGTTGAGTGGGTGAAGGTGAAGCGTAACTCAACTTTTAACGATTCTAATGAATTCTTTTTTTTTACTTTTTTTTATTGAATTAGGTTTTAGAATGTTTTAGGGGTTCTTAAGGGTTTTCATACTGATTTAGGGGTAGTTGTAACGGATTTTCCAATTATTTTAAGGAGTCCTATGGATTCTCCAAATTTTATGATGGTAAGAAATACTTCTCAAGAACACGACAACACGCGAGCTGCGCGCAGCTCGCGCACCCACGCAAATACTAGTTATACTATATAAAGCTCGATTACCACTCACTCACTGACTCACTGACAGAATTGTTCTCCCTGATGGTGGATGGGGAGGTGGGTATATTTTGACAGATTCGTAAACAAGTAACTCCCGCAAGTATGGGAAAAGTGCCAAACATCCCCTTTTCACCCCCCTTCCTCCCCCTCCCTATCGTATCTCGGAAACAAAGAGACTTGAAACATATTTTTTTTCAAATTCGTATAGAAGAGGCTCGGGAAAGTAAAAACCAGTTTTCAAAATTGACCCCTTTTACCCCCTTTTCCCCCCTTTAGGCGGATCTCGGAAGTTGAGAGACTTGGAACATTTTTTTTTTCAGATTCGTAAGAAGGGGCCTAGAGTTAGTCAAAATCATTTTTCAAAACTCCCCACTCTCCCCCCCCCCCCTCTTCACCCCATTTTTTACTACTGAAAAATCTTTTGATTCGTACCTAAAACTATTGACGACGTTGAAATTAAAAAATTGTATACCATTTCCTCCCCTCCCCAACCTCCCCTAAAATTGAAAGGGCTGTAACTTCATAACGGTTAGAGATAGCCATTGGGTGGTTGAACAAATATTATAGTAGGCGTCAAAACCTGTCCGGTGGTGGCAGGTTCTGAGTGGAGCGAACCTGCGAGACCGAGTGGAGCGAAGGGGGGAGGTGGCGAGCGAAGCGAGCCGGCGACCTCCGCAGCGTAACGAAGGTTGAGTGGGTGAAGCGTAACTCAGGGGCGACGACAAGCAAACTTTAGGGTAGTGTTTTTTTTACGGGACTGAGTTTTTAAATACGGTTTTTCACAATTTTTTTAATTGGTTTTTAGAATGTTTTAGGGGTTCTTAAGGGTTTTCATACTGATATAGGGGTAGTTGTAACGGATTTTCCAATTATTTTAAGGATTCCTATGGATTCTCAAATTTTTATGATGGTAAGGAATACTTCTCAAGCACACGACAACACGCGAGCTGCGCGCAGCTCGCGCACCCAAGCAAATACTAGTTATATTATATATTATTATTACTACAGTAAAAATAACTGCCAGTAAAATTTCCATCGCTAAATGATGATAGCCCTATGAAGTCACCAGATTCAAAAATAGCACTTCGAGTGAACTTTTACCAAGGGTCCTAACACGCTATCCAGCAATCAACGAGTTTACCTAAGACTTCAAACCTCTTTCCCACCGAACTATGAAGGCTGAACAAACACGTTGCCTTTGCCTCTCAATATTTAATTATTAAGTTTTTTAAGTGGCACCTTAATTCTGCAAGTCACTTTCACAAGGAAATAACAACATTGGTCAAAAAAATAGGGAAATAACAACATTGGTCTCTATATTTAGGGGTTTTGCCCATCTTTGAAAATATTGAACTCAACATGCCAATTACAAGTTTCAGAAGGAATGCTTTAAAAAAAATTGTTGAGTCCAGAAAATATTCTTCAGAATATTTTGTTTGAATGTTCATAAAAAAAATTGCAATGCTGAGAATAAACAGACGATAACTTTATAATCTAACCACGTGGATTTGTGCCCATACTTCATAAGAGATGATTATATTAATCCTAGCCCATTTGTTCGCGTGCCTTCTCAAAGGAAACCTCTTGTCAAAGGAAACCTCTTGTATTCATTTTTCAAAGTACAAAAAAACAAGCTAAAGGAAATTGGCATTTAAACGGGAAATTGAAATACCTTCCGGCTCGGAAGCCCAGATCAGTCGGCCGATCAATTATTATTATTATATTTACAAGCTCAGCCACGACCACGACCTACAATATTAAATAATTTAAATAGAAGCTGATACACCACGATGCTTGCCTTTAGAACTTAAATTAACGGCTCCAAATTGTATATTCGTAGCCTTAATTCCTTCCAAGTTTAAATCGTTTAACATGCATAGCTAACGTCGGGTTAAGAGTGTGGGATGTCTGTGACCACACATAAATTATGAACAGGGAAGATACAAATATGTTATATCATAATATATACATAGAAAGGCAAGGCAGCTGACCCGTGGTTAATAATTTAACATTGTGGGTGTTTCATTCCTTTGTGTTGAGATAGCTTAGGGATTCATTTTATAGCTTGGCTTTCGTAGCCATTAGCTTGATGAAGAAAAATAAATACAAACTTGTCTTTGGTATGTTGGTTGGTATTTGGTATTTACCCTGATTTTAATTTTTTAATCATAGAATAGGCACAAAAACGAAAAGTAGCGCGAAAACGTAGTGAAAATAATAATTAAGCAAAACAATTTCAGCGAGTATGTATTCTTCAAATAGTCTATTCAATATTGCAATATAACAGAAAAAAAGCGATAACAGCTAGAAACCTATTCTTATACTAAATGTTTTCTTTTATTCCTTCAATGCGAGGAAATGACCGGCTTTTTTCTTTCGCTGCCAAAAAATCTATAACACGAATGGACATTCGGTAACGTCATTGAATGAAACCGTGTCGAGTTTCCTATAGGAATTACGACTAATGTTCGTAAAAAATACACACATTTCCTTTTATTTCAGTTGGGGCGTGAACGTACAGCCTTCGGCCGAAAATAGTGATTGTGTAATATTTGGGACAATGCCAATCCGCGACCACCTCACTGAATTTGTCGTAGATCGTCACTACTTTCAACTAATTGAAATGTAAATCAATGGGTGAAGTTTTATACCTGTACTTATGTAAAAGTTCGTTTCAAATTAAAACTTCAAACTACAATAATTTTGTGCATTTTTGTAGTTTTTTTTAACGTCATTCAAAAAGGTTTGATTGCATAAAATATTTCATTAAAATACTTCATAAAATATTTTTGAAACAAATCAAGGGTACATCTTTTCCATCAAATTCTTCTATTGCGTAGATATTCAAGGGCTCAAGAGAATTTCCTTTACAAAAATGATGTAAACAAAGTATTGTTGCGCATATCATTTACGAAATTCCTCGTCAGAGGTAATATTATACATTTCACGACACCCAAGGGATACGATGGGTCGCCCAATTTAGATTAGGGGGCAAAACAACAAATTTTAATGATGATTTTATAAAGTTAATTCATTACTTAGGTATATAAAATTCAGCACGAACCTTGCATTCAATTCTAGAGTTTCTCGCAGCATTGGTTTTTTTTTTATTCGAACAAGGTAGGGCGTTGGCAGCGGCATTTATTTAGCATTTACATTAGGATCTTCTAATGGTTATTGTAACTTCAGCATTATGGTCATATCCAAAATGTAATAGTGATCGATCTATCATAGGGAAACAATACCAACAAATTTAGATAAAATGATTTTCTTTTTTCGTTTTATTGTCTCTATACCGGAAAAGACATTTAGTATTAGGTACTACTTATATAGATATCATAAACGGAATAAATCTTTTTGTTTTTAGAAAGAGGGATCGTACATTTTGTTATTTTAAATATTCAGCGATTCGTAAAACATTCGAGATTGCAGTAGCGTTACAAATTACTGTAATTTAGATTTACCTGAAACATTAGACAGTCTGGCTGTATTTCAGCTTGTGGCATTAAGTTGATAATGTAGCAACGTAGACGAGTATAGCAACGGGAGTTTTTTAGAGGCGGAGAACTTTAAATTGAAATAAAATAGATATACTTACATGTGTTTAATATCAATGTGTTTAGTACTTATTCAGTGTTCAATTGAAAGTTCTCCGCTTCAAAAAAAACTTCATTTTTTTCGATTTAGAAAACCTTTACCGGTCTTAGTCATCATTAACTGGTAATGGTTAGGTATTTTAATAAAATTTAATAAAGCTAATGAATGTACCTTAAATATATAAAACTTTTTACTATAATTTTATAGTTCATCTGAAATATCTGACCTAACTCATAAAATATTTTATTAACGAGACATGAAATAATAAAGAATGTTTTTTTTTCTTTTTCATAGTTTATGCCTTTGCTCTGTCTTTAGATGCTGACCAGCCAGTACACGATTATATCAGCGGCTATGACGGTGCCGATTTAAAAACTCTTTTCGAAAAACATTATTTTCTAATAGGCTGGCCCTGACCATTGTGTACAAGGTAGTTAGACATGGCATAACCATTGCTAATGAGAAAATTTGACGAATAAGAAAACAAAAAGTAGACAAACCAATGGTAATCCTTTTCTGAACACATAGGTACGTGTCATATCACTGTCGGGATTATTCTCGCCTGTTATTTTTTTTAACGAACCGAACATATTTCTTTATGTTCCAAGGCATTTTCGTCTTCGTTCGACACGTATGATGTAGTGAATATTGTATATTATTGAATAGTGTGGCGTCTCAGATCTCATTTACTTAAGTTTATGTAAGATTGCGTAGATATGTATGTGATAAGTGATGTAACCTTTGTGACTGGGTTTTGGGCATAACCTATACGTAGGTATGTGTGAATGAAATTTTATTTCTGAAAATGTTATCCTTTTAAAAGACTAGGTATCCGATCAATCGATATGATTTTAAGTTTTATTTTCCTTGTGCAGCCGCTTTTATAGCTGCATTAATAAAATAAGTACACAAGGTCACAATAATAAAAAAAAAAATCGGAGCAGTCTTTGGGGACTGCCGATAGAAGTGAAAACAAAAAGTAAACAGGCCCCGCCCCAGTCGTAGCACTGGTAATGCCCCGTGCATGCCTATGTGGTGCTACGCCGTAGCAGATGCTACGAGTGCTACGAACGGCTACGAAGCGTGACCGCACGTTACGTTACGTGACGATGAGTTCAATGTTTTTCCTTCACCCAAAAAGTGCTCAAGGCGCCTATAGAAGTTTTCACTTCAAAAAAAGTTGCTACTCGGCAAATGATAACGAATAGTTTAATCATTAAACTGTTGTTACTCTCACGTGGTGAAAATACTTTGATAAATTAACTGACTGAAAAATACTTGAATGCATCCACGAAATAGTCAGTAATCAGGTTAATACCCACTAAAACACGATCATTATGATGGTTCTTAATGAACATAGCTGCACAGCGGGATTTATGTCATGTCCATGTTAATTAATTTCGACTAATTTAATTTATGTGCGTGCGGTAGGCAGCACTGCTATTTGAAGTTATAATCGTTGAAATTCTGTGTTCGGAATGTTAGTAGAGCTCTACATAAAACAATGGATAAATACCCAATTTAAATTAATGGGGAACACGTTATATGAATACCACAAGAACTAGTATAAGTTTGATAGGCAAGAATTGGACTGGAAATACCGGATGACGCAGTTTCTATATTTTCGGAAAGGTTCTTAGAAGCACAAGTCCGGATTTGAAATGATGTCTTAAATTTATAGAGTACTAGCAGACGTCATGCGGTTTCACCCGCGTAGTTCCCGTTCCCGTGGGAGTACGGGGATAAAATATAGCCTATGCCACTCAGGGTGAATGTAGCTTTCTAATGGTGAAAGAATTTTTGAAATCGGTTCATTATTTCCGGAGATTACCCCCCTACATACAAACTTACAAACAAATGTTACCTCTTTATAATATTAGTATAGAAGATGAAATATTTAAGATATTTGGAAATACCTTAAACAAAACGTACCAAGTGCAAGTGCTACAAATGTAGGAAACATTATCTCGTAACATAGTGCCAATTAAGGCTGGTTCAAACCGTATTGGACATTAATATTAAAAATATTTTTACAAACCATTTGCTTAGGGTATATCAAATAACAACGTGGACATTTTCAAGGTTATTCTTAATTTACATGTACCTGTATCTACAAAATGTTGTGTTTAGGTAATACATGAGAACATATCAAATTAACTTCTCATAGGTAAAAATGTTCCTTATAAATTCTAGCTCCACATTCCATATCCAAATCATTTGATATACTGGAAACCTTTCTCAGGAACCATTAGCATCCTTCATAAGAAAATATTTGGTAAATAAAATTTTGCTAGTAAGTATGACCAAATTTTTTTCATTGGACCAGAGCTAAAAGTTCCTAAAAATTTCCCGGTATACAGGGTGTAAACAAGCTCATCACGAAGCCGTCAACCAAGCATTCTGTACATCAAACTAAGTAACTTTACGCAAAAATTATTGCTGGGAACGACTTTTTTTTAAACACTGTTTTAAGCTTTCACGGTTCATAACTATACTACAAATGTCACTTACGGGATATCTTCCGTGATTATCGCGGGACCCGCGATCATGGCGCTTGCAGCGTCGAAATATCGGTAGCTCAAAAATAAACAATAATCACGGAAGATATCCCGTAAGTGACATTTGTAGTATTGTGACTTTTTTTAGGGTGGAAAATCATGTTTTGTGTTAGAACACAATGGAACGCACTCAAAACATGGTGCTGATGGCTGGATTGAATAGTACGGGGATCGTGGAGGTGTTTAAAGTAAAAATCTTACATTGAAACTTGTATTTTAAAAAAAAACTTGTCAAAACGTTGAAACTTTGACCCCCAATATCTCCGTAACTAGAAGGTTTCAGGTATGGTGTAGAACAAAAAAATGATCGCAATGACGGGGAGAACAAGTGCCTTTCGGCTTCGTTAAGAAGTGATTTACACCTTTTATATCTTCAGATTTCCCCATACTGTCCAAGGTAATAAACACACTGTACCTATATAAATACGGAATAGGTAAATTGGACCTAACTTAACCCATCTAATATCTATCTACATAGAGATCTAAACCTACAGGTAGGCATAACAAGGCATCATGCCGCATCTGCGTACCGGTCAAGTGATATAGAAATTAATTAATTCCAACTCTAACAATGGCGATTAATCTTTAGCCCAGCTACCCGCGTCTACTCCGATAGCTTTAATTACTCCCTTTGTTAATCGGTAATTAGTACCTAGCTGAAGACAGATGAGATTTTAAAATCAAATTCTTTTGTATCGAAATAATCTGACGATCAGCATTTTTATAAAACGGTTTTTATCCCGTAGGAGCCCGTGGCTAAATAATAACAGCCGCTCGGGACAATCTTTAGGTTAAGCCGTGCTTGCCTAGGTTGGTCTGTGGATGGGTGGCATGGTGACCACCCATTACATACCGGGTTTCCTCCGTGCCTCGGCAATCACGTTAAGCCGTTGGTCCCGGCTGTCATTTGCAGATCTTTGACAGTCGTTACAGGTAGTCAGTGACCCAAAAAGTCTGACAACCAGTCTTACCAAGGGATGAAGTATTATATTATCTGTGCCAAGGGGCATGGTATTACCCAGTACTAAGTGGGTTGTGGAGGTCAGATAGGCAGTCGCTTCATGTAAAATACAGGTATTCAGCTGCATCCGGTTAGACTGGAAGCCGGCCCCAACATAGTTGGGAAAAGGCTAGGCAGATGGTGATGACTGTTTTCTTTATCCAGTTTATTTCGGGTTAACACAGTATCACAGTATGTTTTCTTTTTCTATTCTTAGGTACTCATTCTCAACTAGTCATCAACTCAGTAGTCACCCTTTGCCAGCCATATCATCTTTCACACGGCCCATTTATAGTTTCTTTGTTCTTTTTACTTTATCCTTATATTACCATCCTCATTCTGGTCAAAGCTTTAATAACAACATTTTTCTGATGCTTCCCTTTCCTTACTATATTTTCTTCTTCTTGCTTACATTTAAACCCTGGTAAGTAACCCTTAGTAATAAACCTTACCAACATCTAAACCATTGGGTTTAGGTGTTGGTAAGGTTTATCCAGGATGCATTCGTTGTATTGTACTATTCAGAATACCTTTGTCTCAACACGTCCTTTGATCAACAGGAGCTTTACATAGCAGTCTCACAATGAAATGTCACTTCAGTCCGCCGGCTTAAATAGATTGGTTGGCTATGTGTACTATCGGGGTCTTTTCCCCCTGACCATTTAAAAAAAAATTCGCTTGTATCATGCGGAGGCGTCGAGCCACGCCCCCTTAAAGTTTGGGCCTATTACATTATTTTTTTCTACACAAAGTCAACGGGGCGGGGCTAGAGATCGTTTTTATGTTGCGAGTGCAAGCAAAAATGAGCTTAGTGGTGGTCAGGCGGGAGTGTCCTCGATAGTACTTCTGTACACAGCCAAACAATACCAAGGTACGTTCTCGTAGCTCTGTCACAGGTTACCTAAAAGACTAGGTAAATAGAAATGTATGTGTGTGTGCCATGTGTAGGAACCATGTAGTTTTCGGTCCACCAGTCTAATTACTGTATAACGGATCGCTTTGTTATGACAAATATTTGAATTTTTAATTCGCTTCTATGGGAATCAAATCCATATTGCGGCGAGCTAGCCAATCGCTACGTTAATCAAATTATAGGAACAACTGAGCAGGCTTCGAAACAAAATAATCGGAATCAAAACGACAAAGGAACTAGTTTTTTGACCGATCTATGTCGTTTTATTTATTGAAAAAAAAGCAAGTTTAAGTATAAAATTGGATCAGGAAACTAAAACGTGCTAGCTCGACGTCCGACGTCAGAGGCACTCGCCGCCAGCGCCTGTATAAATCGCGCCCAAGAGACACCGACGAGTTAACTTTTACGTCTTTTCTTTTCATTTTCGAAAAGACATTCAACTGGCACATCTTTTATCTTTTTTAAAAATATTCGTATACTGTATAAAACAGTTCCGTGGCCGACTAACACTACCCACAGTCTCATTTAGCCAACTGTGACTCAGTTACTGTTGAGAGTTGACACGAACCAGTAGATAAAGGTACTCTTGAAATTAAAAGTTGAGGGACAGAGAATGCCTTGTAGTATTAAATCTGTATAGTACATGAAATTTAAGTACTCGCATGAAATAAACTTGAAAACCAAACTCTGAACAAAGAAACGATGGATGAAGTTGTGTGAAGTAATTACTGAGGATTTATGGGAGAAAAAACAAACTGGCCAAACGCGATGTTGGTAAACGAGCCAAGTCATGAGCACGCTCAAGCAAGTACTTGGTAAGTAAAATGTTAGCTACTCCGGAAATGTTTCGTAACTAGTGAAAATTTGCAGGATCAGTGTGATACACAGTTCATAACATTGTCAGGCCACGATCGACATGGGCGATCAGCCGCAAGCGCCGCGCCGCAGTAATCCATTCGGGTCAGTCCAACTGACATTATTAGCTAACCGCGTCGGGCTGCCACGGCTCAATCAGACTGCGTGGTGTGTGGAACGATATAGGGATGCTATTTCAATTTGTTTTAGATTTCGAGATTTGTTGGGTATTGGGTACTAATGGGGATTAATATGCTTAAGGGTTGGTCACTGTTTGCAAGGGGAGGAAAGCATACCTTGCTTGTTCTAGAAGCTGATATTCGAAGAAATACGGCATATCTACAAACTCATAATGAGCTCGCGTGGTTGATTACGGTCTACACCCTCTCGCAGCTGCACTGTAAGTACGTAGCAATCGATAACGATCGAATCGATACGATTCGATAAATCCGACTTTTCGATTGGTTAAAAACTCATTTTATCGAGAATAACTGTCAGATTTATCGAATCGTATCGAATCGAGTGCTACGTACTTGCACTGCTGATTCTGCAATGGATGCTTGCCCTCTCAAACCTCGCACAGAAAATATTTATTATTAGAGACAGGAACAATCATCAATACTTAAATTTACAGTTTTAAACCTCTTTTGCTTGTGTGTTTCTAAACACAAATGTTATGTTTACCTTGAAAACTAAATTTTAAAAAGTGAAGCAGCTAGTTTACTGGCGAAAGGGGATAAAGCAGAAAATATATGCAGTTATAAAAAGCATACAAGTTTTCAGTGCGGTAAAGTTTAAAGGTCGAGGACAGGAAAGCGCTCATTAGCAAGCTCACCAGTTCATTTATGAATCCTATGGACTTATGAGCTCCTGGTTTAAGTGAATGGAATTTATAAGTGCCTAGGTCGTTGCTCGCTTTGGCTGGGTATTATACAGAGTGTTGGTAAAGGAGGTGTGAAATCTGTGATATACGATTTAAACACAGTACACAGTAAACATTTTTGTCGGTTATTAAAAAATAATTATTTTTAAGCGGTTGCACGTCGACATAATGCTTAAAACAGGGTGTAACGTTGGTTAGTTAAGTTTACAGTGTACTTACCTACTTACTAAAACGCCAGTTATTTTGGTCATACAAAACGAAAAGTTAAACTAAGTAGTAGTAGTAAATTAAAGTTGGTTATTTTGGTGCAATCAGTAGGTGTTATGTGGACATCGACATATTTACACCCATAATAAATGTTAAGTACGTCTAGAATCACTCAAATAAAGACGAATGACACATTAACAGGCGTTAATAACCCACACGTTAATTGTTACTATCGTTATTCGCTACACGTCATGTGATAGTAAATAAATAACGGCTCTTATAAATAAATAACGGCTGTTACGCAACTATCTAGGTTCGCGTCCTGAGTCAGGAAAGCATTACTTACATATTGGATGTCTATAAGATTTATTTTAGTACCAGTGAAATATGGGTGATTTGAATCCTACTAATTTTATAAATGCGAAATTTTGTGAGGATGTATGGATACTTATATGTTTATTACACTTTCGCGCAGAAACTACTAACAAACTACACTAATTAACAATAGTGGGATTTTTTTATGAAAACCAATCGATTATTAGACTAAACAAGACAAGACTCCCTAATAAGCAGCAAGAATAAGCGCAGCGTAGCAAGCATAAGTAAGAACTGTTTTTTTTAATATTTGTAAGGCACCGCCTCCACGAGCGAGAGAATCGCGGCGATATTTTCGTATAGAAATACGTTAAATAGCCGTGTTATGTGGAGACGGCCCAAAAGAGAGTGTATAGAAAAACGTGGCAAGGACGATAATATCGCCGCGATTCTCTCGCTCGTGGAGGCGGCCCCTTACAAATATAAAAAACTAGCGGACGTCCCGCGGTTTCACCAGCGTAGTTCCCGTTCCCGTGAGAGTACGGGGATAAAATATAGCCTATGTTACTCGTGAATAATGTAGCTTTCGAATGGTGAAAGAATTTTTTAAATCGGTCTAGTAGTTTTTGAGACTATTCATTACAAACAAACAAAGTTTTCCTCTTTATAATATTACTAGCGGACGTCACGCGGTTTCACCCGCGTAGTTCCCGTTCCCGTGGGAGTACGGGGATAAAATATAGCCTATACGGATTCGGAAGAATCCTTCTAAGTAATGGTAAAAGAAATTCTGAAATCGGTCCAGTAGTTTTTGGGCCTATTCAATACAAACATACAAAAATACAAAGGTTTCCTCTTTATAATATTAGTATAGATATAAGTATAGAAAACAGTTCTTACTTATGGTTGCTACGCTGCGCTTATTCTTGCTACTATTGCATAAATAAAGAGCCAACCCAGCCTAGTAGCCCACCCAAGTTATTGACAACATTAACTACATGATTACCCAATACACAGCCGGTGACTATCGGTCACTGACGTATAAATCCTATGGACTTGGCATACCTACAAGAAAAACGTGGACATACCTACACTAGATAGAGAAAATAAAATGGCGGCTAATAGGGTAGCCCATATCGATATTTCTCTACATTAACATCGATAAAAGATTGTGAGAATGTTTTCACGTTGTCACGGTCCAAAATATCAACGGGTAAGTATTTTTAACACACTTTTCTTATCTTCACGTGTTTAGAACTAACAAAATAACTATGTAAGCAAATCTTAAAAGTTATTTTTGATCCACTTCCCGGTTTCTGATTAAGCTAAGTAACATTTTGCATGTTTAGTTTGGATGATATTGCTGCCGATTCTCTGGTTCAGTAACTAATCTAAAATTAGAGAATCGCCATTTTTTACTAAAAGGGCAGTGTATGTGTTTATGCCTTGCGCTTAATCGTGTTTTTAGTCGACATCGACAATATTAGTTCAATTAAATGTGACCGCTCTAATTTTCGTCCGTCTCTTTTCCGTTTTATTAGAGAGAAAAAGATAGCAATAGCCAAACAGCGGGAAAATAAAATGGCGACCCGGCCGCAAATAGGTATTTCAATGACGCTAGGAATGAAGGTTTGCTATTATAGTAACTGTCAAAAACACAGTTATCCTTTTTCACTTATGCAAAATTGTAAAAGTTAAAAAGAGATAACAGTATTTTTATGATTTCGGTGTCGATATGCCTCATATTTGTATAACTATATTTTCTATAGTCAAACATTTCAAGTCCATATGATTTATACGTCAGTGCTATCGGTAATCACGGTATAATTTACCGCGCTTTCCAATGTTTGCTGCGGTATCGAGAAATTACTGGTTATTCATTCTTGTAATTTCCCTTTGTGTATGGAATTAAATAGAGTGGTGAGCTGATATCATTATGGCTGCATAGATAATGTAATAAAGTTTTTAATGTAGCTACAAGCCTTACTATTCTATTGGGGCATCTATTCTAGGACGTGAGGAAACCAGCATGCCTGAGAGATATTTCTCGACGGCATGTAAAGCCAAGTCAGAGGCCCATCTCCTGCTGATATGGAGGGAAGTGGAAATCACGGTTTTTTTTCTGCTCCTCCGCTATACTTTTCTGATTAATTTCGTTGCGGGATCCAAGACAGTTAAATTTCAAACATTCTCTGGGACTTCGTCGAGCTTCATTGTCTCGGCGCTTTTCGGTGGTTGGTGGTCGCCACTGTTGATTCTGGCTTTCAGGAGTTACAGTGTTTGGGAATAGTGTGGCGGGCTTGTCCCAATAGAAAAAAAAAGGCCAAAAAAAACTCCAACACCAGGGTAGGCACTAACCATATGAGAAAGAAAGAAAGAAGTAGGTATACCTTCCGCCTGACGGGAATAAAGAGTCATGCTGGACACCAACTGAGAATGGGGGATTTGAGGGATTAACTCGCACATGCTACTCACGCGCAGTTTGAAGCGTGTGCGAGAGCCATTATAGGCTAAATATATTTCGACCCTATTAGATATTTCTACGCTAAGCCAAAATAATCAGGTGCACCGTGGAAGAAAGAACTTGATCACCAAGTTTTCTCACTTGATATAACTTTTCTGTCAAGTGTATGACATTCTGATGCCGTCAATAACTATAGTATGTTACATTCACCTGCACTTGTAGTAGGAACATAATATTATGCCGATTATACTTTTTTAACAATATTCCAATTTCACTATGATTTCATAGTTTCAGCGCTGTAAATAGAATGAATTAGTAGTTGATTAGTACAGTCATATGTATGTACAATTAACGCAGGTGGTTGCTAATTTGTGTTGATAATTAGTTTAACTAGGGATTATACGGAGCAGCGAAGGCTAAGTACCCGGTGGTGTCATACAATATGGGAAATACATGATTGTCCAGTATTTGATCGAAAGCCTGTGGGTTACTCAGTGTACGCTTAAAGTACACTGTTTTATTTATAATAGTTCACATCAATAAGTACGAACTCATAGCTACGAGTATTTATGTAAAAAAATTAAAACAAAATTGAATCACTACTTGTATTAAACACAAATATCCAACTCCGTTCATACGTACCAACTCCTGAATTAAAAATGTTCGTAAGTAATGGGGTTGCCGACAATCCGCGAAGCTATTCCATGGGGTTCCTCGATACAATAGATGGGGGTAAGATAACGCTGCATTGCCCCTTAGGGCTCACAATGCCCGGCTTTATGGGGTTGCCCCATAGCCGAGTCCCATTCAATCGGTTACGGCGAGTGCTTCGAATATAAAACGTATACCTGTGAATTTGTCGAATTGGTACAAATCTATATGAGGTTTTTTTTTGTACTTAGATAACTGGTACTGGTACTGGTACTTGTACTGGTTATCTTTGTGCTCGTGGCTAAATAATACCAGCCACTCGGGTCGATCTTTAGGTTAAGCCGTGCTTGCCTAGGTTGGTCTGTGGATGGGTGACCACCCATTACATAGGTACCGAGTTTCCTCCGTGCCTCAGAAAGCACCCTAAGCCGTTGGTCTCGGCTGTCATTTGTAGATCTTTGACAGTCGCTAGGTAGTCAGTGGCCCAAAAAGTCTGACAACCAGTCTTACCAAGGGGTATCGTAATACCCGGTACTGATATGGGTTGTGGAGGTCAGATAGGCAGTCGTTCCATGTAAAATACTGGTATTCAGCTGCGTCCGGTAAGACTGGAAGCCGACCCCAACATAGTTGGGAAAAGGCTAGGCAGATGATAAGATAACAGTAACAAAAAACGTTTCACCAGTAAGACTAGCAAGTTGGTCTCGTTGGTCCCAAGGGCTACTGCTGGATATAAAGTCTTGGCCTCGATTCTTGGGGCCGCACAAACTGTTAATGCGGTCTATCATCATTTATGATATTTTTCAGAAGTAGCCCGGAGACTGGTTTGTACCCATTTCATGGAAATAAATAAAAATTATTAAAAAATATAAGGGAAACGTTTACAGAAATAATCTCGCCCCTTGCGTTACATGTAACTTAAACTGGCGAAATGTCGGTTACTATAGGTCTGCACACCTTACGGAGATAAATGTGTTAAAACATCGTTTTAAATAATATGATTACTTTAAAGAATATAAATCTTTACAACCGCACCGAAGTACGTTTTCGCCGCGGCGACGGAGACAGCTTTCTGGCGGGCATTGGTCGTTTAAAGAGTTTACCTTGATTACATATGGGTATTTAAAACGTTTAATGTTTTAAACACCACAACCTAATTTAAGGAAAATTAATAACTAACGCTCATACTATTTTGGTTATATTTGATTCAAATTAACGCTGTTTTCGTAAATTTAAAAGGTACTAAAATAATTTATGAATTCCTGACACCGGGACTTAGATAAAGTGCTTCTGATATCCTTGTTTGTGCAGAATAAGGAAACAGCGTTAATATGATTTAAATTGTTAAGGTAAATTATCAATTTATACATATAACACCTATTCCATATTTACCAAAATAAAGTAGACGACTACTTTGACGTAAATTCTTCACAAACCCATCTGGTATTTCTTAATGAGAATGACACTGTATATTGTGCTACGAGGACCCGTAGCCCGTAGCTCAGTGCTACGGCTACGACAGCCGTAGCATGTAGCCACCTGCTACGTATGCGTAGACTGCGAATGCTCGAAATTTATTGCACTCGGCCGACCCGCCTGTTTCCACTTGATGCCATTTGGCTTAATTACATACTTCAGTTTAATTATTTTCGTAAACTCAAAATTTCTCCATCCTTTGGAATAAGGAGTGCCTAATACGATTAAAAGGCCCTAAGTAATTATTTAGATTTTGTTTTAATATGTACTCGTAAATAGCACAAACGTGAAAATGTTGTAAGTTGCAGCTAAGTTTTATGTAACCGGCCATACATGAGCAACAAGAGCAAACTCGTGCCGGTGTAATACGTAACAAGGCGTAAATAAATCAATGGGTACGTTACCATGAGTGAGGATGTTGATGGTCTCGTTGTGGAAATAGAACAGACTGCCGACGCAGCCGGCCCAGCTCTGCAGCGGCCGGTAGCCGGTGAGCACGTAGGGGTTGAACTGCAGGTGCTGCGGCATGTCGCGCCAGTGCAGCAGCTGCCGCCCTGCGCCGCTCCGGGCCTCCGCTTCCGTGCTCGCTCCCACCGCTTCTTCTCCAGCACGCTCCTCATTATCACAGATATGCTCTAACGACTTTTTCCTCTTTTTAGGTCCTTTCCCGTTAACTTCTTGAATTGACATATCGAACATTTTTGTACATGTATCAGGTACGCTCTCAACGTCTCTCATAACAGCGTGCTAGCGCGTGTAGCGGGAGGCTGCGAGTAGGATCCGTCCGGCGCGTCGTGTGCCCGCATGGCCAGCGTCGACAGCGGAGTAGCGCGGAGTTTTGTACAAATATCACAGTTACAGCATTAGTGTGGAGCGTGTGGTGCTCGCGGACGTTGGCTGTGCTAGTTTTCTGTTATTCTGTGTTAAGTGAGTGGTTCGCGACGCCGCGGCGGTGCGCGGCGAGTCGTGGGCTCGGAGGGCGGGCGCAGCGCGCGCGACTGGCCGGGCGCGCCGTCTCCCCGGTCGCGAGCCGAGCCGCGCCCCCCGCACCCCGCACTTTTGCGCACTGCGCAAACCCGATCAGCTGATTCCCGCCAGAAGGTCGGCCCCTCTCGGCCTGCTTCCTTTCCTCACACTTTCACTCATCGTCTAACTG
This sequence comes from Xestia xanthographa, assembly GCA_905147715.2. Taxonomy (NCBI): domain Eukaryota; kingdom Metazoa; phylum Arthropoda; class Insecta; order Lepidoptera; family Noctuidae; genus Xestia; species Xestia xanthographa. The sequence goes on from LR990646.1 coordinate 11,501,766, forward strand.
GACTAGTTTCTCTCTTGCTCATCTTAGTTTTCAAGCTCTTTTGTTTTCTGGTAGTATTTTCTTTTTTACGAAATAAATAAACAAATGATACATCAACTTAAATCCAATAATTTTGGAGTAATTTTCCTTAAGTCTTACAATAAATAAATCATAGTATTGGTGGCTGAATAGGTGGTTATGGGCCTGCAACGACTCCCAGCGACATCTGTGTGTAAAACATTGAAGTATCAGTGAGTAGAGAGGTAGTAATAGCGAGCCTGTAGCACGAATATTCGAGATATTCAGAGATTGAACCGCCTCCTATAGTCCCCTGCCACTGCCACGGAATATGAAGGAACGCACGCCTGTGATTAAAATGTCACGCTATTAGGTACATAGAACGAAAACTGTTTAACGTATCTGACCTTTTTTGGGTCTTGGTGATAAATCTCAGTAAATATGTCCCAGTTTTTGCCTGCGCCTTAGCTAGCGTGTAGGTCGGAAATTCTCCCATGGGAACGTTTTACCGGGACAGAGAGAGATTCTATATCCTAACCTACGTCATCGGCTACCCGTATGCAATATTTCATCGAAATCCATTTGGTCGTTATGATGTGACAAACAAACAAGCTCACTTTTACATAATACAGGATTTATTAGCCAGTAGTGTCCCACTGCTGGGCTAAAGCCATTCTCCATTTCTTCCATAGGTCACGATTCTTTGCTACTTCTTTCCAATTCCCACGGAAAACGTCTAGGTCGGCCAGCAATCTTCTTCGTGGTCTGCCGTTACACCGTGTCGCTGTTCCTGGCTTGGCATATTTTACGGCGGTTCATTCAGTTTGCAAAAATGTGTGCATTAAACAGGCTCAAACAAAGGTGCACTCTCTCGTCTCTCATTCTCATGCTGTAATAGAACGGTAATCGTACACGACCAACATTCAAACGACAATCAGGCAGGATCAACTACTTAACATGGCGCTCTCCGGGGCAAGAGGACCACTAACACAATAACATTGTAACGTATGGTGTCGTTGCCATGTTGCTGCGAACCCATATTACTTTACTCTTTGGCGAACCCACAGTGGAGAGACAATAACAAAACACAGAATATAAAATTCAATGACATTAGTGCTGTCAGAACATCCATCAGAAAATAGGTAGCATACGAAAGGTAAATATTTGAGGATGGTTTTTAGAAAAAGGAGGATGATGCTAGGAACGTGATGCTACGTCGGGCTATAATAAAGGTAAAATTCGCGATAAATACCCATTTCCATAATGTTTTATAATGTATTCTGATTGAAAGTTTTAAAAAGACATGCTAGGAATGTAAACTCTTTCAATCCGAAGACCATTCGGAGACTGTTATTATAAGATGAATGTAGAACATTATTCGACGTCGTAGCCTTAAATTTATATAAACACCTAATCGTTATTTTGCTGAACCTCGATTTTGTCCCTAATTTTTTGCCTCGATTTTGTTTGCTGGCTTAATTCCGGTAGGTAATCGTTGAACGTAGGTTGTTCTGTTCTATCTTTGAAGCACATACTTTTTATCTAAGAGCAACATTAAAGGCCTTTAAGAATATTTACTTTTTTTTTTATTTTAGCCTATATTGTCCCTGGGCAAAGGACTCCCCCATAGCCTTCCACTCTTCTCTACGTGCGGCTTTCTCAGGCCAATCTCTAACAAACGCCTCTAGTCGTCAAGATTTTAATAATTACAATTGTTAAAATAAAAATATAAATTTGACATATTTTATTAATTGATTTCTTTAACATTGTGAAGGGTTTTGGACGCATATTTTGGTGGAGCCATTTTCTTTCTAAAAAGTGATACCGGTCTATGTATGTATGTATTTTTTTCTTCACTGGCTGATGCTCCAGGGTAGCCCGCGAAATTCAAATTCAAATTTTCTTACGTTTTTTGCAATTTGCAACCAGTGCTAGGTTGTATGTTGATTAAAATATGATTCGTGGCTGTAAGATGTCTGTAGTAATCATCAATACAACACTCCAAGTTCATGTAAACTGGCCTGCAAATTGCAAAAAACGTAAGAAAATTTGAATTTCGCTAGCTACCCTGGAACACAGATGATAATATAAACTCCTGGAGCATCCACCTTAAATCAATAAAATAGAGTATTAACAACCCAAGAAAATAATTAAAAATTAAGTTTAACTACTGCTTGTCGCTCAAAAAAAATACAGGGTGTAAAAGACCTCATCACGAAGCCATCAACCAAGCATTCTGTACATAGAACTAAGCAACTTTACGCAAAAAATATTGCTGGGAAACGGCTTTTTTGATTGGGGTGAAAAATTATGTTTTGTGGTAGAACTCAATGTAACGCACTCAAAACATTGTGCTGATGGATGGGTTGAATAGTACGGGGGTCGTGTAGGTGTTTAAAGTAAAAATCATACATTAAAAACTTGTATTAAAAAAAAAACTTGTCAAAAAGTTGGAACTTTGACCCCCAATATCTCCGTAACTAGAAGGTTCCCAGGTATGGCGTAGAACAAAAAAAATATCGCAATGACGAGGAGAACAAGTGCCTTTCGGCTTCCATAAGAGGTGATTTACACCCTTCATTAAACTCCTACAATTTTCTACGACAATTCAAACGTCCGTGACTTTCGCGGCCATTCATGTCATGCTATTATACGTCATTTCCCTCCATGTGCCTTGCCAGGTACTAAATGTATGTGCTATAATCAAGCAAACATTGCAATAACAATATTATAATAACATCTTTGTGAAACTATAAGTAGTTTTCAAATAAAAGTGTTTCTTTGACACATAGCTTTTGACGTCACTACCAGCGATGATGCGTTATGAATTTGCGATCCCTTTCACCAAAAACGCTACATAAAATATTAAATTGTAAAATAAGTGTTGTTTAGAAAGTTAAACCAGTGTACCTACCATAATGTTTTTAAGAGCCAATACAAGGCATTTTTAAAGAATAAAAAAAAAACTTTTTTACAAAAAAAAAAAAACCGACTTCAAAAAACACAAAAAAGTGAAAAATAACTTTAGCTTCAGAAGTCGGTGACCTTTGTTTGATTCATTTAGCTTTTTTTTTTGTCACCGACTTCTGAAGCTAAAGTTATTTTTCACTTTTTTGTGTTTTTGAAGTCGGTTTTATTTTTTTTGTAAAAATGTTTTTTTATTTTTCCATTTTTAGTTGTAATATCCTATACAAACATATGCTATGCATTTATTTTACATTGTTAATTAACAATACATGTCATGGTAATAGGCTTATCCCCAATAAATGGAACTTAACATACCTAAACTGTCGAAATTTGGGTGTATTGCACACATCTGCGTACCGCTCAGAGCATACAGGCGTGATGTTAGGTCATGATGTTGTATAAACAACAAACATCGACGCGATTGCAGCAATCACGACCGATTTACCGTCTAGTTTTGAAGAGTTTCATTGTATATCTCCAAAGATCAGCATCAGATCTTCACCAAATTTAAATTCGATCATCTCAAAAGTATATTCTTTCAAATAAAAAAATAATTTTGAGAATCGCTCCACAAATGGAGGAGAAATCGGAGAACATACATGAAATTATACCACACGACTGAAGTAAAAATGTTCATAAAATAAAAACTACTGGGCCAAACTATGTTAAATTTTTATGGGACCAAATGGCAACTATTTTGCATCAAACTAAAAAAGAATCACGTAAATCGGATCATAAATCTCGGCGTAATCGGTGTACATACATTAAAAAAAAAATACCAATCGAATTGAGAACCTCCTCCTTTTTGAAGTCGGTTAAAAAGGTTTTGAATTTGTTGCATATTCCCTCTTACAAGAGGAATATTTATGATGAATTAAACTAATAATAGGCAATACTAATATTAGGTATAAAGATGATTTTTTTTATTTGTAATCGATATACTCTGAAAATACTGAAATGATTTTAATCATTCGTTCACCCATAGAAAGCTACATCATTCATTAGTAAGATTGGCTATATTTTATTTATATAAAAAAAACTTGACTACGACTTCGTAATTTATCTCGTTTTTATACTGAAAAGATATAGCCCTGAAACAGATACCTACGCAAAAAATGTCTCCCACTACACACTTTGTAATGATGATTTTTATGATTTTATCTCCGTAAAGTCATATTAGTTGCGGTCGCAAATCACATTTTAATCAACTTGCAGCCTGATAGTGACGACATTGCAAAAAAACGTAAGATTTAAATCTCGCTGGCTACTCTGGTGCTTTCAGTAACAAGTTTCATAGTAATTTCATTAGTACCTACAATATAGAATCACTGAGTGCATGTCGTGGCTAAATAACAACAGCCGCTCGAATCGATCTTCAGGTTAAGCCGCGCTTGCCTAGGTTAGTCCATAGATGGGTGACCACTTATTACATCAACAGACTTTCACGTTAAGTCAATGGCCTGAAAGTCTGACAACTAGTATTACCAACGGGGATCGTATTACCCAGTAATAACTTGGTGTTTTGAGGTCAGATACTTAGACAGTTGTTCCAAGAAAAATACTCGTATTCAGCTGCATCCGGTTAGACTGGAAGACAACACCGCATAGCGCTACACCGTGTATCTGTCCGCTTTTCACAGGCAGGGCTTTAACTTTTTACCGCAAGAATAGTATTTACGCAGCTGAATAAACTATCCAGAATTATCATGATACGGATGCCAAGAATAAACATGCCTTACAAAAGGCCAAAAACAAATAGAATAAACCTTACAAAAACCATTATTAATTGCAAATAACGTTAAACTTTGTGTACAGTCACGAGCACCACTATGAATAGGTACACTTTCCTAAATTTTAAACCAATTTTCGCGGGAAATAACGATTATTATTATAACGATTATTACTACTTAATATTTTTTGAGAAAAATATAAGTTCCAGAATACTAAGTTCGTAACAACATGAACTTTTAATTAATCAGAACAGTAGGAAAACAATTTTAAAAATTGTTATGTGTTTATACTTAGCCCAGTCAAATTAGACATGCAAGGTTACAATCATTCGCAATAAAGCTAAAAAATTGGTACTAATGTTGGGAACACCATAACAAAATGAAATGTCAAAAGTCCTCATCGATCCGATCTTTGCAATAAAAACAACAGGCCAAGGTCGCGTAAATGTTTTTTTTTAGAAAATATAGAAATAATAATAGAAATCACCATTTCTGAGATATAGCTTTCAAAAAGTTGAAAAAGTTATGTTAATTGCAAATCAGATAAACTTCTTACATAATCAGATATTTCCACGCTACCGGTGAAGTACCTAGTGTAACGTGGTTGCTACTGGTTACCCCAGTAAGTCTATTCCACGATCTAGGTATTGTGGCCCTGTTTAATTAAAAAACCGGCCAAGTGCGTGTCGCGACGCGCGCATGTAGGGTTCCGGACCATCGCATTACGTGATGCCTTTAATTTTCAATTTATTATTTGTTGTTATAGGACGATTATGTGATAAAGTCCGCTGACAGACAGAGGACGGACAGACAGCGGAGGCTTAGTAATAGGGTTTCGCTTCCGAAGGGTAACCAAAGGGACCCCTTTTGGTTACCCTTCGGAAGCGAAACCATAAAAATATGTATCAAAAATAAAAAATGGTACGTACTATTGGAAATGATATAAATTATGAGGACTTATCTGGGTAAAAATTTAATACCTTGTTCTCCATAAAATGATTTGTACTATTATTGTTTTCCATAATCGTCCTTCGTCATAATATTTACTTGCACTATTATCATTTAAACTAATAACGCTTGTCATATCAACTTATTGGTCATAACTTTTATTTGCCATAAAATGAGTTTCCTTATTAACATGTGATATAATCATTAGTTTCTAGTAACACATTACATAATCGATACTTGAGATAAGCAACATTTACTATAATTTAGAAACGTTTATTGTATAATTTCAATAAGGCATTTTGTCTGTCATAAAATGATTTATTACAGCAAACAATCTTTAGTACTTTTGATGATTTTAGTACTAACACCCCTTTTTGCAATTGCATAAAATTGTATTAAAGAGTTTTTCCGGTGCAGGTGAGAGTAAAGTCTGTATTGGTTCCAACGTATTATCAATTAATTTCCAAGCAGAAGCAGAGTTTGTGGTTAGACAAGCGAATTGCACTCGTTTTTAGTTCCATTAGATAATTGTATAGATAACAATCAGTTCACCGCAATGTCCAATAGTACTTACAATTTTTTATTTGATACAATATCAATATCGCATTTAAATATAAGACTAATGAATTTAAATATTGATGGATCCAGAGGGAGAGGAAGACCAAAGAAGAGATGGATGGAATGTGTGAGGAATGATATGAAGGAAAAAGAAATAGGTGTGCGTGGGATAGCGTGTGCGTGACGAATGACATGACGGAATGACAGGGGAGAATGGAACAAATAAGCGTGTTGCGCCGAACACAGATAACATGGAACAAGGGCCGGAAGATGATGATGATTTATTTTATTAAACACTAGCGGACGTCACGCGGTTTAACCCGCGTAATTCCCGTTCCCGTGAAAGTACGGGGATAAAATATAGCCTATGTTACTCAAGGTGAATGTAGCTTTCTAATCGTGAAAGAATTTTTGAAATCGGCGCAGTAGTTTTTGAGTTTATTCATTACAAACATACACACAAAAATACAAATCTTTCCTTTTTATAATATTATTACTGTAGATGACCACTATAAACCATGGAATAGGCTCACCGGGATAACCACGTTAAAAAACCGGTTAAGTGCGTGTCGGGCCACGCGCAGTATAGGGTTCCGTAGTAACCCGTTATATTCAAGCAACTACTTCAACTTAGCCACTTTAAAGGATTATTCTAAGGATTTCGTATTTGATACTAAATTATCCAACACCCAAGTTCAACAACTATTACTGCTAAACTGCTAAAGTTATCTTAATCGCTATAGTTTTGCTTTAAAGTTCATAAAATGCACTATCATCATGAATTTTTCCGGATTTTTCCAACCAGCAGTTAAACTTTTAGAGGGGGGGGGGGCGCCCTACTGGAACAAATATTTAAAGTTTAATATTTCGTAAATGGAACATTAAATCGAAAAAAAATTGAATAAAAACCCTGAAGTCATTTTAAAAGACTGATTCAACGATACCCTGCACGATGGGGAAAATAACGAAAAAAAAAATCATCCCAACTTCACATGTAGGCCTTGTAGGCTCCCCTACTTATCCTTCAAAAATATTTTCCAAAATTTTATTTTACTACTTTGCCGGCGTAATGAGAGGTTTTCCTTTTGAGGTATTAAAAAAAACTTAGTTTCCAAGAACTCTATAGATGGCGTTGAAAGCCAAAACGCTTGGGAAAAAAACATTGCGTCACATCAAATACGCTCGTTGACTGACACTTTCGTTTGCTTACCTTCCGAATTTAACCTAGTTTTCTTGCGCTTTGTTAAAATCAGTTTTTTTTTAAGTTCTGTTCCTTGCATTATCATACTAATATTAAAGCATTCAAATATCCATATCACATAAAATAATTACAACAAGTATCACCAGGAATAAACTAATAGTAACTCAGGCCAGAAACTTGTATGGTAGGCGAACAGTAAAATTTCTAATTCCCACAATAATCAATGATATACCTAAATCGCGTTCAGTAGCCCACTGATTTGTACCTACCTGTCTTTATTTTCTCTATATTATCTGACATTTTAATAATTTAATAATTTGTATCAAAAATGTATTAATGTATGATGTAATTTGCATGTAATTATTTATTGTATGCCCAATGGGCGGGACATAGCTGATCACAATCTCATTATTTTAAGACCTGTATTATGTACCTACCTATGATCCACAATAAAGATATTGATTGATTGATTGATGTTAAATCCATAAAAGATGAAATAAACGTGAAAAACTATAAACAAAAATACAAAAAATACTATTACAACTGCTCAGAGTCCAAGGCAATACTTAATACAAAACACTAATACAAAAATATAAAAACGAAACAACCTGTATGCGTTGACTAGAACCGGCTTTCTTATGAGCGCCCAATAGCGGGCCACTCATATTCAAAACATTACGAGCTACTTACTGATAGATGTTTACGCATAAAATATTTTTCATGTACCTACATTTTTACTTATATTTATGTCTGGTATTTTTTAAGCAGTGTTGTTTTAGCGAATGTGAGTACCAAGACAAACCATGTCTGGTTTAGTGGTACAAAACAAACATAACCTGTACTAAGAAAAAAAAAATGAAACAAAAACTAAATTCAGCGCCATCTATCCAGCGACTAGGGAAGAGCTAAAAAGAAAATCCCTCATTGATATTCTTACCTCTACAAAATTACAGCTTTCCCGTACTAACGGTCTCTTAGCAAACCCTTCCTTGGACAGACAGACAGACAGACGGACATGACGAAACTATATGGGTTGCTTGTCAGGACTACGGAACCCTAAAAACACGCTAGGTACGCTACTTCACCGGTGGCGTTTTTTATTATAAGAAGAACACAACTTTTTGAACAGCTATATCTCAGAAATGGTGAGTATCGAAAAAATGACATACTTATCAATTATTATAGATAGCACATCTACAATTTTGTCGAAAATATTTTTATGTTAAAACTTACCGTTTTGCTGAAAAATGCAAAAAACCCATTTACGCGACCTTTGAAATTTCATTTGTATTACAAATTCCCGTATTAACGGTCTCTTCGCAAACCCTCCCTTGGACAGACAGACAGACAGACGGACATGACGAAACTATATGGGTTGCTTGTCAGGACTACGGAACCCTAAAAACACGCTAGGTACGCTACTTCACCGGTGGCGTTTTTTATTATAAGAAGAACACAACTTTTTGAACAGCTATATCTCAGAAATGGTGAGTATCGAAAAAATGACATACTTATCAATTATTATAGATAGCAAATCTACAATTTTGTCGAAAATATTTTTATGTTAAAACTTACCGTTTTGCTGAAAAATGCAAAAAACCCATTTACGCGACCTTTGAAATTTCATTTGTATTACAAATTCCCGTATTAACGGTCTCTTAGCAAACCCTCCCTTGGACAGACAGACAGACAGACGGACATGACGAAACTATATGGGTTGCTTGTCAGGACTACGGAACCCTAAAAACACGCTAGGTACGCTACTTCACCGGTGGCGTTTTTTATTATAAGAAGAACACAACTTTTTGAACAGCTATATCTCAGAAATGGTGAGTATCGAAAAAATGACATACTTACCAATTATTATAGATAGCACATCTACAATTTTGTCGAAAATATTTTTATGTTAAAACTTACCGTTTTGCTGAAAAATGCAAAAAACCCATTTACGCGACCTTTGAAATTTCATTTGTAATAGTGTTCCCAACATTCGTACCAACTTTTAGCTCGATGCTAATTTATTGTAACCTTACCCCTATTTTTTTCCGTACTGCTAAATGCTAATTACAAAGCCTTAAACGGCTTTGTATTTTCACCTGTATTGTAGGTACATACATACCTACGTATATACATATTTAAATACCTTTTCATCCCACCTATTCGAAAAGGACGACTTGGTTCGCCTTTAAGTGCACCCAAAGGTGGTGTTTTCTATAATAAACGTTTAGCGGGCAGTAATGAGTTTTTATTCCTCTTTATAAGTCTAAAAGTCCTCTAAAAGTGCGCCGCAATTATCTTTGCGGCGCACTTTTTGAATTTGGAACATCTTAGTGTTCAGCGCCGAAAGAAATCGAACGCAATATTGTTTGAATAAAGACTGGCTGGTACGACGCGGCCCATAGTCGCGCCCGCCGCCGCGCTGGCTGATTAAAAAAAAAACGCGCGAACTACAGACCGCGTTTTCGTCAATTTTCATGAATTGTTAGAAATTCATGGTTTTGTTTTGAAAAATTAGTTCTTCAAGTGACAGTGAATAAAAAACACAATAAAGTGAAAAATAACTTTAGATCTTCAGAAGTCGGTCACCTTTGTTTGATTCATTTAGTTTTTTTTTTGTCACCGACTTCTGAAGCTAAAGTTATTTTTAACGTTTTTGTGTTTTGTGAAGTCGGTTTTATATATTGCAAAAAAGTTTTTATTTTTATTTTTCCATTTTTAGTTGTAATATCCTATCCAAATATTAGATATGCATGTATTTTACATGTTGAAATTAGACCACACGACTGAAGTAAAAATGTTCATAAAATGAAAACTACTGGGCCAAACTATGTTAAATTTTTATAGGACCAAATGGCAACTATTCCGCATCAAACTAAAGAATAACCACGTCAATCGGCTCATTAATATCAGCGTAATCGGTGTAAATACATTTAAAAAAAAAACGGTAGAATTGAGATCCTTCTCATTTTTGAAGTCGGTTTAAATTATGAGGCGCCTTTTATTTTCTCATAGTGGGTGATGAAAAGTAGAGTGTATCACTCGGGCGCAAAATATATTTTTGGCTCGGGCGACGCGACGTACTTTGAATCCCTCGCTACGTTCAGGATTCTATTAAAGAATCCCTCGCTACGCTCGGGATTCTACTCTAGAATCCCTCACTTCGCTCTGGATTCAAAAAAGCGCCCTCGCCGTAAAAATATTATTTTGCTCCCTTATGATACAATCTACTATTCTAGTTTTTCAACTTTTTTTTTTCATTATTAGTAGATTGTGGGAGCAAAATAATATTTTTACGGCGAGGGCGCTTTTTTGAATCCAGAGCGAAGTGAGGGATTCTAGAGTAGAATCCCGAGCGTAGCGAGGGATTCTTTAATAGAATCCTGAACGTAGCGAGGGATTCAAAGTACGTCGCCCGAGCCAAAAATATATTTTGCGCCCGAGTGATACACTCTACTTTTCATCACCCACTATGAGAAAATAAAAGGCGCCTCATAATTTTAACCGACTTCAAAAAGGAGAAGGATCTCAATTCTACTGTTTTTTTTTTATGTATTTACACCGATTACGCTGATATTAATGAGCCGATTGACGTGGTTATTCTTCAGTTTGATGCGGAATAGTTGCCATTTAGTCCTATAAAAAATTAGCATAGTTTGGCACAGTAGTTTTCATTTTATGAACATTTTTACTTCAGTCGTGTGGTCTAATTTCAACATGTAAAATAAATGCATATCTTATATTTGGATAGGATATTACAACTAAAAATGGAAAAATAAAAAAAACTTTTTTGCAAAATATAAAACCGACTTCACAAAACACAAAACACAAAAACGTTAAAAATAACTTTAGCTTCAGAAGTCGGTGACAAAAAAAAAACTGAATGATTCAAACAAAGGTCACCGACTTCTGAAGATCTAAAGTTATTTTTCACTTTATTGTGTTTTTTATTCACTGTCACTTGAAGAACTCATTTTTCAAAACAAAACCATGAATTTCTAACAATTCATGAAAATTGACGAAAACGCGGTCTGCAGTTCGCGCGTTTTTTTTTTTAATCAGCCAGCGTGGCGGCGGCAGGCGCGACTATGGGCCGTCGTACCAGCCAGTCTTTATTCAAACAATATTTGCGTTCGATTTCTTTCGGCGCTGAACACTAAGATGTTCCAAATTCAAAAAGTGCGCCGCAAAGATAATTGCGGCGCACTTTTATAGAGGAATAAAAACTCATTACTGCCCGCTGAAAGTTTATTATAGAAAACCACCTTTGGGTGCACTTAAAGGCGAACCAAGTCGTCCTTTTCGAATAGGTGGGATGAAAAATACTTTTCTGCCTTCTCACGGAACCGCAAATCCGCATTCTAACAAATTCTAACACTATCGTCTTTCATTAGTCAGCAAACCAGCCTAATCCACGGATGATTTCCACGAGCACAAAACGTGAATTTATTATTATATGAACGGAACAAAATGATAACCAATGATAACACATTGAACGCATTCTAAAGTTCGTTTTGTTGGTACAACGTGTTTCTTACATTTCTGATTTTATTTTAGTAAATACCGCTAGATGGCGGTAGTGTTACGACAACTTCCTTTGGAATTAAATCTTTTTTGTTCTTTTAATATTTATATTTTCATAAAACTTGTGTTTCTAATAATTATTTATAGATAAATATGTTTTTAATTTTTAATATATCATCTTATTACACTCTTTGTAGTTGATAGAGTATTTAAATATTTTATTTGAAACGGAAGAGAAACTGAGTTACGATTTTACGCCATCGCGTTGCGTTCAACTGCGTTCAACCAACCAACAAGCATCTGTCTTGGATTCGGATCGATGTTCGGGCCGTTATTGCGAAGAAGCATACTTCAAGGTTCAGCATCGCGAACTTGGAATTGTCTTACTAATTTCACTCAACTACTTTGGTGTAAATTGAAATATTTACGTGAATTGAGGGTAAGTTAAAATGGATGTGATTATTATCAACGCGTACATAGGGCTCCAGTGGAGTCGTAGAGAAACCAACATGGCGGTAGCATGTAAAATGTAAATAACTTGTGACATTTAGTGTAATGTCTACATGGGCAAGTTAAATAATTGAACGATTGTTTCGCATACACAATCTTATATTGATCTCTGCATAAATTGCAATTTTCATTATTTAGTGCACTGGGCACCGTTTTTCGCAAAGTTATTGACACGATACGTGCTAAAGTAGTCGCAGGTGTCGCAGCTGCGTCAAAATTGGCGAACTGGTATTGTGGAGCCAAGCATTAGTTCAACTAGTCTCTATAAACCTACAACTTATTGATAGTAAAGTTATTCTTGTAGACATTGGTGACTTTATTTTCAAGGCTAGACTAATCAATACGGTACCAAACAAAATGTACCTACCTATTTATGTGATTGGTTGGAATATTTCTATCAATAATGTGGAGATATTAAGCTATTTATGTATTTTTAATTACCCACGTTTTCTACTTCAAGCAAGCATTCACTATTTGTAATGGAAATGTGTGTAATGTGAAAAACAATATTATATCATTCACTTAATTTTCTTGCAAGTGTCATATAAACTACTGCTTTGCTCGCCCTTTATAATCAACTCAGTCTGAGTTGTTTGAATATGACTAATGCATCAGTTCAGACTGCTACCAAATTAATTTATCAGTTCCGGCAGTATCCACTTTTAGGAAAGAGCTTTGATTTTATAATTAGTATTTTATCATCTTTTTATTGCTTTTAATCAAAGTGCATGCCAGTGTGAAGTTATAAATTTCCACTACGCACCTTGACTTATTGTCAATGGTTAAAAAAGTTTATGTTTTTCAGCTTAAACCTCTCGGATACGAGTATTTGGTATCTGTGTTATGGTAAGTGGAAGTACAATTGTACTTTCCTAAAGTGTGACTGCCAAAAATAATAATGAATTATTATTTCTGACAGACATACATTGTTCAGCATGTTTGGTTTATGAATGGAATGGCTTGATGCAGCAGTAAACAATCCTAACTTATCTACATCTACTATAAAATAATATTTTTCACAGCTTTTAACATCAAGTGGTGCCGTCATCATCCTTGGTGCAATTCTTTTATGGTAGATGCTTTTGTTACTGATTGTTTCTAATTAATATATTGGATGATAAGACCATAGGTCATCAGATCTAATATTCACTGGCCCTGCGGATACTCATTTGAATGTTTCTCTATCATATTTGTGATCATAATAATATTGAGGTAACTAAAATTTTGGAATGTTAACAAGTTTAAATTATCCATTTAACTTTCCATACTAAAAATTACCATTGTAACAGTGAGCAGACCTTGGATGATATCAAAAATCACAGATAAAAATGCTGGGAATTCATAAAACAATAAAAACAAAGAAATCATTCTTAAGAGGACTACAGGAGCTAAATGCAAGTTTTATAATGCAAAAAAGCATATGATTCACTGCAATAAACAAATCCAGAAAAAAATATATCTTAATCTTCAGTGTTTTGAAACATGATACAACTAATTTTACTCATAACTTTACTTCATGAACTTATCTCTAAAAATTTATTTTATCTAGTAAAACTAAAAAAACCATATAAAATACCAAACTAAAATACATGCAATCATTCTGATTTTTTTGGCAAATAATTCCAGAGTTGTTAATTTAGCTCCTGTAGTCGCCTTAAACTGTAATGCAAAATACTCCAGACCACCCCGCCCCTGCCCCTTCGCTCCATGTAAAATACTAAAAGTATGGACTTATAGTGTTGCCCTCCAGTCTTTCTTTTAACAATCTGCTTAGACTGAGTAATAGAACAACTTTTTAATACTTATCTATTACTTTGCCATGAGCCTAGGCATGTTAAAGGAATTCTAAATACTCTTTGAATAAATATAATGGAATCACTAAACACAATAATTTTCCTTTTTTAACATAACATAATGAAATGTTGAATAATCTTAAGTACTTACATGAGTGTTTAATATCTTGTTGTTAATTACCAATTGATTAAGCAACAAACAGTATCTGCTTACACAGCAAACAGCAATAGCCATGCTTATGGTACAAGCACCCATTAGTATTCCAGCTGCCAGTAATGTTAACATTTTTAGCTTGGCAGTCCACAGCTTGCTATTCCTATTGCTGAACTGCCTATGAACATATATTTTTAAATATGTATATTCTAATATGCTGGAAATGCTAATATTTCTATTTCACTGGAATTGGTTATACATAATGAGGAGGAGGCATGTGGTTTATCAGACAGAGCTAGTATGAGCAGACTGAGCCACAAACATGCATACACACAAAAACCCTTAGCATATAACAGAAACATTACTTAAAAACTAACTACTACATAGACATCTGTCATACTGGTGAAGTTTCACAATCATGTTTGTTCACTCCTCAGTGTGATGGACACGTATAATGCTGGTATGTCCTGTTTCCAGATGCCGCGCACTCGTAGGAAGCACTACTCGTCGCACTCCAGGTCGCGGTCCCGGTCATACGAGGCGAAGCGCCGCCGCCTCGATGACGGATCCACAGAAGGATCCTACAGAAAGCGGAGCCGCAGCCGGGGGGCAGGAGGAGACAGAGACAGGTTAGTCGGATTTCAGAATACAAATGTATAAAATATAATAATAACAATTATTTTAAAAAAATGACGATAGCTACAAAAGTATAATACTGCTGCGCAGCTATCAATGCCCAACTCAAGAGAACTTTTTACTAATACACAATGACAAATCAGATGATTCCTCAATAATTGAGGTAATTGGAGGCTTCAATCAGTAATTTGTTATGACTTGACTCATCTTTAAATGTTCTACCTGTGCCTGTGTTAAAATAATCAAGTAAATTTTATAAAATGTACTTGATTATTTGAACTACTGTTGTTTGGATCAATAGGTATGTTATTATAATGGTGTACATGACTGAGCCAAAGTCAAGTCAAGTCAACAGTCACATAATCATTCTGTAAAATTTACATATTCACATATAATTTTATTAAACCAGTTTAATATGTCTATCTTGTACACACAAATAATGTTGGCAACCAGCTGTGGCCTTGTTGATCATTTATGTAGTTGGATGTTGATATTTCTGGAGTTACTCATTTAAATAGGTAACACTTTGTTTTCATCATCATTCTAGAAATTTAACTGAACATAACATAGTCCTACCAGTTGAGGCAATTGTATGTGTCGCGTTTACTACTTGTCTACCGTGCTGCAACCACGTCATTAACAGTATGTGACTGAATTATTGGTAATGAGAGATTTGAATCAAATCATTTGATCATGATAATATTATCTTGACAGTGGCACTGTGCAAATGCAAGTAATCATCGAATACACATACACCTAAGTCCCTAACCAGAATGTGTGCTATCATTAGTAAAGTTTTCAGAAAATATAGGCAATTCAAAAACTAGTTGAAAGTTCGAAACTGCCTAGTTTTTAAAATGTGCGCAATATAAAATACCCAGATATCAAGAAAATGCGAGATGCGTGTTTGATGCTGATTTTATTGGTAAATAAATAGATTAAAAGGAGCTCGTGGCTAAATATAACAGCCGCTCGGGTCGATCTTCGGAGTAAGCCGCGCTTCTTAGGCTGGTCCGTGAATGGGTGACCCTGACCACTCATTTCATACCGAGTGTCCTCCATACTTCGGAAAGCAAGCACGCTAAGTCGTTGGTCCCGGCTGTCAAGCCGTATCGTATTACTGGGTTGTGGAATAGGGTGGAACGTTTTTTTTTTTAGTTTTCGGTTTGGATTACCAAGGAAAAGTTGCAAATCAAATAAAAAAATCAAATCATAATTTATTTGTTAACATAGGTAAAATAGGGTTCCGTAGTTTCCCGTCCGTCACAATAAGTGTTCCCACTTATGAGTTTAAAGGTGGGTATCCATTATGTAAAAATGCTTGCATATACAAATATACTACAAACTTAGTCCAGAAATTATTTTGTACAACTTTTTGTCTTTTTTGTACAAAACTGTTGTTTCCATCAAGTTCAAAATGATTTTCCTAGAAAGTCCTTATAAAGTTCCACTTTTCAGATTTTTTTCATATTTTCTAAACTTATGGTTCAAAAGTTAGAGGGGGGGGGGACACATTGTTTTTTACTTTTGGAGCGATTATTTCCGAAATTATTGACATTATCAAAAAATGATTTTAGGAAACCCCTATTCATTTTTAAATACCTTTCCAACAATATATCACACGTTAGGGTTGAAATTAAAAAAAAAAATCACTTCCCACTTTACATATAGGGGGGCTACCCTAGTAAAACATTTTTTTCCAATTTTTATTTTACCACTTTGTCGGCGTGATTGATATACATATTGGTACCAAATTTCAGCTTTCTAGTGCTAATGGTCACAGAGATTAAGCGAGGACGGACAGACGGACGGACGGACAGACATGGCGAAACTATAAGGGTTCCTAGTTGACTACGGAACCCTAAAAAGTACAGATGTTATGTTTGATGAACAAAGTGCTATGTTATGCCAGGAGGCGTACAAATATGGTGTGGAAATCTAGCTGAGGATTACAATTATTACTAAAATATTTGAAAATCATGCACTATGGTATGGTAAAAATTATGTAAGAATAATTAAAATGTCAAAGTTATATTAATATTTATCTCAAACCTCAATATTATTTTGTAATTCTAAATTAATTCGTCATTTAAGTATTCGTCAATAGTGTAATAACATTTATCAATCAAGAATAATTTCATTTTTTTCTTAAATTGTGTAAAATTTAATTCTTTTATGGGGTCTGGAATTTTATTATAATTGTGTGGAGCCATACCAAGGACACTTTTTGTTACTAATGCAGTTTTACATTTGCAATTACTCAAAGCATTTTTTGTACTGACTACGAATTGGAACATTTCATACCATTAAATTGTCATTTTTTCAAAAAGGTTGGTATTGGTTTTAACGAAGATACTAATGCTTTACATAAATACGAATAACTGCCCTGAATTTGGAAGTTCTAGCTTGCGGCCGGGGCGTCTCCCTCTCAAGTTCAGCCACCTCCTTCTCTAGCATTACTGCTTCGTAGAAGGAGGTGACGGCGTCCCATTCCGTCTCGCTTCGGACCATGGCTTGCACCAGGGCCGGACGCGAGAGGTCGCCGCCGCCAATCGCCGCTTCGTGGACACAGCGGTGCTCCGCCCACACGGGGCACACCTCCACCGTGTGCTCCACCGTGTCCTCCGGTCGATCCTCACAGTGGAAACACCCGGGCGTTTCCTCCCGCCTGATTCGGTGCAGGAACCTCCCGAACACACCGTGTCGGGTGAGGACCTGCGTCAGGCGGAAGTTGAGGACGTGGCGTCGCTCAAGCCACTCATCTAAGAGGGGACTTATCGCCACTATCGTGGCGTGCCCTGCACGGGGTTGCGACAGTCGCTCTCTCCATGTCGCCATGAGATCCCGCCGGAAGTCTGTCCGCTGAGCGACAATTTGCCGCAGCAGCGGAGTTTGCCCCCGGCGTAGCGCCTGCACGCGCCATTCATGTAGGCGCGCGAGGACTATCGCCTTCAGATCCCATGGCGGTAATCCGGCAAGGAGGCTCGCCGCCTCGCGGAAGATCGTGCGGTAGCCCCGGGCCAGCATTACGGCTACCACCTTTTGGGGCGCGTTCAGGTAGTGGGCGGCTCGCCGCCTCAATGAAAGCGCCCACGCCGGGGCCCCGTAAAGGGCCATAGACCGCACGACTCCCGCGTAGAGCCTCCGGCAGGAGGCGTTCGGCCCCCCCAGGTTGGGCAGGAGCCGCCTGAAGGCAGCCCCGGTCCGTTCCAGTTTAGGGGCCAAACGTCGGAAGTGCTCCACGAAGTTCCACCGGCTGTCGAGGACGAGTCCTAGGTACTTCAAAGTCGACTCGACACCGATGGGTACCCCTCCTACCGTGAGTAAGGATCCCGGAGGTGGCGCATTCCGAGGCCCATGAAAGCACATGGCCTCGGACTTGTGCAGTGCCACCTCGAGACCCAGTTGCCGGATCATCTCAACGACTATCGCAACCCCGCGTGTCATAGCTTCGGCCGCCGCCTCGTGCGATCCCCCCTGTGCCAGCACCAGCGTGTCGTCTGCATGGCAGACCACGCTGACGCCGCTAGGGAGGTTGGCGCTCAGCACCCAGTCGTACCCGATGTTCCACAAGGACGGCCCTAGAACGAACCCTGTGGAACACCGCACGACATCTCTCGCCGGTTCCATTCTCCGCTGCGACCGGGGTAGATGACGGCTCTATCCGTCAGGTAGTCCCCGACCACACGACGAAGGTAGGTCGGCACCCGGTGATACCAGAGTGCCTCCCTTATGCAGCTCCAGGGCATGGAGTTGAAGGCGTTGGCGATGTCGAGAGACACCGCCAAGACAACCCCACCCCTGGACACCGCATCCCCCGTCGTGAGGGCTCTCACGCGCATGATGGCGTCCACCGTAGAGCGCCCCTTGCGGAAGATGTTCCGCAAGATCCGGCCCCGTCCCCGCAAGGTGCTCGGCGAGGCGGTTTGCAAAGACTCTTTCAAAGAGCTTGCCCACGTCGTCGAGCAGCACCACGGGCCGGTATGCGGACGGATTTTTAGACCCTAAGACTAAGTACGAAATAAAATATACTGATGCCATATAAAAATTAAACTCACTACAATACCGAGGTGCATAAAGTACAATGTTTTAAGTTCCAAAATAAATATACACTCATCAGAATAATTGTACGTACGTACAATACGTTCGTGTAATAATTGTACGTAATTGTACGTATTTATGTTCTTTTTGCGTACCAAAATGAATAAAATGTTCATCAAATATTATTTCACTGAAACAGTAACATAACTATACTATAAATGTCACTTACGGGATATCTTCCGTGATTATTGTTTATTTTTGAGCTCCCGCATTCTCCAGTTAACCCGCGATCATGGCGCTTGCAACAGCGTCGAAATAATTCCCGTAAGTGACATTTATAGTATAGTTATGAACCGTGAAAGTTTAAAACAGTGTTAGTAACATAACTACCGAAAATTTTAATTCTAAATAGCTATAATGTAACCCAATTATCCAACCTGAATCCAAAATATATTATTGTTAAACTAAATTGCCTAAAAGATTACCCGCCAAATACTCCAGCCTCTAAGAACATGGAATGTAATCTTTCGATGTCTACTGGGAGATTTTCAATGATTTTAGGCAAAAGTTTTTCAGTGAATGGTGTTGATTCTGTTGTGTACAAACTAAACTTAATTTAGGCTATTGCTATCTTTTACTAAAAGGCAGTGCGAGAAAACGACGGCTATAGCTATGAACTAAGTTGGAGATGTCAAACTAGTTTATGTATATTATCATTTGTATAGAAATATTAGTTCCAACTAAATTTGACAGCTCTAAATTACGTCCATCTCTTTTTTAGTTTTATTAGAGAGAAAAAGATAGCAATAAATTAAGTTTAATTTGTGCGTAAGTGCGTAAGGATACCTGAGAGGATGTCAAAATCAACTGAGTTAAACGCACTGTTAAAGTCTAATAGAACCAACACCGTAAGGAGTTGGTTTTCATTGGCCAATCGGATGTCGTCAGTAATTTTAATTAGGGCAGAAACAGTGCTATGGCCAGGACGAAATCCAGACTGATATGGACTTAGCAGACTATTAGTAGAAAGGTAATGCGATAGTTGATTATTAACAACACTCTCAAGGACCTTGGACAGGATTGGAAGTATTGAGATTGGGCGAAACTGGGATACTGAAGAGGGATTTATTTGGCAAATTTGGGAAGAGGCAAAACGTAGGCCTTCTTCCAAGCAGAAGGAAAGGAGCCAGAGAAGAGAGAATAATTTACAACGTGTAAAATGACAGGAATAAGGTCATCAAGGATAGGAGTGAACATTTGAAGTTGCAGACCATCATCACCTACTGCTTTGGTAGAAATCGATGTAATGGCCCGCTTAATATCCCCTTCTGTAACCGGGTGAAAAGAGAAAGAAGTACATGTTGGCAGAGGTAGATTAGAGAGATTGTTAAGAGTGGAAGATTTAACGTCATCATCTAGAGTGACTGGTGATTTGGAGAAGTGTAAATTAATCACATTTAGGTCAATATCAGGCGTGCTGTCATTCGTAGCTGTGCCGATTCCAAGAGTTTTGAGAAATTGCCAAATTTGTGCTGTGTTGGAGTGTTGAATTGTGTCGTGTATGTGACGCCTTTTAGCATCCCTACACATACGACCGCAGCGATTACGCAGTTTCTTATAGAGAGACCAGTTCTCATCAGTAGGGTCCCTTTTGTAACGCCTTTTCGCCTTATCCCTTTTAGACATCTCCTTTTTAATTGCATCCGACAACCAAGGAGCTGGTAGATGCTTCACCCTGACCTTTTTCAGCGGAGCATGCACATCAAAAAGTTTTAACAGTATCTTGGTAAACTCGGCCACCTTAGTGTCCAAGTCATTGCTGTCATAAACAGGAGACCAGTCAATATTGCCCGCATCCTCTCCCAAACGCTTCAGATCAATGTTCTTGAAACTGCGTAGCAAGAGAAATTTTGATTTGCGTTTTGGAGGGCGAATTTTATACGATATGAATAAAAGATCGTGGTAAGAAAATGAGGCAGAGAGTGGCCCGTACGTGGCTTAGGTGGCTTTGTTTGGGTCGGAAACTAGAATAAGGTCTAAAAGTGAGGGATTGCAGTGAGGCGCATGATGAGTAGCGTTGAGCTGAAGGATGTGCATGTTGACAGAAGAGACAAGGGACCTGAGTTTACGGCTGCGCACATCATCTTTGATCAGACAAGTGTTGAAGTCTCAGAGTATTATAGTGTGGTCATATAAGGAAGAAAGATATTCAAGATTTGTTTCAAAAGAAGCAAAGAAATCAATATGACAGGAAGGACTATAGAAGACACCTAAAAGTAATTTTGCATGATTAAAAGTTATCTCAATAAAAAGGTGTTCAGCAGATTTTGAATAATTACTCGGAGACTGATCGATAATTTTGTAAATAATATCATCACGAAGATATATGGCAACCCCCCCACCACCCTTGCCCGTTCTGTCATTACGCACAAGCCTGTAGCCGGGCAACGAATATTGTGTTGAAGGAAGAGCAGGTTTCAGGAAAGTTTCAGAGACAAGCACAGCATGAACGAGATCTGAGTCAAATGAGGATAACAAATCGGTATGATGGGCTGGAAAGCTTTGAGCATTAATATGGACGGCATTGAAGAACTTGTTGTAGCAAGAAAAGGTAGAAGAAAGCTGGTCACGTAAGTGTATAGAATCATCACTGAACGCACTGGCATAGCTCTTGTCAGATGAACAAGAAGAAGAACAGGAGACAAAACTGTCATCAATATTGTCTAACATAACAGATAAATTATATATTAAAATAAATAAATGCTATACTAAATTATTCAAAACTATTACTAAAACAAAATAATAAACTAATTAGTTATTCTATATCGAAAATCCTCGATGCACTTTGTCGTTGAAACAAAGATTAAATTGTTAGTATCCAAGTCATAAAAAAAAAGAAACAATAGTTGGGAAAGTTTCTGAACGAGCAAGCTACAATCATCGCTGTCAAAATGTCAAAACAAACTAAATAAATATTTTCAGTGACCGACACAATAGAGAAATAATAAAAAAAAAGGATGCTGGAACGTGATGTGCGCGATCATTTGGGCTGCCTCCGCGATCTCTTGTCCAAAACAGGGTTGCTGCTAATAGGTGAAGATGCAACCGTCGCAGCCGAATCAGCAGATGTAGATACTGGAAACTGCACAACAAGTTCTTGAAGTTCAGTAGCTGACTCAATCTTTCGACGCGACTTGTCTGGGAGCAAGATGATAATTTTGCCCTCGGAAGTCCAACACTGCTTCACACTAAAGTGTTTGCGAGCGGCTAGAAACACGTCATGCCTAGGCTTAGTTAGGAACTCCGAGAGAACCAGACCAGAACCCTTCAGCATTGTTTTGTTGCGCCATATCTCGCTGCGCAGATTGTAGCAATTGAACCGAATAAGAAGAGGACGAGGCTTGCCTGAATTAACTCCCAAGCGATGGCAGGATGTGATGTCCGATGAAGAGACATTAATAATCTTCATCTTATCTGTTAAAGTTAGAACGACCTGGGAAGTGCAGTCTTCATCCTTCTGCTCAGGTAGACCATGCAGGAGTAGAACTTGCCTGCGAGACGCCATTTCATGCCGGTCTAAGCCCACAATCAGCAACTCCATCTGAGCCTTCAACGCACTCATAGTCTTCCAAATGAAGCATTTGAACTCCAAGAAATCCCGAGAGAGGCTGGCTATTGTCTTGTGTGGAGCCTCATTGCTGCTGACATTCTTCAAGTCCTCCTCGTAGGGGTCCATCCGCTTGGTGAAAGTAGCTGACAGCTCCTCCATGCAGCATGCTTGACAGCTTGGCATATAGGTCCATTTTGTGGAGTGTGTGTAAGCTACCTCACAGAAGAAAAAAAGCTATTGATTTATTAATAAAACTATTGTGCTCCTGAAAGTGCCATTGATAGATCTTATGTTTTACTTTTGATTGTTTATTTTCCTTCCCACGTTTATGGGAAACGCAATATAGTATTTGGTATTAAAAAAATTGTACGTTTGACCGTTCGCTTTTTGCCTCGGTAAAAAATGCTAAATTGAAAGTCGTAAAATAAAATATTGATAACATCTATTTAGCGATACTATAAAATATTTATTCTGCAAGTAACATTAGAGGCGTTTATATATTTTAATGGCATAGAGAATAAAAGGAAAATAGCTTAATTTCTACAATACTTCATGAAACACAATTTGGTGAGCATTTACCCATTCTGGCAGGGATTTCGAATTTATTAGTAGTAAAATAGGTGCATTTCTGGTAGACAAGCCAGCAAGTTAGTTTTAATTAAAAAGGCTAGGCCACCTGCCTAGCCTGGAGATAAACGAGAAAGAACCGATGTCCTAGTGTCGATTAGACCTATAATCATAATATTTATGTCAATAGTAGGTAACGTCATCAAAAATCGTTATTCGCGTTGGCTTATTTTATCAGATAAGTAAATCAAACCGATAAAAAACGTAATCTAATGCTTTATCTAAAAACATTGGCTGGAGATCTTTACCGAACGTATTTTTTTACTAAATCAAATCCTCTACAGCTAGAAATGAATAAAAATGCATCTTTTTTGGCGACCTATTGGCGGAGGCCATTTTAATCTTGTCGTCTAGTAGCGACATCTGTTGGTAGACTATAGTTTCAGTTAGCGCTCAGTTTGCCTTGGTCTCTATAGTTTCTCGCTACTAGTCGCTAGGTGTCGCTAACTCTGCCAAATTATTATTCAACTTCAAGACTTGGCGATGGATAAAACGTAACGTACAAGATTTATTTTATTATCGTGTGGAATAGAATATTTTATTATAAACAAAGTAGTCTGACATTCGCCGAGTTTGACTTCTTAAATAAGTAAATAAAAAATAATTATGTAGAAAGTATGGCGGCATTTGGGCGGATGGGTTTTCGGCTGGCTGACAAAAATATAAAACTTGTACTTATTGTTAATAAAAAAAAGGTAGAATGTTCCTTTGTCCTGTGAATTTGTTAAGCTGGCACCCTGGTGATGAGACAAAAGTCAGTTTACGTCCATTTATTCTGTTCCTGCATTAATTCTGGTTTTCCTGTTTTTCAGTAATGTATAAGGACAATCCACTGAAAAAGCCTATTATTAAGTGAGTTAATGGTCGTTGTACCAACGAAACCGTTTTCCTTACGGATTTTATAATGCGCAGTCAGTTTGGCATTTAGAATAAATAGTCTTAATTAATAACTACGACAAAGCTAGAGATATTTTCTTATGTCTTAATGTTATGATAGTTTCATTATTTATTAGCAGTGTCTGACTAATGATTTGTGTTTATAAAATGTATGGCTTGTATTTAGCTATATCTTTTATCCCAATTTAAAATAAAGCTCGGCACCGATCAATTCATATTTAAATCATTTTTTGTCAGTTCTAAATCTAATAAAATTGAAACAACCTAGAACTAAGTTCATACCAAATAATAATAATATGGTAATGTTAATAAATGTATCTTTGTAATAAAAACAAACAATTATTGAAGACTGCAAAATGATGTGAATCCTCGAAATAGACGAGAGCCCTAAAAAATAGTGTTGAATGATTTACCTAGGCTAGCTAAATGCAATAATAACTGCCTGGCAATGTGTGTGCGCATTAATTTATGATAAAAAATATTAATTACAAAATCAAAATCCTTGCTAAACATGTTTGTGCCATCTAAATTTGTAACAACTTTGTATACCAATGTTTTACGCGAATAAAATATACTATTTACCACTGGATTCGGCGGCATATTGATAATGAATTCAAAATCTTTCAATCATATTTTGTAACTTGGTTATGTTCCATTTATTCTTACAAGTCTGGATATAAAATCAACGTAACAGCTTTGGCAATACTCCGGTCTCTCTACATCATACTTATTACGGTGTTGTGTGGAGTCGTGTCACTTGTTCGGTCATTACGCCTAACTCTCTCTATCATTACCTGTTTCCAATCTGGTCCAACGATAAAGCTAGCAATATCGTGAGATGAATAGCAGGAAACTGAACTGTTTTTACCTGATTACAGGGTGTACTCATAAACCAGCACAGTTCTTTAGCTTTCCGTCCATTTTATTTTACAAAGGGTGTAAAACACCTCTAAAGGTCGTGGCACATTACACAAGCACCGTCCACCCGTGGCCCGCGCGCCGTCCGCGAGGCGTAAGCTCGCAGTCCGCGCACTGGTCGGGATAGTCCGGGAGCTAGCGTTGCAGTTTATGTAGTGTTTTTACGCTGATCGTTTGCCATCTTGTTTGTCGATCTCGAACAACAATAATAAGTGAACCCAGCGTCAGCTGACGCACCCGCGGTGGCTGGAGGATTGGGAAGTTAGGGAAGTGGTGAAAAAAAAGGTGACTATTAGACCTACCTGCCTCCTATTATGTCTAGTAATTTTATTTTTATGAAGTAGATTCGTGGATTAATTCACCTACCCCACTAACACGCTTTCCGTTACAGTTTAAAAGGAGACAGCGTAGTAGCAATGCTACAATATTTTTAACTTTTACTGCGTCAGCTGACGGTCTTTTCACCGCTACCCACGCAGCTGATTGTTGTTTTCGTACTTTTGATAATTTAAACAATCACTTTGTTTTTCATATTTTACGTGTTTCTTTTACAAGTTTATGCAAGCGGCTGACGCATAATCCCCCCTCCGCCATGCAGCTGACGATTTTTGAAGCCCAGTATGATGTAAACTATTTATGAAAAAAGTTTCATGACTTTTTTGTTTGCAACGCTCTCTCCTGGACTATAAGCTTGCTTCATTTGTTTACGACATTGTTTCGCGGGCAACCGCGGGCAACTCGGAGTTGGCACGCCGTAAGCAGGCGGTCCGCGCGCCGTAAGCACGCTGTCCGCGCGACGGCGGCGCGCTGACCACCCGCAGTCCGCGCGCGGGCCGCGCGCCGACTCCGAGGCGCCCGCGAGTCGAGTCGTATGGTAGCGGTAAGCGGGGTGACCGCCCGCCGTAAGCTTTTTCCTACAGACATTGTAAAATATATTTTATGATATACGATTTAATGCTATAATTTGAATGGCAAGTTAAATGCTGGGTCGGAGCGGTGCCGGTGCTGTGCTTGTCTAGTGTGCCATGACCTTTAACGATGCCGAAAGGCACTTGTTCTCCCCGTCATAACGATATTTTTTTGGTTTTACACCATACCTAGTCCTTCTAGTTACGGTGATATTTGGGGTCAAAGTTCCAACTTTTCTTTTAAATACAAGTTTTTAATGTAAGATTTTTACTTTAGACACCTCCACGACCCCCGTACTATTCAATCCATCCATCAGTACAATATTTTGATTGCGTTACGTTGAGTTTTACCACAAAACATGATTTTTCACCCAAAAAAAAGGGGAAATTATAAGTCTAGCCACAAAATTATTGATTGGACACGTGATTAAACTTCTAATTTTATAACTAAGCAACGGGAAAGTGACATAGCCTCTAATAAACTAATTCGTCATTTTTACAATGCCAACTAAATATTCTATAGAAAGCGTCAAGTAAAGATCATCAATTATTGTGACTTGTCCTTCTTATTTATACATTGCCACCTAATTTACTAACTCGGCCACGGATTTTACATCTCGTCACCATTTTACGTTTTACAGCTTCAACGCAATATCCTCAAAAAAATATAATTCAAGCTTCTACAGAAAGCATCATTTATTATAACTTAGCATGTAAAATGATAGATCATATTCTTTTATCGTGAAAATAGCCACTGTATGATTTGGCGCGAGTACGCGAGACGACAGCGACCGGCCATTTGCACCAATCAGAGAGCGCCATTCTCACATCTATCACCTAAAATATCAATTGATCACCAAATTTAGTAAATTGAACACCAAATTTTAATGAGGCGGTTGATGACAAACTAGTTTTGCCTAGGCCAACTTGGGGCACCCCGACACGGATAGATTAGGTTAGAAGGGTATGGCGGGGTCGAATGAGCGAGCGAAGCGAGCGAATAGACCCCGCCATACCCTTCGTGGTTATTTTTTTATAAACCAATCAGAAGTAGGAGCCCCGTGAAGCGGGCCTCCGTCGACCGGGTCTCCCTCGACTCGGATGCAAGAGCATAACAGTTCAATTTCTGGTGATCATTAACTAATTTTAACTCTAATTTTAACTATTTTTGGTTCTCATTTCACGCTAAAATGGGGATTAATTTTGGTGATCATTTGTGACATTTGACTAAATCTGGTGGTTCGTTAAACATAAGCCTTTTATTTTGTCTCTCCTCAATAGCTTTTGGGGTAATATTAGTGGTCAATATACTATTTGATGACATTTTAAGCAAAATTTTGACGATCAATTAATATGGGATGAGTTACATTTTAAACGTACCGAGTTAAAAAATTTGAAGCTAAATAAATATATTTTTTGATGTCATTTAATAGTATTTTAGAAGTTTACTGTTAGAATGTATGTTACAAATATAGATGCTAAAAAATAACCATCATGCTGAGTTGTATTTAGAGTGGTTTACATAGAAGATAACTAGTGGCTAAGATAGTATTATTTAGATGCTCGTTAATTGTGGCTGACTTAGTAATTTAGAAGGCAACATACATTTTTGGAGGCGAATAATGATATTAAAAAGAAGCTTGTTTAATTAGCACCCAAAAAAAAGTCGTAACCCAGCAATAATTTTTGCGTAAAGTTACTTAGTTTGATGTACAGAATGCTTGGTTGACGGCTTCGTGATGAGGTCTTTTACATCCTGTATAATCTTTAGCTTTGTCCACGAAAGCCTCCCAGTGCAACTCTCTATAATCCTTGAAGATGTACTGTGTGCACAAACACGCATCAATTATAATACTGTTACGAAACCGTCACAATATCGTGCCGTTGGATTGGAAGGTAAAGTTGTGCATAGTGGGCTTGGAATTCTCCCTCTTTACCTTAACAGACAGCAGCAGCTATGTTTAAAGGTAAGATCGTAAGGATATGTGTATTGGAATGTATTATAAGATGGTATTGAGCGAACCTAACGGTGTCTCAAGGTACGGGTTAGTGTACGGTATCTGCAGATTAGGGCCCGCTGTCGGGGCATAAGTCATATTGTGGGGAGTCGTGCCAGGTGAATGAATCGACCCTGCTCCCAACCACTACTGCTCCTTACGGGACTGCGCGGTTATGTAATTCTATTTTTATCTTCGATCTTGTGGAAATTTCTTTCTGAAAAAATGCTCACCCATAACTTGATCATATTATCATCCACGTGAAATTACTATCAAAATATGACTTCCCTATATCGGATTTGGTTAACAATTTGATGGTTATGTTTTTTTTTGCACGGAACCCTATTTTTTTTCTAAATGAAACTAGCCTGCCCCTAAGTTACTCCTTACAACATCAGCTATCTGCCAGTAAAAGTACCGTCGAAATCGGTCCAGCCGTTTCGGAGATTTGCTGGAACAAACTAACAGACAATAATTAATTATAAAACGTTTTTGTATGATGTACTGTATATGTTATAAGTACCGTATACATATGCATTTAGTAAAAAGTTGTTATTTTGAAATTACAAACAGTCAATTAAGTTTTATTTATATATTTGTATTGTGTATGTATTTGTATAGATACAGACATTAGAACATGCCATCATAAATGTATAGAAGTCAAGCGAGTATAGATCGTAACAGGAACTGAATTTTAAATAGTAATTACTTTTTAAAGGATAAAAAAGATCACTTAAGATCACTTTCATAATGTTCAGTTAAAAAAATATATTCCCGAACAGCCATGTCTTTGTTCTTGTTGCCAGCATAAATAAGAAATTATCTCGCCTTTGCAATCTTGTTTCTGTATGTGTACACAGATCATCCGAAGCGTCTGACGCAATACCGCTCCGAAATTTATGTAGACGGGGCTTTACCACGATAAATAAGTATTTTTACTGAGTTGCCTTAAAAAATGGTCTGTGCACCTATGTGCAATATCGAGTTTGGCGGCGACTTTTTGTTGGCGCTCGTCAAAAAGTGCCAATCAATTACTGCATGATTAAGTAGGTGGTTCTTGTACAAATTGGCAGCGCAACCTATGGTACTGCTGTCACACGTGGCTGATTAACGTAACGGCCTTCCATGTGTGTCGTTTCGTGGGAACGCACTTGACTTTTATTTTCCTCTTTTCTTCATTTGGCCACGCTAACATTGACATTCGTTTACCCTATTGACCGAGATTTTGCGAATTTGTTCTTTTGGATCTTGTGAAGGGTTTTTCCATGTTATTTTTTGTGTTGATACGCTGCAAACTCTTAATTTGATAATATTTGCTGTTAACACTGTAGATGACTTGGTGAAGATTTATTTATAACTATTGTTATTTTGTTATCAGGTCAAATTATAATTACGAAACTAAATTATTTAAGTATACGAAACTGACGTCACGCGGTTTCACCCGCGTAGTTCCCGTTCCCGTGGGAGTACAGGGATAAAATATAGCCTATCCATTGCTGAAAGAAATTTTAAAATCGGTCCAGTAGTAAGTTTATTCGTTACATACAAAAATACAAAACTTTCCTTTTTATAATATTAGTATCTGTAGATTATGGAAAGCATAAAAAAAGTATTCACTGAAAATGACTTGTTTCGACTGATTGAATTAAATTAAATTACAAATGCATTCTGCTCGGACCGCTGCCTGCAAGCATTGCGCTGGAATCCAGCTCGCGAATGAGAGATAAAATTGAACTAGCTCTTTAATTACAATCTAGCTCTCAGTCGTTTACGGACTAGCTCACTAGTTCATTTAGCTCAACGGCTCATTGACTCTATACTCTGTGGCTTTGCGAGTTTGAAAGTCCTAAGCCTGTTCACTATGAAGGAAAATAATTGGCTTTCATAATTTTATTTATTTGTAATATGAACAAAACAAACCAATGAATCTAATTTTATCTAATCTATAGCTCGCAACTAAGTTAAATGAACTTCAAAGATTTTATAGAGCTACTGAGCTAGTTGTCTCGTATAACTTGCTTAGAGTAGCGCGCTGCGCGGCTCAATTTGATCTCTAGCTCGCAAGTAAATCAATTGAGCTCAAGAGTTAAAAGAGTTATTCGGTGAGCTAAAGAGCTAAAAGAGTGAATCTCTCTTTTCTTTTCAGTGAGCTACATTTCGCATGCCTAGTAACGTGTAGTTTTTGCATGCATTTTGGAAACGTCCAGCGTGTTGTACGATGGGCTAAATCAATTGGCGTACCCCAGTTGTATTAACGAACGTTTTCAAGGGCCACCCACATCGTGAAGCTGACTACATCGCCAATCGTAATAGCAGGTTCGAGTTGTTTAGTAATTCCAACCCTAAATAGATGTAGAGGCAAGTAGTAACTCTGCTATACTAATATGATGCACTCCAATCCAGTACATTGTTGAATGTTTGCCTTCTTCATCACGTTACCAATTTATAAACATCGAATATGGGACTGTTCATTGGAATGAATTTAGATAACCTACTAACTTACTAATAAATTAAAGTTATTTTACTTAGCACTGAAGTTACATTAAATTTGTCGTACCTATAGGCCATTGAACCGTATCCAAGTGTTCCGGATTTAAGAGCTTAACATAATAACGAATTGAACACGAAGGACTATAAATTGATATTTCGCACACAGGCCGGCGACAGTAATTGCTGGTTTGTCGGCAAATTGCGCATGTACGTGTTGTGAAAATGATTTCTTTAATCGCACGCCCGACTATGACTCAAGGATACCACGGCTGATGCCAAACTGTAATTTATAACAATCAGCACGTTCATATAGACCTCTAATAATCACAACCTGTTGAATAAGCGTCGCACGATATTTTATATTCGCATACGATAATGCTGATGTACTTACATGACTGTACGTGTCAATATGTTTTCATTTTCATGTCTTTCGCAACGATTGTATGCCAAGGACCTCTGAAAGGTCGTTTACTAAAACGGTAATCTTTATTTATCTGTGAGCAAATAATGTATTGTTTTGGTTTTTTACTAAATTAAACTACGTCATCACTGATTTAACTTGGAGATTCTTAACTCCTGCTCATACGGCACAGATAGTCTGTCTATCAAAACTATATTTTTTTTGTCTTATTGTAATGTAAAACAAATCTGAATTGCTATTGTTTTTGAAACAGTAAGATTACCAAATGAGGAAGCTTCCAAACGGCATTGTTATTAAGTAAAAAGTGCAAAATCTCGTAAGCAATGGCGGCGATTGCGTCCATGGCGAGCACCAATTGTCGCAAGAGCTGGTGTTTCGTGTATAATTCAGGTGACAAATGGTGGCGAGGCGCGCGGGGTGGGGGCGAGAGGCGTTGTTCTTGACACAGTAAAACTAGAAGTGCAGTAGGTAGGTGCAGCTGCGGCCCACGCTGAGCTTTTTGCAAGCTGCTAATACGACTATCCACAACCGGTCTCTTGAGCTTTAAATGTGCTGCATTCTTGCCGTTTGGTAGTTTGTATTTTGTAAAGACAAAGCCGAACATGCGTAATATTAACTAACCAAACTTGTCGTATAAATACAGGGTGTAAAAGACCACCTCATCACGAAGCCGTTAACCAAGCATTCTGTACATCAAACTAAGTAACTTTGCGCAAAAAATATTGCTGGGAAACGACTTTTTTTTTTTGGGGGTGAAAAATCATGTTTTGTGGTAGAACTCTATGTAACGCACTCAAAAAAATGTGCTGATGGATGGATAAAGTAAAAATCTTCCAATAAAAACTTGTATTAAAAAAAAAACTTGTCAGAAAGTTGGAACTTTGACCCCCAATATCTCCGTAACGAGAAGGTTCCCAGGTATGGTGTAAAACAAAAAAATGATCGCAATGACGGGGAGAACAAGTGCGTTTCGGCTTCGTTAAGAGGTGTTTTACACCCTTTATAATAGGTTGCAAAAACGAATAATTTGGACAGTCTATTAAATATACAGCTACCTCGGCAGTCCTGTGAAGTTCCCCTACATGATTAACATGATTATTGAAGGCAGTGCACGTATTTACATTTACTATGAGCAATCAACTCACAACTGGGGGTGTATGAATATAATAAGATAAAAGTGAGCACGATATCAATAATGCTGTACTTGGTTTTAGAATTTAGCAACAAGCGTCGAATACAGCAATTTATAATATTTTTGATTTCACCGCGTTCCCGGCTCGGTACGGCACGCGGTGTGCGAGATTTATCTGGCGTGATCTGCGTAGATCTTGGCCAAGAAACGCTTTCCATGTCGCGAGGCGGAACGCCGCTGCCTGCCGCTGCGATTTATGCTTCGTATCGCCACGTCCGATATAATCCGATTGGGGATTTATGCCACTTGCCTGTTGCCCGTTCGTTACTCCGCACCTTCGACTTCCTAGTTAAGTTTATGGTCGATACATTTTTTGCACACTTCAGCTCAAAGATCACGAACTTTTAATGATCATTCTCTAAATCAGTGTGAATAAAATATTGCTAGGTACTTCCTCAATAGGATACCTGCACGCTGTCACATCATTTTTTTTGACACAAACACAAGGTAATATTCATTAAAGAAAATTATTTCCTTGCCAACGTATAGGATTATGATGGCGAGGTCGCATCTCATCATATCCTGTTAATTTAACAATAGCTCACCGAACCGCGCATCGGCCTTGCGTCGTCTTTGCTGTGCGAGGGCTTTATCAGGGTCTTCTCTGACACCGTGCCATTATGTCTATTCTTTTACTTACACACGTAAGCATTATTTGTCTTTTCATCAAGTGGTTTTTGGCGTTGATCCAAGATTGTTGTTCAAGTAGGTAAACAAAAAAACAACATACACAAACACTCGTATTTATACCATCGATTTGTTTTTAAATTGTGCTAAAATAAAACCACAACATTCAGCCAGGGTGTCGGTAAGTTTGAGCTGCCTCTGAGGAAACCTGCACAGTTTTGCAACATACACACTTCCGTTTATCGGTACAGGAAAATCTGTCAGGTACAACCTAGCGTATATGCGGTTTTCTTCTATTCTTACCGGTCAACCGAGAAGCGACACCCACCGTATCATCGTTCAAACGATTCTCCCTTCTTACCACGCAACCTGTTCTTTGTCTCTTTCCTTATCAAAATGTATTTAAGTATGTTCATCGCTGTCCCAAGTCTTGTGCCCAATCTCCCCTCATCACATTCCTATGGGAATGAGATGAGAATAAGAAACACTTAGGTCTTACTCTTGTAGCAATCCTACACCAATATCATCGCAATTCGCAAAACCAACTTGGCTCGATGTATAGGTAGTTATCGTTGTGGGTTGTGTATTCAGACGGTCATTTATTCCGGCTGGGGCTGTCGTCGGCACTATTGAACGAGGAACAAGCACATGTGACGGAATCAACGACCGTTTAGTGAGAGCTCAAGATTTATCACGCCAGTAAAATATATCTTGGACTGAGTAGGTAATATTAAACTAGCCAATCGAAACATACTTTTCTAATTTAGAATTACACACGTTGCCAAATTGGAAGTTGATTGAGACTTCGTGCGACTGTTTATAAGAAAATACGGTGTTATAAAATATAAACATTCGTATGAAGAAAGGCCATAGCCATAAATACAGATCGTTACAAACATTATTTGAGCCAGCAAAGCGATCGCGTCGTCTATTAGTCGTGGAATCCTATAAATCACTCATCTTGGGCCCTATTTGGATAGTTTGTAAATCATTCCTTCGATAGGTAGGTACGACTTCATATTATCCAAGACCATGTTGGTA
The DNA here is from genome assembly GCA_905147715.2 of Xestia xanthographa. Classification (NCBI taxonomy): domain Eukaryota; kingdom Metazoa; phylum Arthropoda; class Insecta; order Lepidoptera; family Noctuidae; genus Xestia; species Xestia xanthographa. The sequence continues at coordinate 11,535,550 of LR990646.1, forward strand.
TTAACGAACGTTATTCGATTGACATGGTATTATGTGGTCGTTATGGTGGACGTAAGATCCCGTTATCATTGGCGTGAAAAAGATGATGTCCTTTCGTTGAAAGCAGACAACAAAAACTTGAATGATGCGTCGTGGTCGTCGCAACGGTCAATACTTATGAACAATGATACCATTGTCACGTCCACGGAAATCGGCCCGGATAGACTTGAGTTTAACGCTCTTTTCAATCGGTTTGCAGAAACACGACGACGCCGTCAACCATATTGCCGGCTAAACGTTCATTATGGTGACATAATGACTTAATGGGCTCCCTGGTGAATAGACATTACCTAACAGACACAGGAAAATCTGTCCATGATTGCCTAGTGGCTACTTATTGGTTACGTGACGAATTTGTTTATGCGTTATACGACGACCACACAACAATATTAAACATTCATTGTTCCTTAGTCCAACACAAAATTGTTTGTTTTGAATGGCATCTCGCAGGTTAATCTATGAGGCTGTCTGCTTAACCGGACTATCCTGTGGGTGCCTTAAGTGTGCGGCGTTTATCCAGGGGCAAATAACTTATAAACTAAGCACAATATTGATTGGTAGATAGTGTGCATCTAAACTACTGCGCACGAGTTGGATCGTTGAAGAAATGCACAAACTGCACGTCTGCACCGTCTGTGTCACGAAACGTGGTCGTGGCTGGTTGCGAAGGAGCCGTTAGTCGCGTTTAGGTGCGGACAGGAGTGCGGGCCAGCCGGTGCGGGATCGATTAGTGAACCGGTCCCCACAGTACGTTGACTCCCGAGGGCCACTGTCTGTGCCTGCGGACGCGAATTATGCACCTCTCGCCATTGCGGCACTCCCCCCACCTTTACCCCAAACACGTTGGCTTTTCTACGTAGGACTCGGTTAGGGAGAATGCTCTAGTGAGGCCTTAGTTTATTTCTTAATACAGTTTTTATGAATTCTCATGTGCATTTCAGGTGCAATCATTTTTTATCCGTAAATAAACCAAAGTACCTGGACATGATGCTTGAAAGTGTTATTTCTTGACGGAAGATAAGTTGATTGAAGGTGTAGTAAACCACAACTAGTTTCACTCCATGGATGACGGGTTGTGCTGGTATCTTGTTGTTTTTAACTGCACATGTCCGCTTTTGCGTAATTGCTGGCAGGTGCGCCGGCGCAGCTCTGTCGTTTGAGACAATTATAGGAAAACACGTACCTTTTTTGACCCGATGTACATACACCAGTTGAATGCCGCCTGTCAACACAAAAAAACAATCCCGGATGTTCAAATTCGGTAAACTGTATCCGCGACTGCTGAACATGAAGTCCTGGGTTCGATTCCCAGTTCGGGCAGTGTTATTGGGATTTTCCATCAGGAATTTCTCCGTAGCAGCCAAGGAGTCTGGATTTGCGTTGAGTTGGTGGTTATTGCTACGCTCACTATTTCGCGGTACTTAAATCTTAAAGGCGTGATAGCGCAGAAAAAAATAAGGGTGTGAGGACTCATATAGATAAAGCAAGTAACAGCAGTGCCTTTCATAAAAACATTCTCACATACCTACTTGCTTCTGCAAAAACGCATAATAGTACAATATCTGAGAATGTTTACTACCATTGTTACTGAAAATCCAAGAACAGGATACATAATGAACGTCACATTATTGACAGCAATCAATTACTGTTTAGCTGGTACCAAGACAAGTACACTGGTAAAAAGTAAACAAGGAGTAATCGGTGCTGATTAAAAGTGATAAAGCTGTCTGGCATCGTCCTGGTAGTGTAAGGGCCTAGCGGAGAGCCGGGGTGCGGGGAGCGTCTCCGGGCGTCGAACCCGCGTGGGTCGGGGGTCAGCGGCGCGACACGCGTTCATTAGTGCATTCGTGCGCCCGCGCAGCCCTCCCCGTACATGTTACAATATGTGCACTTGCATGCTAGTTTGGATTTCTTAGACATTGACACGCGACTTCTTGAACAATCTTTGTTCATGCCAACCGGAACATGAGGTATCTCGTTGCGGTACGGTACCTCCTTAAAAATAAATGTCGTCTTAGAAAAAGACTGAGTGTCTGGTATTATTCACATAAAGGTCATTCAGCTGATGTTGACGAAGGTCCCATCACGGAAGCCGTAAATTTTTATTTTCCGTCCTGTCCAAATTCAAGCAAAATTAAAAGCTGTAAAACGTCGAACATTTTCATAAATAAGTAGTGTCCTTTGATATATTTACTTTTGCTTTAATGTGCAATTTACGAACTCGCCAGTTCATTCGTCATTTCTTTGTCGGTCGAGTACGCACCTATTGTTGAATTAAAGGTTTTGCGAGGACATTGCGCTTCTCAGGGTCAACACGAAGTTTATTGTGGTTTTATGTTTTCCGTAGAATTCGTACTCACTTAGGTAAGTCTTTGTCACTAAATAAACACCTCTATACACTTAGTACCTACTTGTTCTTTTGATAATGTCTACCAGTTCGCCTACACTAGATTTATTTTTAATTTTAAACTTTCCATTTCATTTTACAATAATAATGTCCTAAAGACTTATTTTGACTGGCGAACAATAATAATGAAAGTTGGGGGATTTGTCTCGTGCTTCGGGTCTGTGCTTTTGCAAATTGTTATTGAGCTCATTTATCTAATTCGTAGTGGTAGACATATGCAATGAATTGTATGAGTCAATCGAGAAAGTAAACCAGTAAGCATTGTTCCGAGTGGATGCGCGTTGTACTGAGTGCGTGGGCACAGGCAGCGGCGCGAATTAAAGCAGCTCTCTATTCATTACTCATCGTTATTGCTATCGCCATTTTGGAAGACGAAAGCGAGTGTAGGCTTTAACTCGTGTTCTATGAAGCTCACTAATTAATTTTATTTTGAGATAAAAGGGTGTTTTTTTATATATTCCCACCACGGTCACTACTCACTCCACATGAGTGACTTTTCATAAATTGATTCACGCTCGATGAACGCTTATTTGAGCGTACTGAAGCTTCTAACTTTAATAGTCGTGCAATTTATGGACATGTGCGTTTCATTGAAAAAACAGACATGATCCGTTTGCAGGATCAAGCTATTATGTATTCGTTTTAATATTATCTACCGCAGCAATGGCTGCAGATTTATAATTACAACCTGGGAGTATACTGAAATAATCTGTGACCTTTTACAACACCTACGGGTTGGAAAGAAGTGATGAAAGTTTTAAAGGCTGCTGACTTGTGCTTGCTTAATGTACAGTTACATTAGGCAATAACATAATCAAAGTAGGAAGAACATTGCAAGAAAAAGATACCTAAATACTTAGAGGACCTTCTGTCAAACTTCTGGGCAGGTGGCACCGGCAGAAAATCTTACCTTACCTTATCCTACCCATATTCCAACGGCTTCTAAAATCAAAAGCGTTAAGTTTGCCAGCCCCTGTTAGCAATTGCATCGTTGCGTGTCGGTTCAGGAGAGAAGGGTTCATGTCCTTTGTGCAGTCACCTAGAAACATTATGAATGCAGTCATAGGACCGACAACTCGTCTGGTCGTACTTAATTTTTGTGCTACACGTTGGTAGGCGACGAAGTCATTTTTTTATTCGAAATATGCTTTTGCGTTCGGCCTGAACTTGCTCAAAAATTAAAGCAATGCTATTGATGTCCACTAACTTTGTGGGCATTCCGAAGCATATTAGTACGTTCCTGGGGCCCTACTCTAACGCCCGTCCGTCTCTATCCGTCACACTCGCGTACGTCTGCAGATGAGTGCGAGTGAGAGAGACGGACGGACGGACGTTAGAGAGTAGGGCCCCAGGAACGTGCTAATAAATAGTATAATAAGACCTCAGTTACGCAACATTCAGAAGCGATTTGCTCTAGTTTTCTATCGTTATTTCACGTGAAATTAACATTATAATTATTCATCCTAAGTGAAATTATGTTTTTCCTGATTTATGTAATGATTTACTACCTAACGAAGGATTCCAATTCTTAGATTATAATATAACGAACTGTAAAGGCTGATTATAAAATAAAAATAAAATATTAAATTAAAGGTTATAATTTCGTGTACTATTCGCCGAATGTCTTTCTTTACTTTATATTTTAGTAACGAAATTATCATTTGTAATTAAAAAAACTAATAGGAGATCAAGTAATACTTATAAATCAGCCAATAATTATAGAAAATAATTAAAAATAAAAAGCCGGGCAAGTGCGTGTCCGGCCACGCGCAGTGTAGGGTTCCGTATAGAGGTTGCAAATATTCGATAATTTTGATTTTCGAATATTTTTTGAGTGCTATTCGAATATTTTCAAAAAATAAAAAAGCGCTTAAAATATCAGCTTTTATTGCTTTCGGACAAGGCTGACTAAACCCAGGTCCGCGGGCCACAATATGGGCCACCAACGCATTTGAATTGGCCCGCCAACAGTGGTCAACTGACGACAGTCTTTTGAAAACAGATTTCAACCAGATCGAAAAAATATTGTTTCTCCATAAGAACCCACTCAGTAAGACAAATTCTAGCTAGAAATTACAAAAATCACATTGTTTTTTACTGAAAGTTTATTTATAGCCACAGTCATCAGAAATTAAGTAGTTTAAAAAAGGTTCTAAAAGCAAGTTTTATTAACTGACCCGCCGGTTGACTCTGGAACGAAATGTTGGCCCACCTTCAAAATAAGTTGACCAGCCTTGCGTTTAGGAACTATATTTTTATGTAAACCCAGCACTAGCTACATATTCATCAAAATTTAAAACAATTATTCAATTCTTATACAAATTTAGCGCCTTAAGTTCCTCTATTGAAAAAAAAATACTGATATTAAAAATAAACAATAAAAATGTCAATGAAAACTCAAATTTGTTTATGCATTGCATTGATGCATTCTTATTATACATTGCAAATAATGTAACATAACAACACGAATAGAATCATCATTTATCTTTAAACAATAGAAACTCAGTGTTTACTAAAAATAAAAAATATTATCAAATACTTAAACATAGTAGGAAACTTATGTTCTTATAAATCTCACGATTATACATGAACATGTTAATCAAAACAATTATAAAATTCTCAAACAATTTAAAACGTCTTAAACTCGTTAATAATAAAAACGAAAAGCATCGCAAATGTAAAGGTGTCGTAAAGACATTGCAATATCATTTTCACATGCAATATTACACTAATAAATCAGGTTCATCAATAATATTTTAGAATTAGATCAGATTTACCTATTAATAGGTATCGAAAATCACCACAGCGCATAATAATTACTATTTTTTATGTATTCTATGAAAGTGAGACCTGAGGAAACTTAAGGCGTCTATGGAATCATTCATTTTTTGTAGTATTCGAATATATAATATTAACTATTCGAATATAAATTTGGAAAGAAAATTCGAATAATTTGAATATTCAATTGCAACCTCTAGTTCCGTAGTATCCCGTTATATTTTAGATTTTGTTTTTCAATCTAAGTCTTCACCCGTTATAAACAAGCAACTACTCCATCTTAATCACTCTAAAGGATTTATTCTAAGTATTTGGTACAAAATTATTCAACACCCAAGTTCAACGACTGTTACTGCTAAACTAATAAAGTTATCTTAACCGCTATAGTTATCTTTTAAAGTTCATGAAATGCACCTAAAATTTTCACAATAAAGTTTAATATTTCGTTAATGGAGCATTAAATCGAAAAATAGTACTAGCAACCCCTAAGCCATTTTAAAAGACCTATTCAATGATACCCCACACAATGGGGCAGATGACAAAAAAAAAATCATCCCCACTTCACATGTACCCCTACATGTGAAGTGGGGATGATTTTTTTTTTGTTAGCTACCCAAAAGAATAATATTTTCCAAAAAAATATTTTACCACTTTGTCGGCGTAATTGATGTACATACCCCTACAAAATGACAGCTTTTTAGGGTTCCGTAGTCAACTAGGAACCCTTATAGTTTCGCCATGTCTGTCCGTCCGTCCGTCCGTCTGTCCGTCCTCGCTTAATCTCTGTGACCGTTAGCACTAGAAAGCTGAAATTTGGTACCAATATGTATATCAATCACGCCGACAAAGTGGTAAAATAAATATTGGAAAAAAATGTTTTATTAGGGTAGCCCCCCCCCCATGTAAAGTGGGAAGTGTTTTTTTTTTTTTAATTTCAACCCTAACGTGTGATATATTGTTGGAAAGGTATTTAAAAATGAATAGGGGTTTCCTAAAATCATTTTTTGATAATGTCAATAATTTCGGAAATAATCGCTCCAAAAGTAAAAAACAATGTGTGTCCCCCATCTAACTTTTGAACCATAAGTTTAGAAAATCTGAAAAGTAGAACTTTATCAAGGACTTTCTAGGAAAATCATTTTGAACTTGATGGAAACAACAGTTTTTGTACAAAAAAGACAAAAAGTTGTACAAAATAATTTCTGGACTAAGTTTGTAGTATATTCGTATATGCAAGCATTTTTACATAATGGATACCCACCTTTAAACTCATAAGTGGGAACACTTATTGTGACGGACGGGAAACTACGGAACCCTACACTGAGCGTGGCCCGACACGCTCTTGGCCGGTTTTTTAGTACTAACGGTCTCTTAGCAAACACCTCGGACAGACAGACAGACGGACATGACGAAACTATAAGTGTTCCTTATCAGGACTACGGAACCCTAAAAAGAAGATTACTTAAAGCGGAGATGAGAATGTTGAGGTGGATGTGTGGTGTGACAAGAATGGATATAGTAAGGAAAAATAATTGAGGAAGTTTCAAAGTTGCACTAATAACATAAAATTTGAAAAGGAATCCACTGTCTTGGTATGGGCATGTGATGAGGAGGGATGTATTGCATGTGACTAAAAGAGTAGGTAAAGAATATAAATGTTGATGGATCGAGAGGAAGAGGAAGACCAAAGAAACGATGGATGGATTGTGTGAGGAAAAGTGTTGCGCCGACCCCAAATAACATGGGACGAGGGCAGGAAGATGATGATATCAAAGAAAATAATTATGTATCTTGATAATATCGAACCCTGACAAATATGGCCGGATAATCGGCTCTCATCATAATTAGTCTGCTACAAGTCGGTACATATCTAATATGTAGCCATATTGAGAAGTAGAAAGACTCGAAGAACTCGTGGCTAAATAATAACAGCCGCTCGGGTCGATCGTTAGGTTAAGCCGTGCTTGCCTAGGTTGGTCTGTGGATGGGTGACCACCCATTATATACCGAGTTTCCTCCGTGCCTCGGAAAGCACGTTAAGCCGTTGGTCCCGGCTGTCATTCGTAGATCTTTGACAGTCGTTAGGTTATCCCAAAAAGTCTGACAACCAGTCTTACCAAGGGGTATCGTATTACCCGGTACTAACTGGGTTGTGGAGGTCACATAGGCAGTCGCTCCATGTAAAATACTAGTATTCAGCTGCATCCGGTAAAACTGGAAGCCGACTCCAACATAGTTGGGAAAAGGCTAGGCAAATGATGATGATTGAGAAGTAGAAATACATGCTTGTGGAAAAGCCGACGTGAACAGAAGGAATGTGTAAGGATGGTTTCAGAGCGGAGTTCTGTGGTTACCATATTATTACCTACTCCCAAGTCTAACTAATAACATCTCTTGGAGAATCGGAAAATGAACCTACTCCGACTAATGTCACAACTCACAATGTAGAAACAAAGGTGTTTACTTCTACTAATATACAAAAAAAGTATAATAATGTAATTGTTCATTGTGGCAGACGAGTCTCGTAGAAAGTATCCGGCGCGTGCAAGAAGTGAAGAACGCTAATTGCGACCGTATTGTTATGTTTCTACTGTTTATACATTATTAACACTGCTGCCGCTGTGTGCGAAATTAGCTATACCTTGTGTGAATGTATTTTGATCTAGTTTTCTTATAGAGAACGTAAAAAAAACATCCAACAAAATTCAGGTTTTGTGATGTGTACTGTTATAGATTCCTGAAAAGGGGCATTATACATCATCACGTAACCGATACTACAATTTGAAGTGACAGCTCGCAAATGCAATAAATAAAAGAAAAGCTTACTTCCATACGTATTATTTTCTTCTGTTTTTTATGCAAATATTAAAGATGAAAAGTAGAGCTAATATCAGCCATTTTTTTTTCCTTTTCGGCCACTCTTATTACTTTTTTTATGATATGCTATGATTTGAGATATTTCAATGACCAAGACCCTTTTATAACCTGTATTGTTTTAAAGCCGGACGAAGACCTCCTTTACGTTGTTCCGCAACAAATATCAGTTAGTAGGTAGTAAGCAATACAATTAATATTTTTATACTGTCAGATTTACTGTATATATTGGGGTGAAGTAAATTAATTTGGAGTACCTGCGACGACGATTTCCCCAACCACAGACGAGAGCTGATCACCTTCGATTCCAATCGTGAAATTACAGGTTGAAGTTAATTTCCTTATTATGTTTTGATGATTACTCGAAGTGGAAAGAGATTAATTCCACGAGTTATAATATTTAACGAATAAAAATAAATGATAATTTTTAAGCATAAAAAAGTGGTCATGTAACCTCACTAATTATATAAAACGGTTAAAACTAAACCAGCCAGAATAAATTTTAACGCCTTCTGTCTCGTTTAGACGATAATCTAAATTCAAGCCATATTACGTACGTATATAATATGTATACGTACCATCATTACTTTTAAGCATAGGTATCCAAAAGAGCCTTTCTCTCTCAAAATAACTAACCGTGACATCTTTTCACTTTCGCCATTACTGTGTCAATCAAATTCTGAAACAATTTGCAGTTAGCAGATACTAATTAGTTTAATTTAATAACAAATTAGGTGTTGCACCGTCTAGTCGCGTTCACGTTGAAAATTTCTTTCTAACACACAAAACCTGTATTTTGTGGGAATGGGCCCTGACGCCTGGCGGCAGTAAGTGGGCGTTAGTGAAAGCTCTCAATAAGAGCTTGTTTATATTTGTTAATTAAAAACATTAGTTAATAAACTCTCCATTTCGTAGAATCCTGATAGAAGTTAATGGCCTGACTGTCGCAATTACATGTTTATGTCTATTTTATTGTAAAGTCAATTTAATTACGGACATAAAGTATTATCATGAACCGATGAATGGACTGTTTGAAGGATGATATGGCACGAAAAGAAGTGTGTGATGAGATTAGTGTTGCCCAAATGCAAGACCAAGACGAGACCTTAGCCAGTCTTGGTCTTGCGTCAATACACCTGGTATTGTATGCATCTAGTGGTGCATCTTGGTATTGCGCTCCCAGTCTTGGTCTTGGTCTTGCAAGTCTTGCGAGACTCTACTACTTAGACTAGACTACTTTCAAATACCTATTAGCCTAATAACAAACACGTTAGTTTAGAACAACGTAACAGAGTAGGTACTATGGGAGTCTTTTCCGCCTGACCAGTTTAATTTTTTTTCGCTTAAATCATGCGGAGGCGTCGAGCCACGCCCCCTTAAAGTTTGGGCCTATTAGGAAAGCGTCAACTTTGGCGCGCAAAATAACAATAACTCGATTGGCGTGCGTCGTCAGTGCGCTCGGCCGATTCGGTATCTTTTCATTCATTATTTTCTATACAAAGTCAACGGGGCGGGGCTAGAGAGCGTTTCTATGTTGCGAGTGCAAGCAAAAATTAGCTTAGTAGTGGTGAGGCGGGAGTGTCCTCGATAGTACATATTGAGCTTAAATTGACATAGACATAGTGAACCACCAAATTAATAAAATTAACTTGAAAATAATTTAAAAAAAAAAACCGGCCAAGTGCGAGTCGGACTCGCGCACGAAGGGTTCCGTACCAATTATTATAAAAAAATCACGTTTGTTGTATGGGAGCCCCCCTTAAATATTAATTTTATTCTGTTTTTAGTATTTGTTGTTATAGCGGCAACAGAAATACATCATCTGTGAAAATTTCAACTGTCTAGCTGTCACGGTTCATGAGATACAGCCTGGTGACAGACAGACGGACAGATGGACAGACGGACAGACAGCGAAGTCTTAGTAATAGGGTTCCGTTTTTACCCTTTGGGTACGGAACCCTAAACATGACGCAATTTAGTACCTAAGCGTAATTACTAACTCTAAGTACCTTTAATGATTTTCTGTATGTGTACTGGCTATCCTAAACTCTTCACAAACAGTTAGCGGTTAAAATAGTTATCACATATACTTTTCATCTTCATTTTGACTTATTGATACTTCTAACTAATAAAATTAACTTTATACTTTATTAACTTAACTGCGAGACACAACAGTCTTGCAGGCTTAGTCTTGTTCTTGCTCAAGTCTTGCAGGGTTCAGTCTTGGTCTTGGTCTTGCAAAAATGCAAGAACAAGACCAAGACTGCAAGACCAAGACCGATTTTGGGCAACACTAGATGAGATGGCGAGTAATAGAGAATTACGGAAGAAGAAGACATGCTGCGCTGACCCCAAATGAATTGGGATAAGGGCATGAGAATGATGATAATCTACACTAATAATTATAAAGAGTAAAGATTTGTATTTTTGTGTGGGTGTATGTTTGTAATGAATAAACTCAAAAACTACTGCGCCGATTTCAAAAATTCTTTCACCATTAGAAAGCTACATTCACCCTGAGTAACATAGGCTATATTTTATCCCCGTACTCCCACGGGAACGGGAATTACGCGGGTGAAACGAGTGACGTCCGCAAGTGTATTATAATACTGAAGACAAAGCATGATAGGCGCAACGCTGGTAATCAATTACAAATGAAAGAATTAACGTTAACAGTTCGGGTAATTCAATGTTGAAATCTGTTACAACGAAGAGAGTTCGATAACGAATCTCCATTGTATTCATATGAGCTTCAATTGATTTGAATGTACCGCGCGTGTTTGTTAAATAGTACCAAATCCGTTATGTGTTAAGCTTTATGGAACTCATTGTGTAGATACTACATGCTTCATTGTCTCACCACGGGACGCGTGGGTGACAACTAGTTCTACAGCATATAGGTCAAATACAGTACCTACACACAATTACTTATGTAATATTAATTTGTCGTAGGTAATGTAATTGTTTAAAAAATTACCAACGGCGAATGTACACACACATGACCTAAAATACACAATCATGTTTTTATACAATAGTAAAGAGAAGACTGGCATAATGAGTTCACAAGACGTTTTTTAATGTAATGCGATATGAAAAGATGTGGGGTATTAGAGCAAGTGCGAACCTAGACTGACTACAGTTAGTTAGCTTCGGTTCTGACTCAGCATCGGCAAATGATCACGTTAACCCGAATTGTCAAGAACACTTACGTATTGTCTTCAATAGCTTTATTGACTTTGATTGAAATGTATCTGTTCATAAGCGGTGTAAGTGCCAGATTGTGTGTCTTTTCTAAAATTAGAAAAGTGATATTAATATATTAAAATCTACGTGACTTGCAGTAGATACGAATCCATTAATATGTTTATAACTACGAGCCATTAGAAGGTATCTATAGACGAACAACGTTTTCTTGAACCATGGCATTGGCCATCGCATGCAAACAAAGCAGTCGCTCATAGCAAAAATATAGACGTTTGTCTTTGATTATTAAATGTACAGTGTGCGGAGGTTTTGCATCAATTATGTAGCTTTATTGATAATTTATTCAATATAATGTGGTTGCGCTCATGCGCTGTAAGTTTGTTAGTTAAGCTAGTTTACTATATAAAGATAGACCGTGACGATCCGTCGCCGATTATGCAAATCGAATCATTTTTTTCCTTTTTCGTAGGAAATAAAAATGCTTATTGTAAACAACGCTGTCGATGCACTCATCAGTGTATTTACACGGATAACAATCAGGTACGGGTCACGATTACGGAAGTTCGATACATATTTGAATCATTTTCGTCAAGGACGGGCTGGAAGCCAGTGTGTGTACCTACGTACTTATTAAGTGCCAGATAAGATTCCTCACTGTACAACTGTGAACATAATGACAGGGGGACCTTGTCGCGCATCGATATCGGCTATCCTAAAGGGAAGACAAGTAGGTAAACAGGGTTTCCGTTTAAGGATTGGCAATGCATCGGCCGCCCACGTATTGTTCAGATATCGACGGAGGCGTCGCACTAAAACATTGCAAACGATCATTCGGTAATTCGTTCGTTCACGGAAGTATTTAACAGCCAGTCGTTCCATGTAAATCGGTTTACTTTTAAGTCATAACTTATGTGGGAATATAATATACTCGTAACGCTCGTGATATGTAGGTCCAACCAACATGTACTCATGTATTAAAATGTTTTGCCATTTAGCTATAAAAACAACGCCGGCAATCTTTTGAGGAATTAGCGTTTTATGGACAAGTACAAGTTTTTTTTTATTATAAGTTTGGTCTACAACTCCACGATTTCTGCTTTTATAACATAACATTGTGAAGTTAGTCTTTTATTTAACTAGTGTGTAATATACCGAAAATTGATCAGAAGGTATGATACAATATAAGTGTCCATAAATAATGAAGTAGGCGGTTAGTTGTCAGAATCCTGACAAATCTTTTTCGGAGAAAGTTTTAGCCTACTATCTTTGCCTGTCATTGAATTGAATGACGAAAACTTTTCACTTTCATCAATTAGCGAACTACACAAAGGTGTCAGATGTGCTGACATGAACTCTGTTAATTATTGCCATTTCTCCTTTCAAGTTCAACTGATTTGGTCGTCTCTAATACATCTGAATGCGGGCGTGGGTGATATTATTTCCTCAGTAGAGCGCGCTATGCTCGGAAAGCTTAATGTTTGGTTTACGCAATCGGATATTCGCATCTCGCGTAAACTTTGATCACTTTTGTTTTCAAACGTTTTCCGAGCTTTTGCCGTGGCCCACTCTCGACGGCCTTGATTGTTATCCACCCGCACCGCTGCACATTGTCTGCAGGCAGTCGTTTGTCATATCACGTGACATGATTTCCCTTTTATCAAAAGAAATATTAATAAGTGAAAGTTTCCTTTAAAGCCAGCTGCACCTATGAAGATTTATTACAAGTATTTTAAAGCAATTGACGTGTCGGAAAGTAACATCAATCGTTTTAACCTTCTTCTCGACAAAATACACTCTTCCGCGTTTCGAATACTACGAAGTAATGTTTTTTTTTCTCGTGTGTGAGTCATGCGGTTCAGGTGCTAATGATGACGAGTTTAATTAATGCCAAGTTGTCTGCAGCACCTAGGGCAATGCTACCGTTGTAGGACAATCAACGCCAGGGAATTCCATTGCATTTACTCACTAAACATTTCAAAGAAAAGACAATTTAAATGTGAATAACAATAATGTGTGTTGAACATGGGAATATTATTATAAACAAAAAAGAAATGCTGCAGGTAGGTAAACTGTCCAAACCAATGGGTGTTTTGATAAAATCATCTATCGCAGCTATACAGGGTGTAAAAGATCTCATCACGAAGCTATAAATATACAGGCGTAAGATTATGTTATGGAAATGTGTAAACAATACATATTCAAGCTATTGCAGCAATTACGACAGACTTGCTGCCTATTATTGAAGAGTTCTATTGTATGTCTCCGAAGATCAGCATCAGATATTCACCTAATTTAAACAGAACCACGGCGAAACAGTACTCTTCCAAACAAAAAAAGAAACATTATAAAATCGGTTCACAATTTAAGGCGAAGTGGCGAACTGCACACACAAAAAAAATCAAACGAGATGATCACCTCCTCCTTTTGGAAGTCGGTTAGAAAAGAAAAGCGTTGTGTAAAATATCGAACACCCTATCTAGTCTGTCAGACGTACGGATTGATAGATCACGCGTTTCTTTTTGGAAAGTTTTCCCTTATACATAATCGGGTACCACCCACATGTGGATCATTTCTACGACGCAGTACAATTGTCGTCTCCTTTCTAATCGCACATCACAAGTGTGACGATGGCCCCGAATACAAATTATGGGAACAAGCAATTTCTTGTATGAAGGATGGCGAGCGACGGTAATGTGGCTGGCGACACCTACGCGCCTCCACTTCGAAGAATCCAACTGTACGACGACGAGCTGACTTTCTGCCCCAATTACACGTGTCTTTGTGCTAGTACTTTCCATCCAGCACGTGGGCTTTCCAACTTCCTTGGTTTCCGATCACTGCCTTTGTCGTTATAAAATTCAAACAATGAAAAAGACGCGTGCTTGTACATTCCACACCCAAGGTTTTTCCAGGTTCATAAAACCATTTCGCATCTGCAAAAGACACTGTGTCATAATTTCTTTGTAAACCCTTGCTATTATATTTTCATTTGTGACAATGATAATCTATCTATTGGTTAGCTTTAACCTCGATTTTTGCTACTCGACAAGATATTTTATGTGGTTTGTTTTGTTTATTTTTTGTCTGGGCCGAAGGTTGTACTAAATGCGTGACTCACAGCCGTGTACAGGAATCTTTGTTGTGCTTCCGAGAAGCTCAACGGGTACGTCTTTGTGGGAAAGGTGTTTTAATGCAGGTCGACGGACTGATTTCTCCTGTCCTTCTTACCGGACGATATAAAACTAAAAAATAATTAAATGTCTCGCTCGATTGGAAATTTGGAAGCTCGCTGAGTTAGATTCTGTTTTTATTCATAATCCTTGATAGGAAATATTGGGAGATGCTGTCCCACGTCATTTTTTGTTTTTCACAGGTCATGGTGAAAAACGTTACTGTTCTGGGTTTTTCTATGAAAGCGTGGCTAGACAAAACATTCGCTGAAAACACTGGCGTGAATATTACGGAAATTCTTCCTCGCATGTTTTTAATTTCGGAATTTCCAGGATCTATATACCTACCTAGTAAAATTCAAATCCCTTATTGGACGTAACTGGCAATTGACGCATTTAATATCAGACATAGCAGTTTATATTTAGTCTTAGTAACTAATAAGTGCCCCCTTGTTTTCCTTATGCGCACAGTGATTTAACATGAACAGTAAAATTTAACAGTACTTACCACCTACCGGAAAATTATGCTGATGGAGTATCATAAATGGCACGGAAACCTGTGTTGACCGATATACTTAATTGAAAGATGACGAATCAATATCGAGTAATGTTCGGTTGTACCTGGTTAGTTGTTTGACCCCAATGATTAATGAGGACCGTTACTTTTGGCTCAGTTACTATTGCGTTATTTTTTGCAATACTTTTCTGTCTGCTTAAAATGTACAGTGGTTTCAAAATATTGTTGAAATTTTTCACTTCAAATGTAATCTCATACCCTGACAGTAAATAAAAAAATCCATGAAACATTTGAGAAACTGCAATTTTAAATGATAAAGCAACATAACATCTTTGAATTTAATAAATAATAACTTTTGGATGCCACTGTAGGTCTGTACAAGTAATCATCACAAATACAGGGTGTCGATTTATAACCTGTATCAAATCATTCTTTGAGAAAGTAGTAAACATGACGGGTAGGCTGACCTTGAAGGCTAGGTTGTAAATCGCTTTAAATTAGTTAAATGACTTGTGTTGACTCAAGTCTGAATAGTTCAGATTTAAACCTCTGTAACCGCAACAATAAATAATCAACAGTGGCGTTGTATCCCATAGTTTCAGGAAGTCTGTTTATGGCCAGTATTTTGATATGTAATTTAGATTGGTGTTTGTTGTTGGATTCAAACTCGTGCCTGGTAGATCAGGTTTCCGCCGTAGCACCATTTATGGTGTCGGATTAATTCGCCGTGGTCATTGCTAACATCGCAGCACTTAAAACGCTCGACTAATACATATCATGTTCACGGATTGTTTCGTGTCAGCACTTAAACCACAGGGATGGTTAAGCTCACCGACCTTGCGTTCTACAGTGTAAATTGGCTTTTTTTGTCGACACCCGGAGCGTGACTTATGTTTTCTTTATTTATACACGTTGATCATCACTAGAAATACGGAAATCTCAATTTTATTAACTCTATAAGGTTCAATGTCTAGAAATCAGTTTAAATCAATTGACACTAATTGGCAATCAGCCGGGAGGTTCATACGCTGAGGCCATACTGAGAAAAAGTGACATCGTCTTGCGCTTGGCGGCGGCCGATTTTTCTTTCGTTAGTCTGGCCGGCCTAGTAATGAACCATTTGGGTCATTGGACCTCGCCGTTTGTCGGCTACTCGCCGCCGCCTCCGGTGCCATTATTTTTTTGCCACCAATTGTATGGAGTGACGCGGTCGCCTACAATCGCAAGTCGAACAGTGTTTTTGCTGATGACGACTAACGAGTGTATGCAAATACGTACCTACCATCAATTTAGCATGTTTTTCTTCTTGATATGTAACGGCGATTGTTTGATTGAGGGCTTGTACAAAAAAGAATCTTTGTGTAGGATGTAAGGTACAACGGTGTCATACTTTGAAGATCGCTGCAATTACTGTGAAAAATATTGATCATCGCACCCAATTAATAGATATACCTAGTTACCTACCTCGTGTAGTCGTGTCTCATTTATAATAATATGATGAACTAATGAACAAAAAATATTATCTTTTAATTAGAGCTGATTAATTTTAGATAATAAACGTTTTGGATATTTTGAACAATATTAATGTAAACTACTAAGAATTTAAAAAATAATAATAGGTACGTGTTTAAAATTCAAGTTCCGATTCAAACAGTGACGGAGAAGTAGGTACCACTGGAATAAGTATTTTATGTTCTAACTAACCCAAACCACCCTAAGAGGGTAGATAGATACATTATGTAGCTCCTTATGCATATAAATAATTTTATCTACACCCATGCTATAAATCCTCTATAAAGGTATCTGAAACAGTTAGCTTATGGCCAACATTAAAACAGCCAGTGTCATAATAACCATTATAACACCCAAACGGGTGTTATAATGTTGTACTGAATTTCATTATGCAACTCGTTTTAAAAAAAGAACATCGAATGTGGTAGTGAATCGAACGTCTAGCATGTGCGATTCACTACCACAGCGCCGTAATTAAAAAAAAAACTTATAGGTTAATTCGAATTCACGTCGTATCCCGCCATTTTTGTTCGACATTTGGATATTAGTATTGCATTATGTACTTTGTTGTTTATAAAAATGAGTGATACAAGCTTTGTGAATTTTGATAATAGAACAATCCAAAATGTAAATAATTATATTACTACCTATACACGGTTTGTTTGTATTAAATACAAGCAATTAAATTTTCCATGAATTTACATAGACTTCTTAGAACACTGCAACACCCTATGGTTTCAGAACCTTTTATGGAGGATTCATATCATGGATGTAGATAAAGTCTTGTATGCAACTGTACATAATTAGGTATTAAAACACTCATGTGATACTATTATCACACTCGGCTTCGCCTCGTGTGATAAACCCACATTCGTGTTTTAATACCCCTCATTATACAACAGTTGCATAAATAACTATTATTTTAATGTGTTAATGGAATGGACATGAAACTATTTCAGCTCGACTATTTACAGTATGCTATAAAGGTCAAGCTAATGTTGCAAAGCTTTAAAGCCCTAAGGGGAATGAAATCATACAAGCGCATAATCGTTGGCAGTGACACACATCACTACTGAATAAGCAATAATGTTCCAGTCTAGGCCATGTTTGTTTCACACATAAATAAATATTAAACGGACTGTGTCACAATATTATACATGTACATTAAATATGTTCACTGTGTATCGGTGCTTTTAGGGTAAGCAAATTATGAGACAAGTAATCCAATCAATCCAAAATATAGCGCGCCGCGAAAATGTTTTCGGCGCCTCACAACCACAAGGAAACCAGAGTCAGACCAGTAAGATCAATTTTATTTACTCTCTCGAACATGTTCTCTGAATTTATGTTTCTTAGGGTCGATTTCACCAAACATGACTTTACTCGAGAATAGCTATCCACGGAATCTATCTATTCTTATATTTTACTCTCGGATAACTTCGTCCACGTTCCACCACTCTACACCGGAGTAAATTTACTCTCGGATTGTTATTCTGTGACAGGGAGTGAATCCGAATGTGTGAAATGAATGACTTTATAAGCCACCCAAATTCAATTGCTAGTTTCTCCTCTAATAAGTAAAGTGTATTGCGTATTATTCTATTCGGTAGGGTTATACCTATCAAAACTAGAAATTATAACCTCATCAATATTTCGTGATGTTTGTTTTTGAGATTTGCTTGTGTTTTGATAAATTAAAGAAACATAACGCTGCTCGCTTAGGTAAACGGAACCTTTTAATGAAATCTATGTTATCGTAGTCGTCAAAATAATTATTTCTTTATAAATAAATAAATAAATATTGCTGGACATTACACACAGCGCCATCTAGTGCCACACTAAGCAAAGAGGCTTGTGTCGTGGACACCAGATAGTTGATATACTACATATATACTTTTTGTTTGTAAATACATACTTATTATACATATAAACATCCATGACTCGGAAACAAATGTCCATGCTCATCACACAAACATTTGCTCCGACCGGGATTCGAACCCGGGACCCTAAGAACGTAAGGCAGCCTCACTACCGCTGCGCCAATCGGGTCGTCGGTTCTTTCTTGTATCCATCTTGGTCCCCTTGGTAAATATTCGTCATCACTGTCAGAATCCTCAATGAATGCTCTCAAACGATCTACCATTTTTAGACAATACACAGGCTCATCTAAACTATTTTCACTTTTCACAAAAACAATACCTATTAATAGGTAGGTACTAATATTTTTATGCCAGCGCGCCAGTTAGCGAATCAGCTGTAAAAATAATGACACATGGATGCCATATTGTACTTATTATCTTCTATAATATAAAAATGAATCACAAAATGTGTTGGTAAGCGCATAACTCAACAACGCCTGGACCAATGTGACCAATTTTTTTTTTTTAAATGTTCGTTGGAGTTCAAGGATGGTTTTTACGGCGAGAAAAAGAAAAAAAAAGAAAGGTAGGTAGGTAGTAGGTAGGTAGTAGGTAGGTAGTAGGTAGGTAGTAGGTAGGTAGTAGGTAGGTAGTAGGTAGGTAGTAGGTAGGTAGTAGGTAGGTAGTAGGTAGGTAGTAGGTAGGTAGGTAGTAGGTAGGTAGTAGGTAGGTAGTAGGTAGGTAGGTAGGTAGTAGGTAGGTAGTAGGTAGGTAGTAGGTAGGTAGTAGGTAGGTAGTAGGTAGGTAGTAGGTAGGCAGTAGGTAGGCAGTAGGTAGGTAGTAGGTAGCTTATGTGACGCAGACGAAGTTGCGTGGGTCAGCTAGTACTATATAAAGCTCGATTACCACTCACTGACTGACTCACTGACATAATTGTTCTCCCAGATGGTGGATGGGGAGGCGGGTATATTTTGACAGATTCGTAAACAACTAACTCCCGCGAGTATGGGAAAAGTGCCAAACCTCCCCTTTTCGCCCCCTTTCCTCCCCGTCCCTATCGTATCTCGGAAACAAAGAGACCCGTATTTTTCGTTTTTTACGGATTCGTATAGAGGAGGGTCGGAAAAGTAAAAACCAGTTTTCAAAATTGACCCTTTTTTCCCCCTTCTCCCCCCTTTAGGCGGATCTCGGAAGTTGAGAGACTTGGAACATTTTATTTTTCAGATTCATATAAAGGGGCAACGCGTTAGTCAAAATCATTTTTCAAAACTCCCCACTCTCCCCCCTTCACCCCTCCCCCCATCGTATCTCGGAAACTAGGACACGTAGCGGCTTTTTGATTTTTACTATAAATTATTATTGAGGAGCGTTTAAATTTGTACACCCTTTCCACCTCTCCCCAACCTCCCCTAAAAATAAAAGGGCTATAACTTCGTAACAGTCAGAGATAGCCATTATGTGTTTGAACAAATATGATAGTAGGCGTCGAAACCTGTCCGGTGGTGGTAAGTCCTGAGTGGAGCGAACCTGCGAGACCGAGTGGAGAGAAGGGGGGAGGTGGCGAGCGAAGCGAGCCGGCGACCTCCGCAGCGTAACGAAGGTCGAGTGGGTGAAGCGTAACTCATCTTTTAACGTTTCTAATGAATTCTTTTTTTTAACTTTATTTTATTGAATTAGGTTTTAGAATGTTTTAGGGGTTCTTAAGGGTTTTCATACTGATTTAGGGGTAGTTGTAACGGTTTTTCCAATTATTTTAAGGATTCCTATGGATTCTCAAAATTTTATGATGGTAAGGAATACTTCTTAAGAACACGACAACACGCGAGCTGCGCGCAGCTCGCGCACCCACGCAAATACTAGTCCTTAATATAAGCTCGCTGTTCCTTGAAAATCGGTGGAGTAGAGATTTACTCCAGCATAAACGTTTACTCTTGGATTAAGTCTATGGTGAAACGTAAAAACATGTTATAATAGGAGTAACTGCTCGTATACTCTCGAGTAAGATTTACTCTTGTTTGGTGAAATCGACCCTTAGTAACAAAACGTAGGCAGTAATAATTTATGTGCAAGTCTTGACAGGCTATTAATTCAATTTGTTTTCAATATCGATTCCTTAACTTTCACCCATATTCGGCAACCTGGAAGTTTGCTCCTCGTTGTTGATCGCCGTAAAATTGCAATACTGTATACCTACATATTTCTTCTCTAGTAATTCAGTAGCAGCGTAAATTCGCGGGAGTACGGGGTAAATTCGCGATGATTTTTATTTATTTATTAATATTCATCCACGTTGTGAAAAGATGGTTAGATTGTATGTACACAATCCAAAGCACTTGTGGTGGGTTAGAAGTTTAGTTATTATAAGACATAGGGCACTTGTCCCAGTACTACGTTCCTGTGAGTCGTGGGGCCCATGGGATAATTTCTGACCTGCTCCACGTTGGCATAGCCACGAGCGAAAGCTAAGTTAATAGAATTATTAATTATAAAACAAATTATCTAATAAATAATAACGAATTGTACAATCTCTTTGTTGTTTAACTTTATAAACTATTCAGTTTCAGTACAACTTTTCGATTTTACGACTTTACAAGCATAAATATTTAAAACGAAAGACATTGGTTGTCTGAAAAATAGACTTGCACAACAAAACAAGTACCTAATAAATAATACTTTCCTTGATAAAATTCCATCGTCGGTTACACCATTATTTATTATACCTTACATAAAATACTATGTACTTATATACATTTAATTTCGTCTGGTTTTATATACCTAATTCAACCCTTATTTTGAAGTTTTTATCAACCGATGACTTACAGTTAGTTATAATAAACTTATAGACCTTATTTTTATAAGTATAATAGGTGTGTTTATTTAGTTTTTTTGTTAATGCAAGTTGGTTTTTAATCTTAAATAATACTTTTCGATCCCAGTACACATTTTAAAGTTTAAATCGTTATTTCGCTATTTATAAATAAAATATCATTAGACAATTATAATGGTGATCCACGATTATGTGGGCTCTGCCCTTGTATTTACGTACTCATAGGTGTTAAATGGTTCAAACGCCAAAAATTTTACTTATGTACAGTACAGATAAGCTACTAATTTTATTGTCAGTGAAAGTTTCATATAATTATACTCGTATAGGCAAGATTGCCTGTTGCAGAAGTCCAAAACCACTGTTAACATGCCATCCTAGTACCATCATGGTTACGTACGGCTGTTGGTATGGCATCCCTTATTTGCTTTCCTGAGTTAGGCACCTACGTCTAGTTTTAATTGAAATATTTTCCTTAGTAAGTAAAAACTTTCATAATAATTAAAGGCAGTAAGTAGGTATATTGCCCAGCAGTGGGACAATATAGGCGGAAAAAAAAACTGGGTATCATATCAAGTACTTAAGAGTTGTAATTTTTCACAGTGGCCCAAATACATAATAATGTAGTATTAAAATGAAGTTGTTTCGAAACCAACTTGACCTTCTGTACCCCGGTTGGCTTCAAGTGATCATGATTTTGTTTCATTGAATATGTGTTTTTTACTTTTTTATCATATTATCGTAACGTTTTTATGGCCAAGGAACCGCAGCGTTATTAACAAAATCATTTTTTGTTTCAGGTAATTATCAATTATAACGCTTAGCTGCAACGAAACGTTTAAGGTGAGATCCCACATGTTCCACATCGCAAGGCCAGGAATGCAATCAACGAAAATAATATAAGTATACATATAATAGAAAACGTAGTTAGCGTTAGGTTTTACAATTAAAATATAGATCCGTAACAAACATAAATTGCCGCCAAAGTCGCCAAATAAAAGGCAGATAGGAAAAAATACTTTTTCTTATTTAACGAGAGAAATTCCGCCATGCACCGTTGCAAATAAAATCAAAGTTTATGATATTTATTAAATTTAATTATATATTGTGTAACGCATTATATGGTTTAATTAATTAATGCGTGTTGTATAATGGAGTAACATTTTAATCAATCGGAAATAAGTATAAAGTAGGTTTGTTTCATAAAGACAACGAAGATTCGACATTCTCTTCGTTTATACATAATATCTAATAAATAAATACGTATCACACGAGATATCGTGTACATGTAGTGCACTTTGTTTGGTTGGCAACTGTTACAAACTTGTACTGGAATAGTGCAGTCGGTCGGTCGGATGCAAGCGTGCGCCCGGGCTCGCCGGTCGCTAGTATATCGTCGTTGTTGTACCGAAGGTCAGTGCTCCTGCGATTCAGCCCGTAATGCTCTCGCGATAGAGTCACTAGTGGTGGACCGCAGGAGAGAGGCGGCGGCAGCGGTGGGGTCCTCGCATCGGGCCGCCGCCGCCGCCTTCAGTCAGTTTAGTCGCAGCGGTGCACGCACACCGCACGCAGTTCTCGCGCTCGCAACGAGAAGGTATGCACGGACCGGCTCCGCCGCCGCCGTCGTCAACGAAACGCACTCGCTTCCGGTGGCTGCTCTCCTTTCAACAACTGATACCACTACTGTCCTATGCTACGCGTACGTGATGTTGTGTGACAAAGGCTGGTTTTACTTAGTCGCGATATAAAATATCCAGTGCTATATGTCACTTGGTTGGCTGCAGCCACCGAACGCGTCTGTGTGCTGAACGGTACACATGTTTATACTCAGTGATGTCGGTTCCAAGCAGTGATATTCGAAAATGTGTTGAACTAAATTAATAATGATTAAAGTGTTGCTCTAATGTTTTTCCTCGACGTCAAAACAACATATCCCATGACATTTATAAACACAGTGTGTTGTTATCTCGTGTGATGTACCTATTCAATAATACAACCTTTGTAATTAAACAATTGTAACACGTCAGTCACTATTCGAGTCAAGTTAATGTTTAAACAGAATGATGTTCAGTGTCAAAACCAGTAGAAATTAGTTGATTATTACAGATTATAACCAAATATAAGTGACTCAATTATGATTCCTATAATAGTTTGTTGGTAATTACAGTAATACAAAACAATCGGGTCTATTCTAAATAATATATTGCCCCAGAAAACTTATTTGTACAGCGATATGTCTGTATCGTTGCAGCTGGAGTAGAGACAGGCTAGGATGTGTCGGCCGCGGGCCATATGGCAGCAACGCCACTCGCCATATTAGGGACGCCAACCAAGGCGACACTTGTTGCACTTATACGGCATAAATGCTCCACAAAGCAAGTGACGTCTTATCACTATCTAACGTTTAATAGATTACTCTATCACTGACTAATGTTCATTAATATTAACAACGTTTTTGTTTCGTCTAATGATGTGCGTGCGGCTGGCGTGATCGATGTATAACTGCATAAGATAAGGTAGGGCAGCGGTTTGCGAGTGCGTTATGCAAGCAAGCTGGTGAGCTTAGCGGTCGGTGGCGCACGGGGCGGTTCGTTGACCAGTGCGTTGTCCCGCCGCTCCGCCGCGCCGCCCACCGCGAAGGTCGCGGCCCACAGCCCACCGACATGTCCACGACCTGCACCGAATACCAATAAACGTGAAAACAACACACAATTATTAGATGCACCCCCTGGTTCATTATTATTGTTAGTTCAACACATTAAAATTGCTACACTCTTTACAGGTAGAGTCGATATGTGTTCAGTGTGCTCTGTGCTAAAATATTTTTTATTGTGAAATAATAAGTTTTACGACTGTTGCCTGGAAATTTTGATCTCAAAATGGTGACTTCGAGAATACCGGCTTATTCTCTGAGTTCGGAGTTCAACAGGGAGTTCAGAAGTTTCCGCATAACGCGAGCCACACCACGTTCGACTCTGTACGCTCCCGCTATTGTTCCTATACACGAGTACCCGAGGGTCAGCGTGCACGAGCGACGGGAGGCGCTAAAGGCTGCGCTGGCAAAGGCGTGGTCTTCCAAGAGTAGTGAGAAGAAGAAGCACGACACGTGGACCGTTCCCACTGAACAAAGCAGAGCTGGCATCATGGCGGCCGATTTCACCGGAAAGTCACAGTACAAGAACGGCGTCAACGGCGATATGTCGCGTGTTGCTCTTGCAAAACACGAATTCGAGAACAAGGATACTGAACGGCCGGAGACTGTCGACAGCAGAGCGGATGGTGTCCAGCCTGCGAGCTTTACATTCAGCCGTGTTAACGGGAACGGTATCGATATACAAGAAACACTTAAAAAGGGCTGTGATAAAGGTTTACACAATAAAGATTTAAGTTATAGCGACTACCTAAATAATGTTCCTAAATGTAAAACTAGTTTCGAAAATAATTTCCTCAAACAAAGCCACGAGGAACGCTATAGCAAACGAAATGGGTACGATGCCGCGACTAAACGAGTTGATAGAGACAACAACCTAAACAATGTCGAATATAGCAGCCTGAACGGCGACACGTACGATTCTTTGAAGTATTCGCGAGCAGCGAACGGAACTGAATCAGTACAATATAAAAATTACGGTAAGGTAGACACCGTTAAAAGCAAATTGCTCAACACAGATAGCCCCAAAAGCGTGACGTCTTGCAACGGAGAGAAATTAAATGGGTACGGCGGTTTGGAGCGACGCAGTGGAAAAGAGCAACAACGGCCTTTGACGAGCGGTCCCAAGGCGCTCGTGGAACAGAGGCTGGCCGAGCGACTCGAGGTGAAGGTGGCCGAACTACCCGCTCTCTACCGAGGCGTAGACTCATGGACACCCAAATCCGCTGCATTCCAGAAGAACATGCGCGACCACGAATGGAGCGTTTCGTATGTACCTACCCACATCACCAAAACACGATGAACCCTTACTAACAAACCCCACTCCTTTCAATACTACAAAATATTCATAAACTTCCAATACCATGGTTTCGTGTGTGTTCAGCGTCGAGCGCGGCGAAGTATACTAAATACGTTGGATTGGAAACAGAGTGTATCCCATGCGCTTATAAATAGGAAAAAAAGCTACCATGCAGTCGGCAGCTTGAGTGCATCGACTTGCCGCTGATCCGGTCCGAGTGCAGTGTGAGCAGGCTTTTACGTTTTATATTTGTCAACAGTGAGGTTAGATTGAAGCTTACTAACCAGTAGAGTTTCTCTGTACGCAATATTCTTTGTAAGAACAGTGTGCCAACCTACATTTTCATTTCAATAAGCTCATGTTCTGATGTAAATGTATAAATACGTAATCTATCCCTTCCGATATGTCGTCATCAGGTATATACGAATATATTAACGCGATTTCAAAAATCGTCTCAAAACTCGTAGAAATGTATTCAGGTTTATCTGGATCATACCCGGTATGTCCGTCCGACAGTCATTCTTATTTCGTAGACATAATGTTTGTAGTACCGTTACTGTACGGTTTACAGAGAACTCTCTGTTTCTATGACATATTAATTGTTTTTTGTTAGTTTTTACTGGCCCTGACCCTCATAATAGAATACACATCATCTTAATACGTCTGCTCGTTATGTTATGAAGTTTGACAGTAGTGTTGAGGGCTAAGGACTGGTTGTGCAAAATCATTGCACAACTCACCGTGACTCACCATCGTTGCGCTTTATTCCATCCTGCAAGAGGTTGCTTAATCTCTTTGCTCATTAACGCCATTTGGTTACTAAGTATCAATCCCACAGTAAGGAAATCGAAACCGACTCAAATATCGACTAGAGCCATCTTTAATTTTAATATTGATGCCACCGCCTGAATGACTGCGAGTTGCGACCTCCATTTACACGTTTACATAGACGCGTAGTTATAATTTTCAGGTCGAATAACAGTTCCTTCACTTGCGTTAGTATCTTGCAAACGTATTCCAAGTTACATTGTTTTTCGATGTGTGTCGGTGCATAGATATTTGTGTAATATAGTCAGTCATACATAACACATATAACATAACAAGTAAACATTCTACAAATTCGTGGGCGCCAGGCATAACCATAGCTTAAAAGATTCGTCTCGATAGCGTTCACAGTGAATGTTTCAAGGTCCTGTCCTGGTTTATGCGCTCGCAAAGGATTTGTCAACTTAGTAGGCGTTATGACGTAACTAGAACTTATTGTTTTTGGTTCCTTCCTTCTTTTAAAGAATGATAACACAGCATTATCAGTGGAGAAAAATACCGCTGTTATGTGGTATTCTAAAATTATTGAAAATTGAAAGAGAAAGTATTAAAGACATTGCGGTATAGTAAATATCATTATTTCTCGACTTTCTGTGGTCCATGTTTAGAAACATTATTTTACTACCTCGGGCATTAAATAAAACCTCTTTGTATGCAATTGTTCTAGCGTGATGAACTTATTATCTATGACGTCCCGCGGTTTCACCCGCATAGTTCCCGTTCCCGTGGGAGTACGGGAATAAAATATAGCCTAAAGAACTCACGAATAATGTAGCTTTCTACCAGTGAAACAATTTTTAAAATTGGTTCATTACTTCCGGAGATTACCCCCTACATACAAACTTACAAATAATACCTCTTTATAATATTAGTATACATATATAAAAACGGTAAAAATCTTGTATTTATCGGTTTCTATTTCTGGAAAATGGCTACGTCAAGAATAAAGTTACAATTCGCGATATAGTCGCGACGACTGCTAAGCATGGTTTACTAACTATAAAACTAAACTACAAAGTAGATAGGTAAAACACAAAAAAGTGCAAATAAATACATAGCAAACAAAGGGAGTAAAACACCTCTTAACGAAGCCGAAAGGCACTTCTCCCCGTCATTGCGATCATTTGTTTGTTCTACACCATGCCTGGGAACCTTCTAGTTACGGAGGTATTGAGGGTCAAAGTTCCAACTTTTTGACAAGTTTTTTTTTTTATTACAAGTTTTGAATGTAAGATTTTTAATAAACGCCTCCACCCTGTACTATTCAATCCACCCATCAGCACAATGTTTTGAGTGCGTTACATTAAGTTCTACCACAAAACATGATTTTTCACCCCAAAAAAAAAATCGTTTCCCAGCAATAATTTTTGCATAAAGTTACTTAGTTTGATGTACAGTATGCTTGGTTGACGGCTTCGTGATGAGGTCTTTTACACCTTGTATTTGTAGGATATTACAACTTAAATGGAAAAATAATAAAAAAAAACTTTTTTGCAAAAAGTGAAAAATAACTTTGGCTTCAGAAGCCGGTGACAAAAACACCAAATCAATCAAAGGTAAGCAGCAGCTTCGAAGTCGGTGGCCTTTGTTTGATTGATTTAGTGTTTTTGTCACCGACTTCTGAAGCTAAGTTGTAATATCCTATACTTACAAATATTTGCTATGCATTTATTTTACATTTTTAACAATATATGTCATGGTAATAGGCTTTTCCTCTCTAAACTTAACATACCTTAACTGTCGAAATCTGGGTGTATTGTACACATTTGCTTACCCCTCAGAGCATACAGGCGTGATGTTACGTCATTATGTTGTATAAACATCCAAGCGATTGCAGCAATCACGACCGATTTATCGTCTATTTTTGAAGAGTTTCATTGTATATCTCCGAAGATCAGCATCAGATCTTCAGTGGGACCACCTCAGGAGTATACTCTTTCAAAGAATTATGAGAATCGCTCCACAAATGGGGGAGAAATCGGTGAACATACATAAAATGACACAAAAAATGATACCGCGTTGATGTCTTTTTGAAGGCCCTTTCTTGGTTATATACTCTATGCTTAAACCACACGACTGAAGAAAAAAAATGGTTAATAAAATGAAAACACTGGGCCAAACTATGTTAGATTTGTATGGGACCAAATGGCAACTATTCCGCATCTGACTAAAGAAGAATCACGTAAATCGGATCATAAATCTTAGCGTAATCGGTGTAAATACATGAAAAAAATATATACCAATCGAATTGAGAACCTTCTCCTTTTTGAAGTCAGTTAGAAAGCATACTTCTTCTAAAACCAATATCTTCGACGGCTGCGAAAACATGGTTTGGGTCAGTAATCAAAAACACATCAGAAGCTAAGAAAATTCTATACTGCTAGTAAAAATGACACCACCGGGGCTTCGTACTGCCATCAGCACTTTGTTCACGTGGTGAAACTTTTTAATAATTTTGTGTCTGCGCGTCGTAAAAGTTAAGTAATGTTTTAATGTCGTAACAATTTGACATTTCTGGTGTATTGACAATACTAAAACTGCATTAGTGGCCCGGCTCACGTACATCAACAAACGCCAAAACATAGCGTACGGTTTTAATTTAACTTTCACTGCAGACTGCTTTACTGTCTTTTTATTTATTAAATACTGTTACAGTTTAGCTTCGTCTTCGAAATATTAATGTAGGTAGTGTACACAAAGGCGGGTTTTATAATCAAGTCTTCTTGCTGTGCAAAGCAACGGGATCACCCCAGTAAAGAGCACAGATTATATCTGTGTTAGATCAACCTCGGATTCTCCTTCTCTGACCATTAAAGTGTTGAGAACCGGGCTCTAGCTAGACAGCCTTTTTTTAATAATATATCGTCTAGCTTACCACAATACGATCTAATATAAGTCGAAACACGTTTTAGAATGCCTCAGTTAAAAATAATTTAAAAAAAAACTTTCATGAAATCAAATCCTTTACGCCTGGTTCGGCTGCTGACTAGCCCACTTGGTATTTTGTATTTTATGAATGGCGTACCTTTTTTATCCAAACTGTTTCTAACATTCTTTATCAGTGAATCATGTGGGTATTTGTTTCTGGAAAATAAAACTGGGTGACACAAATCAATGATGCCTGATGAAACAATATAATAATCATGAGTAAAATATTAAATTTTGAAAAAAAAATAAGATATAGTAATTTACGAAAACGCGGTTGGGTTACTAATACCTACTAATCATCTGAAATTATTCATTCACATGACGAGGTAACTTTCCTTTATCGTCTGTTCGGTGTTCTAATTAAGGCTAATGGATTTTGGTTACGCGATCAGGCGAGCCCAGTGTATTTCAGTAGTCTGTACATAATGTATCTATTTATTTTCCTATGACCTAGAATAATTCAGGTCGTCTGCCTCATGGGGCGTTAGGTCCACACGAGAAGTTTTTTTGAAGCTCGTTCCTAGGTGTTTGTTTTTTAAACTATTTAAGCTAAAAGAATGTCAGTTATTGTTAATACAGCGGCGTGTTTAGTTGTGCTTGTCATTGACCTGACGAAAAGCGGTGCGGGCGGGTGATTAGTCGCGGCTGCAGCGTTGACACGGTTCACAGTAATCGCTCATCCGGCGCGGCCTTGTCACCGTGTCGAGTGGGGCTCTCGGTTTAATTGTAACACTAACATAAAAGTGATCATTTTTTTTACAAATCATAACTGATTCAGATAAACTCAACTCCACACGAATTGATAATTGAGGAATAATTGCGAGGAGATACCATAACTTACCTATTATAATAATAGCTGTCGGATTTATGGAAAAATACCGAAACACCATATCTGGCGAGCATTGAATCCTTGACCGGGCACTGGTCGTGTCACGTTGCAGACTTCGGCTTTCGATTTCGTAACCAAGCCCGCAGTCTGCTCTGCACTGGCCGACCGATCGATTATGGTCATTGTGCCAGAAGCGTTCCACTCTCGCTACGATTTTGCGTGCTCCGTTGCCTCTCTGACCTTTCTGCTAATTTCCTTAGTTGTACACTGTAAAAACAACAATGTCAAGCCCGAGTTAAGACATAACCGCTCGCGTTAACTTTACAAATAGGTTAAAGGAAAGTAAAATTACGAAACAAGTATCAATCAGGAAATACCAGTGAAACAGTAAACAGAGAGAGATGATTCAATACGATACACGTGTTGGGTATTTCTAAATATAAAGAACCGTTGTGTGATACCGTTGTTACTTGAGCGTTGACCGCGTTGCAAATTAATGTTTCCCTTCAACGCTTTTTCATCAATTGTTTTAGTATTATTTTTGTAATCATTTTACGCCAGAGTTGGTATTTACGCAATACTACACACAAAATATAACTTGACAGCAGGAAGTTAAAGCACATGTAATAGCATGTTTATCGGAAATACGAGATAAACAAACTTTCTAAACACATTTTCTACCAATATTGACAAGTATCGTTATCACGAGACAGCTTAGCGGTTTGCGTGGAACCGAAAGTACACGTTGTGAAGACATAAACACACAACGGAGCCGCGAATAACGCCCAAGCTCGCTTTCACCTTCAACAGCCACCTCAGGTTGTACGTAATTAAAGAGTCCTCGACTACCGGTCCCCGCTGAGAGGAAAGGAAAGCCTAAAAAGGAATTTCACCAATTAAAATTAAAGGTAGCAGCAGTGGTTTAACGAGAGAGGCGAAATGCTATTAATTAAGTTAAGTTTGGTGTCATATCAGTGACGTGTGGTACTGGTTACACAGGTTTTAGATTTTTATGAAATAGCCGGTTCTGTGTAGCTTACATATGTGGAGCCTACATGAAGCTTCGAATTTATAATGTTATGTCGTTGTTCGTCGAAAGTGAATGTTCCGGTGTTTGTTATTCGCGACGGAGTCCGTGTCGTGTGACGTGAGCCGCTTTGTTGATCATTGATACCACCATCGAGTGCCTTCTTTAAATAAAAGTGACACACGTTGTGCAATCATTTGATATTCGCGAAGTTTACGAATCGGTACGTTAGTAAATTGAGACCGGAAACTCCTCTCAGGTATTCTAAAAACGGTATACTGTTATCTTAAAAATCGTCACAAGTATTTTTAGTTATGAGAGGAACACGAAAAGCAAGTTCAGTTTTATTATTAAATTTACGACGAAGTTATATGCAGTAAGCATCCATACGGTTGTCACACACATGTCAAGTCAAAGCCCTATATGGCAAACTGATGGACGCATATTTATTTATGTCGTAAAATAACACCTCGAAGGATCGACACAGTTTTTAATATCTTAACAAAATTACAATTTAAATTCTGTAAGTACTTACATCAAAAACACGGTATAATTTTATTTATGGAAAAAATAAAATGTGGTTAACTTTTCGCAGTCGCAGAAGGATCTCGTAGATTCCATCGTACTTACACTGTTTCTAATAAATCGAATGCTGCAGTAATCTGTTCTTATTATGTTTTAGTCGTCTTCCATACAACAATTTGTTTTAGAGAAAAAATAATATGATAACAACGGCAATATAGTTTTAATTGTAACTTTAACGATCGCGTTCTATGACATTGAAAAAGAAGAAGATTTTGAATCATTAAGAGAGGAGAGATCTTTACAGACTCTAAAAATCTTCTTGAGCTATTTCAACTAGGTCGAACGAAAATCAAGACATATTTATGTATTCAGTTGTATGTACCGCTTACATTGAACAGAAACATGAATATAACCCGTGAAGACGTTTCTGTCAAAATAACATGACGAACCACAGAAACGCGTAAACATTATTTTAGTTTGGCCTGCCTTAAGAGGGCCCTTCTCGGCCCGTCTATCGTCAACGCAAGCATGGTCGAAAAGCTTGTTGTTTCATCCAGAGAGCCACAGCGGTGGTACTCGTATTCTTTCAACTCCCCTGTCTTACCTTGCCTCGACCCCGCACTACTCGTCTCCCGCGCACCTCACACCGCCTAACGCGAGGACATTGAACGTAAAATAGTGTTCGAAAATTAATAAAACTTGTTCCAGGAAATACGTGTTTTTGAATAAGTCTTACAAGTTTGAGAAATAAATATATGTCATTTAGAATCTCCACTACATTTGCAAGGCTTCTATCAGGATATTTTCTTTACTTTTACAATTTACGAGTACGTTATGAACGGCCAAAGTTGAGGTAAAATTTGTGCAAAACAGCAATTTTTCAAATCCAGAGCCACCAAGCTTTTCGACCATGCTTGCGTTGACGATAGACGGGCCGAGAAGGGCCCTCTTAAGGCAGGCCAAACTAAAATAATGTTTACGCGTTTCTGTGGTTCGTCATGTTATTTTGACACAAACTTCACGGGTTATATTCATGTTTCTGTTCAATGTAAGCGGTACATACAACTGAATACATAAATATGTCTTGATTTTCGTTCGACCTAGTTGAAATAGCTCAAGATTTTAAATAGCTCAAGATATTTTTAAACAACAAGCTTTTCGACCATGCTCGCATTGACGAAAGGCGGGCCGGGAAGGGCCCTCTTAAGTTTAATTGTTTATACCTATCTTCCTAATTAGAAGCCATAATTCATAATTTTATACTGAATAAGGAACCCTCTGAGCCATATTTGTAAAGAAACCCACGATTAAACCAGGTGAAAAAAGAAGCTTATAATAAGTTCGTTTGTTCCTCACGTTGCGTGTAGGGTGTCAATTCCCCCTATTTATTTCATGAATCCCTCAGTTTTAAAATAATATTTTATTAAATCATTATTTCAAACCAATTGATATTATTATCATTACTGAATTTTAAAACAAATATGTGATTTAAAATTATGACTGATGTGATGTAGTATAACACAATTCTATTCGGTCTCAGTAAATAGTCACAAATCTGACCTTAGATTTAATTTCACTATTTTTTAGTTCTGCAGTAACCTTGCCAAAAAGCCGCCTACAAGCGTTTTGAAATCATTTTAAGTTTTAAATAATTGGAAGTGAATCTTGAACATTTTAGTTAAAGAATTTAGAAAGACCAGCTTTTGAAAATTTTTGTTTCCGGACTAGTTATCTATTTCCCTAACTAAACTATTTTTTTTAATAAAAAAAACTACAAAGACGCATTGAAAAAATAAACATTCAATAATTCTACACTTTTACAGTGAGATATTTAACATATGGTCTTAGCACGAGATTGCGAAGGCCCACAGCCTAGAAACAATCAAGTGTTCAAGTTCAACCTCTCGTATGGCGCTAAACAATGTGACATTAAGCTCGACATATGAGCGACGCCCGCGCACGCCACCGCGCCTGTGCCGTAACGACACTATTCGTTAAAGGATATTTTTTTGTTCGAAATGTCAATTTATCGGTATTTAATAATATTTATTGTAAAATTTAACAATCAAGTGTTCAAGTTCAACCTCTCGTATGGCGCTAAACAATGTGACATTAAGCTCGACATATGAGCGACGCCCGCGCACGCCACCGCGCCTGTGCCGTAACGACACTATTCGTTAAAGGATATTTTTTTGTTCGAAATGTCAATTTATCGGTATTTAATAATATTTATTGTAAAATTTAATCGTGAAGTAATTGTATCATACTATTTCACAATTAAACATAATTTTCGTGGACCTGCCTAGAATGCTTTTTTTTTAAATCTTACGTGATTCTTCGTCCATCAAATAGGCCCTTATTTTAACGTATATTATATTACATTTATTTAAATTAAATAAAAACTTTTTTTTTGAAAATTTGATTAAAAAAATAAAAAAAACTGTTAGCTTAGAAGCCACCAAAAAGCAAACATTGCACTGGCAGGCGCTATCTACTAGTGAAATAGTGAATGAAGTCAGGCACTCCCACACCCCTAGAAATGTATTTACTCCGATCATACCTACCTTGCAAAAAGAAATAAGACAAAGTCATTCCGTCATTAAAACATTCTTTCACCGACGTTCTTCAGATTTTCGCTACTTTCTGTTTTACCGTGTTATACATCTTGACTGGTGTGTGAAAAATAGTGATGATATTGTAAGGAATTATAATTGGTCATAAATTCATGTTGTGCGACATAAAAATTTCGTCTAGTTTACTTTCTTGCCTACTTGCAATAATACCGCTACTCGCCGCTAGATGTCACGGCATGGTTTAATATATCAAGTGTGTATATTCGTTTCAATATTCACAATAGTAGAGCTATATCGACATTTGTTTTCTGTATTATCTTGTGCGTATAGAATATTTATCTCCACTGTGACTAGGTAAACCAATTACGTACATTTAATTCTATTAGCGGTACTAGTGTCCCTCGGTCTGCATTCTTATGTTATTTTCAGTTCGTTCTTACTAGTGAAATGTTACATTTTACGCATAATTATATTTATGGACACCTGAGAATTGATAAGATGTAATGTTTGTTTTAGTATTGATCTATTATGGTATTTTTCGTTATGGGAGAAAAGTGCGCGAGTTTAACATTCATCGACATTAGCTTAGTATCTAGCCATCAAAGTTTGCGCGTCTGCTGGTAAGTCATACACAGTAAGACAAGCAAGTACATGGCATGGTGTGTTTTATACATACAAAATAAATCTGAGTGTATGAAAGAACACGGCAATAAACTAGTAATTTACTACAATTTGTGTCAGAGTATACAAACGTCAATCGACCGGTGATTTCTCATAGACGATGACATTGTGCCAATGACGTGGACGTTTTGATTGTTCGCTTGTTAGGCTGTGACGGTGGCGGTGTTTTGAAATGATCACTTGATTGTACGTCGCTTTACTTGAGCCGGTATCTTGTTCGCGAGCGTGCTGATAGAGCTGGCAGTGTGTCGGCGACCGCAGTTCGGGCCGGGTCCTCGCCGATCACCAGTCATGACTGTCCTCAAACAGCTGCCCACACAACTCAAACACTGTCTAGCACCTGTTGCCAACTACCTCCCGACATCATCCGTGTGTTATCGCTGCTTGTAACGCTCGTAAAAAAAGTGATTACTTTTATGTTTAGTGACCTTGACTGTGAAGGCTCAACCGCTGATATTGGGATTGTGTGTTAACGTAATCGTAGGGTGCGGTAACCATACTTATTTAAATATCTCCATATAGTGAGGATGTATAATAAATGCAAATTTTGGCGGATAACCGAAAATATAATTAGTACAATTAGGATTAACAAGCGACTGTAGAGATAGGGCACCGTCAAAGGCACGGGGCACAGGCGGTGGGCGGCCGTGCGGACGCTCCTGAGCGTTTGCTGCCTGCCGCCACCTGATCACCTCGCGCAGCTGATAGATCCGCATTCTGCTCATGGAAAACGCTCGCCAACGTTAGTAACACTTCAGCCAAACTCGCTCATCATCATTATACACACACGGACCTCACCTAAACGTGTTGCTAACGTTGCACTATCTTGTCCTACTCACTAACCCTACAGCCCACCGATCGATGATTTCACAGCTCGGAGCACTCGTGGAGGCGGAGAAATGAACGTTCCAAACGGTCACATCATCGGCGTTCGCCTACTTCACACAGGCGGAGGAGACACCATCGCGACGAGTCTTCGCCACGTTCACCCCCTGAACAGGTCAGTCCTACAGTTTCTTTTTTATACTTATGAGGACGTGTGAAAGGATGGTGTGTAACTTGTAAAACCCAAAAGTCGCCAATACCACAAAGAAGTGTCCACCCGTATACCTGTCTTTCCCTCACTTCTATGATACTGCATGCTGTACGTCGAAAGCAAAGTGCGGAACCAGAATAAAGCTTAAAACGTCAGCGTGCCTGTTTGGGATTACACGCGGGACGGGTTTGGCTTGCGAGTGCGCGTGCGCCTTCGCCCGTGAAGATGTGCGCGAGAGACGGCGACCTCCTCGCGCTTGCGCCCGTTCTATTTGTGTTCGCCTTCGTCACTCGGAACGCCTTCAGTCAGTCGCAAAACTGAGCCGGCCGCCCGGCGCGTCTCTGCCGCACCGAAATACTAGTCCACCGCGTCGGGCCACGGGCAGCCTGCCCCGGAGCCATGGCTGCCCAGCCGCCGCGTCCACCCCCCAACAACCTTCTGTTCTGCGGACCCCCGCCCGCCCTGCCTCACGTGTTACTACTACCCAGTGATGCTGCATGCGCCAACGGTGATCTCCCAGTTCCTACCAGCCAAACAAACGATGCCGATGCCTTACACGAAATAAACAACGTGGGTGTTCCTACTTATGAAGGACTGTACGATGACCAAGTAGAACTCATCGATAGAGATGAAAACATTGAATATCAGTTGCCACCCGAATGCTATTTGCGAAGAACTCATAGTTTTGACGTTTCGGATATTTACGCTGCAAATATCGCACACGAAATCGACTCCAGCGCATTCCGGCATAGACGATCTGAACCCGATTTATCGAAGTATGGATTGTTCGCTGAATTGACTATGGAATGCACACCTATACAACCTCCCCCTCTTGTGCTCAACAACCCTTTCTACGACGGTTCGTATGCACTGGATTCAAGTCAATTAGATCCTACCATGGTAATGTTACCTGAAAACTATTTAGCTTTTGAAGATTCGTTCGTTCCTTCATGGGACTACAAGCCAGAATATCTAGTCGATAGGGACATGAACCCTGAACTCTACTATGATGGATTGCCTTTAATTCCTTCAAATGATCCTTGGTCGATTTATTGCAACGAAAATGCTGCGTTGAAGTATTATTCTCCCAACTTTGAAGCTCCGCTACAGGGAGATGGTGTTCATTATACGCCTTTGACAGATTTAGATTATGCCATACCACAATATATGAGTTTACCTGTAGTGGAGCAAGCGAAAATGGAAAACTATGTGAACAACATTTACATATCGGAAGATACAAATCAAACTAGTGTTAATGAACCTGGTGACAAAAATAACAACGACGATTTAAATATACACAAAACTGATGTTCCAATGTCAGCTGTCACAGTGAGCAATGTAGTTAGTGAAGATGAAAAAGTTAGTGCCATTGAGGACTCTTCTGCTAATAGAGAATCGTCTACGCAAAGTGAGGAATCATTGAATGCTGATATTTCCAACGATGTGACATCTAGTTTAGCCTTTGTCCCTAGTAGTAAAAGTTCACAGAGACCTGATAATACAGACGATACCAGTGACGATACATCTCCTTGCTCAACGGATTATCACGAGGCTTCTGCACTCGATTTAGTACAAAGTCTCGAAGAACTCTCTTGTTGTGATAGTACTGATTTTTCCCAAAGTAGAGATGACGCCTCGCCGATTGTACCGGAACTCCCCACACCTAGCAATGCGGTGGCTGTAACAGAAAACCAAAATGTAATAAATGCTGCTGTTATAGCTACCACTACAGCTTCGAATCTACCTCTTAGCCAATTGCCATCCATTCCATTTAACGTACAGCCACCAACGCAAATAACTCCAGTGTCTAGTAGGCCCGAAAAAGAACCCACAAAATCGTCCGTAAATGTAGATCAAATATCGCAAAATTTAGAATCTTATAAGAAAGTAGAACCAGTCCCTGAACCAGAGGCAACGAAATCTAATGAAACGCCACAGTGTAATAATACGAATCAACAATTAACAGAACCGTGTGCCCGTGACCATAGTACTAAGGTTAATGATCATGCGTTGAAAATAACACAACAGCCGCCTGTGGTACCACCTGCGGTGCCTCCGTCTTGGCTGGCTCCAAGACCACCAGCTAGTGGTAATCAAACAAATGTAGTGCATCCGCCACAGATACGCGTCCAGAACGCCGAAGGCATAGTGACAGATTTGCAGAAGAGCCCCATGGTCGCCTCCCAGCCGCCTTTGAAAGCACAGCAGCCTGCAGTGGAGCCCCAGCCTTCCTGCTCCTTCGCGCTTCAGCAACCCACACAAAGCTCACAGCTCAAACCAGAAAATCAGTCCAAAGAAGTAGAGGTCAGCCAACAAATCATTACTATACTTTAACAAGTATTAAAACACTATTACACTTGGTGTTAAATTAAATGTTATATGAAAAGTAACTGCGCCACGCGCTGCCAGCGCGCGTGTATTGAGAGCAATGTGCATCTATTTTAGCATATATATTATTAGGTCAAGGATTTAATTTATCACTATCCTCGGAACGATGTAGAAGCAGTTTAAAAACAAAAGGACTTCCCTATTACTAAATAGTTGTATGTGTTGTCTTTAACTTCTATGCTTTTGCTGTACGCAGTTCATGGCATTCACATTTTTAACAGTACTGAACCTCACTGGTTTTCGACAGTGTATTGCATGGATAACATGAATTATTTAGTTTCAGAAACGTATCTTCATAATTGGCATATTAATTTGTTTATGCGCGTAATGTCGAAAACTTATGCATAAATAACTTTAACCGAAATGCATCAACAATGACTTCTGCGTACCAATCTGTAATAAACAACGTTATAATGTGTATATGATGTACTAAAATAGTATCAGCAGCTGGCACGATCTATTAGATTCCAAACGCGATCGATAGATGGCGTCGCAAGGCGTTGTTCTTGCGGCGAAAACATTGACCGCGCATGCGCACAGAAATAGTAACGCGATGATCACCTTCACCTAGGAGAGACAGTCGTCATGCCTTCTGTTATGATAACACTCAGTGGAGCTATAAAATAAGGATAGAAGAACGCTAACTTCACTATGGTGTTTCAGAAAGAAGTTCTAAATCGATAGTTAATACAAATTATTGCATTTTTAAGATACCAGCAAATGAATCCAAACATGTGGGAACCTCAAAAAATATTATCAAACTGTATTGTATTAAGTAAGGAATTAATATACACACATTGTATTGTAGTAAAGAATTAATATACAAATTGTCATTTCATAGTAAGAGCACAACTAGTGGAAATCGTTGAGAGTCATACTTGATACGTTGACTAATGAACACTCATCAAGACGCGTGCTTCTCAATTGTTTTGAATTGTGAAACCAAAACTAAATTGTAGCTTGTTGAATCCGGATCGAGGCAGACCATGATTACTGTCGTCCACACATGCTAGGAAGTTTTATACTATACCAGAAAAATTGTTGAGATGCTCGTTTTGTTAAAATCTGACTGCATCTTTGACAGAATGGAACACTTATAATACCTACATTGAACATTCTCCCACCACTGACTTGGAAAGAGATTTGAGACTGTAACAAAGCATAGGAAGATGCAAAAGCAAGAGTAACATCGGTATTTAATTTATAAAAACATTTAAAGCATCTAACACCTATCTTATTCATGATCTTGATGAGATTATGCCTAACGGGCACTGTTATTTGTTGTTAGTTTTTTTTTTTGATAAATAATGCCATTTATTACATACGTTGATTGCATTTTTATTTACACTTAACATTGACTATTACGTTCGTGTTTGGAGTTCTTGGAAATATGTTATGGAAAGTAATGTAGTAAGGCAACTTGTTTTTGCCCTTCATTTGCTTACGAAAACTGATAAGCAAGCAGCAACATCGCACTTATCATAAAAGATTGCATAACAAACTTTCATCCAGCTATTGCATGGTTTTGATCAATTCAGCATTTATTATTAGTCTAATGAATAAAATAATAAAGGTAACATTATGAAATGTAAAATAAAACCAACAGAAATTTATTAATTATAGCTAATATTTTTAATAATATACCAAGAGCTCGCAAAAAATATACATTGAGAGATAGTGACTCAATTTATCGTATTTAAATTATTAAATACTTCGTCAATTTGTCGCGTACTTTTACCTAATAACTGATGTAAGTTGTAATATAGAGCTTTGCGTTAATCGTGGTCAGGGGTCAAGTTTATAGGTAGAGAATAGGCAATCGCATATCATTAATACAATAGGCCGTGGCGTGATGGCCGCGAGTGGCCGAGATATGGTCTGATAAATGCGGTACGCCCGTTGTTTTACCCACCTATCTGTTTGGTAATGCCCGATTCCTTCCGGCCGACCTTGCCGATATCGCCCAGGTTGTGGCACCGCTCCACCTCAAGTACGCGGTTATGCCAATGCTCGCCAAATTACTTCAATAACACGTGCTTTTAAAAAGCTTATCAATACCTGTCACTGCTTTTTAGGAAGCCTTGATTACGGAATCGGGACGCCAGTAGTGGGGACTAGGCCACAAGTCTGAATTTGGGAAATTATTTTAAAGTAGTGGCTACTACTTTAAAATAATTTCCCAAATTCAGGCTAAAAACTTGAAAAAAATATTAATGTCTTACTCGAAAATAACTAGTTCATCCTGGAATGATCAATGAATCTCCAAAATAGTTAAGTTATTTTACGACAGTTTAACTTACGAAAATACTTTTCCATGTATTTTTTCGTTAATTTCTCTGAAAGTCTCTGAATAACTTTGTTACAACGTATTTACGTAGAAACATTTTATTTCGTTGATTTGCAATGAAAATTACGTTATTAGAAGTATAATTTTGGGCAATTTATAGTAGAAACATGCTAATATTGTTCAAGATTTACTATCATAGTCAGCGCTACATGCACTCGTATCCATTGTAAAACAAATTCTTATATGATACTGATAACTTTGATATGTCGCTCATTATCAACAAATAAATTAAATTATACTTTTATAACAGTATGAGATATCAAAAAAGGCACAAAAGGGTATTGTCCTCCAAAACGTCACAATCTTAATAATTATGAAAAGTTCGCCATAAGAATTCAATCAGTTTGGTTCTGTGAAACAAACAGTTTGTTTTCAAGTACATACCGTACCAAAAATTCCCTTCATGTTTGGCGTTGGAACGGCAGCAATGTTAACGAGTGGGACGCGGATCAATCCTGTTTAAACCAATACTAAAAGCTTGAAATTGTTTGCTCCATATGTGCATGCCATCTTTAATTAAATGCCATGGAATGGTGGACCCACGCAGTTTAGTCTCGGTCGCTGAACGAAGTACACATTTATTAATTGTATTAGACCGTTTTTTTTTATAATACATAAGTAAATTGGCGTTTAAGTTATCTTTTGATTGTGTCATTTGTATCGTCCGAGTAGTTAAGTGCAGACGCTGTGGTATCGTGCGGCACTATACAGTTGTGTAACAACCGGCCGGCTGGCCACCCGCCCCACGGCTCTGGCGGCTCCGTCGTCGCTCGTGTTCTAACTAAACAATACTCACTAGACACAGTGACAGTGTAGTGCGGTGCAGTGAAGTGCATAATGGCAGAGTTGTCACTAAAACAAGAACGTGTACGGCTCCCCTTGCGGTTCGGCTCCTTTTATGAGCTCTATAAGAAGTTCCTCAAGGAGCACGGATGCAAGTGGCACGATGTCTCGAAATTGCTCTCCGTGGTCGCGGAGATCCTTTTCGATGTAGACGGAGCTTGTAGTCGGCTGGCGGGCAAGGTCAGTCATACTAAACAACGAATTGACATAGAGATGTGTTGTTTCAAACTGCTGTGAACGTTCAGATTATACACCTCAAAATAAGCAAGAAATGATTCTGACTAGCGTAGCTCATGTATAAATTAAACTGTATAACTACGAATAAAAGATAAACTTGACCCCTACTGATACTACTCCCCACACCAATACGACTTTATTAATCTATACATATAATAAAATATGTAATATTTTTTAGCAAAATACAAAACAATATAAACTTCAGGGTTTTTAATTCACTATTATTATAATTTATGTAATCAGGTGTTATCTTATTTACCGTGAAGGTGTCATATTTTGGGGTAATGAACCCATGGTACAATCAACTCACATTATTATATCTTTAAATATTAAATTACATAATACAGATACATTTAACTCAAGCACATGACTCAAAACGAATAGTTTACTGGATATACCAGTTCTCACTAGTATTGTTGTGACTCGGCGACAGCAACCAATCCCGGTGGGGTTGATTTTACCTGCACCCTAATAACAAACGACCCTAAACAGCTGGTCGTCAGTTTGTCATTCAGTAAGGCACTACTGATGTGCAATGTTATCTAATAATTCCCATGTGGTAGTTACCATGTACAAGTGCTGCGATTCCTGTGCTAGTGGCGAACGTCTTGCATCAGTGTTGTTGTTAGTGATCACTACTTATCTGAGCGTTCACAAAATGAAAACATTCAGCTTTTTAAGTGCTTTGGAAAGAATCGTTAACTTCAATTATCCTGTGATAAACGAAAAAGGTTACCCACGGGTATGTGCTTGTTTGAAATAAATCCTATAAAGTACCCATACAAAATGTAGAATGAACGAAAATGGCTGTGAAATACATGCATCAGGCTAAAACATGCTGATATTGATCAGTAATTAGAAGCAATACGGTAGTTTGCAATAACGTCGACTAGTGTTGAAAAATGTTTGCTCGCCAAGTGAAAGTAGAAAATTACCAAGCTGTAGCTACATGAATAATATGCTGTGGCAGTCGCTAAGTGCGCTATGTTACGTAAAGAATGCAAGATATTTTTGTATTTCCTCCGCTGCACTTTCCATTCTTTCAATAAACAATATTGTGAGGATGTATTGCGACACATCAGTAGTAATCGAACCCACCTGAATGCTATTAATCCGTCATTTATCTATAATACTAAACAAACAATCATTTACAGAACATTCGGGATCAATCAAGGATGTGATTTTAATGCTCGTTGTTAGAGAACGCGGATGGGGACAAACCGTTTCAGTGTTTTACGCTGTGATAAGCGTGAGACAGCACGTAGCTCAGTCGTGTCGTGTCACTTTATCATTCTCATCTCGCCGCCCGCATCCGTCCTAATGTTCGTTCCCCAAGTAGATAACACATGTTTTGACATGCTAATTCGATAATTGTTAGAAATATGAAATAACAGTATGGGATAACTATTACGATGATGCGTGTGTAAGATGGTGTGATTGCGTGCAGGGCGCGTGCGCACGCGTCGGGTGTCGTCCGTGTCGGTCGCGGGCAACGTCGGCATTGTTCACAGCTCACACGCGCTCCACTGACCTGCTTACCTACCGCTTATTGACAGAACTGTCTTGGCTCCGCTACTCGCGGTTCAGAGAAAGGTGTGCGTCTCCAACACTACGATGTCATACTCATTAGTTTACAAAGCTCAATTACCAAGATGACTGTGTGAAATTTAATAAGTTCCAATGTTTGTTTACACTGATACATATATTTAGCCCGCTATGACGTCCGTGAACAGACTATTGTCGGTGATATTCATAATCAAATATACCAACCAACAAAACTAGCCAACGGGACTAAAATGAAATTGCAGTTCACTTTTTTACTGTAGAGGGAATGACCATTCGTCATACTGTGTAGGTATTACAAATAGAAAAAGGTCAATTGTTACTTTGCCAAAATAATGACGTGTCTAGGAGCTAAATAGAAAACCAATGTTATTTTTGTTAATCATTCTTAGGTTATTGACCTTTCCTAATATCATGTACAAAATACCCCAAAAATAGAGATTCCGTAAAATAGGGCTAAAAATTACATTTCAATAATACGAAAAAACGTATTAAGAGTAATGCGAAGAAATGTGTTCTCGGCGGGCACCTCGGAGTGCGCGGGAGGGCGCTCCCACGGGTTGCCGATATTTTTAGTGCACGACGATTACTTGGCACCGGCGGCCGCACTCGGTTGCGCTAGTGATCTTTCTGAAATTCGTTCGCGCTTAGGTACGCTCTCGATCTCGAGATAGAACCAGTCTTATGTCCGGTGGCGAAGAAGTAGCCGTGTAAACTCAAAAAAACGCGAGTAGACCTCAATGATTCGTAACTGATTCTGTTGTGTAAAT
Organism: Xestia xanthographa; assembly: GCA_905147715.2. Lineage (NCBI taxonomy): Eukaryota > Metazoa > Arthropoda > Insecta > Lepidoptera > Noctuidae > Xestia > Xestia xanthographa. Next base: position 11,579,256 of record LR990646.1, read on the forward strand.
ATGATGATTCTGGACTATAATGTGATATACCCCGGCTAAAGTGCTTGTAATAAAACAAAAAAAAACCGGCAAAACAAACAAAATGGCCAGTTTGAGTACCAGTGCTAGTGCCACGACGAGTCCGCGACGTCAGCGTTATAACAGATCATCCACCACAAGTGTCACACAACTGTTGTCAGATGGCTATTCCAGCTTTATCAATCGTTTAACTAGACGAGGTCCCTCAGAGAAGACTGAAATTATATCAGACACTAAGCTTACCGCTACTCGACCAAGATTCGATGACAAACTCAATTCAAGCAAAAATTCCGTATTAGCAAATGTACGACGGTACGAGAACAATGGCCACATCTCGCCGTACACATCATCTTTGACGTCCGGTGCGCCGGCGCGGAAGTTGAACGATGACCGTACGTACTCGAGTTACCTGGGCGCGACCAAGTCCCGCATCGACACATCACCTTTGCATTCTACCTCCGGGATTAGCGCGCTCGGACGCACTGACTCATTCCGCAGAGCTCACTTGAAAGATAATAAATCATCGCCGTTCACTAAACGGTACCCTCTGAAAGAGCCCAATAATAACATTGACGGCATTTTGTTAGGTAGTACGCGTAGTCGCTTGGAAGATAAGTATTCCTCAGTGTTAGACAGGATAGCAGTACAGAAAAAGGAAAGGGCGAGGAAAGAAAAAGAAGATCGTGACAAAACATTAGAACCGGAACCGACTTTGTCGAGAGGACTAATGAGAAGTTTAACTACTGCTGTTTTTGGGGAAAATTCGTTTAAAAGGAACAATTTTTCTCATGAAAAGATCAGAGAAAAAACCCCTTTTAGGAATACTGCTGACCGGCGATTATCTTCTAGTAATAAGCAAAAAGAAGAATACAAAAATGGATTTGATATTCCATTGAAAGACCGGCCTTATTATGGCAAGGACAGAGATAGTGTGTATCGCAAACATCAAAGGAGATCTTTAAGAGCTGAAAAAAGCGAAAATGACAGAAAAATGGGTAAACTATCATTGCATCCGATAGATTTAAACATACATCCTGCAATGCGGGATTTAATATCACCACCGCAACTAGGTACAAAAGAAACGAATGGAAAGGTAAAGATAACCAAAACACGCCCGGCTTCACCAGTGAGAGAAGTAGGACGCCAGAGACAAATATATTTCCCATCGAGTGATGAGGATGACGACAAGACACCGGTTGGAGACCGAGTGCTCAGCGAGCGAGAAACGAGACGGAAGGAGATCCAGGGACTCATAATGAAGTACGCGCATTTGGATGAGATGTACGGGCGTATCGGCGATAAGGAGATGAACGACACTAAGAGTACAGTGACCGCTCCTAAGAAAGTTGAGCCATTGGCTGTGGGCGATGTAGTGCTGCTGCCGCCAGAGCTGCGCGCGCGCCAGCGGCCGCAGAGGCCCCGGCACCTGACGCGGCACGCGGCCACGCCGCCTGTAAGCACAAGCTAACCACCCGCCTGCGCACTGTGTGCCGCTAACAAACACCTGGTCCGTGGTTTTCCACTATTCACTATTTACATATTGTACCAGCGTATGCATTGATTCCGTTGTCAAATTACGATTATATTTGTAGCAAGTATGATAACAACAAAATGCTCAGTTGTCGAAGTAAAGTTATCAGGTGAAACCTGTCTGACTTACTTTTGCTACGACTTATAATAAATAGTTCAATACGAATGCATGTATTTCTCAGCGATTTTTACAAAGCGAGGGTACCAAGAGAAATCTAAAACAAAATCGGAAGAGGGTATCTTATAAAATGCTTAACTTAGTGCAACTAACGATGTCTGACCTGACAGTTGATATAAAATAAATTGATAACTACAATGATAGTGCATGTCTTAATTTTTTTTGTGCGTGGTTTAAAAGCTAACATGTGTCTGCTGTGTGTTAAATTATTTTCAAACTCAAGACTTAAAAGAAGTTCCGATAGTTCTTTTTCCCGTAAAGTTAGTAATGTGACCTTATAATTACATAAGAGAGGTTCGGGTGGACATTTATCCTAAATTACCTGTGTGAACGTAGATTGTGCAAGTGATCGGAATGCGAGTGGTGTGTCATCTCCCATCCCGGTGCTCCCGTCCCGCTCCCAGGCAGCGCGGTGCGCGCGGGCGGCCGAGGGCTCGCTCGGCCGCCCGCCCAGCTCGCCCGCAGCGCCACCCGCCCGCCCTCTAACAGCATGTACCTCCGACACACCATACCAATTGTCGCTTGTCTGACGGGCAACCGTTCCATTGTTTGATTGTTGGGTACAACACTACTCGGGTCGTGCGGATCGCGTGGCGCGCTCTCCGTGCATGTGGCGTGGTGCGTGTGGCTGTGGCGTGACGTCTGGCGGCGCGTGCGGCTCGTGCGGCGGCGACGGCGGTGCGGCGCTGGCGCATGCAGAGCTCCCGGGCACGCTCCTCCGTCAAGGACGACAAGGACGGACATCTGGTCTACTGGCCCGGATATGTCATGGGAGCGAGATGTTCGTGTCCACACCCATAACTTAAACAACTCTATTTACGCATACACACACAATACACAAACACAACACACATGCATACTCATTACACGACACATACATAACATAGTTAAACATTCAGGACTCTTTCAGAATAACTGAAATGCAAACACTAGTCACATTAAATGACTCACAACACAACAACATAACACTACACGACAGATGGCAGAAAATTCAACAAGAAAACGAGTTTTCTCACACAGTAACCACCGCCAAGTCCTCGCAGTCAGTGATTCGTGTTTTGAAGATTTCAGACTTAAATTTCTGCTTTTTAATTGTATTTTTATAATTTTTGATAAAAATAGTATCAACATCACAGAGTCCATTTGGATGTCAAACGAAGTCATGTTGGAGCCTCGGATATTGGTTGTCTATCACTATGTGTTGCGATACTAAAATAGTTGAAATTCTTAAGAATTCATCATAATTCTCAGAGTCTGCTAGCATGTGTCAGTAAACTTATAGTGAATGGAATACCAATGCCGAATCCATCATGACTGTGTGCAGTGTGCATTTGATTAATTGTGTTGCCTTGGTTTCATTGCAGACAAAATCATCGACACGCTCGGTGAGGGCACCTTCGGCAAGGTGGTCGAGGTGAAGGACTTGGAACTGTAAGTATCTTGCTTTATTTACACTTTTTGTGACCAATGCGATAACGTTTATACTTTGTGGCTCGCTGTGAAATGTATGCATCAGTGACTATTTGCATATCGCCGGTTCGGTTCGTATTATATTCAAGTATTTTCTGTTGTTTATGGTTTTGGCATGGTTAAATAAAATAGCGTTAAGTAAATTCAAAATGTGTAGCTATCTGATTGACCAATTCCTGAATGAAAAATTGAATGGTAAGGTTCCCTTACAGTAAGGTGATGCGGTGTCGTTAACATCGGCGCCGGATGATGACACGCATTGTTTGGCAGGACACGCCTCACTAATTATTCATTATCTATTTCCATTTGTTTATGATAGCACCGACAAATTTCGATACTTATTGCCAAAATTCCGAGTTTTATGTACGGAAATAAACCATGATATCTAATTATAAATTTCAGGGAGCACAGAATGGCTCTGAAGATAATCAAGAACGTTGAGAAGTATAGAGAGGCTGCAAAACTCGAGATAAACGTATTAGAAAAGTTAGCAGAAGTTGACCCTGATTGTAAAAAGTGAGTGTTTGATTTGATTGTGTTATTATTGTGTGCAACGTCACATGTTGAGGCTGGTGCTGGCGACGCGGGACGCCGGCGAATGTAGCAATATTTGACCTTGCACGTTTATATGCGACGTTACTGCTCCTGGCTGGCGGCTCGCCAACGAACCACCCGATGTCAACTCTTAACACACTAAAATACCGTCTGCCGCTCGCTGCCGACTTTACATATTATTTGATTCCATGTAATTCAACTATGACGTCTCTACATTACAGAAACTCTTTTAAAACTTACAATTATGAAACATGCACACTTGCTGAAATCGATGCCTAAACAGTATTTTTGTTCTATTTCAGCTTATGTGTTAAGATGTTAGACTGGTTCGAATACCACGGACACATGTGCATCGCATTTGAAATGCTCGGACAAAGTGTATTTGACTTCCTGGTGAGTATCAAGTTAAAATTATCGTTACTACTATTGTGCATGTTAATGTTCACTCGATACTGTATGCGTCATCATAATGATAAGTAATAAAGTGTACATTAATGCTTCTCCAACATGCGGGTTTTCGGATTGCCCCCAATCAATATATCCTGCGTTGAGGTTGAATTATTGTATCATGCTCATATTTAAAATTAATTTCGGCAATTTGAATATGACATTGAAATAAGAAAGCAATAAAACTGATAGCAATAACAGTTTTATTTTCTGGGAACAGTAACTTTTGAACTTGTTTTGAATACTTAACATTTTTTTTAGTTTGTTATGCATCAATAAAGATAATAAAGAAAACATTGGCAAACTTAGAAACAATAAGTATTTGTTATGGTATTATTCATCCTGTTACAGTGACGCAAAACGATTAACATAACATTATTTTAGTTATTCCCGCGATCTATCAATAAGTGTATAATCCGATTTCTTTCAATGACTTGTAAAAATAAGCGAGCTAAACACACAACATAAGCAAGCTTATGGAAATCACATAATCTTTGCGGTGTCCGTTTTTAGGGCTTAATGGGAAAGTTTTCTTCCTGTGTCTCTTCAAATACGACAGCGTATTACCAAAATAAATTCAGTGAAATCAAAATTACTCAAAATAAACCTACGCTCTGATTTACTGCTTTATTTATGCATTTCCCGCATTACGTCATAAGTCTTGGTCCTGAGCCAGTCCCATTCACGACGTCCACACGTCCTGTCATCGGTGCAATGTCACTCATCATACTTTTAGGTTGGTGAGCCCACTTACCTTAACTGTGTCTATCTAGGAGCCACGATTGATTGATTGTTCATACATCTTGACCATTTTTATTCTATGCCTAGAGTCCTCATGCATCAAGTATGCATAAAAATATGTCGCAATGAATAATAAGACGTGTTTTTATACATTTGCAGAAAGACAACAATTACCAGCCGTACCCGCTAGAGCAGGTGCGACACATCGCGTACCAGCTCATTTATAGCGTGTTGTTTCTACACGACAACAAGCTCACGCACACTGATCTCAAGCCAGAGAACATATTGTTCGTCGACAGCGACTACGAAGTCGTCAGCGTCTACAACGCATCCAAAAAGGTTAGTTTGAAAATTATGGTAGAATAGTGGGCCTCTATATAAAAATTGGTCGATGCCATCTTACACTGTATAAAGGTATTAACTGATCTGAAAGAGAGCGAGGCAGGAAACAAAGTTCTCTAGTCTGTCTATCAACAAGAATGTAAAACATTTTTGGCAGTTGGCAAAGTTCCGCTGACGCATTTACTTTTTCAAATTATATAAGAATGGAAATAAAAGCTTTGACGCTTGAATTGCAAATTATGAAACCAACAAGAAAATATAACGTCAATTCTATTAGTTCATCAGCCTACAGCAGTCCACTGCTGGATTCTAGGCAACTCTCAGCCAGCAGCAATTCGCCGTAAACGAGCCAACATGGCAAACCGTATTATCTATCTGAATCGGTACAGTTTGTGATGGCCAAGTTGTGACTAATCGCCTCTTCAATATAGCGCATTCGGCTATTTTCGTAATTCTCGTAAAAATCGATCCTCTTTTGCATTTCGACATAATAGGGATAACTTGATAACATATTTTTCACATAATACTCTAATCAGTCTATAAAAAATTGGTTGCATAGAAATTGTTGGCTAGGAATGTAGCATCTTCTTTGTGGGGTATTGGTTTCTGCACTTAATCCCTAGAGTGGACCATTGTGCGTGAGCCATGGTGGCCGTTACTCCAACCAGCCCACCTGGGATCCAGAAACAGATCAAACTTCCCGGTCTTCTCAAGGCATCCGCAAGGGATCTTGGTGTTCCAAGGGTCTCCTCGCGAATCTTGGTAACGCCGGTGCACTCAAAAGGAGCACATGCTTGCACCGTTTCCTCCGCCTTCATGCACGCTCTGCTCAGGGAACTGTCAGTCATACCTAGGGTGTCCAGTGAAGGTCCCCGCCACCAGTCGCAGGCTATCTTCGTATCCAGGGATCGCATAGCTTCCTTGGATTGCCTACATCCTGGTGTCGAGGTCCACCATTTCTCCGCTTGTATTCGAGTGATCCTTTAACCAGCTTCATAGCTGCTTGAAAGGAATGGGCAAAATGGGCTCGGGTCCGAAGGGTTTTGTGCTGGATCCTCTTCTGGCAAGTTCATCAGCTGCATCGTTCCCAAGGGGCCGCCTCCACGAGCGAGAGAATCGCGGCGGTTTGACATATTTCTATACGAAAATATCGCCGCGATTCTCTCGCTCGTGGAGGTGGCCCCCAAGTGATCCACTGTGATCCATTGTAGTGTCACCGTGTTGTGGTTTAGTACCGTAACTCGTTCTAGGGCATTATGGCATTCTAGTATTAGTCTCGACGTGATCTGATTACTCTTTGAGGATTGAAGAACTGAGGCACTGTCGGACAGAATTCGAATATGGTTATCCGTAACTTCCCTGGCCTCTATAGCGTGTGCCGATTGGATAATACCTACGCACTCTGCTTGATAAACAGAGCTGAGTATTCCCAGGGGTTTGGATATTTTGATGTTTAGGTCGTCGGAGAAGACCCGACACCTGTCCCGTCGTCGGTTTTTGATCCATCAGTGTAGATCCTTAGCTCTTTTGTACCTGAGTAGTCACACATCTCTGCTGTGAGCTCTATGTTGTAGTGTTTTTGGAAGCAGTGGGTCTTCAGGGTTCTGTCGCTGGGTGAAGCCATCATGGGCTGTTGTTTGATTGCATCTTCTCTGATGCGTGTATGTTTGATTCGGGAGTTGTTACTTAGGGCGGTGGATACTTGTGCCTGAAAGTCGCTATAGCCGCCTCCTCTGTTACTAGGGTGTAGAGGTGGTCGCCCCAGCATCACCTGTAACGCAGCAGTGGTTAACGTTCTCATGCTGCCGATGATTGCTACACAAGCAAATCTTTGTAGCTTCTCGAGATCCTTTTGGGCCGTACTCAGGTTCGTCCTGGGCCACCTAACTTATGAGCCGTATGTGATGATTTATTGGACGGCTGAGGTGCCCGAATTCTTTCCGAGCAGACTCTTGTAAAATGCCATAGGGCTTTTGTGGTGATGTAATCGGTGTGTTTTGCCTAGTTCAGCTGTTTGTCCAAATAAAAGCTCAGGTATTTGGTTTCAGTCGATAGGCTGGTGGTCCCAAAGAAACTTGGTAATTGTAGGGTTGCCAAATTCCTTTTCCTTGTGAAAAGGACGAGTTCGGTTTTGGTAGGGTACCTACACTGCTAGTTTGTATTCCTTGCACCAGTCTTCTACGATCTTCAAGGTTCGACGCATAACGTTGCATAGTGTGTTTTCGTGAATTTTAAAGAATGTGACCTTATCTGCGTCGTAAAAGAAGCTAATTTGTACTAACTAATATGATATAACATTGTGTACAGAAACATGACCTGATGCGTGTGAAGCGCAGTGACGTGAGACTCATTGACTTCGGCAGCGCCACGTTCGACCACGAGCACCACAGCACCATTGTGTCTACCAGGCACTACAGAGCGCCAGAGGTTATATTAGGTATGTGATACCCATCTTACAAGTCTTATTAACGAGCATTATTATAATAGTTTTCTAAACATCCACAAAGTATACATACCTAAGCTAGTTAAATTTTTTTTTTAAAACACATCACCGATAACGAAATTGAAATTGTTTATTGAAATAATTGTAATTCAAAAATATAATAGGCTTGTGTACTGAAGAAATCTAATTAGTACGTCAGTTAGATTATCAAAAAATATTTGACCCGTATTTTTACACGACTGCCCAAAAAAAGGAGTGTTATGTTTTTTCTTTTGTTACGTAAACCAAAATTGACGAAGATACGACGCTTTTAAAATTCTCAATACGTCACGCTGTGGTATAATTTTTAGTGCGTTCTGACGTCACGAGCCCTACTCCCGAGTTTTGACGCGTTTTATCTTTGTCAATATTCATTGATTTATGTCTAATATTTTCCAATGCTCTAACTGACGGACTACATAGATTTGCAATTTATTGATGGTGGAAACTAGCCTGTTATCATACATTGCCATGCTTACGTATATTATTATCATGTTGTCACCAATACAGAGAATTCCCTCTTTAGCTGGATTAAGATATTTCAGTAGGAATGCGTAATTAAATGTCAATAAAATCCATAATGGCATTCATTGTGTTTACTCCTTTTGTGTACGCACCTTATCTAATAAGAATCAATGAATAGCCACTTTACAAACCTAGTCATATTATTCTCGAACATAAAGGAAATAATTATATCAGCTTTCATGGTCAGAATGATTTCGGATAGACCTTCGTAACATTGCCTTGCAATGTTTACTATTTTGTTGTTATTAAAGACCTTAGGAAATAAAACTGTGTCAAGATCTTCAAAATACAAGTTCGTTAATAATATTTTTCCAGAGTTGGGTTGGACCCAGCCGTGTGACGTGTGGTCCATCGGCTGCATCATGTTCGAGCTGTACCTCGGCATCACACTCTTCCAGACACATGACAACAGGGAACACCTCGCCATGATGGAGAGGATCCTAGGACCCATACCCTACAGGTTTGTAACTGTTATTGTAATTTGATATATGGAACCGATAAAGCACGTGAGAAAGATCAAACAGTTGAGACAGTACGTAGGGTTATATTGTCCGATCAGTAAGATATTCAGGTCAATACTAGAATCATTTGGAATGTTCTCTTGATAGTCTGTATGGTGTCGGACGTAAAGAATAGCACCATCCCATATCTTCCCGTGGGTGTCGTAAGATGCGACTAAGGGACTTACCAGAGAATGGGCAGCAATGTTCTCTGTGCTTTTGTAACAACCGCACTGCGATCGCCAACCCGCCTGCCAAGCGTGGCGATTATAGCAAAAGCCCCTTTTGTGGGAGGCCTATGTCCAGCAGTGGACGTCTTTCGGCTGAAATGATGATGATGTTCTCTTGATAAATTACTCTAATTTTGAAGGGTTTTGTGTCATTGAAATATTTCTTGAGTTACAAGCGTATGTTCTTAAACCTAAATGTGTTGTTGAATTTCACCGCGTGTTTATTCTCGCTGTGAACGTTCTGATGTCTTTGTTTACTCGCACACCGCTCCACTTTACGCAACTCCACACGATCTAAGTACTTATAGACGGTATACCGGGTCGTTCAAATAAACACCAATTTGTTCCGTACACATAAGTGCCGCCCGATATAAATACTCGTCGGGTTTTTAAAACTAGGGCAATTATTATCGTCACATACCGGCCCCACATTATTCTCATTTAAAATGTAAGTTCAATTTGTATATGTGTCGTTTCAGAATGGCGCGTAAAACAAAAACAAAATACTTTTACCACGGCAAATTAGACTGGGACGAGAAATCATCAGCTGGCAGATACGTCAGAGAAAACTGCAAACCGTTGATGGTAAGTTTCCATGTTTATGATCTTAGTGTGCTAGTATTACTTTTTAACCTTTACAATGGTGTCGATTCTTTTGTGCACAAACTAATCTTAATGTAGGCTATTGCTATCTTTTTCTCTCTAATAAAACGAGAAAGAGACGGACGTAATTTAGAGCTCTCAAATTTAGTTGGAACTAATATTTCTATACAAATGAAGGGTGCACGTATAAACATGTCGACTAAAAACACGGTGAAACGCAAGGCATCATAAACTAGTTTGACATCTCTAACTTAGTTCATAACTCGCCGTTCTTTTCTCGCACTGCCTTTTAGTAAAAGATAGCAATAGCCTAAATTAAGTTTAGTTTGTGCACAACAGAATCGACACCAATGTATTGACGGATATTATACAAAGATCTCGCCACGCTGTAGTCGTATGTTACACTTTTATGACAGTTTTGGAACATTTCGCAGAGGTACCTACAAAGCAACAGCGAGGAGTCGCGGCAGTTGTTCGACCTGATCGGGCGCATGCTAGAGTACGAGCCCTCGCAGAGGATCACGCTGCGGGAGGCGCTCAAACATCCCTTTTTCAACAAACTTCCACAGCACCAGAGGCTCGGTCAGTACACATCTCACTAATAACTATATCTTATTGAACACATCATTTGTAAATAAACCTTGTGATTTGCCCAAATATGTGACTTATTTAAAGTCAACATTAAATTAAATCGAAAGAAACAGAAAAGTAAAATTTATAAAAAAAAAAACATTTTGACCTATGGTAATAATGTTTATGATGAGTGATCTTTTGTTATAGGACACCAGTTTACAAGGCCATCATTCCTTAGGTCAGGCCTTTTTGTCGTTAGATGCTTATTTTAAAGCTTATATTTCTATATTATACACTTATTGGAACACATGTTGCGACATGACTTTATCATTAATTGGTTTTATATTGTGTTGTTATTGTTAGTGTGCCGTTTATTTCTTTTGCTTACTGTATTCACTTATTCTCGTCTTTAACATGTGCTGTTGATTTTACTTTATTATGTTCTTGATGACGGGCAAATCTAATGATTCCGTCTGCATTTTAAAACTAAAAATTAAACGAGATTTAGCTGGCATAGTAACTCATTCATGATGTAGTCACCGTTAATCTTCTCTGAGAAGTAAATAACTAAAACGATGTATTCGCATATTACAGGCAATGACCGCTTGCGGTGCAAAAGTGAGTGCTCGTCCCGCGAGCGATCGCACTCGCTCAGCAGGTGAGCGACAGTCGGCCGCCGTGAGCCCCGAGCTGCCGCAGCGTGAGGTGTGACGTACCGCGCCGGGCTGCAGCCGGACGGCCCGTGTACGTATGCACCCCGCCGGGCTGCAGCCGGACGGCCCGTGTACGTATGCACCCCGCCGGGCTGCAGCCGGCCGGTGTGACGTATGCACTGCGCCGGGCTGCAGCCGGCCGGCTGGAGTACGTACCGCGCCGGGCTGCAGCCGGCCGGTGTACGTACCGCGCCGGGCCGCAGCCGGCCGGCGCGACCTCAAGCGATAGTCAAATGGCGCGGCCGCGTCGTGGCCCGCCGATCCTGTAAACTTGTACAGTTGTAATGAAGTGATAAGTGATAATTATTTTGTCGAACATTGTAATCTAGGTAATATTTTGTTGTGAATCGGTACTTCTCAATTTGTATTTATAAAGTAACTATTATTCAAAATAAAGACTGTCAGTCTGAACTTTTTGTTTTATTTATTTACTAGCTGACCCGCGCAACTTCGTCTGCGTCACCTTAGAGAGTGGTGTCAACTAAAAAAATAGACAATGGTGCCGATTCCCTTGTTTACAAACTAAACCAAATTTAAGTTCAGTGCATCTTTTTTCTATTTCATTAAGAAAAGGACAGAAGATAAATTTTAGTTATATTCTGTCAAATTAATCAGCGCCATACAAGTTTTAGACGCGATTAAAAAGTTGACTACTAAAATTACATCAATTTACGTCAGGTGCTGACTAATTTGACAGGATTAAACTAATATTTGTCGGAGTTTGTCAGGAATTTATTTCGCTAAGTTCGAGCTTATGTGGGCAGAACACGGGTTTCGTGCTATGAAAACACACTGGATGCGAAACACTATTTTATTTCGCATTGCACGGTTCGGGTAGGTAGTTTCCATGGAGAAGAACCGGCAAGAAACTCCATGGTTACTCTTTTCAAACAGATACACTGAGTCTAACAAATAACTTGACATTACACATTAACACCAGGCACAATGAATCGGGTACAGTTTCAAGACGTCTTAACTCCGCTGCGATCAGACCCAGAATGTCTGCCTCGCCGCGAGGTGTCAACATCAGGACCATGGTCTAAAAAAACAAGGTCTGGCATTCCGGGAGTGACACATGTTTACGTCACTATTCAGTTGCCACTTTATTGCAACAAAACACTAAATTATGGAAACATTGTCGGCCACCATTATGTTTAAAAATATATATAAGCATTTAAATAGTTGTTTTCGTTTGCCTGATCTAACGAAAAAATTCAATTTAATCATATACTAAAGTAATTGTAATTTAAAACTTTAATGTTTGATCGGATTCGCACATGTATTATAGGTGGTTAGGGAGTTATTATTTCACACTACTGGTAACACAGAAACGGGCTGTCTCATTGACATTCCGCCATTTCGCCGTGTATCGCTATTCTTTTTTAACACGTGTGTCTGTCTCGCTCAGTGCCAGTGCAAATAGTGATTCCCAAACTGTTTAGTGTTGATGACGTAGACTTGTGTCACCCACGTGACCTCTGTGTCTCGGAATGCTATACCTGGCGAAGTATATTATTATACCATGATCAGGACTCTGTAAAAGCCGCTATGGTGGGGAGTAGGTCGCGTGACGTCCCCACTGGCGCGCTTTCGATCCATTCGCCCGTCCGTACTCATGACCGGATGCGACATATTTATCTTCTGTCCTTTTCATAATGAAATAGAAAGAAAAAGATGCATTCAATTTAAATTTAGTTTAGTTTGTGAACAAGGGAATGCACCAGTATGCTATCGTGGATTTTTTTTTTAACTTTTTAAGAGGAATGTTTGTTTTTGCAACATTTTTAAGCGCAAAGGCCCGGTCACACCGGATGCGTTGCGTGACGTGACGCGTGCACGCATCAGTTGTAATGTATGAAACTGTTAGAAAGATGTCAGACCAGATGCGTGACGTATGCACGCGCGTCACTCACGCACGCAGAGCCGCATCTACTGACAAACCGAGTCCGCGCGCGTGTGTAGAGGAATGGCAACGTCGCACACGCGCCTGCAGTGATGACGTTGTATTATATGGCGCTGCCTGTTAGATGTCAGACCGGGCACGCACGCACACGCAACGGTCATTGCTGCACGTACGCACGCATGGCAGTTTGTATTTATTTACTAACACAATATAGTTTACGAGTGTTTTTTTTCGCAATGGAGACAATTTTATAGGAAAAACTCATAGAATTATGATATTCACTGCGTAGGTACCTCTCTTCTATTATTAATATCATGGACTCAGTCTTTTTGTAGCAGCAGAAGATTCTTGGCATAGTAGTAATAATAACGCTTCTTCATCAGAAGAACTGCTGTTGTCTAAAATCTTTTCGCCAAATGCTCTCAACTCAATATGGCTGCTGACAATGTGGCTCGTACGTGCGTGTTGCAGTAACCTGCGTGACGTGATGCGTGCGCGCGTGACGTGTGCTGCACCGCTCTTGGCCGGTGTGACAGGGCTCATACGCGCGTACGAACGTCACGTCACGCGACGCATCCGGTGTGACCGGGCCTTAAAAATATAGCTGCTGCAAACTGTTGAAGACAACTCTGCCTTCTGTCTCCAAAGTCAGACCATCTATGACAGTCATACTCCAAGCGGGTGTAAAGTTCTCGCCAAGGTGCATGAAATGAGCCCAATAACGATATAGCTGCTGTTGAGGACCTCTTGCAACTGCCTTCTGTCTCCATCGTTAGACCGTCGATGACAGTCATACTAAAGGCTCCAGGCTCCAGACGTCGTAGATACACCTGTCTAGAAAATACTTTTAAGTATTTTGTACTTGCTTGTACCCGGTGAACGAAAAAAACAGTACCACTGTATGGGGAAATTGAATTCTTTAATATCGTTTTAATTACACACCAACTGAATCTGTAACTTGGCGACTTATTAGCGATTAAATATGGAAAACAGATCTTCGCTAGGTGCCCTAGGTGTTTTTGAGATATAAATGTGGCCATGCTGCGGTAGGCTCTCTAGATCGGAAACCTATAAACCCTAAATATCTTTTGAACCAGTGACCGACCAAATCTGATAATTGGCGACTAATTAGCGACTATTATCAAAATTAAAATCCCTGATGGTGGCTCTGCGTGTCCGTTTCGACCGCGCGGCCACGGCGTTTTTTTTTATAAAAAAACTATGCTAAGTTTTTGTAAAAGTTGATTCCCAAAACCATAAATTTGTCAAAGTTATGGTTGAAAAGTTATAAGGGTTTGAACGTGGCCGCGCCATCGAAACACGGAGAACCGCGCGGCCACGGAGATCTTTAAAACTAAGCGTTGCAGACACCTGAAATTTAGGTAAATAACAGATTGAATTTGTAAAAAACTTGTAAAAATATACAAAAAAATCCTAGGTTTATATTTTAGGAGCTGTAAGACTAAAACCTCATCACGCCACGAATGGCCACGCCATCGAAACGGTGAAAAATACGTTATCGCCGATATCTCGCTGAAAAAGCACCGCAGAGGTCTGAAGTTTTCTGTAAAACACAGATTTGAATTTGTCAAAACTTGTAAAAATACTTCAAAAAGTCCTAGGGTTATATTTTAGGAGCTGTAAGACTACAACCCCATGGCCGCGCCATTGAAACGGTGAAAAATACGTTATCGCCGATGTCTCGCTGAAGAAGCATCGTAGATGTCTGAAGTTTTTTGTAAAACCTAAATTTGAATTTGTCAAAACTCGTAAAAATACCCAAAAAAATCCTAGGTTTATATTTCAGGAGCTGTAGTACGGTATCGCTTATAACCTATATATCTTTTAAGAGTGTTTTTTTTCGCAATGGAGATAATTTTATAGGAAAAACTCACAGAATTATGATATTCACTGCGTTCCTCTCTTCTATTATCAATATCATGGACTCTTTTTGTAGCAGCAGAAGATTCTTGGCATAGTAGCAACAATCGCTTCTTCATCAGAAGAACTGCTGTTGTCTAAAATCTTTTCGCCAAATGCTCTCAACTCAATATGGCTGCTGACAATGTGGCTCGTACGCGCGTGTTGCAGTAACCTGCGTGACGTGATGCGTGCGCGCGTGACGTGTGCCGCACGGCTCTTGGCCGGTGTGGTGCTCATACGCACGTACGAACGGCACGTCACACGGCACGTCACGCGACGCATCCGGTGTGACCGGGCCTTAATACAACCTGCCATGCGTGCGTACGTGCAGCAATGACCGTTGCGTGTGCGTGCGTGCCCGGTCTGACATCATAACAGGGAGCGCCATATAATACAACGTCATCACTGCAGGCGCGTGTGCGACGTTGCCATTCCTCTACACACGCGCGCGGACTCGGTTTGTCAGTAGATGCGGCTCTGCGTGCGTGAGTGACGCGCGTGCACACGTCACGCATCTGGTCTGGCATCTTTCTTACAGTTTCATACATTACAACTGATGCGTGCACACGTCACGTCACGCAACGCATCTGGTGTGACCGGGCCTTTAATCTTATTTTTTTTTTTTATGCACAAATAATGTCTTTATGAAAAGCTATCACCTGTTGATAAATCTCGTTGGGGCTTGCCAGATAGACTCAACACGATAAGCGACTATGTTTTTGTGGTAGCAAAATTAAAATCTCTGATGGTGGCCGACCCAGTGTCAATGACACGGTGAAGGTTGCGGGGATCCCTTGGAAGCGAGTCGCACGGGACCGGTCAATGTGGCGACACTTGGCCATGAGGCCATGTCCAGCAGTGGACGTCTTTCGGCTGAAATGATGATGTATGGACCTGCTCCCCGCGCTTCGTCTGCCATCGCGCTCTCGCTCATTTTTAGTTGTTAGGAACCTCCGGCTTCGGCCAAAACTTCGACCTATTTTGGCCGAAGCCGAAACTTCGGGCAGCCACTAGTAACTAACAGTCTAAATAGTAATTTAGAGTAGGTACCTACCTATTAATATTGTGATCCCCCCTCATCATTATTTAGGTACTCTGACAGTATTATATTACGTGATTCTGACCCTACATTAGCGATTCTGTTTCCGGGGTAATACGACGCGAAACCTGTGAGCGCTTCTAAGTCAATGGCGTATTCGGCAAAGTAGTTCCGCACGCGGTTTTCATGACCCCGCAGGCGAGTGCATTGAGCGGTTGTTTCACTCTTCTATCACACTTTAATCGCTCGCAAATCGTCACAACTGATATTATAAAGACCTTCACGTTTTTTGACCATTGAAGGTTTTGAATGCACCCACAGAAAACTCAATTGAATCATCTCCTTGCTCTGTGATCTCTAAATCTCTGTATGAGAAGTTAGGTTCATACATTAAAAAAAAACAAATGGTTATGTTATTATAATCAATTTATTTCAAAAAATTACATATAAATACCGTACATTCATGGTTTAAGTTTTAACTTATACTATAATTTTAAAGGAACGATGCAATTTATTCTAATAAATTCTAATGTACAAATTAGTTTTACATTTTACCGCCAACTGCCCTCAATATACATTGCAATAAGATTATTATAATTACATGAACAAACAAAAAATCGGCTTGCTAATATATTATGAGAGCATAATAACCAAGCATTAATTTTATTAATAAATAACACTTAATTACAAAATATAACTAATTTCAAGGTTGCTTTTGGAATGGTGAATAAATAACAGTAAGGGAGGTAACACACACGGAGCATTTACCTCAGAACTGATGTTTGAGGAAATGTTGAAAGCGTGGTGTCATGGCCACGAGTTCGTAGCGTGTGTGTTACAACCCTTAACAAAAATAAACATCAGGCGGCACAATAAATGCCTCATATTTCGTAAAAATATAATTTCAGTCACTTAAACCGCCGTATACGATAAGCTCACATAACAAATCCGTTAGAACAGTTCGTTGGTCTTCAGTACGATCGACTTAAATAAATATTCGAAGCAAGATTCTGTAACAGTACAAATTGAAACATTGATCAAAGATATTACACCTTAATTAAACGCTTATTACACAGAAGGATCAATGCGAGGAGATTACAAGAAAAAAATTACAATTCGGAATGTAATTAACAGTTGTATAAATTGTATTGTTTAACCCTTACTAAACTTGGTAACACACGCGACGTTACCTACGAAATTATGTAGAGGCTACTATTGGACAAATTCAAGTTTGCTACCGCATTAGGGATGGTATCGGGCGTTACATAGTGTTGGCCTATTGGGGCTGCATCCAAGCGCAGTGTTTGTCGTGTGACACGGATCTAAAGGTGCATCTACACCGAAGTCTGTTTTTGTGGAGCAACGTTGCAAGTATTAGTTGGCAACAATGGACAACAAAAAGAGCCGCAGAAGTAACAGAAGGTTACTTAATGTTTATGTAGCAAAATGTTTTCCTACAAAATGTTAAGTACTTTGATGTGGATGCACCTTAAATGAACGCGGTAAAATAGTAGGATTAAGGCGAACGCAGACCTGGCCGCACCGCACGCGCCGCAGTCTCCGCATTCGAATTCTTCGTATGAAGTTCTATGCAATCTGTGTCTATGTCTGTGTGCGAGATTGCATAGAAGAATTTGAATGCGGCGACTGCGGCGACTGCGGTGCGGCCAGCATAGCCGTATGTCTATCTCGCTCGATTTCGAACTTTTTTTGACATTACGAATCGAAAATGGAATCGAAGGTTTGTGAATAGCTATGCTGATCTGCGTTCACCTTTAACATTCATGACTGATTTTAGTTATGTTTACAAGTAACGCCGCTATCCATTGTGATCAATGTCGGGGTGTGTTCGTGTGTATGCGTGTGTTGTCTAGATCATGTCGACGCGCAGGTCCCTGCTGGGCCACGAGTACACGGGCGGCACGGCGGGCGAGTACCGCACGTCGTACATCTGCGCGCGGATGAACTGCTCCGTGTCCAGCGGCTGCGGGAACACTGAGGCCTTGCCTGTGGGACAACATGGTACGTCACAGGATTGTTTACTCAAAAATACCATCTGTCAGTCCGTCAGTATGAAGACCTATATGCAAACACACAGAGCCGCGGGCATCAGGGGGCCTAAATTGGCTGCTTTATCAGAATCATAACATGAATCACGATAAATATTTAAAAAAATAAGAAAGATTTTTAATCATTTTAAGAATTTTAAATCTTTATCGTGATTCATATTATGATTCTGATAAAGCAGCCATATTAGGCCACCTGGACTCGTGTGTGTGGATACTAGGTTCTACTAATTTACTTTGTTTAAAACCGCAGTGTTCACTCTAGTCTACTCAAAATAACACGGGTATTTTTGAAAACGACAACTAAATTAGCTTCGTATTCGTCTGAAAGAATTTTAAGAGTTCTGAAATAAAATTTTGTTATTGCGCTACCTATGACGCAAATCGAAATTTATTGTCTCTCCCACGCGGATTTTTTTTCGCGATCTAATTGGAAGGAAGGTGGCAACGGCATTAAAACTGTTTGCTCTAAATGATTGCATAATGGGACCTCGTGCACTTTGCGGCTACGACCACGACTTGTCGCATGACCGGCCGCTATCTTGAACAAAACAGGGGCCCTACTCTCTAACGCTTCGTCCGTATATTCGGAACTATCCGTCTCTCTCGCACACGTCTGCAAATGAATGCGAGTGAGAGAGACGGATAGATCCGAATATACGGACGAAGCGTTAGGGAGTAGGACCCCTGGCCGGACGCCCTTCGTACGGGCAAACGATTTTTTTATAATTTACTCTTGACCTCAATCTAGCCCTGAGGACAGAGATGAGGTCGACGATGGAACGAGCTAACCCAAGGGAAGATTATTACTTAATAGACCAAGCTTCTGCGACCAGACCGAAGCTACTGCGATTAAAAGTCGTGGTCGTAGTCGTGTAGTGCGCGAGGTTCCTTAATCTGCGGTTTAGGACCTAAACAGACGGACTGCATTTAAACTCGAAGAGACGAGATCATCATCGCCTCAACTGGAACCGTTTGAGATTCTTTCTATGAATCTCGATACTGCACACTTAACAAGCACCTTGCCGTATAAAGATCAGCTAGTAAAAATAGTTTCAAAGGGTTTGGATGACGATGTGTGAGCTTCCTATCTCTGGGCATTGCAGATCATGTTTATAAATAGATGCTGCCTGGACCACTATTAACCATCATCATCAGCCTAGCCTTTTCCCAACTATGTTGGAGTCGGCTTCCACTTTTACCGGATGCAGCTGTGTGCCAGTATTGTACATGGAGCGACTGCCTATCTGACCTCCACAACCCAGTTAGTACCGGGTAATACGATACCCCTTGGTAAGATTTGTTGTCAGACCTATTGGGCCTCTGACTACCTAACGACTGTCAAAAATCTGCAAATGACAGCCGGGACCAACGGCTTAACGTGCTTTCCGAGGCACGGAGGAAACTCGATATGTAATGGATGGTTACCCATCCACAGACCAACCTAGGCAAGCACGGCTTAACCTAACGATCGACCCGAGTGGCTGTTTATTATTTAGCCACGAGCTCTTCGACCACCACTATGGACCATTATTAACAAATAATAGAAATGAAATAGTGTTCAAATGGCTCTAGGCCGTTGTACTCGGTGTACTTACCAACTGTGTAAGCGTGTTCGAAGACCTTCTTGGCGATCGTGACGGAGCAGTTCTGAATGTCCTTGAGCGGCGGGTACAGGCTGCCTTGGTCCAGGTCTGCTTGGGACACGATTTCTGCTAGGGCCTGACAAGTGGACAAAATATATGTTTTTGAATGCTCTTCGCATCAGAAACAACACTGGAGTAATAGCAACGGTTTTTTTTAAACATAAATCGGGACTACCTACTTGTATTAACGATTCAAAGGTATATTTTGATGACAAAGATTGTTTAAATTGTAAAGAAGATATCGCAGACGACTGGTATTTCGTACCTATAACTGAAGTTTGAGCAAGTTGGCAAAAACACGTCGAGGCTTCCCAAGCCTTTCCAAAGTGAGACGGATGTAGGGCATATCAAACACTCAAAAGCTACTAAAATGTACACGATAACGTGTTTGGCGAAGGGATTACTATATTCACCACCAGCTTGATTCTTCCGACAAAAGTTGGAAAAAAAATCTTGCACCGGCGGCAATATAATGGCTCAATCGCGAAAATGTTCTTGAAAACCTCATCAGGCCCCTTATTCACAACGCTTCGATTCGATTTTCGATTCGGAAAGTCGTATGTCTATCTTTTTTTGACATTATGAAGTCGAGCGAGATAGACTTTCTGAATCGAAAATCGAATCGAAGGGTTGTGAATAGCTAGCTATACAAGATACGTTTACGACTTTCCGAATCGAAAATCGAATCGAAGGGTTGTGAATAGCTAGCTATACAAGATACGTTTATGGCTACAAAGATCATTTGACCGTGGCCAAAACGGAGCTTACTGCAAGATGCTTCAAGATGGCGACTTACCTACCAACATTTCCTCTGTCAATGTCATTCTAGAGAGAAACAGTGTACATAGAGTGTCATAGTTACCTCAGCGGCTAACAACATGAAGTCCTCGGAGATGTCGATGATGCCGGCGCAGATGACGCCGAGCGCGAGGCCGGGGAAGATGTACGAGTTGTTGCCCTGTCCCGGCCGCAGTACGCGCCCGTCCTTCGTGCGGTAGTCCGGGAACGGGGAGCCCGACGCGAAGATGGCGCGCTCCTGGAACACACACAACTTGTTTAAATACTCCTGATCCGCATACAGTTTTACCGAAGTTTCTCGGTAAACGGGCTAGTTCTGCGTTCAGACCTGGCTGATCTGACCAAAATCAGTGGTTGTTACGGCCTTAAGTTCTGCGAGCCTATGATGATATAGGTAAGTGTTATAAACACACACCGAATACATAAAATGATTTCATACATTAACCTCTTCATGTACAGCCAAAGGTCAAAATTCCACTTCCACCGCAATGCACATTATCGTTTGCGCTATACGGGCGGCGGCGCCTATACACACATACGCATATTTATCCGTGTGAGTGATGTTCCAACGCTAACAACCAATTTGGCCACCGTATCACTTACACAACTCATTGAAAATTGTAATAACAATCTTAAGCGGGCAACAAGTTGCTAATGTGTAAGTGTTGTCAAACGTTCTTATAGAAGAAGGTCATAAGTACCACCAATATTGCTTTGCCATTGTGTTGCGAGATTGGCAGTCGACTTCTGACTGTTACTGTACATACCTAAGTGCCTTAGCTAGTTTGTCTTGAAGTTACTAACAGGTAACGATTGGCTGATCTTTCACAGATTCGAAGACGCGTGTTTGACATCTATTATCCCGCACTGGGCCAGTGTGGAATACAGCCCACGCCTTCTCTTAGGAAAGAGTATCAACCTGTGTCCCACTGGTGGGAATCTTGTAGGCAAAAAAAAAATTGTCTTCCCCAAAATATCAAAGTACAATACTAACATCGGTGTGGGTGTAGGCCTCGATGGCGGTGCACTCTGCCTTGCTGGTAGGATTGGAGAGCGCGAAGATGACGGGCTTCTCGTTGTACTGGCCCATCTTGCGCAGGATTGACGTCGTGAACGCGCCGCCGATGGCCGCGGCACCTATAACACACCAAATTGTTAATATGAATACTTTGACATAGCATATGAAATGAGGCCACACTATTTAGTACTCTGTTGCATCCTTTGGGGAACAAAGGCGAGATGTTACGTCTCTTAGATGTGAACACAACATATATTTTGACATCTTGTAATGTGTATGTCTTTTACATATTTTTTTACTTACATTTTTGGATATTATTAACCTGAAAATTTAAGCATTCGTCCTCCCTAGGTAGCTTCATGGTCATTTCTTGGAGGCTTAGCAACGGCTTTGGCCTTTTTACCTTGTAATTCAAGTTATTTAAGTTTTTATCTTTATTAAATCTTTGTTTAATTTTGTGATGTCAGTTAGTGGCAACCCTAGTTTTATTTTTAATTTATTGCTGGAGCTATTTGTAGGTTGTATAGGTAAATCACATCGACCTCATTCGATTTTCTTTTTAATAATTTTCTAATTTTAAAATGTAAATTATGTGGAGTTGACAGGAGCCTGGTGGTGGAATGGGCAGTCTACGTTCAGAGCGGAGAGCAGGAACACCTCTAAGAAGCTCCATAAAAACATATGTAAAAGGGCAGTTCCCTTATTCTTCGGTTTTAAGTCGGCCTCTCTCCGTGCCGCACCAAGAACACCTGGAAACCTTGATGTTTGAGCTACACAAGCCTGATGAAGATTTGATGCTCCTCGGCCCTCCTCCTACGGCCTGAGGATTGACGGTCCTCGGCCGTCCACCACCGTCTGAAGACGGATGCCCTCGGCCCTCCTCCTACGGCCTGAGGATTGACGGTCCTCGGCCGTCCACCACCGTCTGAAGACAGATGCCCTCGGCCCTTCTCTACGGCCTGAGAGTTGATGGTTCCTCGGTCCTCCTCCAGTCTGAAGACGGACGTTCTTCAGTTATTTATTCCATTCTGTGTTTCATCTTCAGCACTTTCCGCCAGCTTCACTGGCATTAGTAATTAAGTAGCTCCAGTCTTTAGATTATCTTTGTTAATAAATTCTTATAACTCGTCCCCTTTATTTCTTTTAATAGTGCTCCCCTCCAGACTGAAAGTTAGGTAGGTGAGTGCTCAGAGTGACCTTACAGTTTTGTGGATCCTATCCAGGAAAATGTAACGTTACAGACTGGCGCCCAAATATTTACTAACCCACCCCTCTTAAATTATTTCTAGGCATTCTGCACATCTCAAAATTCGAAAATAACACTTCCCCAAGTGAGTATATTTGGTAAGCATTTTATCCATTTTCATCTTTTCACTCATCTCAACTCTTACTCAACTCTTTTACAACTAAACATCATCTAGGTATTCCTCACCTCACACACATTCCATTATCGAAAGATAATTGGCACCCTTTCGGCCTCTTGGTTGTGTTAACCCACTTGTGGGCATTGCCAAGGTTGGAGATTGGTTACTCTACGACGGTTATTGGACAATATCCCGTAATCGTTCATCTCATATTATATGTACTTACTCTCTACCAAAACATCGCTATACTGCATCCCACAGACTTGCACACCACTACGTTTACCCTCTGGTATTCGTACCCAATGGTCGCTTGATGTGTTAATCCATTCGTGGACACTCCCAAGTGGGTCGTTGGGACACTTCACGACTGAAACAGGAGAATATCCTGTGGATGTTTATACAACCCTAAAATACTACGTTACACCCACTACAAATACTTTACTAATATATTCTAAACTACTAACACTTTAAACACGCTTCATTTTTGATTTGATAACACGGCTAGTGCAATCTATAAATTTTCACTGAAAAAATACTTGATCCTAGACTATAAATTTGTCATACGCGAATTTTGCGTAAAATTGAATCCTTGGGCTATAATAAAATAACTAAATCTAGATTTTTCTAAGAAATTCTAACGAATTAAATCTAGACTAAGTTATGATAATTTTGGGTGATATTCTTATTCAATAACACCAAAATCTTATAAACATACTCGTTAAAAAATCCCTCATTTTTCGATAAAAAACGTACAAATAATATACCTAACCTCCTTTTTGAGTTTCGCCCTAGTCGGGTAAAATTGCATAAAATTATTTTGGGTTGACTTGTTATTTGTCACGCGTTGCTAGTTGCTAGGTAACAGGCCCATAGAGATCTAATCCTTTTGCAGTAGCAAAAAGTTTTTATCAAATTTTGCGGTGGCCAAAATAGGTACTAAAAATAATACCAAACTTTTTATGCATTAGTTCCAAATTTTACCACCATACAGTTTTTATTGGTTTACGATATTTTTAATCAAACCTCTTTGCACCCTCTGTGTCATACTCTTAAATATTATTTTTAATCAAACCTCTTTGGACCCTCTCGAGTCTTATAAATTTTTAAACATTCTTATGCCGCCCTCTCAAGTACTCAGACCATCTTAATGTTTTATTCGGAGCTTACCCGACTACTGTATTACGGGAGCTGCCCTGACGTTTACTCAGTTTACTGAATACGGTGTTACGGTCCTGACCTGATCCCTCTTTCCCTCCTTCTCCTCTTAAACACGAGTCCACACTCTCAAGTGTGCGTCCTAAACACGAGTCCAACTCTTAAGGACTGGTCCTCACTCTCAAGTGCGGGTCCTAAACATGGGTCCACATTCTTAAGGGCGAGTCCTAAACACTCTTAATCTTGAGTGCTCTCTTAGCCTTGAGTTTCCTCTCAAATGCTCTCTTGGACTTGAGTTCCCTCTCAAACGCTCTTTTGGACTTGAGTTCCCTCTCAAACGCTCTTTTGGACTTGAGTTCCCTCTCAAACGCTCTTTTGGACTTGAGTTACCTCTCAAACGCTCCCTTGGACTTGAGTTACCTCTCAAACGCTCCCTTGGACTTGAGTTCCCTCTCAAACGCTCCCTTGGACTTGAGTCCTAACTCAAACACTCTCGGCCTCCGTAGATTTTTATTTTATTTATTTTATCACTTTCATAATATTTTATTTATTTATATTTTTTTTCGATACCTTTTACTTTTGAATTTGCTATCGCCTTATTTTCTGTCTGGAGTTTCTTTACGGTTTTTATTATTTTATAACTTCAATGCCTAGCCTCTTTAACTCATTCCTTGTAAAAACCATTTACATTTTAAGTTTTGTAAATACTCTACAAGGTCTACCTTCCCTAAAACGTTTGGCTTATTTAGATCCCTCTTTTTATTTTGTAGAGCGGTGCACAACTCTTTAAATAAGCCATTGTGTTGAGCGGTGCACAACTCATTAAATAAGCCGTTGTGTCGAGCGGTCGCATTAACTCGTTAAATAAGCCTTAGTGTACTTTTTTAAACTTAGATAATAATTTTTTATCCTTGACCCTCCTTGACCCTTGACTTAAAGCTTAAAGGCTTCTCTTAAGCGCTTTATGCTCTTAAACCTTGGCTGCTTTTCTAAAGCAGAAAAACTTTGTAAATATATTCTTTTAATTTTAACGGGTTTTAGAACAGGTGCGGATTACGACACCTAAATTAAATAAATAAGCCTTCGTAAACCTTAAAAATAATTCCTTGTGGAGTATGCGTCATTGAATGTGAACCATATCCCCTAAGTATGCTGGTGATGTATGATTGAGGAAGTGTGTAGGGTAGGTTGATGATAGGTGTATGAAAGAGCAAGGTCTTATTTACAACCTCGAAATTTTTTCTAGTTAGTAATTTTCTGGGGTTATGGGGAATCTTAGTTTTAATTGTTTTTAAACTTACTTTATCACTGTATATACTCATTTAGCTTATTTTTTTTTGTTGATTAACGCTCTCTTAATGCTAAATAAGAAAATTTTTTCATTGTATTCAAAAATTTTCCGGGGTTTTCGGGGTAATGTAATGTGTATGTCTTTTACATATTTTTTTACTTACATTTTTGGATATTATTAACCTGAAAATTTAAGCATTCGTCCTCCCTAGGTAGCTTCATGGTCATTTCTTGGAGGCTTAGCAACGGCTTTGGCCTTTTTACCTTGTAATTCAAGTTATTTAAGTTTTTATCTTTATTAAATCTTTGTTTAATTTTGTGATGTCAGTTAGTGGCAACCCTAGTTTTATTTTTAATTTATTGCTGGAGCTATTTGTAGGTTGTATAGGTAAATCACATCGACCTCATTCGATTTTCTTTTTAATAATTTTCTAATTTTAAAATGTAAATTATGTGGAGTTGACAGGAGCCTGGTGGTGGAATGGGCAGTCTACGTTCAGAGCGGAGAGCAGGAACACCTCTAAGAAGCTCCATAAAAACATATGTAAAAGGGCAGTTCCCTTATTCTTCGGTTTTAAGTCGGCCTCTCTCCGTGCCGCACCAAGAACACCTGGAAACCTTGATGTTTGAGCTACACAAGCCTGATGAAGATTTGATGCTCCTCGGCCCTCCTCCTACGGCCTGAGGATTGACGGTCCTCGGCCGTCCACCACCGTCTGAAGACGGATGCCCTCGGCCCTCCTCCTACGGCCTGAGGATTGACGGTCCTCGGCCGTCCACCACCGTCTGAAGACAGATGCCCTCGGCCCTTCTCTACGGCCTGAGAGTTGATGGTTCCTCGGTCCTCCTCCAGTCTGAAGACGGACGTTCTTCAGTTATTTATTCCATTCTGTGTTTCATCTTCAGCACTTTCCGCCAGCTTCACTGGCATTAGTAATTAAGTAGCTCCAGTCTTTAGATTATCTTTGTTAATAAATTCTTATAACTCGTCCCCTTTATTTCTTTTAATAGTGCTCCCCTCCAGACTGAAAGTTAGGTAGGTGAGTGCTCAGAGTGACCTTACAGTTTTGTGGATCCTATCCAGGAAAATGTAACGTTACAATCTAAGTCCCGTTTTGGATTAAAAATTTAAAAAGGACTGTGACAGTTGTTCAAATAAGTATCGATTTCATTAAAGCATCCGCCATATTATCTCTCATCCTTGGGTAACCGGTAGAGAATATCTAAGACATTATTGTTGAGTTGCACGAAACCAACATTAGTGTCTTTAGGGTCCCAGCCGTGCCCAAATGGGCACGGTGCATTGTTAATAAATTTGTAATTGCGGGTATTGAAGTATTAACGGAGACTTTGAATTCATCTTACATTTTGTATCAAAAAGAAAGTGACAGCATCAATTTAAAGTCTTCGTTGAACTAATTAATGGTGATTTACAACTGCAACGTGCAACTCACCGTAAATCCGCATTTGTATCATTTTGTATCTTTTTTGTGTACGAAAAGATCAAATAAACAAATACGCTAACTCACCGATAAGCACGGAAGGCCGGGCTATTTCCACGACCTCTTCCAGTGTGCGCACGGGCGCGTGATCCTTCGCGAACTTCTCCTTGTGCTCGTTGAGGCCGCCCTCGGGACGGTTCCTCACGATGAGGCCTTTGGAGTCTACCATCCAGATGCGAGCCTTGGCATTCTCTACAGAACAACCCTCCGCCTTCATCGCCATCACGCAGAGATTCGCGATACCTAGGGACGCCTGTGGGTAGATAAATAGGTGATTAATGATTTAATAAGGTTTGGTGTTCTGAGGAAAACTGTGATAAATGATGAATGATGTTTATTTTGTAAGTAGGTTTTTACAAACACTTTTACACGTCATTTTTTAAAACTAGATGGGGCCGGTGTTTCGTACCTGACTACTCTGAGAAGAAACAGCCGAAACAAACTCACGAGGTCATATTAATCTCTTTTGAAGTCCAGACATAATCTTGGTCAATTCACAAGAGGACTATACAGATTAGTGTCTGAGATGGTCTTTTAAAGAAAGAACCACACAGATTTGAGTGGCCCTGTCCAGTCAGTGCAAGCATTTGTCAGTTAACGTGTAGCTTGACTCATAACTCAAGGAGCTCAACTGTATTTTAGTATCCGTAAGAACCAGAGGTAGCGGTGCTGACTGCAAAGGGAAAACCGGCCGTACATCTCAGTATCACCAGTCACCACTAAATTCTGATGTAAAAGACGGTTGTCCCGTTGATCTAGAGGAACTTGTGGAACTGCTGATCATAGTTTAAATTCTATTTTAGGATCAAGTCAATTCTCATAAGATTCCTTACTAGGAAATTGGTAGTGGTCCGAAGTTTAGACTAGTGCTCATGTATTTGGCAATAATGAAAATATGACTAAAAACGTAACTGGGCAACGGAAAGAATTCCTAGCTTCTGCATAAAATTCTCCTTCCTCTGTCTAAACTGGAGGATTATCTAAGGCTAGTGGATGTTAATAAAGGGTGTAAAAAGACTAACCGAAGCCGAAAGGCACTTGTTCTCCCCGTCTTTACGATATTTTTTTTGTTGTACACCATACCTGGGAACCTTCTAGTTTCGGAGATACTGGTGGTCAAAAATAAGTACATATTTTTAATGTCACATTTTTACTTTAAACACCTCCACGAATCCCGTACTATTCAATCCATTCATCAGCACAATATTTTGAGTACGCATTGACTTTTACAACAAAACATGATTTTTCACCCCAAAAGAAGTCGTTTCCCAGCAATAATTTTTGCGTAAAGTTACATAGTATGATGTACAGAATGCTTGATTGACGGCTTGTCTGTTTACACCCTGTATTATTGAATAGCATAGTATACGAAGCATATAAGTAGGTATAAGTTACCTCCCCGGCTCCCTGGAACACGATGGTGTTCTCGGACAGCTTCTTGCCGGTGATGCGCAGCGAGGCCAGCAGACCCGCCACCGCCACCGCCGCCGTGCCCTGGATGTCGTCGTTGAATGTGCAGTACCTATAAGGAAATATTGTTTTAATTTTTAATAAATAGTTATAGGGGTAATTTTGACAAGATTTCCGGTTACAGCTTACATTTCTGCAATCATTATAATCATCATCTCAGCCGCAAGATGTCTTTTGCTGGACATTGGAATTTCTCAAGAATCACCACAACAATAGGTCCTGAGCTAATTTTTCGCCAGCTTTATTGAATACAAATTAGAATGTTCTTTGCATGATGTAAGTTGGTAATAGAACAATCAACAGCCAGTACAGAAATTAATACGGTACAGATACGGAAAAGTAGACCATACCTAGAGATTGCATAGTTGTGGTCTTCTAAAACCAAAAGTAAATAATACGTTCATAACCCAAGCAGCATCATAGACTACTCACTTTCCACGATACTTCTCCAAGAGCCTGAAGGCGTTAGCGTTACCGAAGTCCTCGAACTGTATGAGACAGTTCTGTCCGTAGCGGCGCACGACGGCCTGCATGAACTCCTCGACGAACTCGTCGTACTCCGGGCCACGCACGCGCTTCTGTCGCAGACCGATGTACAACGGGTCGTCCAGCATCGTCTGGGTGTTTGTGCCCACGTCTGGGGAACGGTACAAAGATAACATTTAGCAAGAAGCCGTTATTTAAACCTGACTGCTGCCTTTACTGTTGGTTCCTAGATGAACTACTTCATTAACTCTTAAATCATAAACATTGTTGAATCCCAGAGAAGTATTATTTGATTTGTGTTGAGTAACTTTGAAACATTGGTCTTAGTTACATATGTAATTTTTACGGTTTGTTTCACATTTGATTAAAGTGTTTTGAAATTAGCATATTCAATTCAAATTATCTATACTAATATTATAAAGAGGTAACATTTGTTTGTAAGTTTGTATGTAGGGGTAATCTCTGGAAGCTATGAACCGATTTCAAAAATTATTTTACCATTAGAAAGTTACATTCACCCCATAGAGCAACACAGGCCACCGGCGGACCGGTGCTCTATGCATTCACCCTGAGTAACATAGGCTATATTTTATCCCCGTACTCCCACGGGAACGGGAACTACGCGGGTGAAACTGCGGGACGTCCGCTAGTTAATTATAATTATTTAATGTTTGCATGCCAATTTTATGGCGAAATGTGTCATTGCACTACATATTATTCTTACCATCTTTTGTAAGTACCACATTTTTTTTTTTTTTTTTTTTAGTTAGCCCGTATTGTCCCACTGAGCAAAGGCCTCCCCCCATTCCTTAGTACCACATTTATTGCAAATAAATAATTTTGACTTTGACTTTGAGAATAATTGGTTCGTCGGTTTTATTGTGTTTTTTTGTCATATTATCGCCATCCGTTGGACCGCGTACCCACAATTATCCTCTTGTGGAATGAGTGGACGATAGGATTTGATCATTAACTTTGCCTGATCTGGCAGTTTTCCTGATTGTGTATCATTTGGAAAACAATTACAAGCAATCTGTATAAAAACAATATTAAATAGGTTTATATCAACCACTTTGTTTGCAGATTTAATTTCCTTCCTGCACAATTATGGAAATACTATAATAATATTCCGGATCATCGCCGTTTTTCCGCTTGGCTACCGATGTTATACCTATCAATCACCACTATGTCAAAAGCTAATGCCGTTTTAAATTTATAGTGACGCTTCATACAAGATGGTTGGACTGACTATCAAGAGTGTGCTAAATGCCCATGCACGTTTATGTAACTCAGATCTGCGCGCGATGTACAGGTGATAAAATTTTACTGTGTCTATAATATTATTAGTGGCTTTAAAGAGATACTTATCCCTAAAAGATGGAACCTTTAAAACATGTTTGACTTACCCAAAGTGATGGGCAAGCACTGGTGCGGTTTGATGCCCGCGAGCGCCGTGTACAGAGAGAGCTTGCCCACGGGAATGCCCATACCGCACGCTCCCAAGTCACCCAAACCCAAGATACGCTCGCCGTCTGTCACTACGATAGCACGGACGTCGCTTTCTGGCCTGGTGGACAAAAACATTGTTACAACCAATCGGATTATTGACAGTTCGTTTTTCTCTCTAGACACTTCAGCTGATGTAGTAAGAGAAAACCAGCCCGCAAGTCAGCTCACTACCACAGCAATCTTTGTTCCATGCTACGATGCCCCTAAAGATTCTTAGCTCAGTTTCATAAATCTGTCGTTTCTTTGACATTAATAAACTAAGTGGAAGTCAGTCATCATCACCATTCAGTTGCGCTTATCCCAATTCATTTGAGGTCGGCGTAGCATATAAAGTGGAAGTCAGTATC
This sequence comes from Xestia xanthographa, assembly GCA_905147715.2. Taxonomy (NCBI): domain Eukaryota; kingdom Metazoa; phylum Arthropoda; class Insecta; order Lepidoptera; family Noctuidae; genus Xestia; species Xestia xanthographa. The sequence continues at coordinate 11,609,679 of LR990646.1, forward strand.
TATGCGCAATCGTATGTATACCAATGATACATGTGCATCTAAAGTTTGCTTTAATATTAACCCTGGCACTTCTTTTTTATCACAAGATTTTCTCTGTCAACAATTTCAAGCTACATAAAGGGTGTACAACACCTCTTAACGAAGCCGAAAGGCACTTGTTCTCCTCGTCAGTGCAATAATTTTTTTGTTCTATACCATACCTGGGAACCTTCTAGTTACGAAGATATTAGGGTTAGGGGTCAAAGTTCCAACTTTTTGACAAGTTTTTTTTTTTTAATACAAGTTTTTAATGTAAAAATTTTACTTTAAACACCTCCACGACCCCCGTACTATTCAATCCATCCATCAGCACAATGTTTTGAGTGCGTTACATTGAGTTCTACCACAAAACATGATTTTTCACCCAAAAAAAAGTCGTTTCCCAGCAATAATTTTTGCGTAAAGTTACTTATTTTGATGTACAAAATGCTTGGTTGACAGCTTCGTGATGCGCCACAAAAATTCGGTGTAACTCACCAGTTCTTAAGTATATCGTAGACGTGTCCCTTGTCGTTGATGGTGATGAAGAGTCCCCTGGGCCTGCGGTAGACCAGACCGAACTTCTGGCAGGCCAAGCCGACCGTGGGCGTGTACACAATGGGCATCATTTCGGCCACGTTCTCGCCCACGAAGCGGAAGAACAAGTGCTCGTTGCGGTCCTGGAGAAATAAAGGCATTTAATAATAAAAGTGAACTTGCCATAATAGACGAGCTTATCGCGTGTTGTTTTCGGGTTTTTCACTTTTTCCATGAATAGCTTAAGCCTCGATTTGTGCTCGTTAAAATTAAATGGCAATAGGCTTACTGGATTGTAATAGTCTGGCGAAATATGGGTGTACCTAACCTTTTGGGGATTGCAGACGTGATGTTATGTTATCAGTATTTAGTTCATTTGCGGATATTGTTTACAGAAATACCTAGCGCAATATTGGTTTTTCGTTATACAACACCATACTGAGGGGATAGTCTCTTTTTGCAATTTTAATAATCTAGTCTGTTCATGTTTGTTTTGCCTTAGTCTTGGGTTCTCTTCCCGTCTTGTTTGCCAGTTAAGTAATGCTTATTGGTTTCAATTCTGTTGTGAACAAACTAAACTTAATTTAGGCTACTGCTGTGTCTTTTACTAAAAGGCAGTGCGAGAAAAGGACGGCTATAGCTATGAACTAAGTTAGAGATGTAAAACTAGTTTATGCCTTGCGCTTCACCTTGTTTTTAGTCGACATGTTTTTACGTGCTCCAATCAATTGTATGGAAATATTAGTTCGAATTAAAGTTGACAGCTCTAAATTACGTCAGTCTCTTTTTCGTTTTATTAAAGAGAAAAAGATAGCAATAGCCTAAATTAAGTTTAGTTTGTGCACAACAGAATCGACACCATTATGTCGTTTACTCTACAGTGTTCGGGAATTTCCTATTTCAATGCTTTTGAAAGATATCCACAGAAAGCTATGACCAGAAGAAACTATGTAGATAGAACTTGATAAATCTCGTGACTTTCTGACGTGTACAAACTGCCCTGCTACAGTACTGAACAACTTCGAGCAAAAGTTTATAATTACTTTAGTTGGTACAACTGGCGAGAATATTGTACATCGCCTTGTCCGGTATTCACTGGAGAATTTAATATATCTTCTGGCCATACGATTTCTGAAGTTTCGCTTACTCTATTAGGATTTCGGAATTTCAAAGCTATCTTATCGCAGAAGGTAACATTTTCGTGTTCTGTGTTTGAACATTGTTTTGATTCAATTTGAAAGTAGTCAGTTTCATAAGTTGGTTAGGTACCCATTTTGCAGCGTAAAAATGCATGAGACTGTAATAGTCTATTTAGATATTTGCAGAAAAATATCTACCCACCCAGTAGATGCCTGTGTTCCTAAGTTCCTACAACTACCGCTTGATTTTGCTAATTGTGTAGGTCGCAATTGTCTATAACTAGTACCTAATAGCTGGTAGCTTGGTCTAACCTTGCTTTTGACGGGATCTATGCTGCTTGAATCCCTTCACTATGGTTTGGGCAAGGTTGGAAGGCTTTAATTGGTTGGTTTCGTTTCTTGTCTGCATTTGCCGTTGTAATTTGAACATAAAAACTACCTTAATTAAAGAAGATTCTTTATTCTAATATTGGTATTGATTTCCTCTTCATTTTGTGGGAATCAATTATATGAATTCGTTTGTCCAATTTATTCAACTAAGTAATTGATTGTTCTATTTTTTATAATAAGACATCAAAATTGTCTCCTTGGTAGTCTTTTGTCAAATAAAATATATTCAGTGGAATATTAAAATAGAGGCATGAACGAGAAATAACATCAATCAGTAATTTAGTCACTGATAACTCAGCATGAATATTCAATATCAGTGAAGCGAAAGATTCGTCAGAATATATTATGGACGGAAAGGCATCTTACTCAAATAAATATGAAAATAAAATGAAGTATTCTGTTCATATTTAACGAAGTGAATAATATTAACATCGAAGCGTGTTTCTTTTTATAAAGTTCATTCAAGTGTACCGTGTCGCCCAGTCTGAACTTTTTCTATTAACAGACTGCGTTTAGTGATGAAAGAAAATTATGTTAGTTCACTTAGTTTGCCTGACTGACGTCTCATTAATAAAGTAGGGCTCGTAGCCATTAAAAAATCTCTTTTAAATTTCGATAAAAACTACAAATGCAAAATAATTTGAAGGTTTGAAGCTTTCATTTGAAGGTTTGAACCTGCCTCGTTTTGTAGAAAAAACTAAGAAGAGTTCAAAGTACTTTAAAAGAATATCTCCTCTACTTTTATTATAAAAGTAGGAATGCAGGAGGTCAGATTCCTCTGAGACTGTATCCAATGGATTCTCTACACTGACATTGTCGGTGACTTTCACACGCGTTCAGTTGGCATTGGTGTGTAGAAGTCCACAATGTCTAGCAGTGAAAACACTCATTTAGTTAGACTAAAAGCCCTCAAAGCTTTTGTGACATATGATGCAGTACCTAATTACCTATTCCAATTCCCTAAGCTTGTCATAATTTTATTCTAACGTGTGCCAAATCTCCGGTTTTTTATGCTTAATAGGCTCGTGTTTGGCCACAACTCGCCTGATGTGAAGAGATGACGCGGATGAGGGTGGAGCACGCTTTAGGCACGCTTCATGTAGAAACCAATTCACTCGAACTTTGAAGAGGTCTAGATTATAACGAGACACAGAGAAGCCAGCTAGCCATTAACTTAGGTTTAACTTACCAGAAGTCCCATAAGGTACAGGTATTTGTTGAGGGGGTCCTCGTACCGGTCGATGGACAATTTGCACATCTGGACCTGCTCTTCCTGAGTCTTGACCCTGGCTGGTAGCAGACCGTGGATGCCCAAGGTCTGGCGCTCCTCAATTGTGAAGGCCATGCCCTGTGGACAAAAGAGAAATAATCATCAGAGTTTGCTCAGAATTTGTTCGAGCGTAGGCGTAACACAGCTACATAAAAATAATATATTAATGGACACCTCTATAAGTCTAGCCGTGGAATTTTACAGAATGTAGGTATCTACGTACATAAACCGATTAGAGCATCACGAAAAATGGTAGGTACACATTATCCAATTTCGTCGAAAAACCATCCATCGGAAATCTGGCGGGTTGCCAAGTTCCAGCTCAGTAAGAACGTTACAATTCAGGTTATTTTCCTCATTTTCTACAACATTGTAGTTAGTTAAACAATACAGCTGAAGTGTTAGTACAATAGCAACAAAACATTAATACCGCAAACACTCATGACAATGGTTGTAAAGAAAAATCGATGCATATAGATAACGCACGCTACATAAATATGTGAATCACAGCTAGTATTATTATGTTATATTTTAAAATGGCTTTCAATTCAACTATTGTTCATCTTTACATAAAGCAGCATTTCCCGATCCTTTGTTTTCTCCCTTTCTTCCATTTTTAGACAAGTACCATTCTTTTTTCAGCAGATTTTCATATTATTTATGTACTTTTATCTTCTATAACCTTGTTCCACAGAAACAAACCTGTCTAATACTAGACGGTAACCGTACGCAATATTCGTAGAATCAAGAATGTGATCTAAATAGGACTTAATAGTTTCGCAAAATGGCGAATTCCGTCATTGTTTAGTTCGTGATTGACTACTTCCTCCTCAGCTATCAAGTCAATGCTCTAACTGCGGTACAAATTGACCGCAATGGGCAATGCACTGCACCCACACACAAAACATACTTTCAACACTCAAGATAATTATAGATACTTCGGCTTTGATAAAAGCGGTTTAAAAATAAATTATATTTTAGTAAAATATGGTAAAAGTATGAAATAAACAAAATTCCGCGAGTTTGCTTGCCCGGAAATACCTACTCGCGGTCGGCCGACTATCTATCAGCTGTGAATGACGTAACGAAGGTGACCGCTTCTTAACGACCTTCGATTCTGCATTGACGACCTGTTATATCCGTTGGACTATATCTCTGTGGATATAAAGAGCGTTTTTCCGTAGCACGGCATTATTTATCAGGTTAAATTACCATGCGTAAAGTTGTTTTGAATAACGTGATGGGAAAGTTTCCGCTAAATCATTACGAGAATTAGAATGACCTACAATAATCTAAGAGCTGGCTATCTTGATCTGAAAATGCGTAGTAAACCGACTATTCCGTAGGTAAATCATGGGACTTTTAGATTAGACGCGCTTCTATGGTTTCTTATTGGCAACAAGAAGCCAAGAAAATCAGATTTCGGAACAAAAATCTATAATAAGTTTACCCACAGACTAATTTTCCCAGAGTAGTTTTCTATATATTTTTTTAGTTAAATTATAACCAAGAGCAGACACCTAATAACATTAAAATTTAATTCAGTCGCGTTACAAATCTAGAAAAAAAAATGAATACTAACGTACCTATATTTGGTTTGCAGTTTATAAGTGTAGATTTCGATTATATAAATTTTCAACATAAACGTTTCAGATATATTTAACGATTCAATCAGTCTAAATCACACTTATCAAATCACTGTGGTCATTTATTTGGGTTTTTCAAACGAGGCTCTAAATGACTTATCAGGAGGAGGCAAACATGGTCATCAAAACATCAATTACTGATCAATAGCCCATTATCGATCATTGTCCTATTGTCACTGCGCAAACGATAACGAGTAACTGAAACCTGTGCCCAATCAGTTTGTGATAACAGCGTTCATTGCTCACCTATATTATGTCACCCATTGAGTTCTCGCATTTCATAATATTTTGCAGATTCATGAACTCACGGATTTAAATAATAATACCTAACATGCGAATACTGCTCTTATTTGCTGTAAAATATGACATTAAAATTTGGAAAACCTTTATCGTACATGCAACATACTCTCATCATCATTTCAGCTAAAATACTTCAAGCAAATGGTTGTAAATTTACTATTCAAGTTAAAAAAATCTGTAGCGACGATGAATCAATGAACTCGGCCTATAACTGTCCACTGATGAACAGTAGACTCTCCCAAGCTGCGAAACAATATCGTGCAAAATTATCAGTGAATTTAAAATGACTGGATAAAGCGTTTACTGAAACAGAGCCTGAATATACAAGACTTTCTGAAATACACGACTTCAATTAAAAAGTAATGACGTAATAAAAGCGTACCCTCAGCACAGCTCCACACAAGCAGAACTCCAGTTAATGAATATGACGTCACATCACGTCTCCTACTGGAAAGTTTGAGAGCTTCCGTTAACAATTAATTGCGAGAATACGAGGGAACACTCAACACTCCAATTCCGGACCATCTTAATCCATTAGGATTGTGCTAACATTTGGATGGGTAGGAAGATTTATTCAATTTATTTCTAGGTATTTGTAGTTATACAGGCAATGGAGAGGGCTACGCTCTGCGAGTTTTCTTGTGTGATCGAATCAGAAATAAAGACATCTATCCGCAAGAGAACCAAGGTTACAGACGTAGCCCGACGAATTGCCAAACTTAAGTGGCAGTGGGCAGGGCACATTTCTCACAGAACTAATGGCCGATGGGGCCGACAAGTTCTGGAGTGGTGACCGCGAACTGAAAAACGTTACGTTGGAAGGCCTCCCACTAGGTGGACCGATGACCTGGTGAAGGTTGCAGGGATCCGCTGGATGCGAAACGCACGAAACCGATCAATGTGCCTATGTCCAGCAGTGGACGTCTTTCGGCTAAAATGATGATGAATGATGATGATTTGTAATACCTTCACTAGGCTTCACTACCTACTCATTTGTAGACAGATTCCAAACACATCGTTCAAAAATACTTATAACACTCGTTTGTCTTTTTCATTAAAATGGTCAAATAACATTTTACAACGTGAACTAGTAACATTCATAATTAGTATTTTCAGTGCAATAAATATCTCCCAATAATAGATACAAGGTAACATTAACTTTCAGCACCATCAACGGGTGAAATTGAGTTTGAAAATGGCTTCTAAAAGTTTTATGCCAGCACGTCGTCGGAAACGTGACGCGTTTCCGATGAAAACGAGTGTAAAGTACCACGTAATATAATTCTTACCAAGGGTTTTATACAATGTGTACCTATATATTTATTCTTATTCTATAAAACTGGTAGAAACAGCCCACAAAAGATCTTAGTAGTCAGTTAAGAGGATTACAGTCGTCTACTGTGGAACATTGTTACCACTGTGCTAGCCATTATAGGTATTCCTAGAGCTGTGTGACTAATAATTAAGAATAGGTATACTCAATGATATTCTAACAAACCGATATGTTATACACATACAAAACCTACGAAAAAAGTGTGCCGCGGGGCAGCGCCAGCTCACATACACGCAGTGACGCAAAATAAAGGCAAAACAAGCCAATTGGCCCGTTTTCGAGTCTTCACGATTGCGCGCTCACAACATATATGTTTAATTAGTAGAATATCATTGGGTATACTTTAAATGAACTTATTTACGTATCTACTTCACATATAAAAAACGTCACGAAGAAAGACTATAAAAGTAAAGTACAAAGGAGTCCCATCTAGACTTGTTATAGGGCGTTTGGAGTGGAAAGAGATATAGACACAAAAAGGGTCTACAATATTGACCCTTTCTCCTAACAGCCAGGATATTTAACTCCCTCAGTGAAACACGTATTTTCCATTCAAAGAGCTTTCCGAGTCTCATTACAATAAAGATAATGTTGGTCAACGCACCCTTGAGTCCAAAGCAGCAACACATTCAGGCACCGAGATCAAATCCCTGTGAGGGGTCAGGTGCCACCAATCCCTTTCCATTTTACACTTCAGTCCATTTACAATGAGTCACTTAACACCACCATCACTGAACAACCAAGGCCGCACTTAACGTCACTCAAGCGAAACCACTTTTCGTACCGAGGAAAAGCAATATATCGTTTTTAGCGTTCTGTAACTTATTATTTTTCGAAGAAAAACTAGCTTTTATATGAAAATAACCTTTAAAACTTCCTAGTGTTATATGGGTCAATAAATTTAACCTAGTATGTATATAACGTCAGTTTTATAGAAGCAGCGTCTGCAAGCTATAAAGCTAGAATGTTTTACGCTTTATCTAAATGGAAAATGCTTTTCAATTTTCAGCGTCGCTGGCGGCGGCTGCATTTGAAGTGGAAGGACGGAGTAGCGGGAACAGCTATTATTATTTATTTAGTAGGAATGCGGCACCTCACGATCGATACTTCAACAGTTAAGACATCTATTCTTTATGAGGTATTGACGGGAAATTTGAGGTCGAAATAGGTCTGCTGTGTTTTTTTTGCTAGGGTAGCAGCTACCAGCACACACATGATGTCTGCCTAAGTTTGACCCTTGTTTATTTTTTGTAGGAATGTTTTCTGACCGCTTTCGTCCCTTCGGATTATCATAATTTAATGCTTGAAGCCTCAGTAAGTGTGTGTTAATATATGAAAGGGTCCGAAACTCAGATTTAGGTCGAGAAGAGAGGATAAAACGGTGTTTATATGCCTCAACAAATTTATAAAAGAAATGGGAGCGTGTTTCATAATTGAATGCTTTACAAAGAATACTTTATATAATACGTTCCTGCTAGACATGGCTCATTATACGGGTGTGCTCATCACGAAGCCGTCAACCAAGCATTATGTACATCAAGCTAAGTAACTTTACGCTAAAATTATTGCTGGGAAACGACTTTTTTTTTCTGTGGTGAAAAATCATGTTTTGAGGTAGAACTCAATGTACTTAACGCACTCAAAACATTGTGCTGATGGATGGATTGAATAGTACGGGGGTCGTGGAGGTGGTTAAAGTAAAAATCTTACATTAAAAACTTGTATTTATAAAAACTTGTCAAAAAGTTGGAACTTTGACCCCCAATATCTCCAAAACTAGAAGGTTCCCAGGTATGGTGTAGAACAAAAAAATTATCGCAATGACGAAGAGAACAAGTGCCTTTCGGCTTCGTTAAAAGGTGTTTTACACCCTTTATTTGACTCGTACTTCAATACTAACGAAACTAAGTTTTAGACTTGATTTAGATATGCCTAAAACAGCATGTCAATTTCAATGCTTTGATCCGACATCCAAGACAGTTGTTTAACGTGAAATCAATTAACAACAACGTTACACGAGTAACATAATCATTACCATTTCTAATTACATACGAATCAAAGCAATCAACATTTCAACTGAGTTCAATCCCTCGCGGGCTTGGCACAAGGTTCCAACGGCATCGGAACTAAGACCATTACCGCCGTCGACAGACACGATACGATCACAAATTGTCCCAATTACACGAGTAGGTAATCGTCAACCTTCAACTTGATGTAAAGTGCCGACGGCGATAAATCTTGGAAACGTTACGTTCCGAATTTGGTCGGATCGATTCAGTTTTTATGACGACTGACGTGGTTCCGGCTCGTTAGAGAGGTTTCGTAAAGTTTATACTAGCATTGACACTAATTACGTCGTCATTGATAGATCTTAGTAATAGCTAATGGGATTAGTTGCTCAAATAAATTACATTTCGTTGATTACGTAACAAAACGAATTAATATTAGGACAAATCTGCAGTCTCTATTTAAGTTAAGCCCTAAAATCCAGTTTGTTGTCCAGGTCTGTTTATGGAACAAACATGAAAATACGAATTTATACGAGAAATTCTGCGAGCAATCAGGGAAAGCAAACACGACGAGCGGTTCTGTCAACATAATAATTTTCAGAGGGAATAACTCATGTTTTCCCTATGCCAACTTTTGTAGGCACGTAAAATCCGGGCTAAGCACATACAAGTATATAACCTGGCGTTTTATTTCTGACATTAACGTTTATTAGCACAATCAATAAAAGTTGTGTCGAGAACTCATTCTGAGAAGCTTTTAACAATAAAATACAGGGATTTATGTTAATTGCTATTTCCTGAAAAATGTAACAATTGAAACAACAACAAATTGTTCTAATAAGAACAATTGTTTTGATTGAGAACTGTAAGTAATTATTTATTTTAAAAACAATTTTCACTGAGTACTTACATAAAATTACAAGTTAATAGAACTTTACCTACCTTTACAATTTTAAATAGGTCAGTGGTTTAGAAAAAAAATACGTGGATAAAACATTTTGTTTTTATAAGTAACTCAAGCTTTTCCTGAAAAATATTATTCTGAAACTGCGTAACATGTAAGTAAACACGGAACGATCAATCTTTTCGGATCCTTTTCTATTCAGTAGGTAACGGTTCCTGGCGCTGACAGCCTAACGGTACGTTTTAATTATTTACCTATAATAAGGTGTAATATATACCTATACATACTAGAGTAAACAACATTCGAAAATAACGAATTGATTAAAAACACGAGCTTGTAATATTCAGCAAATAAAGACGATTTATGAGGCAATTTAGGCTTGAATGAGGAAATTACATTCATATCGTTGCCACGGATCTCAAAAACAAGTTGATTTGATCATAGACGATCATAATACCATTGTGTATTTGTTGTATTACGCAATACCTATCTACAGGGTGTAAACAACCTCATCACGAAGCCGTCAACCAAGCATTATGTACATCAAACTAAGTAACTTTACGCAAAAAATATTGCTGGGAAACGCCTTTTTTTTTGGGGTGTAAATCATGTTTTGTGGTAGAACCACAGTAGAACTCAATGTAACGTACTCAAAACATTGTGCTGATAGATGGATTGTATAGTACGAGGGTCGTGTAAAAATCTTACAATAAAAACTTGTAGTATTTAAAAAAAAAACTTGTCAAAAAGTTGGAACTTTGACTCCCAATATCTCCGTAACTAGGTTTTTTACACGCTTTATATTACCGACTAGCGGACGTCACGCGGTTTCACCCGCGTAGTTCCCGTTCCCGTGGGAGTACGGGGATAAAATATAGCCTATGTTACTCAGGGTGAATGTAGCTTTCTAATGGTGAAAGAATTTTGAAATTGGTTCATTACTTCCGGAGATTACCCCCTACATACAAACTTACAAACAAATGTTACCTGTTTATAATATTAGTATAGAAGGTATGGAAGGATCGTAGCAGATGACTTTATGTAGTTTGATTGTTTCTGTTTACCCCCCGTCACCCTTGGGAAAAAGAAGTGAGTTTGTGTATGTATTAACCAAACGGATGTTCCCTAGCTAAGAGCTACGTCAGCAACAAACAGCCCGCCTGTCATGTAAACTAATGGCTAATTTTCTTAGTCAATTAATCCACGGAATAGGCAATTAAGGAGGAGACCTCTTTTTTGGAGCTTAGAACTTAATTAAATTAAGTGAAGCGGTATCTTCTCTTCATTTTTCTTTTGACCGTACTAGGTTGGCAAGTCTATTTAGTAAAGAGAATACTTTCGTGACTTACGGCATTTAGTACACGCGGGATTTATAGAAATCAATAAATCAAATCAAATAATTATTTATTTCGAACAATAAAGTCCTCATGGGTTATTAAATATAAGTAACTATCTACAAAACTATGTATGTTGGTGGTAAGAAATTTGGTGATTATGTTACCTACATTAATTAAATTCATTCAAATTCATTACATAAATGAACTTGATGAATCCATGAAGTACCTACCTAGTGTACCTACATTATTAAAGAAAGTGTAATCATACTAAATCGTTGAGTATGATTACTTACTATTTTTTTCCCTATTTGCAATACTATGACCTCATAATCTTGTGGCAAACGTTGTATTAGATAATCAACATCAAACACGCATAATTCTGTCATAAACGTAAAAATATTCCTAGTTTCAGACGTTAGAAAAAACAACGTGACTATCATGGTGACACGCCATATTTCACTAATGGTTTCCTCTAATTATTCGCGAAAATAATTAAGTGCAATACCAAAATGCTCGTTTTATTTCCAACTTCTAGTCTCGTCTAGTTTGAAAACATTGACCTAATGACCAGAAATTACGTTGTTTTTGTTCACATCAAGTCATGGTCAGTTTTTGCACCCAAAATAAGTAAGACCTAATTATTTGTGTTGTACGACGACAACCATCTGGCGATATTTATTTTTCCGTCTAGTTTACCTTACACGTGTTTTAAGAATGAATAACATTATTCAATGATTTAGCATTTATAGATATTACATAATAGAGAGGTAAAAAAAAGTTGAAATGGTTTTTTTTTAAGTCTAAAAGTACCTAAATGTGCTAAAATAACAGGTTAGCAAATATGCGGCAGAATATATGAGAATATAATATGGCAGATTAGCATAATTTATTATATTTTCGCTTCGTATTGCCAATGAGCTGCCGAGGGCAGGAGATCGCGTCTGTTAATTATATTGCCCTCACCCTGCTCAACGGTGCGCTTTTAAATGTCATAACAAGCTGACACAGCTTTCAGAATGTAGTACACAGGGAACGAGAAACATTTGAACGACAGACTTAGTTCGTTCAAAGCATGGTTTGACAAAAAAAAAATAGGTAACAACCACAAATTGAACGGTCACGCCTAGCTGCATGTTCTAACGTTAACGTACGCGTTTCAGTAAGGTGACTCAACCCGCCCGTAAAGTAATAGACATAGATAAAACCCCGTTCAAGAGCAAGGGCACAGTATAGCGAACTGGCATTCTAGCAAGGGTAGCGACGACTTGGCACCGAGTTAATATTCACCACAACGCACGATCGTAGGAACACGCAGCGCTGCATCGCTGACAAAGCGGTTTAATCAAGCTAGACACATTAATATACGTATTTGTTGACATAGCAATTGAGGGGACTATGTTTAGTTGTTATAGCATAGTACACACTAACCCATTAGCATACTTAGAACGGTTTTGCGTTGCAATGGAAAAGTTTTTGCATTAATTTATGAGCCAGCAGGAAGAGAATTACTTATTAATTCATATGTTTGTACTTCGTTATCGTTGTGCTCCCCAAGTGCTATAATCACCATGTCATGTGCCACTCAACAATATGGGTAACTTTTGAGAGCCTTTTAGCGTTTATTACATCGGTGTTTTTCGAATTCGTAACTAAATTGCGTCATGGGAATTACTAATGTAATAGAATAAAGGAAAATAAGCCTGTTGTTCACTTCCTTAAAATACCGTCGATATTGGTCACAGACAACGTCTTGTGGTGTGGGTGTGGAATTTCCTCTTACGCATCAAATTGCCAATTCACGTTTTAGAAGGTTCTACATAATTATAGAGAGCAGCGGTGGCCAAGTGGTAGCAGCCCCGACTTACGAACAGTAAGTCGTGGGTTCGAACCCAGGCAGGCGCATTACTTTGTGTAATTTATTTCATCACCGCTGCTCTCAAAACGGTGAAGGAAAACATCGTGAGGAAACCGGCATGTCCTAGAACCAAAAATTCGAAGACATGTGACATCTACCAATCCGCACTGGGCCCGCGTGGTGGATTATAGCCCTTTCCATCTCATAGAGAAAAGGCCTTTGTCCCAGCAGTGGTAACATTAATAGGCTGATGATGACATAATTATAGGAGAGATAGACAGAGTTCTATTAGTGTGTTTTATGAACTATACAACCAGTAAGTGTACATATATATTCTTACACTAGCTTCTGCCCGCGACTTCGTACGCGGAACCTGTTGCTTATGCCAGCGACAACGGGGTCGTCAAAATCGAAGATCTGATACGTCTGATGTCGAAGCGCAATTCTCTATCCGTGAACGCGAGACAATGCGTGACGTTCACGATCAGCAGTCAGTCGCGCATCACGTTCCCCACTTGTCTCTAGATACCTAGAAGTCGATGTGTAGATACGCTGAAAACTCAAGCGTAATTCTCTTTCCGTGAATGTCTCCAACTCGCGAGACAATGCAGACGTTCACGATCAGCGGTCAGTCGCGCATCATTTTCTTCACTGGTCTCTAGACACCTGGATGTAGATGCGTAAATACGCTGAGAACACAGGTGTGCTTCGCGATCCGAAGAGGTTTCCACGGAGCAAGTTGAAGCCTGATGTTCTCGAACAGCATTAAGTCTTTCCTGAAGCTCTTCGGTAGATTCTTGGGATCTTATGATCCTCAATCTTTTAGCTCCTTTGGAACACTGGGAAAGATTTGACCTCTTTCTAGGCATGGTTATAGTTTTATTAAAATCTAAGTGACTGCTCCGCTGCGTTACCGGGTAGGCTACCGTGCCACGTAAATAAATAGAAAAGGAAATTAAACACTAAAATAACATAAGCCGGAAGACATAGTTTTGGCCAGTAGAATCAAATTTTCAATGATACACCATTATCATCGAAAATCAGTCCTAAACTGTTACCACCTTGACCGCGTGGATATTTTATAATTATACATTGAAATTAGTGATAGCTTTGATTTCCACATCAGATGTTTCTGATCTTCAATTTTTATAAGTCAACAGGAAATGCCCATCAGACGAACAACTTTTGCTAAGACGTCATTCCTATATGTGTTATGGTGTAGCTGGGCTCTCGGAGTTCCACAACAGGTGTTCCAGATCTTCGATTTTTATAAGTCAACAGAGAGTGCTCATCAGATTGAACAACTTTTGCTAAAACGTCATTCCTATATATATGTAAGTGTAGCTGGGCTCTTGGAGTTCCACATCAGGTGTTCCAGATCTTCAAATTTATTCTCTCAGCAGAAAATGCCCATCACGTGGAACAATTTTTGCTACGGTACCATTTTTGTATCTCTTATAGTTCAGCTGGTCTGTTGTGGTTCTGCATCAGGTGTTCAAGTTTCCAAGATAAATTATAGCCTATATCTTGCCCAGACTTAATACCTATACAACAACAAAAAAATCATTCAAATCCGTCCAGTAGTTCCGAAGATTAGCGTGTACAAACAAACAGACCCACAGACAAACAGACACACAGACAAACAGACAGATTTTTTTTTTTGGATTCGTGCTCTATTGCTGTTTCTAAACCCCCCTCAATTATTTCTTTTTTAATATATTCAATGTACAGACACAGTTTTTTTACTGTTTTATTATATGTATATAGATTCAAATTTATTCTCTCAGCAGAAAATGCCCATCACGTGGAACAATTTTTGCTACGGTACCATTTTTGTATCTCTTATAGTTCAGCTGGTCTGTTGTGGTTCTGCATCAGGTGTTCAAGTTTCCAAGATAAATTATAGCCTATATCTTGCCCAGACTTAATACCTATACAACAACAAAAAAATCATTCAAATCCGTCCAGTAGTTCCGAAGATTAGCGTGTACAAACAAACAGACCCACAGACAAACAGACACACAGACAAACAGACAAACAGACAGATTTTTTTTTTTGGATTCGTGCTCTATTGCTGTTTCTAAACCCCCCTCAATTATTTCTTTTTTAATATATTCAATGTACAGACACAGTTTTTTTACTGTTTTATTATATGTATAATAGATTTTTAATATATTCAATGTACAGACACAGTTTTTTTACTGTTTTATTATATGTATAGATAGTTTTAATTACTATTTAAATACATAGTTAATTATTCAATCAAAAATACCCTTGTTTTAATACTTTATGTATTCGGTACACAAGAATTCGTAACTTAAACAAAAAATAAAACCGACTTCAAAAAACCCAAAAAAGTGAAAAATAACTTTAGCTTCAGAAGTCGGTGTCTCATGTTTAATTGATTTCGTTTTTTTGTCACCGACTTCTGAAGCTAAAGTTATTTTTCACTTTTTTGGGTTTTTTGAAGTCGGTTTTATTTTTTGCAAAAAAGTTTTTTATTTTTCCATTTTTAGTTGTTCCCAAATATTTGCCATGAATTTATTTGGCATTGTTAACAATACATGTGATGGTAATAGGCGTATCCCCAATATATGGAACTTAACATACCTTTTTTTTTCGGATGGGAAATCATCAAATTATCGCTCTGGGCGGAGCGGAAGGGAGTGTCAGACTTTTACTGACTAAAACCCATCCATGTTCTTTCTTAGCCCTTTGTGTTCCAGGGCCGCAGTATCTCTTTAGAACAGTCCCTTTTGCTGACATCTCTTTGAGGCGTGCACGGAACACGAACGAACTGTCGAAATCTGGGTGTATTGTACACATCTGCGTACCCCCTCAGACCATACAGGCGTGATGTTAAGTTATTTGAGTCGCGCGCTGAACACGATCGCGCCAACTTAGCATACCTAACTGTCGAAATTTCGGTGTATTGTATACATCTGCATACCCCCTCAGAGCATACAGGCGTGATGTTACGTCATGATGTTGTATAAACAATAAACATCCAAGCGATTGCAACATTCACGGCACATTTGCCGTCTATTTTTGAAGAGTTCCATTGTATATCTCCGAAGATCAGCATCAGATGTTCACAAAATTTAAATGGGACCACACGGGAAGCACCAGCTTTCAAATAAAAAAAGAATTGTCAAAATCGGTTCACCCAGTCGAAAGTTCTGAGGTAACAAACACAAAAAAAAAAAAAAAAAAAAAAAAAAAAAAAAAAAAATACAGTCGAATTGAGAACCTCCTTTTTTTGGAAGTCGGTTGAAAAATGATCTATTGTATTCGTAACTTTAATATTTATGGTTGCTGTCATAGCACCCGAGACCGAGGGTTTAAACAGCTGGATTCATTTATCACTGTCAGACTTAGATAGTAGGCACAAATTGTAGCAAATACCTCTTACATAGTTTATCATTAAAGTAAGTTCCAGCAATGTCTATGTACTAAAACGAAGCTCTATTGAAACAGTTATAACGAGCGCATACAGTTTGAAAGCCGGCTTTGATCAAAGCCAACCCATTTCTAAGTAATTGAAACATCAATTTGGCTGCAAATAGACAAGGACAATCAGACTTTGTTAGGCTGAGCCTATGTGTGTAAAGAAAATCATGTAGATTGGTGTGTCCTTACCGATTTCGGTACCAGCGACCGTTTCAAGCGATTATTTCCTTGCGTGTGGCACTTATATCGACTGGCCCGACCGAATTTGCTTTTCAATACCCGGTCACGACTATAAAGACAGTAGAGTTCGCCAGCAGAGTTTTAAGTATAAATATGTATAGGGTAAAGCGAATCGTAACTTTTTTGTAATTTCCAATGAGTGTTTGTAAAATATTAGCTACTCGTATTAAAACTAACTATACAGGGTGTAAACAGACTCTTTACGAAGCCGTCAATCAAGCATTATGTACTATCGAGGACACTCCCGCCTGACCACCACTAAGCTCATTTTTGCTTGCACTCGCAACATAAAAACGCTCTCTAGCCCCGCCCCGTTGACTTTGTGTGGAAAAAATGAATTAAAAGATACCGAATCGGCCGAGCGCACTGACGACGCACGCCAAACGAGAGTTATTGTTATTTTGCGCGCCAAAGTTGACGCTTTCCTAATATAATAGGCCCAAACTTTAAGGGGGCGTGGCTCGGCGCCTCCGCATGATTTAAGCGAAAAAAATTAAAATGGTCAGGCGGAAAAGACCCCCATAGTACATCAAACTACGTAACCCTACGCAAAAATGATTGCTGGCAAATGACTTTTTTTTGGGGTGAAAAAATCATGTTTTTCGGAAAGATTCAATGTTACGCACTTAAAACATTGTGCTGATGAATGGATTGAATAGTACGAGGGTCGTGAAGGTGTTTAAAGTAAAGTTCTTACATTGAAAACATGTATTTAAAATACAAAAATACTATTAGAAGAAAAGTTCAAGCATTCACGCAACTTTCACCTTTGAAATATACCTTTGCTAAATTCTAAAATGTTCTCATTAAGGCCCTACTTCGAAAATAAATCGTAACTCGATGGGCGTGACTTAGCCCCCCGCGCGGGGAGCGGCGAATGTAGATTACGCGGTCGACTGTGCGGTCACGTGGCATCGGGATAGTCAGAGAGCCCACGACACTAAATCTAGTTCGATAATACTCCCAGTGGCTAAGTGTTAGTGACACAGCCCGTGGCTAAATAATAACAGACGCTCGGGTCAATCTTCAGGTTAAGCCGTGCTTGCCTAGGTTGGTCTGTGGATGGGTGACCACCGGGTTCCTTCCGTGCTTAGGAAAGCACGTTAAGCCTTTGGTCCCGGCTGTCATTTGCAGATCTTTGACAGTCGTTATAGGTAGTCAGTGGCCCAAAACGTATGACAACCAGTCTTACCAAGGGGTATCGTACTACGAAGTAAGTACTAACAGGGTTGTGGAGGTTAGATAGGCAGTCGCTCCATGTAAAATACAGTTATTCAGCTGCATCCGGTTAAACTGGAAGCCGACCCCAACATAGTTTTGCAAAAAGGCTAGGCAAATGATGAATTAGCCACGTTCAAATCATAACTTGGGAACAGCGGTGGCCCAGTGGTGGCGGCCCCGACTTACGATCAGTAAGTCGTAGGTTCGAATCCAGGCAGGCGCATTACTTTGTGTAATTTATTTCATCACCACTGCTCTCAAAACGGTGACGGAAAACATCGTGAGGAAACTGGCATGTCCTAGAACCAAAAATTCGAAGACATGTGACATCTACCAATCCGCACTGGGCCCGCGTGGTGGACTAAAGCCCATTCCCTCTCATAGAGAGAAGGCCTGTGTCCCAGCACTGGCGAACATTAATAGGCTGATGACGATGATGATGATGATGAAATCATAATTTCTGTGTAAGAAAAACCACTGCTGCATCTTCCAAACAGTGGAGAAAGTGGTTGCTACAGCGATTGAAAGTCGCTCACCACGCAGCAGATTCGGCGTTTTGTCAGCAATCACCCGGTTCCTTTCGACTTGTACTGATTGAATACGCGTGCCACGGTCACTTACGAATATTTTGATTAATAGTGCCTCCAGGTTTTTTGCATTGCAGCATCGTCATTTCGTGTTCCCCAATTAATAATGTGACTAATTATATATATATGTATATCATCATTCTGGGAGTGTTATCGAAATAGGTTTAGAAGTTGCATGGGCTCTCTAACTAGGAGAACCGAGTACGCACTTCTTGGGATTTTTGAAACATTAGCACACAGGTGGTATGGAGTAGACAAATAATACAAATATTTAATTTTCAACCTTTTTAGGGTTCCGTAGTCAACTAGGAACCCTTATAGTTTCGCCATGTCAATCACGCCGACAAAGTGGTAAAATAAAAATTGAAAAAAAAATGTTTTATTAGGGTAGCCCCCCTATATGTAAAGTGGGAAGTGATTTTTAGGGTTCCGTACCCAAAGGGTAAAAACGGAACCCTATTACTAAGACTTCGCTGTCTGTCCGTCTGTCCGTCTGTCTGTCACCAGGCTGTATCTCATGAACCGTGATAGCTAGACAGTTGAAATTTTCACAGATGATGTATTTCTGTTGCCGCTATAACAACAAATACTAAAAACAGAATTAAATCAATATTTAAGGGGGGCTCCCATACAACAAACGTGATTTTTTTGCAGTTTTGTCTAATGTTTTTAAATAATGGTACGGAACCCTTCGTGCGCGAGTCCGACTCGCACTTGGCCGGTTTTTTTTTTTAATTTCAACCCTAACGTGTGATATATTGTTGGAAAGGTATTTAAAAATGAATAGGGGTTTTCTAAAATCATTTTTTGATAATGTCAATCATTTCGGAAATAATCGCTCCCAAAGTAAAAAACAATGTGTCCCCCCCCTCTAACTTTTGAACCATAAGTTTAGAAAATATAGAACTTTATAAGGACTTTCTAGGAAAATCATTTTGAACTTGATGGAAACAACAGTTTTGTACAAAAAAGACAAAAAGTTGTACAAAATAATTTCTGGACTAAGTTTGTAGTATATTCGTATATGCATGCATTTTTACATAATGGATACCCACCTTTAAACTCATAAGTGGGAACACTTATTGTGACGGACGGGAAACTACGGAACCCTACACTGAGCGTGGCCCGACACGCTCTTGGCCGTTTTTTTTTATTTAGTACAACATGTAATAAAAAATAATTTAGAAAACACTCATGTTGTTTTACTACCTCATTTCCTTTTTCCGCTCCAGCACAAATACAAAAGTATTTGTTTTTAACTGCTATGAAAAGAACTTGACGAAATCGTCTACCTATAATAGGGAATATGCACGTAATTTTTTCTTCACCTAAATCAATGAAATACAGTACTATCAACCCAAGAAAAGTATTAAAAGTTAAGTTCAACTACTATTGTCGCACAAAAATAATATTAAACTCTTTCAATTTTCTACGACAGCTCAAACGTCCGTAGCTGTCGCGGCCATGATATGACGTCATTATCCACAATCTGCCTTGTTTACATCTAATTTTTTTGGCCTTAGTTTTTTTTTTAATACTGGTATTTAGCTGCAACCGGTAAAACTGGAAGCCGACCCCAACGTAGTTGGGAAAAGGATGGGTAGATGATGATGAATAATTGTAGGTATGTGCTTTATTCAAGTAAAAAATGCAATAACAATATTAGCGTTGAACCTCATCTGGCAGCATGGAATCGCACTTTTCCGTGGTCCTATCCTTTTCTGTCGCTCAGAACCATAATTTGCTAGAACGGGAATGCTATCGCACGCGGCAGCATCACCGATGCTATCGGGCGCACGCTCTGTATCTCGCTCTAACAAATGACGGTTCTGGGCGATAGAAAAAGATACGAGTTCGATTTTGTATGGCAGTCATGGTTCTTCTTCCTCATCTTCGTTATCGACATCATGTGGTTGTTTCCTTTTATTTCTGAAATAAAAACGATCATCAACATTCAAGTGGAGCATAATTAATCAAATTCATTCATATCGTTTTTTATTATTGATAACCACGATAAACCATGCCTCAAGAAAGATCAAAAAATGAATTTCGACTAAACTCACCTTTTTTCGCAATTTAAAAGCTGCTCCAATCTTTTTTCTGCTCTAAGTGTGTCATACGCGGTAATAGTATAAGTTTATTTTAGCCATTTTTATATTTATGAAATAAATCGCAAGAATAGTCTTTATATACCTATTCAACACTAATTAAGTAACAGTCTACTAACTTTTACTATACGAACAATTATCAAAATCACGAAAATCCGATAGCACCGATCTGCAAACAAATGTCATAGGTTCGTCGTCGATGAAGTGCACCGGGCGACTGATCTTCTGAGCGAGCGAAAGTGATGCAATTACTTTTGAAACACAAAAGAAGAGATAGCTACAATGTGCGTGCGCTCGGAATAAAAGGACGTATGTGCCAAAACGAATTCACTCTATTTTTAACAAAATAAAGGTATAACATTTAAAATGACTTTGAGTAAACTTTGATATAATAATTTTCTATGTTTTAAAGTAAATTCCGTTGAATATCTCTTAAGCGTTACGCCGTGATGTTGAAAAAAGTAAAAAAATAGATGTAACTTTGCAATTTTTTTGAATCGAGAAAAAATCATTTAATCTTGTATTCCTTTTACACGATACTAGACCAAAGAGTCAAAAAACATATACCAGAATGTTAGATCCCTATTCTACATACTCAACAAGTTACACGAAATAGAAAAACCACATTTTTTTCAACATATCACCTTAAAGTTTCTTACGAGGTGGAAATTAATTGGGTAGTCGTTAGTTAATCAAAGATCGCTTTGTTTGAAACTTTTATTGAAATTACTTAGGTAAGCGTGACTCCTAAGGCCGTAGAATATTTAAAAGGAATTTCGATTTCGTAAGCCTTGGCAGTAGGTATTACTCTACTAACATTTTTTATATACCAACCGTACATAAAATAACCCTGCCTTTTCCGACGCGCAGTCGTGTAATTAACGTGACATTTACGAGTATTTTGTTGAAATTAACGTCAAAAGGTTGGCCATATATCTTTCAATGCTGCAGGCTAACTACGATATAATATACGAATTTTGTGCTATACTTTCCCCGCACAGAATTTACTGAAAATGCACTCCCTTTTATAAAACTAGAGACAATAAAAAATGCAGGCTATTCTTCTGTTCCACGCAACTAACTTATAATAGCCTCATCAAGTATAAAACTTATACAATCGATATCAACTTTCATGCAAGCACAATGAGCGACAAAGCAAGAATATGTGGCGGGCGTGCCGGCTAGCCTAGGTCTTAGGACGCCTAGAATCAGACCGAGGTTAGTAACAATAGCCAGCGAGACAATAACCTACATTCATACAATATGGGGCTAGGAAACCGGAAGACTTTGGAGCTTTATGTTACTGAATTTTCAGGTAATTTCATCCGTTAATTTAAGACTCTATTGATTAAACGCTGTTTTGAGAAAGCTTTTGTCAATAAAATAATAACAATTGGATTGTAATACCGTGACAAAACACAGAACTCATAAAGCTATGTTAGCTTGTTTTGTTAGATTGGGTTTCTTTTCCCAAGCTCGTCAACATTTTCAATATAAAGTCAAGGCTTTTACAAGATTCTTATCGCTATCAATCTCATTTCGTGAAGTTTGAAAATGCTCAGTCTATCTCTGGTCAAGTTACGATATTCAATCCGCGAAAGGCCACATTCCCAGCTGACTAATTATCACTTAGGTAAACAAACAACTCAACGTCATAACCGCGTCAATTTGACAAACCACGCGTAAATGCGACCACAGCAATTAAAATTTTGTCCCAAACACCGTCAGATACGCAAGGATCACACAAACACCACTTCACACCGACTGCGTGAAGGTTCCGCCGTTTACATAGCTTTTATAACACCGTAGGACCAAGTTATCGCGTTGCCATGGCAACGGTAAGCCGCCCTACAAACTAAGGCTTAAGGCGTGTTTGAGGATTACCGAGGCGATGATTCAATTAGGTGTGACATGCAACCACCCTTATTGAATCTACACACACAAAAATAAAAGCGTTAAGTATTAGTTGGGCAAACATGTGGGTGGTATACAGGTTACTAGGTGAGCTTTGAAACGCTTTTCTTTGTACACAGTGTTTCGTATAAAAATACATAGTAATCCTTTGTTAGGACTGAAAAGGGACGTTATGAAATGGGGATAATTTTTAACCTGCGTAGTTAAAACATTATGAATATGAAAACATTTACGCTGTCCTAAAGGCTTACTTTCAGGTTTTCATAAGATTACCCTTTATTGTAATGAAAACACGGGTAGATGGACTGAAAATTACGTGTCATTTGCCTTGTTTTTATTGTCTTGGAAAATAAAATAAGTGTAGAAAGAAACAGGAGGTTTTTTTGGCGGTATTCGTTTATGTACTAGAAATAAACAGTTATTTCGTTTTTCAAAATGTAGTTATTTATATACGTATAAACTGCACTTGACGGAAAATAAAATCAACAATATTGTAATTATCGCCTGTAAAAACTTTTCCGTAAAATTATTCATTCTATCAGCGCTCTCGAATAAATCCGCTTATCTCAATGAAGAATTAATATAAAACGATAACGTAATCCACTTTCGGATATGACTAATGAAATGCAAATTTTTTATCTTTACCTCGCGCAGTCGGTATTATTGTGACCTAATTCGATAGGCGCCTGGCAGTCTAGTCGTTAACTGAATACGTTACTTTTATCTGTACTATGGATGTTGTTCAAAAGGGTATTTTTACCCGACTGTTAAGGAAGTGTTATGTTTTTTCTCAAATGTTTGTATATAGGTTTTAATACTAAATTGAAGCAGCCGAATATTTTCGTAAAATGTTTTGTTGCGATTTTATCATCGACACGATAAGTTTTGAATAAAATAGCAAAATGTAAAAATTATATAATTTAAATTTATTTATTTGCCTGAAATATGGTATTTTTAGAGATCTTATAACAAATAAACAATAGTTCTTCATATTCCGCCAACTAATGTAAATTCGGCATGCAAATTTTGTGACAATAACAATGATTCTAATTTAACAAAACAATTAAATTCCAATGTCAAAAATAAAATAATTACTAAATCAAGAATTGTAGAGAAGAAGAAGATAGAATTGTCATCAGATCTTATTTCCAAGGGAAGGTTTATCCTTCTTGGCTTACAAGGAGGTTGTATAACACGATTTTCCCTTAGTAATGGCCAAATTATACGACCTCTCCATTTTCAACTCATGAGTGCTGCCACTTATTTATGTGTCCTTAGCGAAAAACCTCTTATCAGCCTTACATGGCAAGAAAAAAGCATCTCACGACTCACTTGAGAAAACACAACGATGCCCAAGAGAGCTCCGTAAATTATCGGTTCCGATTATCTCTAGACAAGCCACGTAAATTGCTCGTTTTATTTTATTTTCTCGCGTTTTAATCATGAGAAAAATCGAGCTTAGTTTTTCTGTATATTTAAATAGAGTCTTACAAGTATGTAAGATTAATTGATACCCTATATTTACTCTAAAAGCACGAATTTGACAGTCAAATCAAAGATACAAAATTCAAAGAGCAATAAATCCATCCATTTCCCCACACAATAAAAAAATTACAGTCGACTTTGCACATCACTGAAAATCCCCCGAGATTTCAACGGGAGCCGCAATATCTTTTGATGCGACGCAACCGACAAAGAAATAGATAAAACGAAACATTGCCCAAATTCTGTGAACAATCGAGGGGAATAAAATGTAAGACGACTTTATAATATTACTTGGAGCCTATTCTTGTTTGTCGGTTGAGGATCTCAAAGCGAAATTTTTCTCTATGCCAAGAATGGGCGCAAAGGAGGATTTTGCTTTTAAAGAGGGTGAAGTAGGTATGCGACAGCAAAGGAAGAATGCTAATCTCCTAAGGCGCCAGAAAACTATAAGGGTATAAGGGGATGGGAATGACGTCACGTGCTAGCCCTGGAGGCTTTTATGTAAAGAAAAGCTGTCTATTGAGAATGTTAAAGCCCACGTAGCTTTAACATTGAGAATCATAGACAGCTTTTGATGCACGCAAGCAGTGATGACGCACGTTAAATTTGCTCAGTCATCAATTAACATCAGTATCGATCGTATCGAACATAATATTTAGATAAGTAATGACATATTCATCAATAATGGTCACCAGAGTAATGCAAATTCAATAATGATTAAGCGTTTTTTCGTGTGGTTTATTCCATGGACACGATTTTCAGTGTTTACAAGTAGGTAATTTATTTTCCTTGTAGGGAAAACTTTTGTAATAAATAGTTAACAAGTGAAAACATAATGTAGAAACTTACTGTCAACCTTAACAAGATACACATTACGGTAATAACTTGTTAAACTTTACTAATGTTATTTGCTCTGAAAACTTAATTTTCCGTTCCGGCGCCGCAAGGAAGGTTTTACTTTAGGGAATTTGGTCGACGGATGAATTAATTAGAAGTTAACACCTAACTTTGGTAAGATAAAGGTCTTAGTGAAGCTTGACCACTAATTAAACTATTATGGATTCTTGCTCTTAAACCTACCTTACATTTAGAAAACAATAACCTCTGGTGAAAAAGTTGACCAAAATCTAATTCTGCATAAAACTGATTAAAATACCAATGATGACCTTAATAATTACAAACATTACACTCAGACGCGTGCAACCTAAGGTCTTATGACTCGATAACGTTATCAATTTATCATTTTATATGATCAAAACGAGATATGACATACAATCTGATAAAACTGTTTAGTTTGTTATTCCTAATTAGCCTTGAAGTAGGTAATTATAAGGTAATATTGGTTGTATCGATAAAAGAACACAATGTTTTTGTTAATAACATAAATACTTATGGAGGAAGTTGAAGAGAAAAATAACAAATACCTAAGAAGTTCTCAACAATTCGTTTCCACTTTCTTCGGGCCACGTTTATGTTGAAAATCCAAGCACAAAGTAATTTTTTTGAACCTAAATCAAATCTACTAGAGAACCCTTACTCGGTTAATAGGTGTACTTACTCGTAATCATAATCATAATTTATTTATGATTATAATTATATTTTTATTTAAATTTATTTAAATATATTATTTATATTTAAATATATTTTTATATATTTT
Organism: Xestia xanthographa; assembly: GCA_905147715.2. Classification (NCBI taxonomy): domain Eukaryota; kingdom Metazoa; phylum Arthropoda; class Insecta; order Lepidoptera; family Noctuidae; genus Xestia; species Xestia xanthographa. The sequence goes on from LR990646.1 coordinate 11,635,079, forward strand.
ATTATATTTATTAATCGTATACTGCTTGAAATTAAGCACAGGTGTCTTGTGATTAATTTCCTAGTCGATCGTGACATTTGTGACACTGCAAGGCCAGGGTCAAAGGCTGTCAACTGCTAATAGGTAGCTGATACATTTTCATTAAACCTTCTATTAGAATTTATGATCATTTCATGATGCATTTATTTTTAATTGGGAGATCTCTATGCCAATACCTACGGGTATGGTGCCGGTGATATTATGAAAGGTTTATTTATGATAAATAAACTGAATAAACACTCTTTCAGACATATTAAAAACAAATGTATGTAAGACTGGTTATATTGCGTTAAAACGTCAAGTGAAATTTAAATTAATCTTTATTTCACAAAAAAATATTTACAATAACATAACAGACGACATGCAGGAGACGAATATTCTTAGTATACAAGTTCTTAGTATGGAATCCTCTGATGCCAAACTAGGACGGATCCTGTATCTCATTATCAATATCACATTTCACTGTTTAAGCCCAAGTAGACATGCAAGTTGTAGATACTACTTCTAGGATATCATCAATAAAATAAATAAAAATCTTTATTGCCAAATGATTGCTGTACTAGTTATCAGTGTAATGGCTCTTGTACTAGGAGTTCCTGTAGTACAAGAGCCAGAACAGTATAGGTACCTGAATTATATATTGTGTTTTGTGTATCTGTGTACCCCCCACATAGATATATTGTGTATTATGACCCCATATATACTAAAATTATTCATTGCTGTTTGCGAATAGCTTTATCACATAGGTCAAAGAAAAACATCAAAAGAAAGGAAACTATTTTATTACATTTACTAAAACCGATACTCCCATTATGTATGCGATTACCTTAGTAAAATAGCCTACACAATAAAGTTAACGGTATCCAGAATTGACCGTTAATGATATCAATTAGGGAATATAACGTAAAAAGATATGAGGCCTTATACACCTAATGATACGTAATAAAAGTAAACTAGTAAATCAGGGCTCAGTAGCGGTTTAACTACCGACAGGTACGACAAGGTTTTGATCATGACCGAGCGAATAGCGTCGACCTTGTGGCATTACGTCACGACACACCCACTGACCGAACGTGTGCAAGTGACGGGACGTGACTATCTGTCCCAGTGACCAGTCCATATACGTGATAGTATGGATATGCGGCTTTTTACTTGAGAAAAAATTGATTAGAAAGTACTTGATCAAATAAAATGAAAAAGAAGACTTCAAAACTAGTAAATATTAATTATACTAAGTATATTTGGTTCTATTGTTTTGATAGTTTTAACGACGTGAAACTCACGAAATATTTATTAATTCAATGCTCATTAAACTTGCTAGCTAGTATGATTTATAATTAACGCGCAAGTTACACAATCTACTATGTTCATGACTGAAATAATATATCTACACGAACTTACGGTATCGTGTACCTACGTTGAACTAGTTATATAGCTTATATACCATATATATATATATATTTATGGTATGGTATGGTATATATATGGTATACCTAGAACTTATCAAGCTGTACTATACAGCTACGTCTTACTTTAGTCTTCTGAAAAATTCGACAGCGGAAAAGTCTGCGAAAGCCCTGAAAAATTCAACGAAAACACCCCATTTCACTAATAATATACTTTAAAAGCAGGATATAGTCAGAACAGCACCACTAAGCAGCTTTTCCTAGGATTTTCCTTGAAAAGAAGTGGTGAACAATAGAATTTGTTTTAAGCTCTTAGGAAATAAAGAACAGCTTAGAGGCTAGGTACCAATTTAATAGTCCAAGATCCCAGGGCTGCCAGACCTTACTTATTTTCTCATGAACAAAATGTGTGGCATCAAGTAGTGTTAGTACCTATGTACTATGAACGTATGCATACGTGCTAACTTGTGCCCACGGCCAATTTTTTAATATTAGTTGCTAAAGTTGCGTAAAAATAACACTATTTTTTCTTAAAGCCTGAGTGCTGATTTTTGAATATGTTGTAACAAGACCAGGGCCGAATAAGAATAAAAGATTGATTCTACTTTACGGTCGACGAGTTTTACATATAGGAAAAAACATTTATAATTACTGTTATAATTATTTACATTTGTGATAATGATCTATGATGATCTAGAGGAGCTCGTGGCTAAATAATAACAGCCACTCGGGTCGATATTAAGGTTAAGCCATGCTTGCCTAGGTTGGTCTTTGGATGGGTGACCCTCCGTGCCTCGGAAAGCACGTTAAGCTGTTGGTCCCAGCTGTCATTTGTCCATCTTTGACAGTAATTACAGATAGTCAGTGGCCCAAAGAGTCTGACAACTATAGTCTTACCAAAGTGGTATCGTATTACCCAGTATGAACTGGGTTGTGGAGGTCAGATAGGCAGTCGCATCATGTAAAATACTGGTACTCAGCTGCATCCGGTTAGACTGGAAGCCGACCCCAAAATAGTTGGGAAAAGGCTAGGCAGATGATGATGTGATAATAGTCTAAGTAAGTAACCATAATTACCTAGTATTTTATTTCCATTAACTTGAAAATGCAGTTTCTATAATATTCTTCTTTATCATGTAGTTATATTGCCTAACCTGGTATCTAGAGTTTTTGTGCCGCTCATGATGGGCCTCTGACTTGGCTAAATGTGCGTATGGTAGTAGAGCAGTAAAGCCGACATTCATTCACGACGTGGAAAATCAATATTAATAATTGACTCTTGCCACTGACGAATGTTTGCTTCGGGTTGGCACAGGTTACTTGGAAACCGAATATGGGACTTACCGAAATAGACTAATATATTGATTGAATGTGCCTTCATTCATTAATGAATGAATAGCCCCAAAAGTTGGAAGGAATGCTCCAAAATCGATTAACGTAAACTATCGTATTTTAGGTACTACCTACCTATGTGATTAATTGCTGGATTATAGAAAGCCAGGGGGGCCTAAAATCTCGCTTTACACAATGACAAGGTGATAATTCCAAGCCAGACAAGACAGTTATGTGACCATTTTAAGAATTTGAACGTGGTGATTCATATTACTATTCTATTATTTTTCTGCCAAAGCGGCTATTTTATACCCCCACTGTCTATTGTAATGAGATGAAATGGCACGAATGTTTATTAAAACATACCTAACAATTACCATAATACGAGACAGGACAGGCATGTGAAAAATGCGTTTCGTTTGAGAATGAGGAATGGAGGAGAATGAGATGTTTTATAAATAAGGCATATACGTATATATGTATTATGTAAGTCCTGAATTATTGGGAACATAAGAATCTTATGAAGTTTTTAATATTGTTATTTTAATTAGGTGTTAAGTATCTCACAATGCAATTAGAAGATATTTGAGTTATTCTATTTAACGGTAATGTATTCTACTTCGAAATCTAGATGTAGCAATGAATTTAGAAACTAAGTCGTAATTGGAGGAGAAATGCGGTCTTACGAATATTAATTTGTAGTCTTAATTGTTATGGACACAGAGTAATTAGCATGTTTTTGTATGCACTCTAGTATTTTTCCTTCATAAAATAGAGTAGCTATGCGAAGCTATCATTAGTTATTCTGTTCTAGGGCAGTAGTGGTGTTTGAAGTGACATACTGACGCATTGATTCGACAATAGAGTTATTAGGTAATGTTACTAAAGAGTTACGACATATTGACATCTGTAACACGGACTATATGTTGACCAATTAACAGTTATAATATTGCTAACATCACGTGCTAAAAGGTGTTAGCAAAAAAAGGTAATAATATTTTTTAATAGCTGAATTTTACTACCATTATGATCTACGACTTTTCTGATGTACCGATCAAGATTTGCTTCCTTACACTTTATCTTACTATTTTTAGACCTACATATTGACGCTAATATATTGTGAAGGTTATTTATCGAAAACAAGCTAACATAAAAACTAAATAATGACTTGTCATAGTCATAAAGGTAAAATAAACACGACTATCATCTGCCAGGAAACTACTTGAAGATTTTTTGATAAGATTTTCATCAGTAAGTAATTTTCTTTTGTTCAGTAGTTCTGAATATTATAGCTACCATTCATTTGGTTAAAACAAACTTTGATTACAATGAGTAGAGTTCCAATCAATACTCACACAAGGTAACCATAGCAACCTGTGAGTCAATAGCAAATAGATTTCGTTGATTTCGCGACGTCATTCATCGTACTCTATCAAAATCTTTACACCCGATATTTTGAGCAAAACTGGTGAGTAACATAGGCCATACGTTCCTGCCTTTATTCATGGTATAACTATACAGAACACCCCGTTACCCCTCTAGACGAATCGGTGACCCCTTTTAGAACTCGTTCAAGTGTCTAGGGAGCCCTGTTCTCTCCCAGAGTGGGCAAGCTTATAGAATGGGTCCCCCTATAGCTTCCTCAGGTATTTAAAATGCTGGTAAAAATTGTGTGCTCTGTTTGCAGGTGATTTGAAATTGAAAACAATGTTATTCTAAAAAACAATTGGGAACTCAAGCAAACTTAGCACGTTCAAAAAATGTCTAAATTATATATCTCAACAACCCCAAAATAATGTTTTCTGTTCTGATTCCCAGAATTTTGTTTCGAAAGTAATACCAGACAAGAAATTATTTACATTTCAGAAAAGATAACAAGCAACGTTTATCTTTGATATCTAAAGATGGAAAACAGAGATTTTTTGCTTGATCAGTTACAGCTGTGAAAACATGAGTTCTTATTTTTACCGAAATCATTATACCTAGGTATACATTCATTTTTTCCTTCTCTAGGAAAGACATCTTCATATCAAGTATCTTTTAAAAGGCTAAGACGATTCGTGGGTTCTTTTAAATGTTATTATTTATATCAAGGCAATACAACACTTAATCAAATCCGTAGCGTCGGCCGGAAGTGTGCCAATGTCAGGGCGAAATATTTCCTCATAGCATTGCGCTCGCGATTCTATTGCCATCATAACACGGAATTATCTAACAATTGTAACAAACACTTCCTTATGTAAACATTCATGATTTTATTGAACATGTGCTATTAAAATCTGTGATTTGATGTTTGTACCTAGGTACCTGGCTAGCTTAGTAATTAGATATTTTATTCAATACATTCAAGTCATGGTGATTCGTCATCGTCATTATATTTCAAAGTTACGGCTCTATGTCATCAGTCTTCACTCGGTTCCGTTTATCAAAATAAAAAGTCAGTTTTTCAACATTTCCACCAAAACATTGTAATGTAACAGAATCCTTGTTTAGCTACCACAAGTTTGTTGACATTACCGGACCACGTGAACTTTGACGCCGGGTGTAAAGTTCAAAACAAACATTTACATGACAATTGCACGGCGGATGTGAGGTGACACCGGTATTGACACCTGACACTATAGTTTCTCTAAGTCTATACAAACTAGAGCGATGCACACATGATAATACGATTTGCCGTAAGAACTGAACACTTCCGCCAAGTCGGAACCATGACCTAAACGAAAATACGCGGTCGTCGATCTCTTGATGAACTTCTGGAACTAAAAATTAAAAACTTACCTTGTTGAGTCCTGGGTGTCGGAGGCGGTCAAGACCGGAGACTTGGCTCGTGGCCGTGCTGTCTCCGGCGCCCCATAGTCCGATGCGATCGCGTTCCATGTCGTGCGTACACTTCCCTGCGCTAGCCGCGTACGACTGCTTGCCGTAGCCGACCGTGGCGCTCGTTTTGTCTCGCTGGGCGGGGGGCGCTGGACTCATCGCGGTCTCGCTCCTGGGAAAGCAGGAAAATGTTTCAGCGATAACGTAGTAACCGCACTGCGGTCTCATCCGCTTGATAACAGATGGCGCTGACCTTTTCAACTATAGCGTGGGAATTTTGCAGTAGGTATTGTTTTGCATTCATTCGTTATAAAGGTCGGGTCAGCTACTTGACAAATGAAGCTGTATTTTTCATTTAAATAGGGAGTTAAATTTCAGTTTCTGAATTTATGTGAGTTCGAAGGAATGTTGTGTTGGGAACACATTCTGAATAAGAATATATAGGTATATGTGCTATCTATAAAATAATCAATAGTCAAACCGCATTTAAAACATGATTATTTTTATTGGGGTCATTGACATCATTGTAGCTATCTGAGCATTTGAGGAAACTGCGGTTTCAGTCCGACATGTAGGTATTGTTTTTATTATCTTTTGAGTTAGATAGATATCAGTAAATATTAATTAGTTTAACTTCAACAGTGCGACCGTCACAAGTTACTGTTTTTCTTTATTTCTATTAAATAAAACATTAGAGGTACAATATCCAACGTAAGTTTAAACATAGGTAATAAACTATACATATCTGAAACATTTTCTTCCGATTAACATTATAAATCGTAGATCCTGGTTTCTGTCTGTAGAGTGTTATGGAGATGATAAAAAGCAAGTTCTGGGTTATCTCTCCTGACTGCGATCAAGTACTTACTTGTTAAGGTATGTATGTAGGTAAGAATAGGTCTTGGCGTTTTTTTTTTCATCCCATCTTTTCGTTTTATTTTTCATCTCATCTAAATGTACAGTAAACTAAAAAAACCCTTGTAAAGTTATGTCTGGTACATAAATAATTACTATTTATGATAAGTACTTCGTATTTAACTGTGACATACAAAAATACTTCTAAAATAATTTTAGGGATTTTTTGGTAATTAGTTCTATTGTCATGTGTATTTATCAATATCTTCTTTTATCACATGTACTGCAACTTACAGTTACATACACTTTAAAACCAGTAGGACCTTAGATTACATAAAAAAATAACTCAAATTAATAAGCTTTTCTAAGTCACAGGTGCTACGCAACTTGCTACGAGACTACAGCACTACGAAGCTCTACGGCCTACCTACGAGTTGTGCTAGCGGGACAGGAACGACCCGCTTTCTGACAAGGACAGCTCATATTAAGACAACACTATCTGAAACAATTTTGATCATTCATCAGATTTTTATAAAACTGTACTGTGACAGGTCAATTATTATTTTTCAAAGATGCAAGTTATAAAACATCTAAAGATAAAGACTGTCACAAAATTATTTTTCAGACAGTGTTGACGTGATGTATTCCCGTATAATTTCCTAATTTCGGATATGCGGGAATACTTACTATAATTTTGTGTTTGGTTCAATATAGAAATGGAGAAATTATAATAGCCACATTAAAACATTGATATTTATCAGAGGCTTTTTTAAATCTCACGCTGAAATATATCGAAACTGAAATTATAAGATAGCGAAGAGATAATAGAGCTGAGTATCCATGCCTTGCAGCCTTGTATATAATAATCAATCTATAACGTTATTCAGCATAAAAATATAATCCAGTAGTTTTATATTTTAAGCCTTCAAATCGCCCTCGATTTAATCTAAGAGTAAATAAAAAAATATCAACATAAACTATGATACATTCTAATTGCTAGAAACTAGGTAGGTACTTTAGCACAAAGTCTCTACTAAGTGAACGGTTAACCTTTCTGCAATATAGCTCGAAATCTTTAAACTCCTCAAGCTGAGGTACAGGTCTGTAGACCTCAATAATTGCCCTGCTATTAAAAAAAATGAAAATAAAAACAATATAAATATTCAAAACCAACAGTAGCAGGAACCACAGCGCCAATACGTATCTCATGTTTAAATTAATTCACGCACAATCAACACTGTTCAGAATAAAAATTGGTAAGATACTCAGTAAATTATTATTGTAAAATAACTGTTAGAATACTGTAAAAAAAAAACATGAAAAAAACACAGTACTTGAGAATAATACTTTGGCGACTTTCATACTAATATTAAGTGTCTTCAAGGTGGGCTACTATTAATTTTCGCTTAATTTATAAACTCAGGTGTAACATAACAAAGGTAGATTTTGAAATGCTTACCGTTTATTTTTGTTAATGCCAGACGAGCCATTCAGTTGACGTGCGTCAAATTGTCCATTTGACTTTACTTTGCGCGACAGGAATTCCATTTTTGAATTATACCTACTTTTTTAAATTTTCTTTTCAAAATTCAGAAAATAAGTTTGATTAAATAAGTCAAATTGACTGATTATATTAATATTATGTTAAAGTTACAGAATTTAAAGTAACACCATGTTTTTAAATTTATAAATAATAAATTAACGGATTGTCCGAGCTCTTACGAACTCTAAATGACAACTAAAGGTTGTAAGAGTGATCCACTGAACATTATAAATGACTTATCAATATCAATAAGATGATACTGGACCAACTGTGAACCTGCAGCCATCACGCGGCGCAAAAATAAATATACGGAACGCGCGTGATCGCTGATTACTTAAGTATTTGTAAAAATGAGCGTTAAACAAATACTGATAAATGTTAATTTTGCGTAGCTTTGCTTGTGCTTATTAAAAAGATATTTCGAACACACTCACCTGTCTTGTCACTGAACTTAATTTCCCTATCGGGATTATTGATAGCACAGTGGGGCAGTACGTCCTGGCCGGAGTCGTATACGCAATAAAGTGCTGACTTTCAGATGACTAGTGTTTATAACTGCGTTAGATCACTCCATTCGAGCTTAGACTGATAGTTATGGTGGTGTGATAAACAGCTGATTCTGATTAATTTTCATAGATGTGAGTTGGTAGTGTTGGTGGAAATGCTATCAGGTGTATGACTGCACTTTTGTGAAGTCGTCGAATGAGTCGACCTAACGAAAATATGTAGAATAACAGAATATGGAGTCGTGGAAGCAGAATTGATACGGGAAAGAGAATTTTGGTCCGAAAGGGGATGATCCCATCAGTGAGGTTATATAGGTTGGAAATAAACATGGTAATAGATTTCTTCGAAGTCGGTGACCTTTGTTTGATTGATGTAATGTTTTTGTCACCGACTTCGAAGCTTGACTTTTGTTTGATTGATTTGGTGTTATGTTCACCGGCTTCTGAAACTAAAGTTATTTTTAATTTTTTTGTGTCTTGCTTTTAGTTTAAGATAAATAAATACATAAAAAAAAACATACACACGGACATATAACCTCCTCCTTTTTTGAAGTCGGTTAAAAAGGTGTATTCCAGTGGCGAGGGGTTCATACAACTCGAAACCAACCGGCTTCCCTTTGGAACAACCACTATTGGCAAAAGTAAAACAACGTAGGTAATTCAGTTAGGACGTGATTGCCCAAACATGACTCAAATGGTTCGATGTATGGTTTTTTCAAACATTATTAAAAGTATGCACCGGACCGGCTTACCTGTTACAAAAATTTACCCTTCGCCACTGGTGTATTCCATCCAGAGCACACTTATGAGCAAACTTTTAATAGCACGGAAAGTATTCCACAATGAGGGTCATCGACTATGATTGAAAATGTCGATAGTTTATAAAAAGTTTGAGGTGGCAATGGCGCAGGAGTAGAGTACTTGGAAGGATATACAAGAGGAGGACTTTGTCGAGCAGTTGAAAATTAAAGGTCCTACCTTTAATTAAGTAAGTATAAAAAAGTGCCCAATAGTAGTACAGTCACGAGCACCAATATGTATACACTTTCCTTAATTTTAACGCAATTTTCGCGAGAAATAACGATTGTAACTTGGAGATTATGATGTTTTCCATAAAAATACGATTCCCAGAATACTATGTTCGTAACAACATGAAATTTTAATCAGAACAGTAGGAGAAAAACACTTTTAAAAGTTGTTAAGTGTTTACATATTGGTGCTCGTGACTGTACTTAGTGACTTTTAAATTACCTTACCTGAATGACTGTTCAAACATTTCAAGCAACATGATGCAACACTTGCAAATTTGTTCGTCATTTAGTAAATGGGCGAACAAAATCGCGTGATAAAATTAGTCATTAAAACATAAATAGATGTATCAGTAGGTATTAAAATGACCTGTGTATGTTATCAACAACTTAACGGAAATTAACCGGTATCCAGTGATATGGATCATAACATTGATGACAAAAATTATTTTAAAAATATGAGTGGTGTTACAAACAACAGCCTGTACTACTCGTGTCAGTAAACTCTGTTTACGTTGAGTATTTTGGCACCGTGTGATGAAATAATTTGTTACAGGTCTCCCAAAGTGATAATGCGCATAGAAATCTTCGTCACTGTTCGGCAACGGTCGTATTCCCCGAGCGTCGGAAGACGATATGTATATAGAGTGGTTAAGTGCATTTTCTTCATGCATAATTTAGTAGAATTATGTGTTTTGTGCTAAAAGAGATAAATATTGATTTATCAGTAACGAAATTGATTCGACAATTCGATGTATGTAAATAGCGAGGAAAACGACACGATTGCGAAAATGCTACAATCTTTGTTGAATTGATTTACTTTTAATATTATTTAACGTAGGTATTTTTAATATTAAAAAACGTGAAAAATGTTAGTATATTTACCTATTTTACAAAATCAAATATTTCAATTTGAGTAAGATAATTAAAGTTGAAATTAAATTCACCTTTGAAAACAAAACCAAGAAGGGTGTGTAATAGCAGCTCTATATAATTCCACACAGAGAGAACACGTGCAGTCACCACCAAAATATAAAGACGACTGACGGACCTTTGACTGACTCCGACAGCCGCCGACCGCCCGAATTGTTTTCAATTGTTTCACATGATTTGACATATGACATTGACTCCTGTGTCTTTCGAAAAAGGTACAAAATGCAAGTGCATTGTTTAGGGCTCTCTCTGATTCAATGATTCGGGTGTTTCCGGGAATACGACAATTGGCGAAGATTTGCATGCGCATTATTAATTTGGGAGTACTGTACGTAATGTTTGTAGATTTGATAAGTTACTTTCCTTAATTATTTGCATAATTTTTCAAGGTCGTAGTTGATAATTTTGTCCGTACATCGTAAACGGGTAACGGTAAGAATTTACATGTTGCTTTTAAAGAACAAAATGCTAACAATATGACGTCACCGAATTGGGGAACCGAAATACCTATGTAATACCTATGTTGAGTTACCTACCCAACATAGTTATCCAAACTATGTTGGTGTCGTCTTCCAGAATTTGTAAAGAATGACTTCATATCTGACCTCCACAACCCATTTACTGGGTTACACAATAATTCTCGGTAAGACTGGAAGATGTCACTGAAATCATCATCATCTGCCTAGCCTTTTCCCATCTTTATTGGGGTCGGCTTCTAGTCTAACCGGATGCATCTGAATGCCAATATTTTAAATGAAGCGACTGCCTATCCTACTGCACTGCGATCGCCAACCCGCCTGCCCAGCGTGGCGATTTTGGCAAAAACCCCCCTTTGGGGGAGGCCTATGTCCAGCAGTGGTCGTCTTTCGGCTGAAATGATGATGAATGATGACTGCCTGTTTGACCTCCACAACCCAGTTACTGCTGGGTAATACGATACGCCTTGGTAAAACTGGTGTCAGACTTCCGAGCCATTGACTACCTGTAACGATTGTTAAAGATCTGCAAATAACAACGGGACCAACAGTTTAACGTGCTTTCAGATACGGAAGAAACTCGGTATGTAACGGGAGGTCACCCATCCACAGACCAACCTAGGCAAGCGCGGCTTAAACTGAAGATTGATCAGAGCAGCTGTTAGTCAGCCACGAGCTCCTCCGGAAGATGTTAGCGAAATCATTAAACGAAAATCATAATAGCTTGGAACATTCACAATATCACATTGTAACTACCTTTTTTTTTTTTGTGGGCGCTGCCTGGGAAAAAATGCATTACGCATACCCTCCCATCGGGGGATGGGGGGGCTATGTGGGACTCCCCGGTCTGACCCGGTATACCCACTAAAACAACCCAGCGGCATTCCCGCTTCGTCTTAGTGGCGGGGGACTGGGAAACTGGCACAGCCTTACGTCTAGTCCACATTGTATCTACCTAGGTTTAGTTAGAACCAATGCAACTTTGATAAAGAGAGCAATCCGGGATCAACTTACTTATTATTGCAAAAAATCATTGATCACTTCCGGTCTATCAAAAAAGATTGAAGAGATTAGTTACAATGTCACTGTAATAGAGAACGGATGTCGTAGAAGTTTATTAAATGCGCGCGAACTGTCATGGCGGTCATGACATGACGTTCGCATGACCTGCGTATGCGCACGATCAAGATCAGGCCAAGGGCAGAGCAACGCATGTTGTAAAGCGTGATAGGGCAACACCTATTGGTAGGTTATATAATTGATAATTAGATAATTATGTACTAGCTGATGCCCGCGGCTTCGCCCGCCCGCAAATTATATACTAAAAACCTTCCTCTTGAATCACTCTATCTATTAAAGAAACCCGCATCAAAATCCGTTACGTAGTTTTAAAGATCTAAGCATACATAGGGACAGACAGACAGACGCGGGCGACTTTGTTTTATAATATGTAGTCATCATCATCATTTCAGCCGAAAGACGTCCACTGCTGGACATAGGCCTACCCCAAGTGTCGCCACATTGACCAGTCCCGTGCGACTCGCATCCAGCGGATTCCCGCAACCTTCACCAGGTCATCGGTCCACCTAGTGGGAGGCCTTCCAACGCAACGTCTTCCGGTCGCGGTCGCCACTCCAGAAAAATTCGGCCCCATCGGCCATCCGTTCTGCGACTAATGTGCCCTGCCCACTGCCACTTAAGTTTGGCAATTCTTCGGGCTACGTCGGTATTCTCTTGCGGATGTCTTCATCCGCAAGAGAATACTAATATATATATATATATAATATAATAATAGAATAGATAGATAGAAGAGGATAGATAATATGTAGTGATGTGACATAAATAAATTTCATTATAAACAATTTTCTTTATCATTATAATATTTTTCGTTTTTTTTTAGGAATATCGTTAAATATATTTAACGATATACATACAGATACACCGTTGAGTATACTCAACGGTGTATCGAGCCAGAATCGAAACCTTTTATGTTGAAAAAAACACACACACTGTATTATTACGCGATAGTGTCGCTAATAGCATAAAATTCTTGAAAATTCACTGTCTTCCTATTTTCTAAATTGCCATGACTCTATCAATATCAAAAAGGACTACTTTTTATTATTGCAATTGGCGTGAAAAGATAAGCGCAGTAAACGATGCGTTTTCGATGCGTTGTTCTTACTTCGCCAAAAGCAAATATATCCGTATCTAAAAGCTAACCCGTGGATTCGTCTATTGAGTAAGAACTAATGAAGATTACGTGAAGACTGAAGACGAAATCGAACGCGAAAAACCATCCATTACCACTAATAATATAAATGCAAAAGTAAGTTCTCTGTCTGTTATGTTTTCAAGCAACAAATACAGACAGTCTGGAGAGGAGAGAATACTTTTATTAAACAGCTGCTAGAAGACACCGCGCAATAACTTCCGTTGCTCGATCTTTATCTGGGCAAAACCACGGGCTAAAGCTAGTCTACACTATCTACACTTCTACATCTACACTAATATTATAAAGAGGAAAGATTTGTATTTTTGTGTTTTTGTGTGTGTGTGTGTGTGTATGTTTGTAATGAATAAACTGAAAAACTACTGCGCCGATTTCAAAAATTCTTTCACCATTAGAAAGCTACATTCACCCTGAGTAACATAGGCTATATTTTATCCCCGTACGGGAACGGAAACTACGTGGGTGAAACCGCGTGACATCCGGTAGTCTTCTTTAAATATATAAAATAAGAAACTGACTTGACGCACAGCCCAAACCGCTGGGTCTACAGATTCCAAATTTGGCAAGTAGGTTTCTTATGTGGTCTAGGGGTGCACTAAGAAAGGATTTTTTAAAATTCACCCCCTAAGGGGGTTAAACGGGGCTCCAAAGTTTGTATGGGAAAACAAGATTAGTTAGACTATTTTATTCGAAACTTCACAGGAGTGGTCCTATTGATAAATGAGTAGAAGCGGGTTTCAGGTTTTTTCAGAATTCAACCCAGGGGGAAATGGGGTGGCAAAGTATAAAAATCAATGCACAGCCCAAACCTTGGTTTAATTCACATTTGTCAAATTCCTTCGCATCTTGCAATTCAACAACACCTAGCTCTACCCGCCAACATTAGACGAAACAAATATTCCCAAGTTCCAACCAGTCTATTTTTCATGGTCCAATAACTTCACCGGTTTTAATAACCGTGGATCAGTGAATGGTTTCCGCAGCGTCGAATTATTTATAGGTCATTTTTATGATCAGGGGCGGCCTGGTACCGGGAACCGAGGAACTGTTAAATGTATTCCCGATATAGGCAAGAACGAGTAGGAGAATGGCTGGCTTGCTACTGGTTCGGCTCATAAATTATGATGTTGAAATGGGTTGATGGATTTCTTGAAGGGTAATGAACAGCCCAAATTTGGAATCTCTAGACTCGGCAGTCTAGAGATTCCAAATTTGGCACACCTATGTGGTTATGAGGTTTAGGGGCGCATTAAGAAAGGATTTTTCTAAATTCACCCCCTAAGGGGTTGAAAGGGGGGTTCAAAGATTACATGGGGAAATAAGATTAGTTAGACTACTATATTCGAAACTTAACAGGAGTACTCCTATCGATAAATAAGTTAACATTTCTGTTTCAGGTTTTTTCAGAATTCAACCCCTAAAGATAATGGGGTAACAAAGTCTGAAATTCAACATAGGTATTGTTTGTATGGTGAATTGGGTCGGGTGTATTACAAAAACAACGATTTTAAGATTTAATGTAGCGGACCTGAAATACCATCATTCCCAGTTGGGTTGGGGTGCGATGGGGTTGAAATGTCTAAAAATCAATATGGGTGTCGATACCGAGATTATCAGGGGTGCTGATTACGAAAATGGCATTTGTTTTGAGATCCAAAAGATGGCGGATTCGACTTCTATAAAGGGTTATTGTTGATTTTTTGTGATGATTGTGATAACGATGATGATGATTGTGATGATGATGATTGTGATGATGATGATTTTGATTACGATGATAATGATTGTGATTACGATGATAATGATTGTGATTACGATGATAATGAGTGTGATAACGATGATGGTGATTGTGATGGAGATTGTGATGATGATGATAGTGATAGTTATTGTGATTGTGATTGTGATGGTGATTGTGATGGTGAATGTGATGGTGATTGTGACGGTGATTGTGATGGTGATTATGATAGTGACAGTGATGGTGATTGTGATAATGATGATAATGATTGTGATTACAATGATAATGATTGTGATAACGATGATGGTGATTGTGATAGTGATTTTGATGGTAATTGTGATGGTGATTGTGATAGTGACGGTGATTGTGATGGTGATAGCGATAGTGAAGGGGATTGTGATTGTGATGGTTATTGTGATGGTGATTGTGATGGTGAATGTGATGGTGATTGTGATGGTGACCGTGACAGTGATGTGATAATGATGAAGATGGTGATGTGATAATGAAAATGATTGTGATTACGATGATAATGATTGTGATAACGAGGATAGTGATTTTGATAGTGATTGTGATTGTGATTATGATAGTGAACGCGATTGTGATAGTGATGGTGACTGTGATAATGATTGTGGTTGTGATAGTGAAGGCAATTGTGATAATGATGATTGTGATTAAGATGATAATGATTGTGATTACGATGATAATGATTGTGATTATGATGATAATGATTGTGATGACGAGGATGGAGATTGTGATGATGATGATTGTGATTGTGATGATAGTGGTTGTGATTACGTTGTTAATGATTGTGATAATGATGATAGTGATTGTGATAGTGATTGTGATCGTGGTTGTGATGGTGATTGTGATTGTGATGGTGATTGTGATAGTGATTATGATAGTGATGGTGATTGTGATAATGATTGTGATTACGATGATAATGATTGTGATAACGATGATGGTGAGTGTGAAAGTGATTTTGATGGTAATTGTGATGGTGATTGTGATAGTGACGGTGATTGTGATGGTGATTGTGACAATGATGGTGTCTGTGATAGTGATGGTGATTGTGATAATGATGGTGGTGGTGATAGTAATGGTGATTGTGATAATGATGGTGGTTGTGATAGTGCGGTGATTGTGACGATATAATAATAAATTGTGATGATTATGAAATTTGGCACATAGATAGTTTATAACCTGGATTAACATGTAGGACACTTTTATCCCTTTAGTATGATCCAGTGGGACAGTTACCGAACTTCACGCGGGCGAAGCCGCGGGCAACAGCTAGTGTTTAATAAAACCCGTCGAGAAGATAAAGGAATGAAGTATCCTGGAAGGGTACAAAATATAAGAACATTTTACTCATCCAATTCTCACCGATTCGAATATTTTGTAAATTGAGGAAGTGGTGAATAAATGAGTACTGTAGTGCAGTGCAGCTGATTACGGTTATCTAGATGTCTAGCTTATCGCTTTATGTGAGGTCAGCGGTCACCATACCTACACTGTGGTATTGCAATATTATTTATTAAGATTACTTTGTATTTATTTCGTTAAAATAAGTTTCAGCCAGCCGAGTCTTCCTACAGGGTTTGTGCGAGAATGTGAAGCGTGTTTGAAACTTATGAAACCCAACAAAAAGGAACGTTACAACCTTATTAGAATATCATTGGTAAAAATGAATTTAACTATGTACTAGTTAGTTTCCTAAATGGCTGATAAGCGCTCCGCATCTTCTCAGCATAGGTTTGGTACGAAGTCATCCTAACGATAAACAAAAAAAAAAATGTTAACTTGTTTAAGCAAGATGTGGGTTCACGATAAAGTGCAACGGGTGGGAATCGAACAAACTTACGACGGACGTGACGCTTCGTTCACCGATCCGTTGGGATGTTTACCCGTGTTATGACTACCCGAGTAAACGCAGAATACAACCCACTTTAGCACGTTTGAAATGCAGCACACGTACATGCATTAGTTTGTTGTTATTGGACAGGTAAAACTGCTTAGGTTTCTGTTGCGAATGCGACACCGTAAGTCTAGCTTGCACAAGTTTGCGGTAACTATTGGAAATTCTGTTGGTTCGTGGTAGGTCAACCAGAGATTAAAGCTATATTACTACAGGTTCATACAACCATTTGGTAATCTATGACATCTCCAAAGGGTTTGGCACATTTGGCCAGTAATGTGTATAAGTCCCATTTAATATAGGGGCGACTCCATTGGAATCAATCGGGCTTTAATCCAGATTCTGGGCTGCTACTTAGATATTCCTAATGTGTACTATAACTACTTGATACGCTGCACTTTGCCTAACCTGGCAATCAAACCTGAGAATCTCATGCTGAGCAGTAGCCTTTGCGATTACTACACCAAAGAAGCATGCACTCGGTCAATCATACTCCAACTAAACCTAACTACGGAACGGGTGATACTTAAGTCGAGACCAATTGCAGTCCTTGTATGGAGGAAGTTCTTCAAAGTTTTTTACTTTCTCACGTAACCTAAGTTATTTTTTTCCAAGTACTAATATTTGAACTTTAGGCTTTGTGGGTGTAATTACAAGCTGATTCGGCATTTAAATATTGCCTAGTCATTTTAATACAAATGTTCGTTTTGGCTAATGCTAAGCGACATTGAAATTAAATGCCTAAAAATAGGTAATTCGATCACCTTTCATGAAATCAATAACAGCAATAACATTTTCATTTTTTTTATACAGGGTGTAAAAGACCTCATCAAGAAGCCGTTAACCAAGCATTCTGTACATCAAACTAAGTAACTTTACGCAAAAATGATTGCTGGGAAACAACTTTTTTTTGTGATGAAAAATCATGTTTTGTGGTAGAACTCAATGAAACGCACTCAAAACATTGTGCTGATGGATGGATTGAATAGTACGGGGGTCGTGGAGGTGTTAAAAGAAAAAATCTTACATTAAAAACTTGTATTTCAAAAGAAACTTGTTAAAAAGTTAGAACTTTGACCCCCAATATCTCCGTAACTAAAAGGTTCCCAGGTATGGTGTAGAACAAAAAAAATATCGCAATGACGGGGAGAATAAGTGCTTTTCGGCTTCGTTAAGAGGTGTTTTACACCCTTTATACATCTAAGTTCTTATAGGAACTATAAGAACTATCATGTACCGTGTTACATAAGGTATTGTCCATAAGATAAAATTTAACGAACTATTCCTAGGACTAAAGTTTGATGTAACCGGACATCACATTGGTTTCGCAAGTCAGACGTTAGACAAAAAGTATCCGCCATAATGACTGCGCGACTATGAGCGATGAGGCAACTCTTGCGCACCGGGGATGATGCCACCGGCAATCTTAAGTGTATTTATTCGCTTTGTGTTTTTGGATTAGGATTAAAGGCTTTATTGCTCTGTATGTATAATTCTGGCATGTCTTATTTAATGTTCTTTATTATGGATTCAACACAACATTCAGCGGTTAAGGCCCTTCTAACCCTAAAATTAGCAACTCTATTCGTGGTGGTTCAAACTTCGTTTGAAACACGGTTAGAATAATGTTCTAATCAGCTTACACTACAAAGGGGTTGTTACGTCAGTCACTGCGGCCAAATAGAGCGAAACGAGTGGTTTTTTTGCGATTTACAAAAAATCTATTGATTGGACTAAAAAAATAAAACACATAAGACCTGCTTTATAGTTAGTTCAGTTAGTATGCAAAGTTTCATGATCTAATTTGAAGTACTTTTTGATTACCAGCGGTTTATTGTTCGATTTGGACCTTAACTTTGGAATTTTTTCAACAACTTAGCACTGGCCAGCAAATTGCAAAAAACGTGAGAAAATTTTAATTTCGCGGGCTACCCTTGAGCATGTGTGTTGGCTCCCTAAATCTTGTCGTCATAAATAATTACTTCACCAAGATTTTTTCTGGTATGTTTGAGTGACAATTATAACTAAGTAAAGTATGTACTAGATAAAGACTAAAGTAAGAGATAAATTCGAAGACAGAGTATTCGGAATATTACTCAGAATAGAATACTCTGTCTACGGATAAATTGAACACTTTAGGTTAGGTCAGCACCGTAGACAGAAACCAGGCAATAATCAACCTAAATGTTTTTGTACTATATACGAGCTAGATACCTACCTATTTTGTTTCTTATAAATCCTAAACAAGTATGAGACTATTCATTTCAGTGTTTTTTTGTTTTCACAGGTCATGGTCACCATAGCGATCAAAAAGTACATACATAATATATCAAATAATGACGAGGATCGGAGTGGAAAACGAGAATAAAAACACCAAAATAAAGTTTTTTAGCTTTAATACATCGAAATCGTAGCTCATTTGATGTAGTTTCTGCCTATCCCAATGGGAAAAAGGGTAATAATACAGTCATGCTGTTCAGTTTACCATGTTTAACAGGATTGGTGACCGCAACTTGACGTTGATGTCATACTATAAAGGGTGTAAAAGAACTCATAACGAAGCCAAAAGGAACTTGTTCTCCCCATCATTGAGATATTATTTTTGTTCTACACCATACCAGGGAACCTTCTAGTTACGGAGATATTGAGGGTCAACTTTACAACAGAAATCTTCTCTCATGCATAACACCTTACAAATATTGCTAAATAGTTTCACTATTAAAATCCAATAAAGACATAAAAGATTACCTACGCTAGAAAATATAAACACGTATTAAACGAATGCAGTTTATAAGTCCATAACAGTTACTCAAATGACTGTGTGGTAACAGAGTGTAATGGTAGTCGAGTAATGGTATGGTAGTCGAGTGACTTGCAACTGCACCGCGTTGTGACGAAACTACGCAAATTCCTGCGTCTACGCATAATCATACACATACTCAGGAGAGAGTGTTCTATGCCTGTTATGGTAGAAAGTGAAAATATAATAGTACATTGTTACCCTAGGGGTGAAAGTAACTTATTTAGTCCCGAGACGGGGTTTGGTGCCCGAGCGAAGCGAGGGCGCTAATAGTTCGAGGGACTAAATAAGTCTTTAACCCGAGGTAAACACTGTGCTTTTCATTACGAATACAAGGAAAATAAAAATAAAAACATTCAATCAACAAATGAAGATCGGACCACGGAAGACCGCTTTCCCGCCTATTTTGCTTTTTTTTTTTCTGTGACCGGCCAGCTATTCAGCCATTACCTATTTTTCATTTTCATTATCAAAATAATGGTAAATATTTTGCCCAAATCTATGTTATTTTAAAGAAATAGTTGAAACTTAATTATAATAAAGTTATTTAAAAAATATATATTCTCTAATTAATACTTAATTGTATGATAATTGAATTTTACATCGTGGCTGTATAGAAAGTTGGAACATGGTTCAATAGAAAAATGGACTATTTTTTTTTAATAATTCGACAGCTGTCAGTTGAAAACGATTCTCCCTAGGGCTGAAAAGTATTACTTTCAACCATTATATACATTATACTTATGATACTTTTCCACACTTGTTTGGAAAATTGTGGACGCGTTGGTTGGTGATTTTCTAAAGTACAGTGGACCTGATGTGGTTATACTTTGGTTACAGTAATGACATGTTTATAATGACTGCGGTGACTACCACAACAACCACTAGTTGTGTGTCAGGGTTTTAGTTCTCATGAGATAATCTGACAGCGTATCAACGCTGTCAGATTATCTCATGAGAACTAATATCTTTGACTAATCTATTTCTTTTTACTTTTGGTTCGTTGCTGATTTATCTACTTGCCTAATGAATGACTTATGATAGCGTAGATATCTAAACCGACACCGTGCTTTGGTATTTTTTTACCATTAATTTTAATATCAGGCAGAGGCCTGCAATCACAGGGCACGCATTAAGGCCCTTCTAACCCTAAAATTGCAACTCTATTTGTGGTAGTTCAAACTTCGTTTGAAATGCTGTTAGAATACAGTTCTAATCAGCTTGCACTACAAAGCGGTTGTTACGTCAGTCACTGCGGCCGAATAGTGCGAAATTAGTGGTTTTTTGCGATTTACAAAAATCTATTGATTGGACTAAAAAAATAAAACACATAAGACCTGCTTTATAGTTAGTTCAGTTAGTATGCAAAGTTTCATGATCTAATTTGAAGTACTTTTTGAATACCAGCGGTTTATTGTTCGATTTGGATACCTCCACTTTGGATTTTTTTCTATCGAGAAAAGTTTATGGAATCGTGTTTTCGTCCACATAGGACTTAGCATTAATCCTCAACTTTACCATACATTTATTTCAAAATTAATGCTGCAGTATTTTAGGCGTAACGGAGGATCATGCTAAGCTACCGCCATACTTTTCGCGAATAGTTTGACTATAGCTCGTGCGTGATTATGCCGTTGTTAGACAGAGCTAATAGGTATCTTGTGGAGTTGTGGACGATAGGCTTCTAGGCTTCTATCGAAGCAGAAAATAAAAATTTGTAGAAACAAATTCAGTATAAGCCTCCAAAAATTGCTATTTTTCACAACTTTTACCTCAAGTTTGGCCGTTCATAATGTACTTATAAATTGTAAAAGTAAAGAAAGCATCCTGATAGAAAAAAAATAAATAAAAAAAAATAATAATAATACTAAATTTATTGCCTTGCAAAGGAGAATGCCCATTTTTCTACTGACCGCCGTTGCACATCAAAACTTTTTGTATGATAGCATAAATTAAATATAAAAGAGGGGTGATGTCGTACTTTCTAAGGAAAAAAAAATATCCATTTATTTTGTGGGTTTAGTTGTTCTTTGATTTTCTGTTCAGTTTTGAGGTTAGTTTTGTAACGAACCTTCCACTAAAAGCAGCAGCCCATTACAACAGTATGACTTGAATTGACATAATACACGAACAGTACGCAATGATAAGTTATTTATAAGCACAACAAACTCAACAACTATCGATGCACAAGTGAAAACAAAAGTTCGGTGTTGTTTTGTTTGTTTGACAAACTGACAGAGACAGTTCCCATATCACATTGTGATAGTGTTACCAACAGTCAATATAAATCACTCTGACTGTCAACTAAAGAAAGATTTTTAATTAGCAAAGTAATATTATCTATAGGATGTGAACTAAGAAAATATGTTATTTCAATTGTGCTAATTAAAAATATAAATAACGAGGATAAAGTCATAGTTGAATTTATTTTTAAAACTGAGTGACGGATTATGTCCCAGGTTTTAATAAATTGGCAACATTGATTTTACCGAAATACGCCATTTTAAAAAGTAAGCAATAAAATCCAATACTGTAGCTAATAAAATACAAAATAGTAACCCCACATACGATTTCGTTCAAGTGAATTAAGAGAAGTTAAAAAAATATTTTATAATTTATGAGTTTATTTTTATGGCCATACTCTTTTACTATAAAGCGACTCTGATTGTGGTCAATGTCCTTTAGTGGAGATTCTAAATAACAAATATTTATTTCACATACTAGTAAGACTAATTCAAAAACACGTATTTCCTGGAACAAGTTCCCCGCGTTAGGCGGTATGAGGTACGCGGGAGGCAAGTAGTGCGGATTCGGGGCTAGGTAAGACAGGGGAGTTGAAAGAATACCACCGCTCTGTGGCTCTGGATGAAACAACAAGCTTTTCGACCATGCTCGCGTTGACGAAAAGCGGGCCGGGAAGGGCCCTCTTAACACACCAGCTTGTATGATAGAAAGACGTAATTGTATACCAATATTCAAAATGTTGAGTATTTGAAACGATAATAGATCGAAACATAGTTGTTATACGAAATACGGGAATTTCCACACAGTTTCGGTATTTCCAAATCGACTCAAATGTGAATGAACGAATAAAACATTTTGCACAATTATTTATTTGTTTTCAAATGTGCATTTGTTGGTACATAAATCTCAATATTATATCCGACATCTCGCGCAATGGCCGTCAGTCTGTCTACCTGGCTGAGATAATTCGAGGCCGAATTAAGACATCGTAGATTGTTTCTATAGTGTAATTACTGAGTGGCGTTATACCTACCAGTCGAGTGCCTCCGTAAAGTTATAAGTTCCTGGTACCTGCCTTGATCAAAAGTTCTATGAATAGAACTGTGCATTCTATAAATTCTATTATATCCTGTGTGCGGAAGTGTTTCTCAAGTAATTAGGTCACGTGATCACGGCGCAACAATGTAGGTTGCTCTACTTTTGTTATGTCTAATAACTAATGATTACCAGAATTTGTATTTCAGTCTAACTGCTGCCCGCGATCTTCGTTCAAGTGAAATTACTATAAAAAAAAATATTAGTTCCCTTCTTGAATCGGATTTTTTTACCAAGGTTTTTATTTTTTTGCACAGAACCCTAATTCTTATTCTAAAATAAATGTGGGGATGACAGATTGAGTGAGAGCGAAGATGTGTGAGAGAGAAAGAGTAGAGGGTGGATATTCTGACGGAAGACGTAAAGACGTTAAGATTTTTCTAAAGACTAAATAAATTAAAATAAAATAGTTAAAGTGATTTTTCAAGTGTTTGATTTCCCACATTTTCACGCCCACAGAAGTGGAATACTGGGGAATCAATAAAAGACGGGCTTACAAGTTGAAAACTGGAAAAAAAATTGACGACGTGCCGACGACGACGTAAAAAAATTTCAGTTTTGAAGGCGGCCATTTTTAGTCATCAGACGCAACGGGTTTGAATTATAGTCACCCAGAAGACGAAATGTCGAAGGCTGGGACAAGCCAAAACCCTACCATGCAAGGATATTTTGCGGATGATATGGTGAAAAGATTCAGCGGCCAGGATAAAACATACACGGTATCGAAATGGATCCAAGAAATAGATGACAACTCGGAGATTTTTATGTGGACGCCGTTACAGCAGCTCATTATAGCTCGTCGATCCCTGGTGGGAACAGCAGCTTTATGGCTCCAGTCTGAGCGCCCGTTTAGATCATGGGATGAGCTGAAGGTAGCGATTGCCAAGGAGTTTCCTGATGTATTAGACCAGAAGACAGCCCACGAAGTAATGTCCAGCAGAAAGAAACAGGATGATGAAAGCTGTATGGACTATTTATTAGTAATGCGTGAGCTAGGTAAACGAGGAAAGATGCCAGATTATGTTGCTATAAAATACATCGTAGAAGGAATTCAAGACGAAGAAATTCATAAAATAATGTTGTATGGAGTTACCACGTATCCCGATTTGAAAGGAAAAATAAAAATTTACGAAACTCTGAAAGAAAAAATGAAAGAGTCGAAGTTGCGACGAAGTCAGACGAAATATAGCGATGTGGTACAAAAAAACGTGTTCAGGTGCTTCAGTTGCGGGGAAAAAAGTCATCAGTCCAAAGAATGCCCAAATAAACATCTCGGGCTAAAATGTTTTAAATGCAATAGTTTCGGCCATATTGCGCCAAACTGCAAAAAGGCGGAAGCACACGAACAGGCACCGAGCAATTTCCGAAGCGGTGGCGACCAAGCAGGTGCGACTTTTACAAGACGTCAGCAGCACCCGACCCGGCAAGTTGATAGTGAAAAACCACCAGGTGGCGTGAGTGTGTTGAGCGACACGAAAAGCACAATGTTCAACAAGGAGGCCGACAACGTTAATTTTACGTCCGCGGGTGGCAGCACTGAGTTGTCAATTGCGAATGAAAAAGGTTTCAGCACTGATTTGTCCACCACGAATAAAAAAGAATATGACGTTTTATTTGACAAGGACAACGATGTAAACAAAGATTTATTGATGAAAAAACCCTGTAAAACTGTGAAAATTTTTGATAAGGCGACGATTGCATTGATCGACACCGGCAGCGACGTTAACTTGATTTCTGAAGAATTTTACAGAATGATTGGATCACCAAAAAGTGAAGATAATTTTCTTTCGTTATTTGGTTTTGGACATGTACAAGTGTGTTCTATGGGGAAAATTAGAATTCCTGTTGTTATAGATGGACAAAGCTATAGTGATGTGTGTTTCCATGTGGTATCTAATGACTCTATGCCGTATGAGATTATAATAGGACATGAATTTTTAAAAGATGTATCATTGTTTATGAAGGAAGGAAACATAATGTTTTTGCCGTCGAATGAGAATTGGTTGCGTAAACTTTCTTGTTATTTTACAGATGTTCCGTACGTTATCGGAGGTGAAGTTAGTAAATTTGTTCAGCTGCAGGTAAAGCATCTTGTCGAGGGATATCAGCCGATGAAGACGAAAGACGCCCCGGTAAGGTTGCATATTATCTTGAAAGACGACATCTCGGTAGCTCAGCGGCCATGCCGTTTAGCTATCAGTGAACAAGAAGAGGTTGAAAGACAGGTTGAACAGTGGCTAAAAGAAGGAATAGTGCGGGTGAGTTGGTCAGAATATGCTAGTCCGTTAATCGTGGTTCGGAAGACGGATGGAGCTATCCGGATCTGTGTGGACTACCGTTTAATCAACAAGAAGATGTTGAAGGATGAATATCCTTTACCGATTATTGACGACCACATAGATAGACTTGCAGAAGCTAAGATTTTCTGTACGATTGATTTAAAAAATGCGTATTTTTATTTGCCAGTACATGAAGACTCGATTAAGTACACTGCTTTTGTCACGCATAATGGACAATATGAGTTTTTAAAGGCACCATTTGGTTTGACGATCTGCCCTAAAGTATTTACAAGATTTATAACGACTATTTTCCATGAATTGATTTGTAGACGTATTGTATTGATTTTTATAGACGATTTACTAATCACAGCTCAGAATGAGCTAGAAGCTGTAGAAAGATTGAAAGAGGTGTTAGACGCTAACGTGACGCTAACGTCACAATACGAGTTGGAAATCAACTGGAAGAAATCACAACTTGTGGTAAGACGAGTGGAGTGTTTAGACCACATTATAGAGGATCAAGTAAAACCTTCACCTGAGAAGACTGATGCTGTTAAAAGGTTCCTAGAACCTAAGAACACTAAGCAACTGCAAAGTCTCATCGGTCTGACGTCATATTTTCGTAAGTATATACAAAAATTTTCACTGATTGCGAAGCCGTTGACCGATTTACTACAAAAAGATTATAACATTAAGAGTACAGACAGAAGAGTTGAAGATTACACACAAAGATTACTAACAAATTTGTGTATTGAACAACCAGGTAATTTTTACAAACATGTTAGTCGTTTGCAACAAGCGCTGAACAGCACTTATCAGAGAAGTGTCAATGCTGCACCTTATGAGTTACTCATTGGCACAAGGACGAGACGACAAGCAGATCCTGAGATTTTAGATTTAATTCAACAGGAGAATCAACACATTTTTATGAATAATCGAGAAGAACTGCATATGAAGGCGAAAGAACAGATTATAAAAGTTCAAAACGAGAGTAGACGTTATTTTAATAAAGCAAGGAAGAAAAGTCGAGTCTATAAAGTTGGAGATGCTGTTGTGGCTATACGACGTACGCAATTTGGAGTAGGCATAAAGCTCAGACCAAAGTACCTAGGTCCTTATCGGATCACTAAAGTGAAGGGTGTCGATAGATACGATGTAGCAAAGCTGGATTCTGAAACCGAAGGGCCAAATAAGACGAGCAGTGCGGCGGATTCCATGAAGCCATGGCCTAGTGTGCAGGAAAACGATGCTGTAGATGACTGATAGATTTAGGAGTCAGTTTTATTTTATTTTCAGTTCAGACGGTAAAACACTATGTTTTTTAATCCCTTGAATGTGAAGATTTGTTTTTGTTTATGTTGCAGGTAAGTTATGTTTTAATGGTATGTTGTGTTAAGTGTTGTAAGTAACAATGTAAGATGTTTATTGTTTTCGATTTTATTTTTTGTTTACAGCTTATTATGTGTTTTAAAGATTTCTTATTTGTATTAGTCTAGGGACAGACTAATTGCAGGACGGCCGAATGTGGGGATGACAGATTGAGTGAGAGCGAAGATGTGTGAGAGAGAAAGAGTAGAGGGTGGATATTCTGACGGAAGACGTAAAGACGTTAAGATTTTTCTAAAGACTAAATAAATTAAAATAAAATAGTTAAAGTGATTTTTCAAGTGTTTGATTTCCCACATAAAATTACTCTTAGTTACTCCTTATAACATAAGCTATCTGCCAGTAATTCGGTCCCATCAAAATAGGTCCAGTCGTTTCGAAGATTAGCCTGAACAAACAGACAAACTAAAATTTTAAAATGTGTTTTTGTTGTAAGTGCCGTATATATTTTTATATGCATCAAAAAATCAATAAAAACTTTAACCAACCAATACACCTTGCGATAAGACCCACTGTGACACACAAATCTGATGACTCAGCTACATGACTAGACGCTATATAAGCCGCTATGTGTGTTTGGATATTAATCAGCATCGGGTGTGCCTAAATCATCAACGTAAGTAGATTCGATAAGGAAGGAAGGACCATTTAATCATCGACATGTTTAAATGGTCCTTCCTTCCTTAGGCCGACGCCTTGCAGTGGTTTTCGGCGAAAAAACAACAAGCATATATTCAAGTAATAAAACGCAAAACTGTCGTAGTCTCGTAATCTGCAACTGATTAAACTCGTTTATAAGGTAATCACTCAAATTCATTATGATTCTTGTAAAAAGATTTCGGCTTTTGGCTAAGCGATCGGCTGCTGCGTTGCGTGGCTGTTTGTGTATGCGAAATATGAGTTTTAATGTTTGTAAACGCACACGATACAGGGGAAATTCCAAAAATAAAAACCATTTTTTGCCAGACCAGGAAAGAACGACACAGAGACAGGAGACCTTTTCTCAGCAGTGGGAGACACAAGGCTGCCAATGATGATGATTAGGTACACGCACTGAATTTCTGATTGAAACTGTCCTTCTTTCTCTTCATGTGGTTAGTGCCTAGCCTGGTGTCACAGTTTTTGGGCCTCTGATTTGGCTGTCAACAAACTCTTGAATAGGTAACTATGATGCTTGTTTTTTTAAGAAATCTTTCTCGTTCCGAAATAAATTCTCCAACTTATGGTGAAGACCGCATCGAATTCTTTTCCGTAGCTTGGAAAAACAACACGTGAACACGGTCACACAGACACACACGAAACATGACTTTGTTTTGTAATGTATAAGTAATAGATTTCAGTAATCATTGATTACTGAAATCACGAATGAATGATTTATTAGTAATCAGTAATCATTGATTACTAATCATGATTTAAATATGGAATATTTCAGAATGAGATTAGCCATATTTAATATGGCTCGTCTACGTACGCGGCTATTTAAGTGGTAGGTTACGGGTTACTGACCGAATTGAATACTTTAGTTAGTCCTTCCAAATTGTCTTCGATCGATGGATACACACAACCAATAGAAGTGTGTGAAACATACATTCCAAGTTACGTTAGCCAATTAGGTATTTATTGAGTCTTGTTAAATAAATAATTGGCTAACCTCTTTGTGGGTGATACCTATACGAATGATGGGCACCTCCTCATACGAATGTATGATATTTCTTTGCTGTATCTTCCATTAGCGTACCTTCTCCTTCCTTTTCTTCTTCCTTCTCTCTTTTCATCATGTTTATTATTTTTGAATTTTGCCATTTAATACAGGGTGTAAACAACATCATCACGAAGCCGTCAACCAAGCATTCTGTACATCAAACTAAGTAACTTTACGCAAAAATTATTGCTGGGTAACGACTTTTTTTTGGGGGTTAATAATGGGAAATTATAAGTCTAGCCACAAAATTAATGATTGGACACGTGATTAAACTTCTAATTTTATAACTAAGCAACGGGAAAGTGACGTAGCCTCTAATAAACTAATTCGTCTTTTTTACAATGCCAACTAAATATTCTATAGAAAGCGTCAAGTAAAGATCATCAATTATTGTGACTTGTCCTTCTTATTTATACATTGCCACCTAATTTACTAACTCGGCCACGGATTTTACATCTCGTCACCATTTTACGTTTTACAGCTTCAACGCAATATCCTCAAAAAAATATAATTCAAGCTTCTACAGAAAGCATCATTTATTATAACTTAGCATGTAAAATGATAGATCATATTCTTTTATCGTGAAAATAGCCACTGTATGATTTGGCGCGAGTACGCGAGACGACAGCGACCGGCCATTTGCACCAATCAGAGAGCGCCATTCTCACATCTATCACCTAAAATATCAATTGATCACCAAATTTAGTAAATTGAACACCAAATTTTAATGAGGCGGTTGATGACAAACTAGTTTTGCCTAGGCCAACTTGGGGCACCCCGACACGGATAGATTAGGTTAGAAGGGTATGGCGGGGTCGAATGAGCGAGCGAAGCGAGCGAATAGACCCCGCCATACCCTTCGTGGTTATTTTTTTATAAACCAATCAGAAGTAGGAGCCCCGTGAAGCGGGCCTCCGTCGACCGGGTCTCCCTCGACTCGGATGCAAGAGCATAACAGTTCAATTTCTGGTGATCATTAACTAATTTTAACTCTAATTTTAACTATTTTTGGTTCTCATTTCACGCTAAAATGGGGATTAATTTTGGTGATCATTTGTGACATTTGACTAAATCTGGTGGTTCGTTAAACATAAGCCTTTTATTTTGTCTCTCCTCAATAGCTTTTGGGGTAATATTAGTGGTCAATATACTATTTGATGACATTTTAAGCAAAATTTTGACGATCAATTAATATGGGATGAGTTACATTTTAAACGTACCGAGTTAAAAAATTTGAAGCTAAATAAATATATTTTTTGATGTCATTTAATAGTATTTTAGAAGTTTACTGTTAGAATGTATGTTACAAATATAGATGCTAAAAAATAACCATCATGCTGAGTTGTATTTAGAGTGGTTTACATAGAAGATAACTAGTGGCTAAGATAGTATTATTTAGATGCTCGTTAATTGTGGCTGACTTAGTAATTTAGAAGGCAACATACATTTTTGGAGGCGAATAATGATATTAAAAAGAAGCTTGTTTAATTAGCACCCTAATCATGTTTTGTGGTAGAACTCGATGTAACGCACTCAAAACATTGTGCTGATGGATGGATTGAATAGTATGGGGTTCGTGGAGGTGTTTAAAATCTAAAAGTAAAAATCTTTCATCAAAATCTTGTATCTAGAAAACAAAATGTCAAAAATTTGAACTTTGACCCCCAATATCTCCGTAACTAGAAGGTATGGTGTAGTACAAAAAAAATATCGCAATGACGGGGAGAACAAGTGCCTTTCGGCTTCGTTAGGAGGTTTTTTACACCCTTCATTTTTTATTTTAATTAGTACCTACCTTATACTCAAAACATTTGCACGCCATAGTATATGGCAAACATGTCTGAACAAACTTTTATTTTATGTCATCCTACATGCACTTTTTATTATTTTATGTGTACAAATGTTTACGCAAATAAATATATCTTATCTTATCCTAGCTTCTAGCTTTTGCCCGTGGTTTCGTCTGTATGGGTGTTGAAAATAATCCCACATGAACGTACTATGGGATGCAAAGAATCAAGACCATACCCAGATCAAAAATCAAAAAAAGAATAACAGACAGACTGAGGTACTTTCCTTTCGCATTTTAATACCTATTTGCTAGTAAAAGACATCATCAAAAATTTCGCCCACCGACACAAACAAGCGATGGCCTTAAATCCATAGTTTTTACGAGGCCAAGGAATTGTCTCGGTCTGATTATTTGATTACCTAATGTGACGATGAAGATTCCCTGTCGGTAGCTTAATGTTTTACTTTGTATTGAAATAACCACGTATTTCACAAAAACAGTGAAAGAAATAACGCTGTACCCTTATCTGCCCTATCGCTGTACACTAGGCGATACGGCGATACCTAAGTGAATGCCTTATCTAATTGAAGCTACATTAGAATGCTCGTGTGTAGTCTTTCTTACATGGATGAAATAGTACATTGTTACCGAGACGGGGTTTGGTGCCCGAGCAAAGCGAGGGCGCTAATAGTTCGAGGGACTAAATAAGTCTTTAACCCGAGGTAAACACTGTGCTTTTCATTACGAATACAAGGAAAGTAAAAAAAAACATAAAACTCGAAAAAACAAATGAAGATCGGAATTCGGATTGCTGCTTTCCCGCCCATTTTGCCTTTTTTTCTGTGGCCGGCCAGCTATTCAGCCAATGGTGTCGATTCTGTTGTGCACGAACTAAACTTAATTTAGGCTATTGCTATCTTTTACTAAAAGGCAGTGCGAGAAAAGGACGGCTATAGCTATGAACTAAGTTAGAGAGGTCAAACTAGTTTATGCCTTGCGCTTCACCGTGTTTTTAATCGACATGTTTTTACGTGCACCCTTCATTTGTATAGAAATATTAGTTCCAACTAAATTTGACAGCTCTAAATTACGCCCGTCTCTTTCTCGTTTTATTAGAGAAAAAAAGATAGCAATAGCCTAAATTAAGTTTAGTTTGTGCACAACAGAATCGACACCATTACCAATTTTTCATTTTCATCATCGAAAAATGGTAAATATTTTTCCCAAATCTATGTTATTTTAAAGAAATAGTTGAAACTTAATTATAATAAAGTTATTTCATAAATATATATTCTTTAATTAATACTTAACTTTGTGTTATTTCAATTTTACATCGTGGCTGTATAGAAAGTTGGAACATGGTTCAATAGAAAAGTGAACCATTTTTTTTAAAAATCATTTGACAGCTGTCAGTTGAAAACGATTCTCCCTAAGGCTGAAAAGTATTACTTTCAACCCGCTCCACAGGCAACTTCAGACCTACTTTCAGAGTATGAGTAATGAAATAGTAGATTGTATGACAAGGGAGCAATAGATTGTTACCCTAGGGGTGAAAGTAACTTATTTAGTCCCGAGACGGGGTTTGGTGCCCGAGCGAAGCGAGGGCGCTAATAGTTCAAGGGACTAAATAAGTCTTTAACCCGAGGTAAACGCTGTGCTTTTCATGACGAATACAAGGAAAAAAAAAAAAATACAACTCGAAAAAACAAATGAAGATCGGAATTCGGATTGCCGCTTTCCCGCCTATTTTGCTTTTTTTTCTGTGGCCGGCCAGCTATTCAGCCATTATCTATTTTTCATTTTCATCATCAAAAAATGGTAAATATTTTTCCCAAATCTATGTTATTTCAAAGAAATAGTTGAAACTTAATTATAATAAAGTTATTTAAAAAATATATATTCTCTAATTAATACTTAACTTTATGTTATTTCAATTTTACATCGTGGCTGTATAGAAAGTTGGAACATGGTACAATAGAAAAGTGAACCATTTTTTTTTTATAATTTGACAGCTGTCAGTTGAAAACGATTCTCCCTAGGGCTGAAAAGCATTACTTTCAACCCGCTCCTCAGGCAACTTCAGACCTACTTTCAGAGTATGAGTAATGAAAAAGTGCATTTACTAATAACCACACGTTCAAGTAAGGAGGGCTATTACATTGTGATAGCCCTCTTAATTTCACTTGAACAAAGGAGGCATTTAAGGAGGAATTTACTAATACTAACAGTATTAGTAAATTACCGTAAAGTCGGGTAATCGAAGGTTCAAACAGTGTACAGTGTGTGTGTGTGTGTTTTTACTTTTATCTGAAACTAGCGGACTTCCCGCGGTTTCACCCGCGTAGTTCCCGTTCCCGTAGGAGTACGGGAATAAAATATAGCCTATGTTACTCGTGGATAATGTAGCTTTCGAATGGTGAAAGAATTTTTTAAATCGGTCCAGTAGTTTTTGAGCCTATTCATTACAAACAAACAAACAAACAAACAAAGTTTTCCTCTTTATAATATATTCCTCTTTATAATATTAGTATAGATCTCTGTAATATCAACTTTTGTAAGTTAGATTTAACTACTTAATTCATCTATGATGATGACGTTATTATCATTATTGAAATACTTCAGACATACCATAATCTCATCTACATTACCTATAATCTCCAAAACTCCTTTTCAAGATATAATTAGGTTCGTTGAGATTCGTGTGATAGATATTCTCTTGTCATATTTCTTTCATGCACCTTGAGGGACCTCTCCGATGTCATTCATAGCGCTTTGGAGAATCATCGACACGGTGAAGAAGAAGAAACAATTTCTTTAGTCAGTTTCATTTTATTATTTTCAAAGATTTTCATAAACTGATATTAAGCATAGGTACTTACTATAAACGTTCGCAAATCGCAATGCATTCACACTCAAAGACCAAAACCTTTCTGTTAAAGGGAGTAGGCCCGAGGCCGAAATCAATGTTAAAATATCTTCGATGTTTTGGTTCCAGGACTGGCCGGATTCCTCACGATGTTTTCCTTCACCATAAGGTAATAGTGTGCAATACTGACAAGGGCATTTTACAATTTAATTGTAGTAAACAATAACGGAAAGTGATCATGTATTTTATGAGAAAAGGAGTCAGGTGAATGAGAGCCCGTCTTCTAGAATGCACCTCCCTATTTATCGCCGAATTAGATAGATGGTTCTAGAACTTAGGGTGTATGTATGAGTCAGTTAGCTGGTTTACATGGAACCATAATTACCTTTACCTCATGTAGGTAAGTACTTTTACTTTCGACGTCACTCACTATCCGCACGTTGGGTAAACATACACATCGCAATTTTATGATTTTAATTCATTTGTAAGACAGGCTATGATTGTACGTGCCCGGCTCATAGCAGTTTTGTTTAATTGCGTATTTTATAACCACAATAAATTTTACATTTATGAAGAATTTAAAGTTTATTCGAAGACACGAGTATTTTAACTCTAGATTCGTAAACATTCGTCTCAGACAGCGCTAAATGTAAAATTGATTCTATTTTTAACCCCCACGCAAAAACGACGGGGTGTTATAAGTTTGACGTGTCTGTGTGTGTCTGTGGCATCGTAGCTCCCGAACGGATGAACCGATTTTGATTTTATATTTTTTTACGATGAAAAAGATAGAAAACTGACCTCTCGAGTACCATCCCAAGTCATACGTCTACAAAATGTTGTGGTTGCATTTTACCCGCAGTGATGAGCCCTGGAGCAGTTACAGAGCTTTGGTAGTTGGAAAAACGGATGTTTATGAATAGTGTATAATGATTTGCGAGAGGTTAAAATGTTTGAAACACGATTTATGATTATTAGCATAAGAAAAGTTTATGATAGTATTATCATAAACTTTTCTTATGCTAATAATCATAAATCGTGTAAACATAAAATGAATTTGTACAAGTATTTGTTCAAATTCAAATTCATTTTATGTAATAAAACCATGTTTATACCTATTGACTTTTAAACATACTGCATATTTTTATTGCAATCAAACTTTCTAAGTTTCCTCTTTTAAAGTTAATATTATAAGTACTTATACGAACTGCAATATAATGGCTTATTCCAGTTACTTTCAGGTATTGGTGGTACTTATATGTAAAAATTTACCTATGTACCGACCTTACTTATACATAGATAATGAACCTACCTACCTACGAAACATGTACCTACGCACAAACATTATCACAACTTGCATCTTGCATAAACAAAACAGGTACTAAATAAACATTATGTGACGTACATAAAATAGCAATTAAAATATATCTAATGTAGGTATCTCAATAACAATTAAAGGGTAATTAGTCGGCACTGCAGGAATCTGCCGTAAACAGAAAACGACGATGGTCTAACTTTTTTCAGTAAAAACCTAATTGTTGATCGAAGGTAAAAACTGATTGACTAGCTACAAACTACACTGAACTCCAGAAAAGTTTTTTACAATACCCTTAAGAAACTGTCAAACTAAAACTACCTAGCAACTAAGTACACTATAAATATCGAAGTCATTCAAACAAAATATGTATAACTTACTGCCACCGCCGTTTGTCGTTCAATTTGACAGATGCCGAGTTTCCCATGTTCTTTTTTCAATTTAACAACAGTTTACACTGAATATCGTCGGACCGGTGTTTTAGTAAACAAATGAACTGTTCACAATACGCGTCTAACCCACGCCACTACCAGCAACACTTTGCTTTATCCAACGTCAACTTAGAGAGCGGTGACCATGACTTTCCCTCGCTAACTTACAACTAAGAACACGGCGTCATTTCCTTAATTGTTTGAGAAAATCTTACGGTAGTTACAAAAGAAAAACCCTGGATGTAGGAAAAATGTTCCCTCTCAAATTAGTTCCAGCTATTCGATAACAGATGGCGCTGATGGTTTAGGGTGATAATTATGCATATTGTAATCATTTCGTATATTGTAGTTGATAATGAGATTATCTATTGATTATGGATATTGTAAATAGTTAATTAAACTATCAATATTAATGATACCTACCTATTTTTATAATCATAATTTAATTTATGTTTTTTTATAGACACAGGAATCGCATAACACGACTGATGAACGTGAGGTCTTGGGTTCGACTCCTAGGTACGGTGAAATTATATAGATGTAATTTTCAAGTGATGGCCTTGGCATGGATGGCCAAATCCGAAATTATGAGGAATAGCGAAAAATAAACTTATATTGTCACTTACGGGATATCTTCCGTGATTATTCATTGTTTTCAGCTCCCGATATTTCGACGCTGATCAAAATCAAAATCAAAGCATTTATTTCAAGTAGGCCAGTTACAGGCACTTTTGATTTCTCGAAACAAAGATGAAAATTAAATGTAGCTACAGTCCCAGAAGACAAGACATAAAAACTGTTCACGGAAGATATCCCGTAAGTGACAATATAAGTTTAGTTTTAAACCGTGAAAGCTTAAAACAGTGTAGCGAAAAATACTCAAATTTTTGCGTAGGGTTAAGTTTGATGTACAGAATGCTTGGTTGACGACCTCGTGAAGGGTCCCTTTACACCCTGTATATTTTCATGAGATTGTTTCAGAAGCAGCCAGCTAATAGAATTAAAAATAACTGACGACGATACACTTACACCGGTCTCTGCTGCCTAACACTTCTGTAAGTAGTTTATTACCTTTTTTGACGACCCGAATGGCGCAGCGGTAGTGAGGCTGCCTTACGTTCTTAGGGTCCCGGGTTCGAATCCCGGTCGGAGCAAATGTTTGTGTGATGAGCATGGACATTTGTTTCCGAGTCATGGATGTTTATATGTATAATAAGTATGTATTTACAAACAAAAAAGTATCTATGTAGTATATCAACTATCTGGTGTCCACGACACAAGCCTCGTTGCTTAGTGTGGCACTAGATGGCGCTGTGTGTAATGTCCAGCAATATTTATATATATTCCGCCTAATCTTTGAAACCGCTGGACCGATTTTGATGGGACTTTTAATGGCAGATAGCTGATGTTATAAGGTCTAACATAGCTGCTTTTATTTAATAAAAATAATTATGTTCCCGTGCAAAAAACAACAAACCCTTGAAATTGTTAACAAAATCCGATTCAAAAAGGGTAAGTAGTAATATTTTTTTCTAATAATTTTATGCGAACGAAGGTCGCGGGCAACAGCTAGTTTATTGACAGCGTTTTACCAAACAATAAAACGCTTATTAAACTACTTACCTTATTCGAAGCCTAATAAATTTATGAGAGTGGCAACACTGCTTTTCCCTGATTGGTCGTACTATACGTCTGTCTCTTTCTAATATCGCCGTCCCTTTCACTCCTTCCCCTCCACCAGCAGGAGCGCTCGGAAATTCTCGAGCGCCGTGTGCTTCATTGTGTCTCATAAATAACACCAGGCAGGAATTAAAAGTTAGGCTTCGAATAAGGTAAGTAGTTTAATAAGCGTTTTATTGTTTGGTAAAACGCTGTCATTAAACAACTGTACCGTTATTCGAAGCCTAATAAATTTATGAGACCTGTTTATTGTGCCTGGTGGAGGACACCAATGTGATGTGATTATAAAACTGTGAACCTCAAATGTAACTATGTCTACCTCATAGGAGTGAAAGTGTGTAGGTACCTACTACTTTGTTATTAAAAATGCATTTCATATTATTACCATTACCACAGTCAAAGAGGAAAATAAAGTGAAATTTATTCAGTGTGAAACAGTGAAATACAAGTGTTTTAAATTAGGTATGTGTCAGTAAAATTAGCAAATTAAGTTGTGGTCTATGTTTTGGTAGGTACAGTACATGTGAACATGGGATTTAAATAAACAAATAAAATCAAATTTAAACGAAATCATGTGTTTTATTGTACACTCAAATCAGTAATATGGTATCAAAACATACATGTAACAACAAAGTATAAACTCTTTAGTACACTTTGTACTTAGGTAAAAAATAAAGTGATAAGCATATACCTATTATAGCGATGAATCCTTGACAAAGCAAACTCAATCCACATTAACTGATTAGCTATTTAACTTCAATTATGTAAACTTTATTTATAAAGTATGAAAAGTGAATACCTCTCTCTAGCAATGTAAGATCATAAACAAAAGCCGCTAAGTAGCAACATAAAGAACATCTTTCTCTAGCAAAGTAAAATCATAAGCAGAAGCAACATAAATAACACTTTTCTAGTAAACAAACAAATTTCTTTGAATCAAACAAACTGAACCCTTCTATATAAAGAGATACACAACTAAAAATAGTTTTAACCTTTTATTTATACCTAATCAAATGGGACGAAATAAATTAGCCATATTATTAGCAATAGGCAACGCAGGTCTGACTTCTCGCCTATAAAATCGAGAAAAAGTATTTTGCGATCTCCAGTTTCCACGTGCCAGAATGGTATCCAGAGGCAAGTTCTGGAGCCAACCCTTAGAGGCCACCGCTGCTCGTGTACTGCCTGCTGATGCATCGACACCTGGTTGCTGCAGCAGATTTCTTACCCAATTAGATATAACAGTGCGTGAGGCCGCCTTGGGTTCACCACGTACTGTTATAAACAAGTTGTTTACGTGGCACATCTCTCTTCTAGAACTTGACAAGCGGATCAATGTTTTCACCCAATAAACTGGATTCAAAGCATCCGAGTCAGGATTATTTAATAAACCCCAACCCGATTGCCTGTACTGGTAATTGTCAGTTTTTGAGCCATACAGAGGCCAAAAGATTATAGACTCGTCCGAGATAAGTACATTACTGGGATCTATTGATAGTAATGTGAGGTCATGCACTCTGCGACCTGAGCACAGTAGAAGAATTAGAGCTGTTCTTTGAGAACATTCATAAATGGACAAGTCGTTATTAAAATTGTTTTCTAACCATGAACATACTGAATCTACATCCCATATAGGAGGTTTATTTTCCTTTGGCCTTTGAACTGCAATAGCCTTTAAAATATGAACCACCATAGGGTGAGAAGACAAGTTATTAGCTCTATTCGGGTCACAAAGGGTAGATACTACCGATTTGTGTAACAAGATAGTATTAAAAGACAAACCTTCTTTTTGGAAAAGGTCAGACAAGAATCTAGCCAAGTCAGATCCAGTTGGATTACGGAAAGATACGTTATTATTATCAGCCCATCTCTGCCATCTCTTCCATGCTGGTAAATACGACTTTTTCGTTGAAGCTCGCCAGCTACTGAGAAGAAGTTCAATTTGATCCGAGGACCAGCCCGTCAGTGCTTGATCCCACCCCCACAACGCCATACTTGAAATACCATGTCTTGGACTCTGGCTGGTGGGCGATTGGTTGCACAATCGATTAACACGTCCGTCAAATGGTGGATCGTGTATGGAGGAGCTGTTGCGCGGTTCCGTAGATCCGGTCGCCAGAAAGCTCTGTCCCATTTCGGTACTGCTATCAAATAAGCCCCCGTCGCGCTGTTCAAATGTGCGAGCACTTTGGGGATCAGAAACGGAGGCGGGAATACCCACGCCAGTCTGTAACTCCATGGTTGGGAGAAAGCATCCACGAACTCGGCCCTGGAGTCCGTCGAGTCCAGTGTTACGTATCTGGGAACTACGTGGGCCCGGTGAGAGGCAAGGAGATCTATCTCAGGCACTCCCCATTTCATGAACACTTTCTCCGTTGCGGCCGGGAGAAGGTGCCACTCTGGGTGGGAGACTTCGCGAGACAAGTGATCGGCCTCCATATTGTACCTTCCCGGAAGGTGATGTAATATTAATTGAATATTGAACCTCTGGAGATAATGAAACACACGGTAAGTTAGATCCATGAGAGGTTTCGACCGTGTGCCCCCTTCGTTCCGAAGGTACGAAAGAACAGTTCCGTTGTCCGACTGGACGGACACTGAGGCACCTTTCAACCGACTGGCGTTCATCTGTAGAACCCGCAATATTGCCAACATCTCCTTCTGGTTCGAATGGAGGTTCAGCTCGTCTGGACCCCAAACACCACTGAGTTTTTCGTTGTCCAGCTGAGCCCCCCATCCTGACCCAGATGCGTCGGTGGACAGGTAGTGGCTCACCGGGGGAGGATGTAGATTGGATGTATTCTTGTGATGACGCAACCACCATTCTACATCCGAAATCGCCTCCTCCGTGAGAGAAAAGACCCTGCGAGGGTCTTCGTTCAGGAGGTAATGAGAATCTGCTAACAGTCTCCGAAAATGGAGTCGCCCGTGTGGGACAACGAGACTCGCAAAATTCAGTGACCCTATTAAGCTCTGCAACTCTCTCAGATTGCAGCACTTGAGCCGGCTGATCCGAGTCAGTTTTTCTTTCAGGCTCTCCTGTTTTTGCAACGGTAAGCTCTTTAGGTTCTTGGCCGGGTCCCACACAACTCCCAGGTACTGGAGCGAATGCTGGGGTTCCAGAACAGATTTTTTGTAATTTATCTGCCAGCCAAGGGTTTCTAGAATTTGGACAGTCACACCTATCTGCCTCTGAAGGATCTGTCTCTCCTGATTGGCCAGCAAAAAGTCGTCCAAATAGACCAACGTTCTTATGCCTTGATTTCGTAAAACATCCGCTACCCAGTTGGTCACGGTTGCAAAAACCCTTGGAGCTGAAGACAGTCCGAATGGCAGACATGTCATCTCCAGGACTTCGCCTTGAAATATTAGCCGAAGGAACTTTTTGTGACTTTGAGCAACTGGGAGGTGAAAATAGGCGTTTGAAAGGTCGATTTTGGCAAGCCAATCGTTTGGTTGCAAGAATGATGATATTCTTAGATGATTTATTAGTTTGAACCTCTGGAGGCAAACGTAATTGTTCAGTTCTTTCAGATTGAATATAGGGCGGCAAGAGCCGTCCTCTTTTGGGATCAAAAACATGTTGGACAGGAAGCTTGGAGACCGCTGAGCTATCTCGAGCACGCCCATGTCCTTCATCTCTTGAATATGTTCGCCCATTTTTTGCGAATAAGGAGTGACTATGTCCTTGGTCAACCCTGGCATGTGAAGAGGAGGTATTGTGCAAAATGGGATGCGATATCCCTGAGATATCATTTTTAAAATTGCTGGCGGTACTTGCAGTTGTTTCCATGCATGGAAAAACCTTTGCAAGCGACCCGCCTGGAAGTCAGTAACCCTGCTTTGCCTGGCCTCTACGCGAGGACCTGGACTTTGCGTTTCTTTGCGAAGCAGCCTGTGGTCTCGGTGCTCTAGGGCGAAAGTTGGGACCCTGCGCGGGCAGCCTCATAGGGTACGGCACCATTGCCTGATTATATAAAGGAAAAATTCCTTGCTCAGGAATGAAAGGATTAAAAGGCACACCATGCGCTGGCGGCCCTGCACGTATGCCATGTGGCATTACGTAAGGTTGAACTCCTTGCGCAGGAGCCTTCTTGTTAGGTTGGCTTGGCCCAACTTGCGCAGCTGTAGCTGTGGTGGATTTATTTGCGCTTTGTGCCTTTGAAGGCCAAAATACTTTATTTACCCCACCCTGTTTATCAATTGCGGCTGTGAATGATTCCGCTTTAAAGAGATTTTCGCGCGACGGTGGAATCTTCCTTAAGGAAGCTTTC
The DNA here is from genome assembly GCA_905147715.2 of Xestia xanthographa. Taxonomy (NCBI): domain Eukaryota; kingdom Metazoa; phylum Arthropoda; class Insecta; order Lepidoptera; family Noctuidae; genus Xestia; species Xestia xanthographa. Next base: position 11,675,761 of record LR990646.1, read on the forward strand.
ACAAATTTATCCTTTACTGACTTTAGAATAGCATCGCGGCGCTGTTGAATCAAATCAGCTCTATGGCCGCAAACTACCTGCAAAAGGTCACTCGATATCTTTTGATAGTCACCGTGCGCAAAAATCTCCTTAATTTTTTCTTCTATAGCGTTAATCTCGACTATCTCAGTAGACGCTAACCATGTCAATAAGGTTCTGAAACCTGTTTCTACAGCATCTTGCAGCTTAAGTAAAGCCTGTGTAATCGCAGCAAAACCTTTTTCGGTCACGGCAAGATTAGAAAATTTATCAAACGGTTTTATCTCATCATTACAATCAAGGTCTGTAAAACCGGGGGTAGAAGAATATTTCTTTTGTACGTCCGCGTACCTGACGTCAGACCAAAAATCGGTATCAAAATGTTGCAAAGAATTTAATCTGTCAACAAGTGACGGATCCGATTTAGGCATAGTCGGTTCCTTTAATACGGTATTTACAGATATCGAAAACTCGCGAGGTACTTGTGACGCTTTCTGCGATTGCACATCCGGTTGCGATTGCACATCCGTTGCTTGTGACGCTTTTTGCGATTGCACATCCGGCGTTTTGTAAAGTTCTCCGCTAACATCTAATGACACATCACTATCATTATCCGGCACATTATTAACAGATTCTACACTATACTGTTGCGATAAAAAAATTTGAATACCGGTAACTTGCGCAGCTAACGAATGCAAAGCTAGTTCATTTGCTTGCCTACGAGCACGCTTACGATATTTTTTGGCTTCTGAGCCAGACTTACGTTTTCTACAAGCGCTGTCCTGCCCTGGGGGCTGGACGGTTAGCGGCTCGGACTGTGGAACCGGCACGGTAAGTGCCGGTGCTGATGGCGGTGCCACCGGTTCCGGTGCTGATGGCGGCGCCGGGTTTGGCGCTAGAACCGGTACCGCTGGATCTTGTCGTTCAGTTGAGAACTCACTGCCGGATTCACTATCACTTGAAGACGACGACGTATCCATGATTCTAAGAAAAAACAACTATTAAAGCGCGCAATTTATGTAATATTTTTTAGAATTATTTAGAACTACGCACTCATTTAAAGCTAAAGATGCAAAATAATTAATATTTTTACAAAAGTAAAAATGAAATTTTACTTTAAAGTCGAACGGAAAAATCCGTTAAGAAAATTTTAATTTTAAATTGTAACGTGTTTTGAGCACTCACCTGGAGCACTAGTATACGACCGCTCAGTGCGAAAAACACGACACCAAATGAAGCACACGGCGCTCGAGAATTTCCGAGCGCTCCTGCTGGTGGAGGGGAAGGAGTGAAAGGGACGGCGATATTAGAAAGAGACAGACGTATAGTACGACCAATCAGGGAAAAGCAGTGTTGCCACTCTCATAAATTTATTAGGCTTCGAATAACGGTACAGTTGTTTAATATAAATAATATCCATCCGAAGACACTGAAGCGGGGTCCCTCGCCAGCACCCACAAAGCTCGTAGCCCTAAGTGATTGCATATTATCTTAGAATTTTAGGAAGTGGCCCTAATGGACTTCTGTCCTTAAAAATTCTTGATACGAATACAATACCTACCTACAATATCTACCTCAATGATATTCTAAACACATATGTTGTGAGCGCGGAATCTTGAAGACTCGAAAACGGGCCAATTGGCCTGCTTTGCCTTTATTCTGCGTCTCTGCGTGTATGTGAGCTGGCTCTGCCCCCCGACACACTTTTTGGTGGTTTTGTAGGTGCAGCATATCTGTTTGATATAATATCATTGATCTACTTATTATTAATCTTTGCCATTATGGTGTCACGCCACGGGACTACGCATAAGGTGATAAAATGACAATACATTTTTTACCTGACCAAAGAAAACCATAATCCGTACGTCCAGCAGTGGACGTTTTCCGGCTGAATACTGCTTTTATTGATTAATTGTTAAAAAAAGATCCTATGGTTTTGAAATTGTTTTAGAACGTAAACAATAAAGTTTTTAGAAGCGTTTATGAACGAATTAGTTTTGACAATTGATTGACTGATAGCCATATAGCTCAGCTCACTGACATTTTATGTTCTAGGTTATGTTTTGTGATACCTCTACGTAAACAAAATAGTTTTCTTTCAATTATATTCAATTAAGTCAGTCAATTTTAGGCAACAAAATGAAGAAAGAAGGTATAAAGACACAAATTCATTATAGAAAGTACTGTATCACCGCGTTACAAAATTTCACAATATTTTGTCTGTTTTACATTTACAGAAGTTCAAGAAATCTTTCTCAAGATTTTGAAAGAAGAAGAAGACGTATCAGCGGGAGTGGCTGCTATTAGGACCCTTTTATCTGTAATAGAAAACTACAAAGGTTGGTATTTGTGCCCTTTCTTCATAGAATCACCCTTGCATCAGCCATTGGGTTGAGTCAGACAGATTCACATAAAAAATTGGTTGCCTGTAAAGTCGGTATACGGGCGAAAGTTTTACGTGACAACGACTTTGAGTGGTAAAATAAACTTTTTATGTCTGTCTCTCTCACTCTTAGGCGGGCTCTCACTCGCTCTCATTGTAAGCGCATAACGTGAGCGGAGCGTAACGCAGTTTCTTGAAGTGTCACCCGGCAAACCAATTTATAAGACGTTGTCACGTCAAAAAACTATTACTGATTGAATATAACAGCTTTCATACTTATTGCTGATCATTGCAATTCCACTGGTATCTGCAAATATACTTGGAAGTATTATCAAATCAGTAGATTATCATTGGGATAATAACTAACATGATAAAAAGTTCCAAGGTCAGCTGAGAGAAAGATTACTCCTGCTCCCAATTATCAACATTAAGCTTTGTATATTCACTGTGCATGACATTAAATCAATAGTAAAGAAATCACTATACATCCTATATTGCTTACTGCATAGGAAAACTTTCATTGCCCATATACTATATTTCTCAAGAATCTCTAGGGACATGAGCATGAATTTGCATGATACATAATTTGAATGTCCCATAATTTAGGTTTGTTTCAATATTTATCTTACCAGTGGCGACAGTCAGAGAGCTGGATCTGAACCTGCAGCTAGCCGTAGATGCAATGAAGCACTGCGATCAGCCTGTCACCGCTATATCCTCGGGATGCGAACTATTCATGAGATTTATCACTTTTGCTAAGCTTGATGTTAAGGTAATAAACTGTACAATGTTACTGTTTGTAGAACACATTTGATGAATATACAATATGTAGGATTAAATTGACCAAACCTTACACTAATACTAAGTTTGTCCACTCAAAAGCTCTTTTTTCACAAACCTCTACAAAATGTCTAGCTTTTATATTTGTAGATCTCTGTGACAAACAAGTTATATGTACCGAGTTGTATTTGTTCTTGATCTCATAATGGGACTTGCATTTGTTTCATCTCTTAATATTAATATTTATTTATTTATTATTTAACAATTTATGTACACACTAGAAAGGAACAGAAAATAGTACAAAGGTGATGTTTATAGGCATCGTAGTTTGTTATACCAACATTATTTCTAAGATTTAAATTGTATTTTTTGTGCTAATTCTATTTTTGAATATATATATTTTTCTTTTTTTCTAAAGAAATCTAAATGTTTGATTTATGAGGAACCTTTCAATTTCAGTCTTTTGAAGAGTGTGAGCAAATCATGCTGCAAAGAGGTCACATATTCTTGAACACCTTACTAGAAGCAAGAGGGAAGGTCGCCAAACAAGCCATGATACCTATATCTGATGGATGTGTAAGTACAAAATAATGTTAAAGAACTTGTGTGTCGTAAAATAATTATTTACCTAGATTTTATTCCTATTAAGAAAAGAACAAATAGGACACAGTCATGTTAATTTTAACAATATAGTAGTTTCAGAAACAATTGTATCACTTTCATGCAAACATTAAGGTGTTTTTTGTTTTATTTTTAGAAAATATTGACCCACTCCAGGTCGAGGGTCGTACTGCAAGCCATGTTAGAAGCAGCAAAATCTAACAAAAGATTCAAAGTATATGTCACAATGTCTGGTCCAGATAACAGTGGGTAAGATTTTTTTGCATCAGGTACTGAAAATATTGCCTAGGGCTAAATTCATCATCATCATCATAATTTCAGCCGAAAGACGTCCACTGCTGGACATAGGCCTCCCCCAAGTGTCGCCATATTGAACGGTCCCGTGCGACTCGCATCCAGCGGATTCCCGCAACCTTCACCAGGTCATCAGTCCACTTAGTGGGAGGCCTTCCAACGCAACGTCTTCCGGTTCGCGGTCGCCACTCCAAAACTTTTCGGCCCCATCGGCCATCCGTTCTGCGAGCAATGTGCCCTGCCCACTGCCACTTAAGTTTGGCAATTCTTCGGGCTACGTCGGTAACCTTGGTTCTCTTGCGGATGTCTTCATTTCTGATTCGATCACGCAAGGAAACTCCGAGCATAGCCCTCTCCATTGCCCTTTGGGTGACTTTAAGCCTTCTGATGAGGCCCATTGTGAGCGACCACGTTTCGGTCCCGTATATAATCACTGGCAACACACACTGGTCATAGACTTTCGTCTTGAGACACTGCGGTAAGTTGGACGAGAAGATACCGCGCAATTTCCCGAACGCTGCCCAGCCGAGTCGGATTCGACGATTGACCTCCTTCTCGAAGTTAGACCTACCTAACTGAACCGTTTGTCCCAGGTACACATAATCGTCTACAACTTCGAGTGTAGAGTCTCCGATCTTGATAGGAGTGGGTGTGACATGGGCATAAAGGGCTAAATTATTTCTGCCTTACTATTTACTCTTATTTATCTTTATTTAATTTACTCTTTTACTGTTTTATCCAAATTGAGTTAAATATGGCCCAGATTCTGCATAAAATCTTCCTTTAGGTTTTTGATTCAGGAATTTCTCAATAGCATCTACGGAGTCCGGATTTGTGCCCGATTGATAACAATAGGCTCGCCCCCGTTACATAGGACTTAAACATAACTGGCAAAATGTGGGTTTAATGTTAGGTACACCTCTGCTTTACCCTTCTGGAATTATAGACGTGATGTTATGATAAGTAGACGGAATCTAAACAGAATTTTAATATCAAAGCTAGAGGCAAACTAAAGATGTCAAAGACCAAGAAATAGTACATTTTGATACAAATAGAGAAAGTTTGTTATTGCATTCGAGGCGGAATTAACACACGAGCCGTAGGCGAGGATCGTCACCCACTGGACGCCTGACGGAGGAAACACAATTTGAATATTCAAAAATATTTACGCCGTAAAGACGCATTCAATTCAATTCAATTCATTTATTTAGTCAGACAAAAGTCATTATGGCTTTGCGGAAATAAAAACAAAAATTCACCTCCGACTAGACATTGAACCGATTTGAACTTCGTTTAAGTAATATGTTACCTGTGGATTTTTTTCCCGCAAGTGTGTGGGGAAAATAAAGAAAATGTGCGTGTGAAATACATTGCATGTTGAACCTAATCGTAGTTCGCTAAGAACCCGTTTTCGAGGAAGTGTATTACAAAATATTAACTGAAATAATAACGTCTTATTTTTAGCGTATTGATGCACAAGCAGCTAGACGAGGCTGGTATCGACGCGACCCTCATCCTAGACGCATCCATCGGGTACATCATGGAGCAAGTTGACATCGTCATGATCGGCGCCGAAGGAGTCACCGAGAGCGGCGGGATTATTAATAAAGTAAGTACAATACTTAGCTAGTACAAAGAGAAAGAGTGCCCTTCTCTTTTAATCTGACTCCGTCGGTGCTCAAAAGGAATGAAATGTTTTTTTATCAAACAATAGGGTATTGCTAGTAACTTCGCCCCATTTCATCCCGTTGTGTTGCTATTTTTCAAGTTCAATGTTTAAGTAATCTTTATCCAAAGCTTATTCAAACTGGGCTCGGTGGTGTAGCTGTTAAAATACGAACCTTCTCCTTTCTATTACAGGTTGGAACATACACTTTATGTGTGGCAGCTCGAGAACTTAAAAAGCCAGTGATGGTTCTGACAGAAAGCTTTAAATTTTCTAGAATATACCCCCTGAATCAGCGAGATTTACCAAATGAATTCAAATTTTTGTCCAGTGTTATCAAATCTAGCAAAGATCTGTCGAAAGAACATCCTCTGGTTGACTACACGCCGCCTGAATATATAACTGGTTTATTTACTGATCTAGGAATAATAACACCGTCAGCTGTTAGTGACGAACTTATTAAGCTGTATTTGTAAATACATATTTTATTTATATTGAGTTAGTTGATTATTTTTGGTTCCTCTCTTTTGAATTGACCTTCCATTTGTTCAATACTCCATGGTTATATCCGATCACGTTTAGGTGAAGGAAAAACTGATTTAAAATCTGTTAAGCACTTCAATAGCGTATTGCCGGTGACCGAGGATTTCAGATTCACATAGTACTCACTTCACTTTCCCTGGTGACCTGTAACACAGGCTTCTTCGAAAACCTGCTTCAGGCACCAGTCTCTTCCAATGGTGGAATACGAGTATAACCTCATCAAAAACATTGTTAATTTTTATGAACCAATATTGTGAAGAGAGAATAAATGAATTCAAATTCTATCCCAACAGCCAGTAACTGGGTAATACGATACCCCTTGGTAAAACTGGTTTTCAGACTTTTGGGCTTCTGACTACTCGTAACAACTGCCAATCTACAAACGACAGCCAGACTGGCTGTTGCAACAGCTAAACGTGCTATCCGAGGCAGGGAGGAAATCAAGTATATTTAGGCAAATAGCAGAAATTATACTTCTCTTTATTCATTCCTTAACAAATTTTATAACATTTAAAAATATTTTTTTTTTTTAAATATAAAAAATTTAAAAATATAAAAAAAATGTAGCCCACCGGTATCGGGAACAGGGTCCAAGCTACCAGGTCAAGGCTCCAGAGCGAGGAACTTCCTAACAATAGGAGCCAGGAGTACCGCTTTCTGAATCAAGGCCCTTCTCTTTATTATTACAGTTTGTTTTACTCTATCCGCCTGTGTAGCAACTTGAGAATTTATTAAAAAGCCAGTGTTCTTACTGTCACAATGGTTTTTATAGAATAGGTTTTAAGGTTTTTCTAGAATATTCGTCCAACCATACATGCGCACTGAACTCGATTGCTATTACTAGCAGCTGACCGATCATAAGTAGCAACTGAAGTTACTGTAATGGGCTAGTTTCCACCATCAATAAATTGCAAATATATTTAGTCCGTCAGTTAGAGTATTGGAAAATAATGGACACGTATTTTTTGTTTTTGTAAATCAATGAATATTGACAAAAATAAAACGCATCAAAACTCGGGAGTGGGGGCACGTGACGTCACAACGCACTAAAAATTATAGCACGGCGTGACGTATTGAGAATTTTAAAAGCGTCGTATCGTCGGCAATTTTGGTTTACGTAACAAAAGAAAAAATACGTGTCAAATAGTTTTTGATAATCTAACTGACGGACTAATTAGATTTTTTCAGGACACAACCCTATTGGCTGAATCAACTCCACATAATCGCTACTCCATGTGCTTCCCATTCAGGTACAGCTTTCTTTTTGTCAGCCCAACGACCACAACAGACTCATCCCGAGCTATTTCTGTATTTCACACGCTTTCTCTAGATCTCTGAACACCATGTGAGAGTTCTTGTCAGCATGTCTGAATTTCTCGAAAAATGGCGTCCTTCACGAGTATAAACTCAAACTGGTTTAGGGTATTCAGAATCAAATCAATCAGCTTATATGTGTGTGTTGTATCAGTATATGTTTTTGTTACAGATTGGAACTTTTTCATTAGGAGTGACAGCTTTAGAACTTAAAAAGCCAGTTTTTGTACTGACAGAAAGCTTCAAATTCTCCAGGATTTACCCTCTGAACCAGCGAGATTTACCGAACGAATTCAAATATTTGTCCAGTGTTATTAAATCTGGCAGAGATCTGACAAAAGAACACCCTCTAGTGGACTACACGCCGCCCGCATATATAACGTTGTTATTTACTGATCTAGGAATATTGTCGCCATCAGCTGTTAGTGACGAACTTATAAAGCTGTATTTGTAATTAATATGTCGTTGTTAAATAAAAAATATTTATATGAACGAACTTGTGTGCGTACTTTCTTGGCTGCTTGTTGCTAGAATGCATATAACTTGGCACTCCATAGTGCATTATGATTTCATGAGAGTAAAAAAAAAACACAATCCAAAAATGTCTGGCACTTTAATATTGTACAAAATATATTTACATAGTTTTAATAAAATGTTCCATTAAAATACTAGGCTGCCTATAGGTACATTTACATCTCACTTTGTGTTAAAATATCAATTTATTATTATATCATGCACTTACACTAGGCAAGAAATAAAACATATTACCTACATAAAACATCTAAACGTTACACTATTCTGTGGAAGCATTAAACATATCACAAACATGACCTTTATTGCCAGAATTAATTATTTCATTAAAAACGACTTAATACAAAATATTCAAAAGGCATCAGATATGGAAGCACTGTTAAAACCGTTAGGAAAGTTACATTTCCGTAGTTTTAATTCTTTGAAATCAATTTATAATTCTCAACATTAACATACAATTTTAATTAATTTAGTTTTAAAATAATTAACACGTTTCTCTATTTTACATTCGCTAAATAACATAGAATTTATAATAATAAGTATTTATTCGTTAACAACCGAGTTAAAATGTGTTTAGAAACATCGAAGTGATTTACTTTCTTAAAAAGTACGATAGGTTCCTAATTAATGCCTCTCTCTTACCACACTTTCTTATAAAAAAATATCTATATTAAATCTTACATTTGAGGCTATACAAACTCAAAATAATTTTACAAAGACATAGATACAAAGTACACAAACAGTTCTTATTGTACTTCAAATAAAACATACGTAGATATTCAGTCAGAACTGATATTATATTTATATTGTACTTAAACACTATTATTTCCATCTATCGCTAAAGTACCATTCGTAAGAGATCAACGCTTCAACTCTACTTATAAAGCCACTTACTAGCGCTTTTACAAGTATACCAGAAGAAAAAAGAGGATCAAAAACTTTATGCATGGGCTGGAATGGGAATGGCAACTGTGGAACTAATGGCGCTTGCATCGCTTATAACAAACATCTTCATTGGTTGAAAATCTGTCAATGTAATTTTATATTTCAAAATAGTTTGACCTCATTGGTCAGATTTGGTCTAAGCTACGGACGCGCCATCTACAATTAGCTTTGACCAGCCTTCCCCATTGATTTAGACTTTATTTGGTAAAGTTAGACAGAACTCACCTACCACGTGGTTATATCCTAGTAGTAATAGTCAGTGGCAATAATTTTACAGCGACGTTATGTCGTAGCAGTAAAAGCTATTTCTGTTCAGCAAATATTACCGCTGATGTGTGGCTGCGAAAAGGCTTTTCATCCCCTGCTATTCCTTCTGGATATCTCAACACTCCCCAAATCGTTACATTAAATAGAGTACAAATTATTACTTAAGATATTTATTTAACACAGATAACTAATAACATTTCTACAAATACTTAATTAATACAGTAATCAGTTGCCTATTACATATTGGAAAATGAGTAGATACGCACTTACCTAAAGATACACAATTGAATGCTTAGCAAAACTATTATTTAAACTTATTACTTATATTCTTTTGTATTCTCCAATTCTAGAGAATAGGACTTTGAACCTTAAGATTTCTATGCTTTTATATCAAAAATATTAGGTTTACAAATCTTCATGGACTGGACATCAAAAGTGTTACCCTAAATCCCTAAATATAATATCAATGATTGGGCAAAACTGACTCCTATCACATTGACATCCAACCGCAGACTACATCTAAATAGAAATAAACCTAGATCGAGTTTACAAAACAATAGTATGATGACATTTAAATCCTGATCCACGTAGCATTCGGATCGTAGTGTTACCTATTGTAAATATTGTCGATAATGGTGTATATCTGGTGGAAGTGAGGTCTCTTCTCCGCCTCGTATTCCCAGCAGCGAATCATTAAGGCGTATACGTCTTCCGCACAGCCCTCCGGAGCCGGCATCCTGAAACCTGAAGAACAATAGAATGTAATCAGCTACAACTTTGATATCATAAATGCCTCTCCTCTAAATAAACCCATCGTAAATCCAAGAGAAAGCCTTTCACAACAAAAAAAGTTAGCAGGTAAGGGACTATCAGTTCAACAGTAAAACCGGTAAGGAAGGTGAATCTTGCCCGTAATCACTATGCTCGGAAATCGGTTTGGTTTGCAGATTCAAGCAATTTGAACATGGTGGTGATATTATCGCCCATCATTAGCCTAGACTCTTAACAGGTGGATTAGTACGTACCTGTATCAATTTTCTCTCGGGCGCGCGAGTTGCTCATGCCTGCGTAGGGGGTGTCGCCCTTGGAGAATATTTCCCACATCAGCACGCCGTAGCTCCACACGTCGCATAACGACGTGTATTTACCTGAAATTTCGAGAAATCGAAAGTTATTTTACAGTAAAAGACAGGAACTCTTGGTAACGACAGGTCAGTAGCTGCTAGAGACTACCAATAAACTACCCAAGCAGACAGCGATAACCAGTACGCTGATTATACCAATTATCTAAATGTATCAGTCTTTGGGTATTACTTACATCTCTTTGGTAATCTATAGAGTCATAAGAGTCAGCTGTTGCCAGGAAGTCAAGAGTCAGTTGGTGGCAATAAAAACAGTAGACATGCCGTTCATACAATTTGCTCAAAACAACTCACCGAAATTAAGTGCCTCCGGCGCCGTCCACTTGATCGGAATCTGCTTCATGCCTCCTGACACGATATATTCCTCTTCTTCCCTGGACATGCCGAAGTCGGATATCTTGACAATGTTGTCGTCTCCTACGAGGCAGTTCCTGGCTGCCAAGTCGCGGTGGATGCAGTTCTTGGACTCCAGGTAACGCATGCCGCCAGCTGCGTCGCGGCACATGGCGAGGAGGGAACGCGCGCTTAGTGTAGCTGCTCGCGTCCTCAGGAATGTTAAGAGGGAACCACCTAAGAAAAGAAAAGATGATGAGACAAATGTTCCGAGTTTAAAATGGCAGTGGTAACATAACACGTTATGCCCGAAGGTTAAGGCAGAAGAGTTGTGACGGTTGTGACCTATAATACACCCACATTTCGCCAGTAATGTCCGTTTTAAGTCCTACCAAGTTCTATGTAATAGGGGCAAGACTATCAACTGCTGCTTAGCTGCTACCGAAAAATTCTTAATAGAAAAGCCCAATAACAATTTGCTGGACCCGGAAACCGATCCATAACTAAAACCTTCATCCATAGCTTCGCGTGTTCATAGGTCGTTACCTATGAACACGCGAAGGAACTTGAGTTGTTTGTGATTTATCGAGTGAAACAACCATGAAACATCCCTATCCTATGGACGTCTTTCTAGCTACCGAAGTTTGTTTTCTCCAAGTATCTTCTTTCTTTATCGTGTGGTTAGTGTCTAACCTGGTGTTAGAGTTTTTAAGCCGCCCATGGGCCTCTGACTTGGCTTAACATGCCGTCGAGAAATATCTCGCAGACATGCTGGTTTCCTCACGATGTCCAAGGATTCTCCAAGTATTAATACTAGGTACATACTGTACTAGGTAGGTACGTAAAATGTAACATAAATCACGAAACTTTATTTGCGAAATGCGCAGTTATTTTCAGTGAAAGCTACCGTAGCTTAATTTTAAACGCATGTTTCACCCGTCCTGCACGAAATCGGTCTAGACTCCCACACGCTGAGCTTTACATGTAAACAAGTTAATGACACACCACACGGTTTGTAGGTGCAGTTGCGTAAATAAATTTTGGATTAAGAAATTCTTACAACCTTTCCCTAGTTTAGTAAGGTACTTTTGGGTTTAAATTGTCTAGTATTCAGGATGATTTGTTTATGCCTGCAAAAATAACTAAAAAAAAAACCGGCCAAGTGCGAGTCGGACTCGCGCACGAAGGGTTCCGTACCATTATTATCAAAAAAAGGGCAAAAAATCACGTTTGTTGTATGGGAGCCCCCCTTAAATATTAATTTTATTCTGTTTTTAGTATTTGTTGTTATAGCGGCAACATAAATACATCATCTGTGAAAATTTCAACTGTCTAGCTGTCACGGTTCATGAGATACAGCCTGGTGACAGACAGACGGACAGACAGCGAAGTCTTAGTAATAGGGTTCCGTTTTTACCCTTTGGGTACGGAACCCTAACAAGGCCCGGTTTTTCGGGTTCAAGTGCAACCTAGAGCTATCTGAGCAGGCATCGCAACTGCCAAAAAGCCATAAAAGAAAATAAGCTGAATCTCCCTATTCAGGCCTGTACAAAATGATAGCTAACAATTTGGGTCAAGTGGAAATGAATCTGTCAACAGAATAGGTATATCGCGACACGACTTTTTTATTTTTCCATCATAATGACGCAAGACATTGTAAAAATAAATGCATATTTTTAAAAATAAGAGATGCCATTAGTATTTTTGTCTTCAGAAATCAACTGAAAGAGCAATGCTATGTTAGCTTAGTTTAAACGTAGGTACCTACATCGCCTACGCTGAATCTAATCTGGATACATAATATTAATATATTCCAAATAGACTTTAACGAACAGCTAGAGAAAGTTTCCAGATGCTAGGAAATCTGTTATCATTCACTTCATGCGTTTTAATTGAATGAAGTATAAACACATTAAACACGGACAATGAACCTAGATGTATCATTCTTTCAGGTTGAACATCCTATCTCAGACTTAGAGTTCAGTCAAGACTGGGCAAGAAGAAACTAAACAAATCTCTCTCTGGCGCAGTCTAAAAAACCACTAGTCAGTGCTGCTCTAGACAGTCGACCTAATTTCGTATCTCTAGCCAAGATGGGTAATACCTACTTTTGCCTTAAAAAATCTTTATTTCGATAAAAGCATCAGTGTTACAACAATTGTCCCAAACTTTTTGAAAGGCTTTTGGGAGTCTACCTGAGTTGCCTGACGTCAAAATACATGTTAAAGAATCTTACCAGGCACAAGTTCCATAACGATCATGATGGGCTGCTTCTGCACCGCAATACCAATAAGCCGCACGATGTTGGGATGTTGGTACTGCTTCAGAATGCGGCCCTCCTGCAGAAAGGTGCGTTTCTGTTCGTCCGGCAGCGCTACCCGGCAGGTCTTGACTGCTACCTCTTGGTTGGTACTCTTGAGACGTGCCTTGTAGACGTCGCCGAAGTTACCCTGGCGAAGAATGATGGTCAATAAATTTGAGGAATAATTAAAGGTGTAAACGGCAACACAAGACCACCTAGATTCAGGAAGGAGACTGTGAGATTTAACTAAGCATCCTTACACCTGTCAAATTTGATTGCTTTTCTTTCTATTGCTTGTCTAGGAGGCACCCAGTCCTGTCTACAGTATCTACATATTCTTGGTACGCACTCTACATCCCTAGACATGTTTTATTGGACTCAATCTCAAAAGTCCACAACAAAATAAATACTATGCTGTTTACTAAAAATTACGTCCTCGCCAATAAAACGCAACTATAAAACTCTTATCACAAACAAACAATTACACAAACAATTATTATTCAATAAAGTACAGGACCTAATTAAATGTGTCGCGTAACTGTAACATTGCTGCGATAATTTTATGCTTCGCATTCAAACATTACAATTGTGACTAGACAGTCGGTTTTCTCAGTGATTGTGTCACAATTTTAGGTCGAACAATAGGTTCTTTTCCTGGAAGCTAACGATACCCGTATGACTTCAGTAATTATGGAACTATGGTAAACAATTCACTAATTGTAGGTAGTTATCGATCAAATTCTCGACACGTATCGAACTTTCAGACATCGCGTAGGTAGAAATAGATAGGCGGAGTACTACTACCAACATTGCTGACCCAAATACCCACCCTAGCGGCCTTGCCAATTGACCCCAAAAAAGTTCCCAAAGTTGATTCGTGTGCTTGTTCTTTAATTCTGGTTGCATTCTATTTTCGATCTGATAAGACTTGAGTATATTTTTCCTTTCAGTATACCAAGCTGGGCATCAGTAATATCAATGCTAAATGATCGAAATCCAATATTCCTTCTCCCTCTATGTTATCTTTGTCTCTGGTATGGCAACTCACGCCATGCCTCTGGTTCTGAAGATTGCGGAAGTCAGCAAGTCCTGGTAACCACTGATCAGTCCATCCCCTGTTTGCTTGCCAACCAATTTAAAAAAAAATCTTACTTATAACCGACCCCTTCGTCTGTGAAGCCCGACCGAATCGGTCTGACGCCATTGTTTAACTATTCTGTCTACTTCGCTAACAGATGAAGGTAATGGTTATATTATCAACTTACCCTGCCAATCTTGTCCAATAACTGCACATCATCATTGTTGAGTTCCCAGTTCTCTCGTGGAACTGCTCGACGCAGCAGGGCTCCTGACCTCGCTGTAACGGGCACCCCGCTTGTTCGCTGCCACGCTATTAGCTCAGCGACTGACGGGAACGCTGCTCCTTCGAAACGGTAGTGACCCTGGAATAAAATGGGGTTTTGTACTAGGTGAGAATATTAGTACATATTTGACTCTACAATCATGTGGTAATGACAAATTCGTATAGTTCTTGCTCGATCCAATTAAGTTTTATCATGCACATCGTGAAGTAGGCAGTTTTTAAATGGTTAAAATGCTGACGCATTTAGATCTTAGAATTCTTAGAACTATCTATAGATTGAATATACATAAGTTCAACGTCCTGTTACTAACATAATCCCGTTTCCTCAACTTGATTCTCAAAATTTGGACAGACTGGCAGCAATCAATCCAAAATAATCCATGAATTCAATAGATCAAGTTAGCCTTTACAAACAAAACGACTTTTCGCAGAGTTGACTTCACAATATTTTTAAGTTTCCATAAAACAAGATCGAAAATGATAATAGACGTGCACCTCAAAGCCCTCAAACTTCCGAGAAAACGCAAAATTCAATAATTGACACGAAGCAAACTCATGTGTGAATATATATTTGCTGAGCATAAACGAATCGCGGAAATCATTAAACTCCATTACTGCAGAATATTAAACAATCTGTGCTCGGTTTGGAGCATCCAAATGCCAAAATGTTAGAGGCGGAGATTTGCATTGAAACCGGTTTGAAATGATTCTTGATCCATATACTTAGCTCACAAAAAAACATTCCAAAAAACAGGTGTAACTAGTAATATTTTTTGTAACACTACCTACTTTTGAAGCCTGAATAATTTTACGAGTCCAGAAAGGTCATGGAGCCTAGGTATTCGGACGATCTGACTTGATCTGAGAATACTAGTAGTTCTTGTTGCTAAGCACCTATAATATATACGTATGTATACATCTTTATAAACAGCAAGACTGCGTTCTCACGGCAATTCACAGCACGTGTTTGCAGTTTAAAGGATGAGTTAATACGGCAATATACTGCCATCACAGTTGATATGGTTAAGTTCGAAGACTGTCAAAAAGCCGAGGTATAATTCGGTGTGAGTGAACCTTAATAAAGCCAAAAGATTTAGTAGGTACCTACTCCTGAAAACTAAGGATGGACGTTACGTATCGAGAGCGGAATGAGTAATGTCATGGGAACGACCCGTAAGTAAATATCAAAATTAGAATTCGATGGTGTATACGAACCTCTGGAGTCGTCTGTACAATAAAGTGCTTGTGTTGCCCCCAACATACGGACAACACCAGTTGCCTCGCATGGTTCCTTGTAGTCTCCCTCACCAGGTAGTCGCCATCGGCTCTCAGAAGCCTCACCACCTCTTCGCGAGGCAGCACTCCGTGGAACCACTCCTGCTCGACCAGGGTTCGCTCCGTCTCGCTCACACTTACCTATGAAGAAAGGAGTATTATGACAGGTAATTCGTGTGGTACCCCATGTATATCTGATGTGAAATCGTGATCAGCAATGAGAAAAAAAAATGAAGTTATTTAGGACAGCCAAATATAGTTTATGATTACTTCGGCCCAGAGGAAAATAAATAAATTAAAATAAATCTAGAAGTATTTTTGGCATTTAACTTTCTTCTCAGGAGCTAATAAAAGCTGAAATAATTAAATAAATCAATGTTTCATCAATTCTGATAGTCAGTTTATTATAACAATGTCATAAATTCTAACTGGTGTTGTCAGTAGTAACACGATCGATCATATCAAGAGAAAAACATTATTCCACGCGATGCACATGCACTCACCGTCTTATTAATTACATAATGCTACAAAAACACTCGACAAAACGTAACAACAAAAGCGCTAACATACGATCTCTTTCTCAAGTTCAAGTTGTAGCTGCTTCAGCCGCTTCTTCCTCCGAGGCACCACAACAGGCGGCGGCAGTTCGCTGTGCGTGATGTACAGCGAAAACGGATCCATTACTCAACCTCATCAGCTCACAACACCGCAAAATAATCCAACACTACTTTATTATCTCTTTTATTTCATCACATAAAGCGAACGTTACCAGAAACAGGATGGACCTGACGTAAACCCCACGACTGAAACGTACACAGTCTACGCGTAAACACCGATACATTTCTGGAACGTCGCAAGCGGCTTCACCTTGATTTTGAAACTGAGTTTTAAGGAGAGCCTGTGCTATTTTCATTTTATTTGAAATCTCATTCCCGACAGAAGTTCGTGCGGTGCACGGTGACGTGAAGTGTTTGTGCTAATATTAGCACTGACACGTTGAGTAACGCTCGTTTCAGAGCGAATATATTGTGCTGCTTCTAGTGGCGTCGTGGAAGATGAAAGCTTCATGCACCGAATAAATTCCATGCCATGCGTGGGAGAAGGATGTCTCTGTTAGTAGTGGCACTCACCACACTGTTAGAACAACTATCGAGTACAACACGGCTCCGTCTTCTTTTTTTGAAGAGCGTTTTGTTGTGAACTCGGCAATGTACATAGATATCCACACGTTTGCGTAAACGTCGCCTCAGGACTCTGATCCTTCTGCGATGAGGTTCAGTTACCGAGTCAGCGGGGCCTTCGCTGCTGCTTCTGTAAGTCTTGGGAGGTAGCGCCGGGCTCGAAGGCGCAGACTTGCGTCGGAACGGCCGCGTGAACAGTTTGAAGAATGGTCTCGGCGGTATTATCGAGTGGAGATGCAATCGTAAAACATCCGTCGATGCTTTAGATCCAAGTGAAGAGCGATCCTGATAATCGAATGTCATCTTTAGCATTGCCGCTAGATCCATAGAAGAATCTACACCAAAAATACCTCATAATGTTAGTAAATTTCCTTCACCTCTACCCTTACATAACCCTTAAAATAAAATACGATAAAGCATGCATGGCCTACCTGGTGATCAGGGGAGCTGCCATCCAGACTATCAACACCAACAGTCTCTGCAGACAGATCAGGACAACCACTAGGCGCTTCTTCACAACCTAGTTCAGCCAGGGCGGATCTGATCATCTCTGCTTGTTTGGCACATTTGCGTTCCGCTACACGAAGCTCCAGGAGTTTGATGGGCTCTGACGTCGTCACTGGTAATGGTGGCGGTGAATGCCTGGATAAATAAATTATGGTATTGAAGTTATTTCATATAAGGTGAGTGAACAGCCCAAAATCCTGACTCATGCTTTATGGTTTCATGAAAATTATTCACCAAATGGCTTGCTGCATAAAGTCTACCAGATAGACACGTGGCTATCAGTATGAGAAACTTTATGCTTGCTGGAAATGACGATGCTAATCTTCTTTAACGTTTCATCATTGGTATTTTTTTGGTAGTGAAAAAATAGTATGTGCTATTTGAAAACACCGCCATTTTGCAACACAACTCACCTGTCTATCCCATTGACTCCATTACTCAACCCCGTATTATTGTTCTTGCAGACTCCATTCCCTATGATCTCCGGACCCTGCAGCGCTGACTGCTTCTCCCGGTTGTCTTGTAGGGTATTCTCCAGCTCCGTCAGTTTCTCCTTCAACCATTCCACTGTTAGGTTGTCGACTGTCAGCTGGTTTGGTTGCAGCTTCCCGCTCGTGTCCTCGACTAGGCTTTCGTCGAAGTTAAACGTTACGGGCGTTGAGGGTGGAGATCTAGAACAAATTTTACTGAGGTTAAGGTATGAAACTTGATGATATTTGTAAAACAGCCATAATCACGTCAGGGTCAAGGTGTTATGCTGTCCGGTGTACTACTGCCCGTCTGGTCGGAGGATCCACCTTTGTTCTTCATACCCCCAAAAGCTGATTGATTGAATAAGTAAGTGTAAAGAAACTATCAGTTAACTTCAGTTTATTAAATTGGGATAGATAAGTGTAGAAGAATGATTTTGATGAAATTTTAATCATCATCATCTTACTGTCCCTATCAATGGATACTGTTGAAACTGTTGTTGATTAGAAAATGATTAAGATTATCAATATTCCGTGTTCAACGTGTCTTCTTCCATACATTTCCATCAACCCTCATGTCATTTCGCAAAAAGAAGGGAAATAAGAAAATATTAGTCTGATGTCCCACAGATTAGCTTGGGTGAACATCTAAAATCAGAATTGCCTGTACGATCCAATCACACACACAGACATGCACACGTTTTATAATTAACTTGTTTATTTAGCTAATCCAAACCTACGCTCTTTAATCTGGTTTCACACTAAAGAAGCCATAAAGATTGCTAACCTTGTTTGTACCTAACATTTTATCGTTGTGTGTTGGGAACTTGGCTCAACTTGGGAACCCTAAATTCCAACTAAAGTCATTAAAGAGGATTACGAAACAGGTACAAATGTCTCGATCGTTTTAAAATATATGTAGATATCTTATCTAGAGGTATGCGGTTTATGACTCATTGTCAACCATTTTGTAAAATTCATTGGGAAGACCGTTTTTAGGTGTAGGTATTTTAATGTGGTTTTCCCTAACCACCGTGACTGACAATAAGTAATGAGAAATTAATGAAGTCCGTTAAAAGCTAATAGATAATTTTAACATGAAACTTGATCAATAGGTACCCACTAAATAAATAAATACATACCTACACGATGCGAAACAATCGCCAATATAATGTCACGTGTGGTTTATACATTAAGTAGGTATTGAAACGAACGCATTATTTCTAGTTTACTATTAAAATATCATATTTTATTTTCATTCATGGCGTACCGACACAATATAATTATGTAAACTACTGTAGTAGTAGTGAGTACTGCCTCGGTAGTCTCGTGATCGCAAGAGCTACTACTAGTTAAGGCACATATTACGTTAAGGCCTTATTACATTACACGATTTATCGGGCCTTCCCCGCAGCGACAGGGAAGTGTAATAAGAAACAGGAGGCAGGGCACACGATCGACAGGGCCCGATGTAATGTAATAAGGGCTTTAGATGCTGCATATAGTAAAAACATTACATATAACCTCCTTTTGGAATTCGGTTAAAAACATAACAAGGCGCCTATCATCCCCGAATGATACGGCAGAGGTGTTTTTACAGAATACTACACCAGTTATAAAAAAAAAAAAAATATATCTTTATTTCAGACCTATAACAGTCCATACGTTGTTAGTGGTTAGTAACAGATTGTGCTTATATGCTATGTTAGTGTTATTAGTAGTCCTTAATTCAATTTAACATAAACCTATACTTATTTTGACCCAATGTCTTTGGATGCCACTCTGCCAACAATCATTTTTAGGATGCTGTTCCCAGTGCTACGCAAGCGTTGCAGTAAGGAAGCCGCTTTCTTACGCATGATGGCGTGAAAGCCATCCGTATGAGCTGCAGCTAACATTCCTGATGCACTGCAACGTCGCGGCAACCGCAACAGCATCCTAAAAGCGTTGTTGTATTGTACGCGCAGGACGTTGTAGGCTCGGCTCGTATATGACACCCACAGGCCGCTCGTGTAGAAGGACTGACAGAACGCCTTAAATAAACTAACTTTGACGTCTGCCGTGCAGCGAGCAAACCTACGGGCGAGCATATTGCTCCTCACCGCCAACGCCCTGCGCTCACGCTCTATGTCGCCATCATCGCGTAGGTCACTGGTGACAACATGCCCAAGGTATTTAAAGCTATTCACCACATTGAGTACTACGCCGTTGAGATATACTGGAGGTACACGACGGGGCTGTTGTTTAGGTGCCGTAAACACCAACACCTCACTCTTTTTTGAGTTGTATTTAAGGCCGTGCACCTCCGCATATGTCTCGCATATCGTGAGTAGCGTCCTCAGTCCGCTCATAGATGGACTGAGCAACACCATGTCGTCCGCGTAACTTATGTTATTAACACATATACCGTCTATATGACAGCCGACATGTGTGCTGCTCAGCCGCTCTATAAGTTCATTTATATATAAATTAAATAACAAGGGCGAGCTTAACCCCCCCTGCCTCACACCACATTCCATTTGATACTCATCCGACAGAGTACCGACCCACCTCACCCGATTTTTCTGGTGAGCATACCAGTACCAGTTATGCCACGCCAGATCACTGATGCTGACGCTGTTCCACGCCAGTTATGTTTTATTCCCATGTAGCAAGAGGCAAGACTATCATCATCATCATCATTTCAGCCGCAAGACGTCTACTGCTGGACACAGGCCTCCCCCAAGTGTCTCCACATTGACCGGTCCCGTGAGACTCGCATCAAGCGGATTCCCGCAACCTTCACCAGATCATCTGTCCACCTAGTGGGAAGCCTTCCAACGCAACGTCTTCCGGTTCGCGGTCGCCACTCCAGAACTTTTCGGCCCCATCGGCCATCCGTTCTGCGAGCACTGTGATCTGCCCACTGCCATTTATGTTTGGCAATTCTTTGGGCTACTTCGGTTCGGAAACCTTTGTTCTCTTGCATTTCTGATTAGATCACGCAAGGAAACCGACCGAGCATAGCCCTCTCCATTGCCCTTTGGGTGACTTTAAGCCTTCTGATGAGGCCCATTGTGAGCGACCACGTTTCGGTCCCGTATGTAATCATTGGCAACACACACTGGTCATTGACTTTCGTCTTGAGACACTGCGTTAAGGGGTAAGGGGCGAGACTATTGCCATCATAAATTCAATAGAAAAACCCAATGAATCTTTACCTGACCCGAGAATCGAAGCCAGCACCACTTGCTCAGCAATAGCGCTTGCAACCACGAAACCAACGAGACAGTTCCACGGATTATCATCAAACAAACAAAATCGCTAATGAGAAAGAGGCTCAATCAAGAAAAACAATAAAACAATCGTAATTTACTTCAATGGCCTCAAACATAGCCTTTGAAAGTAACAGTCGGTTCCTGAATGCCACTGATTCATACGGTCTTACCTTCGAAGTTTTACTACTCATCGTTCATTGTCACAATGATACGAGCACTTTTAAAAACGAACCTAATTTGAGTTATTCATTAGTCATTAAAATATTTGAAGATTGAGATCGATTTCATTTAATATTAATTGGAATTAAAACTGCAGGCCAATTACCGTTCTCTTTGTGTTCTGAATCGAATGGAATTTTATTGAAACTTAAATGTGGGGGTGGTTAAATGATAAATGATGTTTATTTTGCAAGTAGGTTTTTACAAACACTTTTACATCTCATTTTTTAAAACTAGATGGGGCCGGTGTTTCGTACCTGACTACTCTGAGAAGAAACAGCCGAAACAAACTCAGAGGTCATAGTCTCTTTTAAAGTCCAGACAATCTTGCTCAATTCACATGAGGACTATGCAGATTAGTGTCTGATATGGTCTTTTGAAGAAAGAACCATACAGTTTTGAGTGGACCTGTCCAGTCAGTGCAAGCATTTGTCAGTTAACGTGTAGCTCGACTTATAACCCAAGGAGCTCAACGAAACGACGAACAATACCAAAGAAAGGACATTTGGGTAGGTCGCTTAGAGTACTCAAACTGTCAGATAGTTGTGGGAAAAATTAACAAAAAATATAAATGTGACCCACATGGTCCCCACATTCACAATAATCATATAAAATTCATAACAAGTTCTATTCAAAAAGAATGTAAATAAAAATCACAAAAATCATTAAAAGGCACAATGATGATAAAAAAAACTAAAATACTTAACAAAATAAGTATTCATGTCAAATCAGTAAATGAGGTTCTTCTAATATTATGAAGATCGTCATGAAGCCCTGTTTGTAAACACCTTTTGGGATGCCACTCCTGTTCGCTCATTGGGTAGCAAGAATTTTTCCTCTAGAGTTTCCTATGGTGGATAATATACAGCTACCTCACATTTACACATATCTTATTTCCAGCGTTTTTGCATGACAAAGGATCACTTTTAGGTATCTACACTTTTTACATATACATTGCCAAGTCGAAAGTTTTCGGTATCATTTTACTTTCTATTGCATTCTTGGCAAAAGGCTGTTTCGATAATAACTCATGATGTTGCACATTTACAGTTGGCTGATGATTGAAATCCGAGAATGATTCGTTATAAAAGAAACCTATTATGAATAATGTAATTGCGAAATGTTAATAACTCGTACCAGAAATTATTTATACCTTCTTTTCTTTATTGATAAATCGTGACTATTCATTTATTACGACTTCGGTGAGTTTTTGGGTTTCCACAATTTGACGGGTTGTATATTCCATAAAAATTTCACTTCCGTAATAAATTATTGATAATTTGTCTAAACCCATATATTCCTATGACGGAGCTTATTATATATTCTAACCTTAGGCCCGTAGCAGATGCACCTGAATACATACTTATAATTTTGTACCCTCACAGTGTGCCATTCATCATCAGCCTACAGCAGTCCACTGCTGGACATACTATGTCCAGAGTTGCTACCAGCCACCTTACGTTTGCCGATTCACGATCTCCACTCAAGAACATGTCTACCCCAACGGTCATAGGTTCTTCGGCTAATATGACCGGCCCATTGCCTCTTCAGCTTAAATATTCTGAGAGCTATGTCGACAACTCTGGTACTCCCACAAAACTCGATAGGTTAGACGTTGGTGTTGTTGTTGGTATCCTATTACGGTTTCAGTGTAACCGTTTCCAACAGTGGGAACCATCATCTATGCTATGCACTACGCGGGTCCACTTCAGGGGTGCTGGATCAAATAAGGTTAGACATTACCAAAACTTACTTGTACTTTTCTATAAACTCCTTGTATTCGTCCTGAGGCCTCAGGTTCTGTATGGTGGTCTCTATTTTGGTCTGGATCTCCCTGAACTTGTCTGTGCTGAAGTCTGACCTCTGCACCACCTCTAGAAGCACGCCTTTCCTGTTGAACGGACGGTATTGTTAGTAAACATGGCTATTTTCAGAATTTATCACCCGCTTATAATAAACCTCTTCGTAGCAACATCCCTATTGGAATTGCCATGCATGGATTTTCATTAAAAAAAAGTATAAATTTTTTACTTAGTTTTGGTTCATAAACACATAATACACTAATTCTGATTTTGTATGTTTCTTTAGAATGTGAAAGTCTATCCTGTCAGATATATTCTTTTGGGTACTAACTTCTTCTACTACTTCTTGATTATTCTTCATTTGGCTACAAATAATATCAGAAATGTTCTCGTGCAAATAACTGTCTTATATAAAAGCTTTAGCTCCTAAAATCTGGTTGACTGTGATCAATTATAAAGATAACGCTATCAAATTACCTGGCTTTGCATCATACATATTAGTTACTTATCTTAATTAATCGAAGCGCATACTACATTATCGCTGAATAACAGTAATTAAAATAGCATAAGTACGTAGTTCTTTATCAAAGTTAAATACACGTGAATAGGATAATTTGGTATTAAAAGAAGAATCGTTTTATTTACATTTGATTTTTATCACAAAGGATTAGGGACCTAATTCCAGTCGCTATCTATATAATATATTCCTTGGAAATTTGGGTAGTTTGAACTGCGTTTAGGTCTTATTAGTATTTCAGCTTCACGAGTGTAATGATGCTTCCGTACATCATCAGAACTGTCTCTACTGTCCTCGCCATTTCTGCGAACGTCAACCTATCTTAGCGTCTTATTTGTGCTGATGAAGGGCCCTCCCCTAAAGGCTCTGTCTAGCCTAAATTTTAGATGGACCGAAGGGTCCATTCATTGAGTGAAAACTTACCAAGACATAGCAGTAGCCTCGCCCTGCCGCCGCTGCTGGTCCATGATGGTCGGTAGCGCAGCTGTCCTCAACGCCCTCTCGCACTCCGTGGCCTCCGCCAGTAGCAGGACATACTCGTTGTGTGCCCTGTGGAGCCGCCTGCAGGCTTTGCCGTATTTGTCTCTGGTCTCGTCTAGCTTGCGACCGCCTCTACCCGTGGGACCTGAAACATGAATAAGAAGATTTTGTTAGAGTCATCGCAAAATAGATTGAAATAAAAGATTGCAAGAGATTTGAAGACAAACAATCTAATATCTCCATAACTAAACGGATGAGGACGTAAAATCAAAATTGATACTGGGATAATACCAGTCCATATCTACATTTGTGGAACTCGAATCGAAGTCGCCTTTTACAGACGATGATGATCATCTTTGTAAACATGATTTAGCACGCTAAATTAGCAAGAAGAATTAATGCTGTTGGTCTAAATTAAGATCCATTAAGACCACCCACAAAGAATTTACTGCCACATTAGAAGCAGCAAACTTTGTTTGTATCTACGAAAATACGCATTCTACACAAATTAATAAAATATCTTACATTTCAAGTAGTTCTCCTCGAACTTGGCCCGCATCTGCTTGTATGACTCGAGGCACTTTTGGTACTCGCTCTGCTTCCTTTGCACTTCCTCGGACAGCTGTGGACAATAAAATAAAAATGATTGTTAGCCTTCTTCATAAAAAGTAAACAAAATCTTAAAGACGAGGATATCTTGTCATTGTCACAAAAAGGAATTATAATGTCGAGGAAAAGAACTGATAAAAAGTAAAAGGACAAAAACACTATTACACAAATAGCCTCTGTTTCATCTACAAATACTGGGTATTTTAGCATGGAACCAAAAAGAAACATATTCCGGGATTTCACAATCAAGGCCCAGGTGTTTAAACTGAGCGTTGATAAACCAGTCAGTCTGGATATCTCTAAAAGGACATGCGTATACGCAGACAAAAGAGTAACCTGTTGAGCAGGAAAATTACGTAGGAAACCATTTGTGTTTTCCAAAAGCGAACCAGTCTTTTGCATATCAAGTTCTGAAGTTTGATAAAACGCGTTAATAAATTCCCACGTGGAAGTATTCATCTGTACATCTATATCGAACTATTAAATAAAGCGATAAATCGCCAATGAAAACAGATGCGCTTGAATAATAAATGAGTGAAGCGGGAGCGGCGCGCGCTCAGGTGTGGGACGAACAAATCGTGCTAACAACGAGATTTATTCTCTCATCGCGCCCTCACGTTAGCGCCTTGCTGTTTAGTTGGTAACATCATGCACAACTAAGGCATTTGTTAAGATTTTATTACATCAACTAGCACTGACAAAGCTACATATTATAAATTTATAACTTCCAAGCAGACGCTGATAATGCTGGTGAAAATGTCAGTGGCAAAATTCTGTATTTAAATTCGATAAAAAATAATAGGAAAACCGGAAACTAGATTGTATAAAATCAACAAATCCAATCATCGATATTTATCAGTAAAAGCCTTATCCGCCAGTCATTTCCCGTGGAAACACATTGGCGTATACACTTTGCCTTATTAACAATCGTTATCGAACTAAAGCTTCCATTAGTGCTCTTAATTGAGAAGAAAACGCGCGTACTTAATGGTTACAATACGAAAGCTTTCTCACGACCATACTCGTTGCATATAACATGCTTTAATTAAATAAATAGTTAATGACACTGAATTGTTTTCCTCGACTATTAGACCGTGCTATGTAGGTATTAACGCGTTTTTACAACAGCTATTAACAATTAAATGCTAATCTCAAATTGCTTCTTTATTATCAAGTGGGTAAAAAATGTCTTCCTACTACTACATGATTTGTATGTACATATTCATTTATGTAAATGTACTATGCATTATGACTCCATGTATTATGCAATCCGTTGCTTACTGTAGCTGAAATTTTAATGATTGTTGCTGGAGATTTGTCACGCATTTCGTTTTGGAACCAGAGATAGTTAGAATGAAGTAGACGTTCTATAGTCAGAAGGTTGTATCAACAAATAAAAAATGTCAATCATTTTAAAAAACAAACGTATTCCTACAAGGATATAACGAAGGCATAGAAGACACCTCGAAGGCACAAATAATAACGAAGGAAACCATTAATAAATCTCACATGACTACACCTCCATCAAACATAAACAGCAGACAAAACACATGTTTTGTATCAAATAAAATAATAAAGGAAGTTCAAATTAATAGCGCTATAAAAATGCCAACAATAACCATTGCCAAGTCATATTACATATGAAAAGAAAATAAAAATGCTTTCAATCAATCGGTATATCTATGAATGCTTCGAGCTTCGATAAATCACAGACACATGGATTACAGGAAAATTATGATAATGCTTCCGATATTCATATCGCATTACGTATATAGCTGTGTACGATATCAACAGTTATAGATGAATGGGCAATGGATGAAAGTCTAAACAATATGAACGAAAGCAATAGGGACCCCGCAAATAAAATTGTTTTCATTCTTTTCTATAGGTAAAATCAGCGAATCGCCACTGAACATCCACTTTTATCCAAGATGGGGCCAATGATTGATCCTTGGGGAACCCTGAGTTACAACGTGTTATTACATTTAATAATTTAAATAGGGGTGATATAAAGCAGCTGTTCATTGATGATACAAAATATAGTGGCATCGTACAAGGTCTTCAAACTCTTTGCAAGGCACGGAATGTCCTAAAACGTATCTTACTAATCAGTTTCACAAACACAGCATTGTCGTTTGCTACAAACATTTCGATAGTAAGCATCTTATTGATATTATTTGTTTAGGTGGCGGTTCTCGTGTGGGTCGGTCATCGTCTCGTCCGGAAATATTTGGCATAATAACATCACCGCGCCCGCATGTGTACACTTGTTTTGTTGTAAAATGCTGTTGTATTAATAAATTAAACTTGTAGGATAACTCTATTTTACTCTTAGCAGCTATCAGACTCAAGTACCTTTACAATACTACTACTACATCAGCCCATAACGTCCACTGCTGGACGTAAGCCTCTCCCATGATGGAAGGAATTTGCCGTAATCTCCACGCTTGGCAGGCGGATTGGAGATCGCAGTGATGACAGACTAACAGAAAACGCTGCTGCCCATTCTCTGGTCTACGGAGACGCAAGGTGTTCTGCCTCAGACATTAGTCGCCTTATACGACACCCGTGAGTGTAATGGGTTGGTTCTATTCTACTCTGCCGGATACCACACGGCTTCCTACCTACGGCTACCTTTACAATATTTACCACCAAAGAGAAAAATTGCATTTTGAATAATTATTATCCTGCTCCTATCCCAAATTTATTAGGGTCAGCGAAGCATGACTTCTTCTCCAATACTTCGCTTAGTCACCATCTCAGCAGTGACCCCGTTTCTCGCTTTGAATGTTTCTCATGTCCATTCTTCGTTTCTTTGATCTTCCCCAACTCTTCTAACCATTCATAGGTACTCAAAATTTACAATTTAAATATCGCATTAAATGCAGCAATTTAACTTATATATTTCATGTATTTTTGATATATTTAGTTCTGTATGGTGTCGGACGTAAAGAATAGCACCATCCCATATCTTCACGTGGGTGTCGTAAGAGGCGACTAAGGGATTCCCAGAGAATGGGCAGCAGCGTTCTCTGTGCTTTTGTAACAACAGTATACTGCGATCGCCAACCCGCCTGCCAAGCGTGGCGATTATGGAAAAAACCCCCTTTGGGGAAGGCCCATGTCCAGCAGTGGACGTCTTACGGCTGAAATGAATGAATGAACTTATTTATTTATGTAGAAGTTTAATCCTCATTATAACTTAACAAAAAATGATCATAAGAAATAGTAACACATCAAATCCTCATTAGATGAATCACATGAGCTATTATCGCCCTGAGGAAAACGCATCAAAATTAATTTAGGTTTAAATTAAAATCATATTAAATGTAAAAGAACAGACATTGTGGCTTCGAACGTGCAAAAATTTTCAAATGCTGCTATCAATCTTATTCAAGCCTAACTGAAGACATTGTGGAGCCCTTACTCATTCTAAACTTAGGTGCTGGACACTAGTCGGTACAGTCGGGTGCAGTAATTTTCACCTTACTCTAACTTATTCGAAAGACAAGTCTTTCAGTAGTGGTATGTAAAGTACCGTATCTTTAATTGACTTTTCTTTACTAGACTACTTCTTGGTATTCATACCTATTTTTCAGTAAGCCTTTTGTTACCTCCTTGAAATCGTAAATTAAGACCTTCAAGCCGAAGAAACCCAATACAGAACATGACATTGATATTCAAGGAGCACATGCTAGCTAGTAAAACGCCAGTTTGGCGTTAAAAAAATAAATCAAAATAACAGTATCCGGTCGTCAGCGCATATTTCGAGAGCTAACGGCAACATTTCGTGGCTGGCGTCTCATATCAACCGAAAAAATACTATGTTAAGGCTGTGATGCTCCAGGGTAGCCCGCGAAATTCAAATTTTCTTACGTTTTTGCAATTTGCAGGCCAGTGCTAGGTTATATGTTGATTAAAATATTGTTTGCGACTGTAAGACTTAGGTAGTTACAGAATTATAATCATCAAAATCATCAATACAACCCTCCAAATTCATAAAGGTGCAAGAATGATTTTGACCTTGGAATAGTAATTTTTCCACCTTTAAGAACTTTGAGGGTTGTATTGATGATTTTGATGAATATAATTCTGTAACTACATACGTCTTACAACCGCGAATAATATTTTAATCAACATACAACCTAGCTTGGCCTGCAATATACTGGGGGCTACCCTGAAGCATTCACCTTAAACAGACAGGTTTGTTCCAGAAAAATGCTAAAAATGTTAATTATACAGTTTCTGTCCAATAAAATCATGTTTTTACGAACATTAAAGTATTCAAAACTTGCCAAAATGCCCAAGGGCCATATGCTTTAATTTTAATTATTTTTTTATCTTGTCTACCACAAAAGCACCTATCTAGATTCTAGATAAGTGTATTCATTTGTTTCTTAAGATGAAATTATCGTGTTTCGATACTAACAAAATTCACACAGCGTATTCTTATTTCTCGATTGAGTTGATGATTAGGCATGATTGAGTGAATACGCCTTGATGTTTTCCTTTCCACACAACTACTCGCAAAGAAAGTGAAATCGAACGAATATATCACAAAATCACAAACGGTCTGTATCAGAACATCTTCGGAAACCCGTAAATAATTATAAGAATTCAAAGTATGTGACTTGCATTACCGTTAAAATTGGACAATGAATACGGTAATTCGCACAACATGATTGTCATGCTAATGCTGTCTTCAGTAAAATAAATCGTGAAGGAGGCTGTCATAATGAGACAGGTACCGTTTGATATATTATACGTTGATGCAAATCACATTGGTAATATTCTCGGAAGCTTTTTGTCAGGGGTTACTAAAACACATTTGAATATTTATGCAGTTTATCATTTCATGATAAAGTTCTCAAATAAAAAAAAAATAGAGAAATCAATATTTGAAAATATATCACTAAGCTATAATATTGGAATGTCAACACAAAGAAATATAAACAAAAAAACATTACTGTCGGAGGTCCTAGTACAGCGCCCTGCGGTAAACCACTAACAACGCACGCAGTTCGTTGACTCAAACACTCTCGCTCTTAGGAAATTAGCGAACATTTACTAATATCGTCGGAGGAAATTACCACCTATAAGGTGAAAAAGATATAAAGATGTCGAATCGCAATATTTTTTTGTTTAATGTTTCACCCATGTCAAAAGCCTTAATCGTGTATCCACATTATACATACCCAACCATATCCCTGTGTATCGTATGTTCTGCATATTTATGAATAAAATAAGAAATAATCACTGCGTAAAGACTAATGCTAAAGCACGAAGTGTATCGAATAGCATTATCTTGAGTCATAGAGCACAATAAAACAGCAAAATGTTACTTAATACACATAATATTTTATGTACTTACATAAGATGGTATTTTAGATTAAAAGTGAAATCGTAAAAATACACGCATAGGTGTTAATAACGCATAGATGCCAATAAAATTTTCGTATACCTATAGAGAAAGTAGGAGTGCAATAAATTGCAATAGTATTGTGCAAACAAAAACCTGTCAGGGGCTTGAGAACTATTATAAGTAACACAAGTGGTACGGTTAGTGTCGTGAACAAAAGCAGAAAGTAACAATGTCGCATGCACGGAAGGAGACAAAGTAACGGTTTCCAAGAACGGTGTCTGACAACGTAAAACCTTCATTTTATGTTAACGTTAGTTAGATAAGCAGCCTATATTTTTACTTTTACGATAGAAATAAATCTACAAGAGTACATTTGTAAATGGGCTACCTAACTGTTCGTGTAAGGTTACACTCAATTGTTCTAAGAGAACACTTGTACAGTAAGTACCTACCAAATAAACGCGTTTTCTTGATAAGAAAGCTAATAGTTAGCGCATAAGGCAACAAGGTTATTGCAGCTAGAGAGATCTGTTGCATTCTAAGGCTAACTTGTATTTCCTATATTGCGATTTGCGACGAGCAAAAATCGGCAGATCATAAATTAGTGCAACTAGCAACGAACGGAAAAAGCAAAAGAACGGAAGCCTCAAATTAGGTCGGGATAGAATTTGTTTAGTGAATCCCCAATACGTGGTTCAACTCCAGTTGCTAAGAGACATTAGCAAGAATTTGTGCTAGGTATTTATAAACATAAACACGCAACTCTATTGTATGTGACCCACATACATCAGATGCGGCCACACGCATGCCATTGCCTTTGACTCTACTTGAGGATATCTTTATTTGTATGGTTGCCCATCGACACACGTCATCGACACTAATCGACAGAATGGCAAATTGACGTCATACGTTAAAGGAATTCGAGGTTAACAAAAAATCTTGTGATTGTACACGATATTACCTACTTAAACATACATAATGTGGTATGTGAAGTAATTTAATTATCGGAACTCAAAGATATTTGAGTGTTCGAAGACAGTTTTATGTCTTTTGGACTTTGTCAGATTGTGACCCTAAAACAAATACCACGCTTTATGTATACACGTTGTCCTACATAACGGTAAGAAAATGTAACATTAACCCCAACTAAATATTGACAAATAGTGGTATTAACGATGAAGGTAACGTCGGCGCATTAGATCAAAGAATGCCTTTATGTATTTGACTTCCGAGAAGCATCAGCAAAAGCTGGTCCCGTGAGAAAATATGTGCATAAAGCGAGGCGTGCCGAATAACTGCCAGTATTAATGACTTTTTATAAACAAGTAAAGTAACAGCTGCCATATTTGATGCCAACTACACTTCGATTTATGTCTCGGAAGAGCTTTTTCTTATTAAATTGAAGAAAGGCGTTGACAACACTATGGTGCTAGAAAGTAGACAAGATACCGTGTGTTACTTACAGCTTAAAAGTTACCAATTGTTTACGTTAATTGAAGTGGTCCTTTGGCACATCTTGTTTACTCAATAAGGGACTAAATACAAAATGCATAAAAGCAAGTAGTGTAGCGCAAACAAAAGAAATAAGTTCACAACAAGCATAAATGCGTAAATTGTAAAATGCATAACCACTTACAAGGTTATCTAAATAGGGCAAAAGGCAATAAACGACTTACAACTCCTAGCTTTGATAAGTAAGTAAATATTACTACCAAGGAACTCAACCAGGCTATTTCGTAAACCTCCGAAGATTGCTCAAAATCCGTGGAAGAGAAGTTAAGAATTAAAACGGTGTGACAAAACCCACTGTACCAATACCAAGCTGTAATGACATTAACCAAGATTCTTTGAGCAATACCGCTGACGGTAGAGAAAGCGTTTTTCGTAGAAACGATAAAACATGATGTACTTTTTACGTCGATTCTTTGGGAACCGGAGTTAAATACTTCTCAAATAACGAAGAAGTTATTTTGAATATAAGATAAAAGGGACACAATGTGGACTCATAATCTAGATTTTTAATTGACCATTTTAATGCAGTTTTGGTTTGTTTCCAAATTGTAGTTTCCTTCAATGCCTGCCAAGAACTTACTTTCCCTGCGCATCATTTAGTTAGCAATCTTATTCGGATTAACTCGAAATCTTATAAGGTAATTAGAAATCTTTAGTATAATATAGCCCTTCTACCTACTTGATATGATCTTCCAGTGGCTTCCAACTACACTCCTGGGAAAATAGGTGTGCCCATTACCGGCGCTAGCTTCAAGATTTAAACGTATGTGTTAACATAACATTTTATAATATAATCAAACTTTGTCTAAACAAATAAACTAAATAACACCATTTATATTCCAAAGCTTGGGTTTTATAAACGTTATGACCAATATCACTTCGTTTTGAAACTAATGTGAGGTAGGTGGTAGGTCGCATAAAATTTTCATTATTTATAAACAATACTTTGAAGTGTAAATATACTGTTGAGAAGCAAAAATGTTAATCCTAAGCAGCCAGTTTTACCGACAAAGAAACGAATACATTTATAACTATAGATTTATGCGTAACAGAAAACGATGTGAGATGTGAGATTTAGTGAGTCTCAAACTTTTCTGAAGTTTTTGAAGTCGTTATCGCGTTAGTTAGTAAAGGCCTTTCATTTTATGCATTTCGGTTAGGATAAACATGCTTCCGTCTCCTCTGGTCTTTTGTTTACAATTTGTATTATCCGACTGTGTAAGATGTTGATGTTGATGCCAGGTTACTTTGGTGCTGCGAGTAAAATTTTTCGTCGTTCTAGTAAGAGGAAAAAAACTGACGGAGTTTTAGGCTACTTCTACTCCACAAGTTTTATCTTCTGCTCTGTGCTCTTGATGATTTTGATTCATTTTATCAGAATACTGATAAAATGAATCAACATCATCAAGAATGGAATACCATTCATCATGCGCGCTGGTTTCTTTTGAACTGACAAAAATGTGCTATCATAAGCATAACACGATTTTAGTGTCTCTAATCGCCTCCTTTCTAGAGGTAAGTTGTGCGATTAGAGCTCTTATGATTCTGGGGTCACTTCCAGTCCAGCAGACATCCAGTCAAACAGGATGACTCAATATTAAAGCATTATCTACGTGATATTTACCAGACACCAGTTTATTATCAACCTCGAAATAAAAGTGAAAAAAAATGGTCGCAGCAAACTCAACAAAAAGGAATAAATCCAAAAGGACCACGTTGATAATAAAACTGGCTTCAACCACTGAACGATAAATGTTTGTGGTCAACGTATAAGAGGGAAACAATTCATTTCACATTATATTGTCCACTGCACAACGTATGATGGCCTGATGGGTATTCAGAGGACATGGCTCCCATCGAACCATGTCTTAGCATTGTCACCCATTGTTCACTTCAATCACATCCGACAAAGCTTTTTATTTAATTGTGACACATACGAAAGGCTTACTGCATTATATTTTATTACGCATAAACTTAGATTTCGATATTTGATAACAAATATGTTGAGTGTCTGAGTCATTGTGTGATCATCCTATCTATCGATGAACGATTCCTTGAAGACGGATTGAGTCAGCCGAAGCTAGCTTCAGCATGGACTTTGGAGCTTAAAATTTTAGGCGCACTAACCAACGACGCGACTTGCAACTGAAGTTTCCGTCAATGACGGCCTGGATGTAACTGATAATTTGTATTTCTACATTTCTACCATCAAGATGCAGTTTTGATTTGTGTAGTCTTTTTGTCGATTTTAGTGATTCAAAATTTTCAAAATATTGTCGATGTTAAAATTATTCATTTGGTTTTGATTTTTGCCACGCATAATTAACACCATTTTCAGATAAGGAAAACGCATGACACCGCAAACAAGAATGTCGATCATATGTTCAGAAACACGTCTTTCTACAATCTTTTAATTGGACTGTTACTATGAGTCATCGCTGGTCTCCGGGTAATTTCGAATGCAGTTGTTGGACACGTTGCTCTTGTACATAGTAAGTGAAGGGATACGCCCGGGAATGACCTCAGGGCTGGTGACGACACCGCGTTTAAAATTCCACGCTCGTTCCATATGCGAACAGGACTCAGGAGACTGGGTGTTTACTAGTCAATAAAACAAATGAACAGCCATTATAGGTAATCTATTACTGAATAATAATGAGGTGTTCACGACCGAAGCCACTCTTTCTACTTCATTCATTTACGTTGCCTTTTTGCATAATTATCTGTTTGGGTGTAATGTAGTACCTAGTAGTAACTGATCAGTTTCTGATACTGCATTTCGAGTCTTAAGACCAAATAAACCAAACGATTGGCTGTTTCACAATGCACAAAAAGTTAGTATCTATAAAACAAGCGGAAAACTTGAAGCTAGGTGTGGCAAGCGAGGCTGCTTTCTCTAGTCAGCTGGTTGCCTGCGCCTTGCACGTGCGGTGCGCACGCGCAGCGTCGCGTCGGTGACAAGACAAGTGATATGCTCCACATTAGTCCAAACCTTGTCAATACCAAGGCTACATATTTACAACATGGTGATTTATGATGACAGACTCTATTTTGTAATTTGGGTCGGTACAAATGTTTTGAACATGAACATAGTCAGGGTCAAACTATCTTACAATTATACACAACATACATTATACATATACATAACTAACATCGAATTACGATGTTAGTTTCAAAGATAATCTCTTCCGCAATCTCTGTCCTTTTTCTGTATTATTGTTATATTAACAACAACCATACCGAATTATCTATCTTTACAATCTACGCTTTCTCGACAACAGGTACCTGAATTTGTAACTAAGGGATTATCTGCTGATCCTAACTGTGCAACTATCAAAGCAACGATCTCACTTTTCTACGAAACCCTGGCTCGACTATATTGAAATTGGAAACTTTTAGGTAATTCTTAATGTAGATAAATAGAATATCAATCATGTCATCATTGACTTGATATGCATCTACAAACTAGTAGCTACTTGATAAGATAACTTACCTAGATCTATTTATTAGCCTTCCAATCATTAGATACGTGACATCGATAAACTGATAGGAAAGTTACATACGGCTACTGATTGTATCGCGATTACTTTCCTAGGAGATCCCGCTTTCATCTTATTCATATTTGAACAAGATATTTACGGTAACTACTACTGTAATCTAAATCATATCATCAGCTGGAAGTAGAGATCTAAACTAGTGCTCAAGTAAAATGTGGGTAGCTATAATGTTTTCCTATATTATTAGAAATCGCAGTTGTTATTCCAAATGTTTCCTTGTTGCCATCACAATTG
The DNA here is from genome assembly GCA_905147715.2 of Xestia xanthographa. Lineage (NCBI taxonomy): Eukaryota > Metazoa > Arthropoda > Insecta > Lepidoptera > Noctuidae > Xestia > Xestia xanthographa. Next base: position 11,711,245 of record LR990646.1, read on the forward strand.
CAGGAAGATCGTTTTCCATTACAGCTATCACTTATTAGTTAACTCATAACTAGTTTGCTTCTTGATCAAAACTTCCTATTACCACTGTTAATATCATTCAGTTCTGTCTTTTTCTCAAATCAATGGTCAAAACAACATTGAAATTTTGAGGAAAATCGATTGTTAAGTCTGTAAATGGGTACAATCATAAGATTCTAAGCCTAAGCACGTGTGTGCGTGAGGTAGGCAGTTACAGTTACATCACTACGTGAGTTTGGAAAAAGAGGAAAACGCAGCGAATACTAACTGTATAGTTTTCCTCATACTATAATGGTAAAAGGTAAAAATGTATCTGTTAATAGCCAAAACAGGATAATTTTCCGTATCCATTATCATCAGAAAATAGATCATCGCATTCGATTAAAAAATCCCATATTATACAGTTTCTAAACAATCACTCACTACCCAATGAATATCAAATCAAACTCTTTCTTAATGAACACGGAGTTCTCAAATTAACCGATAATAAGGTAAATTGCATGGCAACAATAGCTTTATTCACGGCTGTGCTCAGGTTCATTGAAGCACCCTGACTGCCGCGAGCGGATTCCCACGACTCCACTCCTGCGCACCAATTAGATACACCAGGCCCAGCCAAGCTATACTTAGGTGCCAATTTATTAATGCAAAAAAACGTTTTGGATGATTGTTTGCAAGGAATGTTTAGAATTATTTAAAAAAAAAAAGAACAGATCTTTTTAATTTGTGCTTTGCTTTTGCGAGCCTGGCATGCAGTGAATGGGTAAGTGTGATGAGTTGGTGACTGGTGAACCCACCACAGAACATTAGTACTCTAGCGAAGGTGGTGCTGATCAATGTTCGTTTTTTTGTTAAAAATCTAAAGAAGCATTAATTAACTAGCTTCTGCCAGCGGCTTGGCCCGCTTGAAGTTTGATAATAATAGGCCCATGAGATCTTACTAAAGTGATAAAAAGTATCTTATGTGTTAATCCAGGTTATAAACTATCTGTGTGCAAAATTTCATCGAAATCCGTTCAGTAGTTTTTACGTGATACAGTAACAAACATCCATACTCACAAACCTTCGCATTTATAGGTAAAATATTAGTAGGATAGGATTTGTGTCTTGGATTGCCAGCCTGACATGAACTAGGTAAATAAGAGTGATGGCGACTGGTCCTCAATGCTCGTTTCTTAAGTGTTCTGGAATGTTGTTGATATTAAAAGTATTGTGAGTCTTCAATGAACGCATTATCACTTATGGCAGTATCTATTTATTATTGTTCTATGTTTAACACTATTGAAATAATAATTTTCTGGAAGCCACTGACAGCACTCCCTATAAATAGATCATTGTCCGTTATTCATTTCGATGAATGATTAGAATGATGATTACAATAAATTATTGTGAGAAATATTTCGAAACAAAAATAACTATCTACTTTTCTTGATGAAACAATTACCTTAACCTTCGATCAATAATTATTGATCGAAGACCTTAACAATTACATTACGTAGGTGCGAAGACATTATGTGACATTCGCACTGGCTCCGTCATGGTAGATATTCAGTCCTCTTCACCGAAAGCCCTGCCCAAGCCCACTGCTTAACGTTATAGAATATAGGCTGATTATTTGTGTCTGACTGAAGCTTTGGCTTCAGCTTCATCCACTTTCAGCCAAAACTACCTTCGGCTTCGGCCAAAACTTCGGCCCATTTTGGCTGAAGAAGAAGGTGGTTTTGGCAGTTTCTTGCAAGCGCCGTTTTAAGAATTATTACGAAAAAGCTAGGGGCAGGAGTCAAGTTGCAACGTCATTTTAATCATTTCATTAAGTTTTTCATAATATTCAGTGATTCAGTCAACATAGACTTTTAATTTAAAAAATAATAGCTTCCACTTTTAGCTAATCCTGATCTGTATTTCATAGTGTTGTACCTTGTTGAACCGAGCTTCGGCCCCCAAGATTGAGGCTATTGTCAATTAATCAGCTTTTGCCAGAAATCGACCTTCCGTCGGACACTGCAGACTATTAACATATTGGTACGAAGTTAACATCTGTTTAGTTGTTTATCAGACCGACTAAACAGCATTTCCCCATCCATTTTCCCTTAGGTAAATCACACTACGGTATTAAAATTAGTGTTCATCAACATGATAATTTACACCATGCTGTATGTATGAATATTTTAAATTCTACATTAATAAAATTCTATGTTACTTAGTAAACATGTCATGGTGTTGTTTTATGACTTGCGTCAACTGGCATGGTATTTTTAAACGTAATTAAAAATAATACGCAGATTACGACATTAATAAATAACGTTAAATGTAGAGAAACTCCTCCATATCTTATTTACATGAAGTGTTGTCCATTGTTTTGGGTGTTGAGTAGGTATGTGGAGTCCCCAATCAATGACAGGTGACATAATTTTTCTAGTACACGCTTCTCGATTTTTTTAAGTTGAAGTGTTGAACCACACAACACACGAGAGGCGAGTCTCTTTTTTCTGTCAATTATTAAATTATAATGCTTTATCTTTTTCACGCTCTTTATAGATATTAGTATTTTTTCTTTGTAGATCTTTAAAAACTGCTAACACTGATGAAAGGTATTATAATATTAAATTATATGGATAGCGTACAATACACTACAATGTTCAACGTGATAAGTTACACGTGTGTTCAAATAGAATTGTTTTGATACAAATTTTACACAGGGATAAAAGAAGAACCCACGAAACACGTTTGACCACCATACCGCTAGAAATGCCATTGCTATGATTTTTTTTTCGGACAAGTTTCCTGTAATTTTTCTTGTTTTTTGCACTAAAAACTTACTGAATTTATTCAAAAGTAACAGCCGCACAGGTCAATCGTCAAGGTTTAACAGTGCTTGTCGAGGTCAGGTCGTGGATTGGTGTCCAGCTAGCTACTCCATAGCGAGTTCCCTACGAGCCGGAAAGCAGGTTAAGCCGTTGGTCCCGGCTGTCAGTTGTAGATCTTTGACTGTCGTTACGAGTAGTTACTGCCCGAAAGTCTAACATCCAGTCTCACCAAGAGGAATCGTATTACCCGGTAATTGGGTTGTTGAGGTCATATAGGCAGTCACTCCATGTAAAATACTGTATTCAGCTTTGACATTTTGACTGGAAGCCGACCCCAACATAGTTTGGGAAAGTCTAGGCAGCATGATTATCATCATCACCATTTCAGCCGACAGACGTCCACTGCTGCACATAGAACTCCCCCAAAGGGGGGTTTTTGCCATAATCGCCACGCTTGGCCCTGGGTTGGCGATCGCAGTACGGTTGTTACAAAAGCACAGAGAACGCTGCTGCCCATTCTCTGGTATAAGTCCTTTAGTCGCCTAATAATATGATAATATCAATTGTTTATTATTTGACTATTTTAGGAAATTCCGAACGTTTTAGAATCCCTCCCGTATTCCGGACACTGAGACAAAATTCAGAACTTGTCCAAAAAAATTCGGGCGTATGGCAATCCTAACCATACCAAAGTTCATAGTAAACACCCCAATAAAGATACATGACTTGAATATTTCCCTCTATGGCAGCGATTTATCTTTGTCATATACTGTAAACAATATAGTGAGGACGTTGACTGTACATACGTGCCTGCACGTCCGTGATAACTAATACCTGCTATGCCAGTGAACCCTTTGTTTTTGACATGGGTGGGCTGACTCTACTACGCAGTATTTTAGCATGTTATATCCAAATACATTTCGCCCACCAGTTTTTCGACTACAGTTTGGAATGGAAACACTTTAAGAACAGCGTTTTTAGTTTTAGAACTAGGACAAAATCTAAAGGGGGTATCATAAACTGAAGTCACACATTATCGTGTTTGACAATCAAGTATAGACGTTAAAAATATTACTTCAACGAAAAGGTGTAAGCAAACAACATTATCAGACTTCACATCCGTAGGTGACTTAATAGAAATAACAAAGATAAATATAATTTAAGTACAACGGTAAGTAAACGAGAAAGTTCTCGGTATCGCGCGTGTTGCTACCAAACCGCCTCTATTTGCACAGCTATACAAACTGCGTGTTGTTATCGGTATCCAAAGTAAGCAGACCCTCCCCGTTTCCCTCTTTAGAGGTAATAATGAAACAATAAATGGTAATTTAGAATTTTACGGCGGCTCTCTGTAAGATGGTGGAATTGTATTAAAGTATGATGACGATGTTGCGCCATCTAAACTACCTAGTTCTTGTAGAAACGTCGTCGCGTCGAACAGGGACAACGTCTGTTGTATTCTGGTACACTTGTGCTAACGTCACTGCATCTGTTTAATCGAAAACGAAACAACAATAAAATTGTACAATATACATGTTCCTATCATGTATATGAAAAGTAATTTAACTGCTCTTCTTTGTATCCATCAACCATTGTTCTTTTTCAAAGTTCTTGAGTCTTCTCAAATCCGAAACCAACAAGTATCGTTGCTGTCAAAGTATTTTCTAGTTTCCAGCGTTCATTTTCCTCACTTACATCAACGATGGGCCAACAACTTTCCCTTACTTGTACTTATACCTACGTTAGTGCAATGCATAGCAGATGTCGCAGAGACGCACCTTAAAAAGGCCGGAGGTGTCGGAAATTCCATAGACTATAGTGATTCCTGACATTTGCGAACATTCTACATACAAACTGTAGTGTTCACTATCACTACTTATCACTGTATCACTGGCTCACTACTACACGCAGGCAAGGGCTCAAGCGCACGTCCTACTCTCACGGCGTCTGTCGTTAGACTAACCGATTGACAGCGATCCCCTCCCTCGTGTACATGAGACAATGTATTATATCTATTGAATAGATACAAACACTACACAAACGAAACCTCTTGTATTTCGGAAAGAAATACGAGCTTTTATATACAGTAGAAGTATGTTTGTAACTGCAGTACAACGAAGCCGAAGTCAGAATTGCAAGAAATATACTACTGTCTGCTATAACTTGAAAATAAATTCAGCATTTTCAAGTTCATTTTCATTCAACCCCGTATTTATGCACGCCTTGCATCGTTCCAAAACTTATCTAGTTTTTTGAGCATAAAAACGGGGCTGTCGTCCCAAAAATTATGCACACACAAAATATTCCGTTCTACATTAAAAGTGTTACACTTGCCGAATTCTTGATAGATTATCATAATTTCGATATCCTGAAGTGTAGGCTACGCATGCGGTAATTAATATCTTTGCCGGAAATTAAACCAGTTCATTACACAATCTGGTCCTTAATCGAGACATCTCTAGGCTTATTTCAAAATCTTATCACCCTCGTCAAACATGTTTTCGCTTTTACAATTAATTATTGCTCTGAGATTATGTTACTGCACTTTTAATTATTAAAACAGCATGTGTATTAAGTGACTTAATTTTAACGGCTTAGTAGACATTGGACTTATTCGCAAAATGACCTGCAGTCGTTTTTGGACTTATTCCTCCGTTTTGGCCTGTAAAGAGTTTCTCACAATTTTTCCTGCTAACACAGCTTCCAATTTTGCAGCGCTGCAATCACGCATGGGACCTACACACATTGCTGGCTGCCTTTGTATACAAGACTTACATGTTGAGTAATAGGACATGGTTTAATAGATCTATTTTATATTCTTTTCACCATCAGAAATGGTGTAATTATACTTTGGATTCAGCTCACACCTTGTAACGTTCATACTTAATTCGCATAGCATATTATTACGCAAATTAAACTTCTCAAATACAACATAGAAGGCACTTTTACTTTTAATCGATCAGTATTCAGAAAGTTTAACTTTCCCTCGCTCGTGCTGCCGATGTCGGAGTCAACACGGAAATCTATGTTTATTAAACAAGCTTTCGTTTAGATTTATACAATCATTGATAATGAAGTAGTAAACTTTACTTGATTGATAGCAGAAGTAGTAGAAAAGGCCCAAACACTCGGACATGAAAATGTAGAAATGGTTATAAATAAGCCATCTAAAAATTCATTTCAAAGCCAGTAATATAAAAAGGCCGGCCCATAATTCCCAGAGAAACGAACAACAACAATAAATATACAATAACAACTGTTAAAGCTAACGAAACACGTTGGAGAGCGGCGCGGGCGCCGGCGAGCTTCTAAACTTACGAGTGCTCACAAGTCTCACAACAAATAAGTGGCTGACACAGACGCACACACGAACACGGGCAGGTCGTGCGCGCCCGCGGCGCAGCGCCTGCGCAGCCTGGGACACAGGTTTACTCAATGAACTGTACGCCTCAGGGATGGGAGAACTATCCATATTTATCGACTGCAATATTATTAATATTAATCATAATTTCGACAACACATCATGTAAGGGATCGCAAATCTATTCCAGTTGACCCTGACTACCTTTGAACAAGACCACTTCATTAGAAACAATATTATTATCATTAACTTGTTCTATCTACTTATACGAGTAGACTTCAAAGTTATTTATTGTAACGTTCTCTGCCAATATAAGTATTTCGGTAGATGCGTCATCTATTTATAATGTGGCCACGACAAGGCAACAGACAAGTTCGTTTACGATCGCTCTAATGTCACTCACTTTTTTAATTTATCGGTCCAATGCGTCACCGCCTGTAATATGCCGAAAGAATCATTTGTAAAGTTCGTCGTAAGGTTCCAGACAAGACTTTATATTGAGAAGGATTTTATCAACTGCAGAACAAATACTCTTACACAATAAAACAAAATTAGATTACATCCACGTTGCAAGGGTTCCTCTGATCCATTAGCCATCTTATCTCAAGTTTCTAGAGCTCTACAAAAATACAGATTTTTAACCACTCTGTTAGGATTCCTCCGAGTCTAGAGATTTATAGTTTTTTAACAATGACTTTAGACATGCATTGTCTCAACCGTCGAAGCATCGATGATTTTGGGATTGACAGTAACGACAACACTATCGTTGAGTAGAGTAGACGTTAAGTAGGCGAGATCGTTGCACTGACTAGCGGTGCAGTCTTCCATCTCACTCGCACCCAGCACCTAAATCTAGCGGTGCAGTTTCACCTCTCCTTCACACAGTAAAGCAAGGCTCTAGGGTTGCTTATTGAAAGTGATTCAAAAATTTGTAAATCGAAGTGTTAACAGGCTGCTAAAGAATGGACGGGTGTCCTTCAATCAGGGAATTTATGATTGCACTGTGGCTGTTACCAAGCATAAGTCAAATGGCAAGCGCGAGCAGGAACCGCAGAGCGATTTATGTATTTTACTGGTAACAGAAACTACAACGGGTGGTCTCGAGTTGCGATTTCTTCGCCTGGGGACTGTATCTGTAATGGTGTTTCTAGTCATAAATACAGGCGCGATAAGTATCGCCCAGGACGGAGCGGGGCGATGGGTGGTCGACGCGAAATTCGGCAGAGCGCTGCCCTCGGGACCGGTTCCAAGAAGGCTCGGCGCGTCGGCGGCGGCGGCAGCTATTGTGTCTGCCCTCTGCCACACGCGCCGCTTCATTACCGGCCCTCCAGACCTCCCCTCCGCACCCCGTGCCCTCCGCACATGTGTTAGTGGTCAACTAACCCAGGCGCCAACGCTTCGTGATATTTATGCGCTGATTTGGATCACTTGCTACTAAGATTAAACGTGATTTTATGTTGTGTTGTTATAGGTTCAGAAAACCAATAAAGTTACCCACTTTCAATTTTAACATGATCAAAATCTGAATTGTAATTTCATATGGAGCATTTTCATGAATTGAAAAGTGATGGAAATCTTCCATTTATACGAGTACACAACGATATAAGAAAGTTAATACGAAATGCAATTAGTTACCAAACACCTACTTAATGCTTATAAATCAAACCATATTTGTTATGTTAATGATATAAATGATGGATACCATGATATCCTAAGAAAACATCTAACCTTCGTCACAGCTTAACAGGTGATTAAAAAAATAACACGGTAAAAAATGCATTTGAAACGGCAAACAGTGCCGCTCCGCGCCGATAGACCACAATAGACGAGAAATAATATCGTTCACCTAATCTCTTTTTCGTTAGAGGCGCGCCATATTTCATTCTGGCAGCCATTGTCAATAAGAGCCGAGGTCAGAAGCAAATAGGAGAAAAGAACGTCCACACTTTTGTTTTCTTTTTCGAACACTCAAACAAAATAAACTCTGGCACAGTTGCTTCGCCGCCTTTTAAAATTCGAATTCTAATATATTTTTTCTTTCCCATCTTTTCATTAATATATTAACGTTGGACGCTGGCTGTCAATTTTGTTTTTTAGTTAAGTTCGAGTTAGGTACCTGAACGGAGTGATGTGTACCATTTTACGGTGGGAGCTTATTGTGGAGTCGGTGCCGTCCTGACGTCGGTCGTGTGAAATCCCATAAAATATAAATAAATTGTTAAACGCCCAGGACTAATAACTAATTTTATGTTAACAACAGAAAATGGGTTAGTGTCAAACCTTTCACTGCAAGACGATTGTTCAATTTGTAAATTATTATTTAGCACACAACACAAAGGTGATTCCAATTTTGGTGCTGATATCAAAATCATAGTTCATCCAAAAATTAAGCATATGATGCATGTTAATAAACTATGATTATGATAAAGATGACTAATTAGCAAGATCTTCTGAAATTGTAACATGCGAAGCACGTAGCAAGGTGCCATAACCAGTTTCCTAATCATAACAAATTTACAATTTAATGATAAGTGTTCGATCTAAGAAAAACACGTGCAAAAGGATTTATAAAAAACGCCGGTTCTACGAAGCAAATTAACTTTTGCTGAATGTAAAAATAAAACACGAAGCACAAGCACAACAGACGGTTTTAGGGTAATATATTTACCAGATACTGACTGTACTCTAGATCCTATAAATATAGATACAAACTTAGATATAAATATATTCCACTCCAGTTTTGGAGCAGAGCATAGATCTCCTCAATAAGCAATTAGCCACTGACAATCTCAAAGGAAATTGGCAATTGACCTTTTACTTGAACTTTAAATTGACGCCAGACTGGTATTTATTAAATGCAGTAATCACTGGAATATAGCACATTTCCATTGAGGATTTGTTAGTACTGTTGGTATCGTATTGGAAAATACCATCTAAAATATCTTCAAAAAATATACTTATTATCCAAACTTGGCAGTTTTATTGCAAAAATCATAAGTTTTGACCGACATTACGAAAATATAGGAAATAGACCAATATGCTGAAAACCTAGAAAAGGCTACCATTTCCTCTATCACAAGAAACGAGGTGGAGCTCTTAATAAAATTGTATAACACGTAACTAACAAAGATACTTCTGAAAATGCGTAAACTAATTGAAATTCGTATTCTCACGGCACTTTGGCGCAACCCACTTATTATAACTTTTAATTATATCACACTACTCTTAACGAAACCAAATTCACAACAGCTTTGTTACGTTACGTCGACCGTTACAGTTGTAACCACTACTAACTTACCTAATTGTGTGGTATCAAACTAGGTAGTTTTAGATGAACTTCATAATATGTATTGTGATTTGAAAGAAGCCAATGCAAATTATAAAGTAATCGGACAGCAAGAAGGAAACGAGGTTTATGATAATACAGAAAGAAGATAGAATCTTGATAGAGATTCGCAATCAATGACGACAGTACCAAATGAAAGGGGACTAATAGATGACGTTGATGATATAAAGAATGTTGTAGATATGACAAACGATATGAGCGAAAAATGTCACCGTATTATTGTCCTTTGTAAGAATACAAGTGATCACGTTTGCAAACGTGCTACGGTCAAACGCAATGACAACAAGCCAGTTCATCACAATGACATACATTCCTCGATCCTTAATCTTTGGGCTACTTTTACTTTTCTACTTGTCACAAGTGACACTAATCATTAGGTATTGAAATCAAACGAGTCAAAGTCGTCACTGACATGATCACGACTATACTATGTGTCTGTGTCAGCTTCGCCACTGACACATACCCAGGTCAGGTTGCACAATGTCTATTAAGTAATTACCAACTAACAAAGGTGAACGGGGTATTTATGTTTGTAATTACAATTTACGGTAAAACTCAACTATGGTCTATGTATCATACTTGATTTTTCATTTTATTCCAGATTCTACTCATTATTTTTTTTTTATTTGATTTCTATGAACGTAAAGTCCAACGAGAAGCTCAAATCAATAATTGATTACATTATAATTTAAATAACACATATGCTAGTCGCCTGAAAGACTACCTGAAAGACTATACGATCGTTTTCTATTTCATCACTCATGTGAGTTGTTCTCGGTAAACAATCAAGCGAGGCACTTTTTAGCTCTTCAGTTTGTAATTAAGTTAGACACGCTATTTAAAACAATCTTAACGTCATATTGAGTAAAAGAAGGCATTAAGGGCGCGCTCACATATTTTGGGCGTTTGACCAAAAATACGTACTTTTCCAAGTCCTCGATATTTGTTATATAAAAATAATGGCATAATATTTCAATGAAGAATCATAAATCTGGCTTTGTTTTAGTTCGTAGATTGATTAGAATTTTGTTATAATAGTTAATATTACGAGAAATATCCTGCCATTTGTATCAAACTGGTAACACGAAAAAATCTAAAAAAATATATATATATGTACTGGTCATAGTCCTCAAGGTTGTAGATTGATTAGAATATTGAAATAAAAATTGAATCGACGCAAAAAAAAACGATATTCAAAAGCAATATTGATCTAAAATGTATGCATTTTCAGCGTCCATTATATTCCAAATAAACTCAATTTTATCAAATAAATTAATATGATATAAAACTTCGATCTACAACGAATAATTATTAGTTTTCGTTTGTCAATATAATAAGACAAAATTACAATTAATAAAATTGGAGAACTATAATTCTGCGTCAATTCAGCTCGCACCTCAGTCTCATGTCAGTCTCGTCTCTAATTTTCGTCAATAACAATCGACAATGGTCCGGAGATCAATATTATTATCGAGTCGTGTAGGCCGGTCGAAAAAATTTGATCCAGGAAGTAAAAATCAAAAATTTGCGAAAAAAATGTAACAGCCCTCTTAAGTACTTCAACTATAAGAAATATACTAACAAAGAATAATTTTGGACCAACGCCTAATTGCAACGTTAAAATAATTAAAATTTCATTGGAGCGAGAAAAATTGAATTACTTGCATCAGTAACTGCACGCTATACATAAATATAAACACGTCAAGTTGCACTGACAACAAAATTGTAATTGATATGATTATAAATAAAGCAATCAACTGTTATAATTTGTAGCGGATACAATATGAAATTAATATTTGCAATAAGTCAGTAGACAGAACAGCAGAAGTCATAGAATACAACACGGAAATATAGGCGAAATAGAACGGGGTTATAACTAATAAATTTACTATTATAATGACGATGATATAAATCGAGCCTCGTGGTGTTGTCTCGGGTGAGGTCAGTATGGCTGGATGTGAGGACAGTGCAACGAACTATTTGGAGCGGTGCGACATTTAATTCCAAGAAGCGCGACTCGGCGACTCGGCCGAGAGCCAGCCGAATGTCGATTGAAAACACGGACTTTGTTACCCACACGCAACCACCATTTTATTGCATTTGCAGTTATTAGCGTAACTGTTGTTTTGAACACCTCATTTGATTTGCGTTGCACGAATAGTAGTGACAACAGCCAACAATTTGCTAGGCAAATGTTTATTGCAGTCGTAGGTCTCTCTACAAACGTGTTGGCTTGGCTTCGAACACAAAATCCATGCAAATAAATCAAGGTTTTTACAATATTTCGCCTATTGATTTCGCTACGCATGATCAAAGCGACCGGTCGTGTTTTAGGAAAGGTGACGCAATACCAAACGTAACGACTTTGTTTGCGATAACGTAACATAATTTATATTATAGCGTTTATTCTCTAAGTAGATTAATGTGCAACGTATTATGTAGATCGAGAACATAGCCAAAATATCCCCAGTATCACATAACTCTAATGATCTATTGTCATTTGTTCCCGTCGATGTCAGCATTCTTAGTTCACATAGTTTTGTCATAAACGGAGGGGCCTTTTGGGTCACTGACTTTAAAATTATAATTATACATTTTCTAAATAATGTTAGGCACATTTCTAAAAATCCAGCCTAACATAAGGAGGAGTTATTTTAAAAGCTCAAGCCGAACAACATATATATTGATGTCTTGATGAAATTATAAATAATCTTCAAATTCGTCACACGTTTATTCACACGGCAGGCATGATGTCAGGCCTATACCAGACCTAAAAAAAACATGGATTGGCAGTTGTAATACTTGTAAGTATTACAACAGTAATACTTGTAAATATTACAACAACTGCCAAAACAAAATCAAAATGCAATTATAGGAGTTGAACAGATGTGGCCGCAGATTGCACGCATCAGATGCGCATGAGTTTGATCTATTTCTGATCTGCGTCTCGAATTAATATCCGTAATTGATGTGTTCTGCAGCCAGATAATAAATGGTGGGGCAGAAGTGCAGCCAACAACAACGCGCTTATTATTGACTTGAGTCTAATGAGCTCGACTATAATCAATAACAGCTCAAGGACTGGCTGCTATAAACAATTAGCATAAAGTCATGCCCCCGAGGCAATTCTTAGAACCTAGACTTTTTGACTTCTCCGGGAGTATTGACTTCTTTAGAATAATAGGCAGCTGCCTTAGTACTGTTGATGATATCTTTTGTTATTTGAAATGATAAAATAAATTCTAATCCCTCTCCTACAGATCATATCTGCATCGATCTTCGAACTAAAAACCTATCAACTTTTTGTACAAATAATATATTCATCCGGACACAAAACAAGTTAAAAGCAACGATCAAAAGGCAATTTCACGCAAGATGAAAGAGGCGTTCTAGAGTTACCAATAGTCGGATGCGATTGTCGGTGAGGCAAATAACAGGTCCCGGTGATCGTCTAACGAGCAGCCGCCTCCTCGCGAAACTAAACCCGAACCGAGACGGTTATTCTCGACCAAATTAAAATGGCGGCGTCTTCGTCAACAAAGGCGAGTATAATGAGTAAATCGCGCATATCGGTGCACCAGACGATACAGAATAGGAATACATGAACAAGATAACGATTGCAAATTGCTAAAACGTTGCCGTTATAATTTCACACAAAACTCCTCGTTTTTAATCATACCGTACAATGCGGATTGATCTTATCTTTTGTAATCGAAAATATTACGTTTTGTTTGGGTTGGGTGTGGAACTGTCGACAACAATCCAGGTTAACGGCTGTTTTATTGGTCTGCTAAATCTGGGCCGATGTAATCAATACGTCTCGTCGGCTACAATAGATCATAATAATCTCAAGATGGGTATTGGGCACCACACCGACACTCACTCACGCATGTTGACAATATTTCATATCTATCACACTATCACATGAAGAGTTTATTGATTGTTTTTTATAATTAAAACTGAGTCAAAAAGTTATCTTATTTGTTTTAACATAAAAATATGAGAGTATAGTGCAGAGTTGGTTGATTTTTTAACCGACTTCAAAAAGGAGGAGGTTCTCAATTCGATTGTTTTTTTTTGCATGTATTATACCCATTACGCTGAAATTTATGATCTGAATTACGTGATTCTTCTTTGTTTTGATGCGGAATAGTTGCCATTTGGTCCCATAAAATATTTACATAGTGTTACGTCGTACCCATACCTACAATACAAGTAGCTTCTAATAGTAGGTACCTACAACTAAGTAGGTAGGTAGTAGTAGGTATGTATCGAATGATGTAGGTACAAATTCGCAAACTACCTATAAAATACATCAGGAAGTTGTCATTGTAATTTCGACCGTACGCCCAGGGCATAAAGTACCTATTTCTTTCCTGTGTACAAAAGTTGTGGAAGTTTCTCTAAGGACAATGACCTAGTATGAATTGCCTAGAAGATTCTGGGAACTTATGGATCTTTCTCAAACGTTCGGTCGTCGTATAAATAGTCGACGTGTTTGTGGGAGCAGGCAGTATTATTTTGGCTACAGTACGGGACGAATCGAAGTGAACTAGTGAGTGCGAATATCTAAGCGAATAGTGATCAGTAGTGTACTTGTGATTGAGTTTGAAGTGTTTTGTGATTATTAAAGTTATTCAGTTGTTTCATCGGTAGTAATTGATTTATCCCATACCCAGCTCGTAACAATTTGGTGCCAGAAGTGAGGGATAAATTATGCCAGTTCTACCTAAGGACAACACGGAAGGTATCCGTACCAGGAGTCAGCGACAGCAGGACATGGACCAAAGGCGGTTTGGAGATTCTCCGACACAGACACCGGGTGTTGTCCAGCCTACGGCAGAGCTGGCCGCTGGCCCATCCGGAGTTTCTCCAGCATCAGTGGCGCCAGACTTGTCAGCTTTAATGGCGCTGCTGCAGGAGCAGGCTCGCCGTCAAGAGGAGCAGGCTCGCCGGTTGGAAGAGCAGTTGCAACGAGATAAGGAGGAGCAGGCTCGCCGTCAAGAGGAGCAGGCTCGCCGTCAAGAGGAGCAGGCTCGCCGGTTGGAAGAGCAGTTGCAACGAGAAAAGGAGGAGCAGGCTTACCGTCAAGAGGAGCAGGCTCGCCGTCAAGAGGAGCAGTCTCGCCGTCAAGAGGAGCAGGCTCGCCGGTTGGAAGAGCAGTTGCAACGAGACAAGGAGGAGCAGGCTCGTCGTCAAGAAGAACAGATGATCCTCATAAAGGATCTTCATTCAACTTTCGGCAAAGAGCTGAAGGTAATGAAGGATCAGGTTCACCAGCATGAGAATCGCATCTCAGAAGCCGAAGTTCAGATCGCTGGGGTGAAGAAGGCTTTGGGGGAACTGAAGACTGGAGACGTGACTGTGGCTTCAGTGGTTGCTGCACCTTCAGCGCGGGGCTTTAAGGTGCCTCCATTCGATGGAACATCTTCGTGGTCGGCTTATAAAATTCAATTTGAGGCCGTTATGAAGGCGAATGGATGGACAAAACCGCAAGCCATGACCGCGCTCACCTTGGGTCTCCGAGACCAGGCCCTCAACATTCTTGAGGCGCTTGGCAAGGATGTAACCTACGAGCAGCTGCTGGAGGCGTTAGAGTCCAGATACGGCGACGCGCACCTGGAGCACGTATTTCGTGCTAAGTTGAAGGATCGTGGTCAACGTAGTGCCGAGAACCTACAGCAGTGGGCCCTGGAAGTTGAAAAGCTGGTTCGGAAAGCATACCAGTCTGCCCCTGCACTTATCGATGGGAATCTGGTACAAGCGTTCGTTGATGGAATACGTGACTTGGAAGTTAGAGCCGCTGTGAGACTTGGGCATCATGAAACATTGAAGGACGCCTTAGCCCATGCTTTAGAAGTAGAGGCAGTGAGGCAAGACCACCGAACGCACCGCGTTGGTTGTAGCATCACCTGTACGCGAGCGCCCGCAAGGGTACAGTCCTAGGTGCTACACTTGTGGAGAAAGGGGTCACCTTCGGTCAAGCTGTCCAAAGCGCAACACCCCGCGAGAAGATCAGCAAGGAAGGGTGGCTGAAGTGACTGTCCAGCCACAGCAGGGAAACGAGTAAATGCCAGGACTGGGGGGCGGGTGCTGGCTGGTATTGAAAGAGCCCCGAGAATCTTGATCTCGCAAGCACATGACGGGAACAGCCTGACCATCAGAGGCGAAGTCAACGGAACACCATGCAAACTGACGTTGGATACTGGAGCTTCTTACACGGTCGTTAACTCTCACCTAGCAAGTCGGTTTCTTGGGGACTACTTTGATAACCACGACCGTATATGATTACTGACAGCTACCGGTCAGCACATAACCGTCCGAGGCAAGAAGGAGGTGGAGTTAAAATTGGGTGACAGATTTTACAAGCACAATGTCATCGTGGCCGACATCGTAGACGATTGCATCTTGGGCTTGGATTTTATGCGGAAATATCGTTGTGAGATCGACGTTGATCAAGGAGTATTGAAATGTGGTTCAGAGGAAGTCTTCATGGAAGGTGCACCATCAGGGAAAGTGTACTGCTTGAAAGAGATTGTTCTTCCTCGCAGATCAGAAACGATTGTGCCAATTAGTTTACCACGGAATTCTGGACAAAAAGATCGAAGTGTTCTGATAGAAAGGGTGAACAATGACTTTCCATGGAAGATGGCACGGACTCTGGTCAAGGCCAACAACGTCTCAGCAGTACGCATACTGAATCCAAGTGACAAGGAGCAAGTCATTAAGAAGGGCACCTTAATCGGCACTTGCGAGGAAGTAGCTTGGATGCGTCAATTACAAAATCTGCCTACCGGAAATAAAATTCGTAGTACAAAGTTTGACGTGTCAACACTTTTGGAAAACTGCGATTTATCTAAAGAAGAAATGGACAAGGCTAAGAAGATGTTACTTCAGTACGCCGACATTTTCTCTTCAAATGATGCTGACATAGGGAGAACTGGACTAGTTCAGCATAAGATTAATACGGGTAACGAGTTACCAATCCGTCAGCGACCAAGAAGACTGCCAGTTGCACGTGAAAAAGAGGTGGAAACCATGATGGAGGGAATGATGAAGGACGGTGTTATAGAGCCTTCATCGAGTCCATGGTGTTCTCCTGTGGTCCTGGTAAAGAAAAAGGACGGCAGTATGCGCTTCTGTGTGGACTATCGACGACTGAACGCTGTCACGAAAAAGGACAGCTATCCGCTGCCTAGGATCGATGACACACTGGATACGCTGACTGGTATGAAGTGGTTTACCACACTTGACCTGAAAAGTGGCTATTGGCAAGTAGAAATAGACCCCAAGGATAAGGAAAAAACTGCATTCTCAACAGGGAAGGGATTGTGGCAGTTTAAAGTTATGCCATTCGGATTGTGCAATGCTCCTGCAACGTTTGAAAGGCTGATGGAGCAAGTACTCGCCGGATTGATTGGAGACGCATGTCTTGTCTATCTAGACGACATAATCATCGTGGGCCGTACATTTGAAGATCACCTTAAAAACCTCAACCAAGTGCTGTCGAAAATCCAAACAGCAAATCTTAAGTTAAGTCCGAAAAAGTGCTCGTTTTTCAGAAAACAAGTGAACTTCTTAGGACACATAGTTTCGGGGGAAGGTGTTCAAACAGACCCAGAAAAAGTAATCGCCGTCAAGGATTGGCCAGTTCCGAAAGACAAGACACAGGTCAGAGCATTTCTGGGTTTGTGCTCCTACTATCGAAGGTTTGTCAAGAATTTTGCCGACATTGCAAAACCTCTGCACAAACTCACTGAGGAAAAGCGGCAATTCTGTTGGGACGAGAACTGCGACGTTGCATTTCAGGAATTAAAGAAACGTCTGTGCAATACGCCTATTTTGGGATATCCTGACACAGAAAATGACTTCATAGTTGACACAGATGCAAGTAATACTGGAATTGGGGGCGTGCTGTCTCAACGGAAAGGAAACCAAGAGGTTGTGATAGCTTACTTCAGCAAGTCTTTATCCAAACCAGAAAGAAATTACTGCGTTACAAGACGGGAGCTACTCGCCGTAGTAAAGACATTGCAGCACTTCAATAAATATTTGTTGGGACGTAAATTCCAATTAAGAACTGACCATGCTGCATTGAAGTGGCTATTACAGTTCAAGAATCCAGAGGGGCAAGTGGTGAGATGGATTGAGCTATTGCAAGAGTTTGACTTCGTAACTGAACATCGCAGTGGAAGAACTCACGGTAACGCAGACGCCTTGTCGAGAAGACCTTGTCCTGAAGACTGTAAGCACTGTGCCAGGCAAGAGACTAAGGAAGTAGTGCCCGTGAGGATGCTTAGAACGGATCTCAGCGATGAATGGAAAGAAACCCTACAGCAGACTCAGCAAAATGACTCGGACATCAAACCGATCTTCGAGTGGATCAAAGCTGGTGCTCCTAAACCCAAGTGGAGTGATGTGGCTGCGATGAGTTCCATCACGAAGAGTTATTGGGCGCAATGGAACAGCTTGGTGATCCAGGATGGAGTCTTGTGCCGTAAATGGGAAAACGCTCGAGGGGACAGCTGTCATCTACAAATGGTTGTCCCTAAAGCTAAGGTACCGGATGTTTTACGGCTGTACCATGATGGATGTTCGGGAGGACATATGGGGGTAAAAAGGACTTGACTAAAAATTCGAGAACGCTTTTACTGGATCCACTGTCGAGATGATGTGGAGGACTGGTGTCGCAAATGTACCAGTTGTGCGGCCGTGAAAGGACCCCAAACACGCAGCAGAGGAGCATTAAAAGTGTACAACGTTGGAGCCCCTTGGGAGCGGATAGCACTAGACGTTGCGGGACCATTTCCAGAAAGTGAGAGCGGAAACAAGTACTTCTTGGTGGTCATGGATTACTTCACAAAGTGGCCAGAAGTCTTCGCCATTCCTAATCAAGAAGCTACAACTGTCGCAGATAAATTGTTTCAGGAAGTCTTCTGTCGTTTTGGAGTACCCTTAGAAATACACAGCGATCAAGGAAGGAATTTCGAATCGCAAGTATTTCAGGAGACTTGTCGATTAATGGGTACTCACAAAACCAGAACCACCTCTTACCACCCACAATCTGATGGAATGGTGGAACGATTCAACCAAACGTTGGAAAGATATCTGGCAAAAGTCGTGGAAAGCAGACAAAGGGATTGGGACAAGCACATACAGCCGTTTCTTCTGTCCTACCGCAGCGCAGTCCACGAAAGTACAACTGTGACGCCCGCCTTCGCGAACTTTGGAAGGGAATTACGGTTGCCTGCAGATTTAATCACTGGAACTCCCCCTGATGCTCCACGCAGTGTAACAGATTACGCAAATGACTTGCGTAACAAGTTGAATGATGTTTATGAGCATATTAGACAATCCGGCCAACAGATGTCTGAGAAGATGAAGACCCGTTATGACCGGAAGCCAAATAGTAGGGGTTTCGACGAGAGTTCACTGGTGTGGTTGCATAACCCAGTACGGAGCAAAGGGAAGTCTCCGAAATTACAAGCAAGCTGGGATGGACCATACCGAGTCGTGACTAGGATCAACGATGTCACCTACCGAATACAGAAGGGTCCACGAGGTGCGCCTAAGATTGTCCATGTAGACCGATTGGCGCGATACTACGGGCCTAATGATGCTCGGGACGAGCATGTCTAAGGAGGGGGCAGTGTTACGTCGTACCCATACCTACAATACAAGTAGCTTCTAATAGTAGGTACCTACAACTAAGTAGGTAGGTAGTAGTAGGTATGTATCGAATGATGTAGGTACAAATTCGCAAACTACCTATAAAATACATCAGGAAGTTGTCATTGTAATTTCGACCGTACGCCCAGGGCATAAAGTACCTATTTCTTTCCTGTGTACAAAAGTTGTGGAAGTTTCTCTAAGGACAATGACCTAGTATGAATTGCCTAGAAGATTCTGGGAACTTATGGATCTTTCTCAAACGTTCGGTCGTCGTATAAATAGTCGACGTGTTTGTGGGAGCAGGCAGTATTATTTTGGCTACAGTACGGGACGAATCGAAGTGAACTAGTGAGTGCGAATATCTAAGCGAATAGTGATCAGTAGTGTACTTGTGATTGAGTTTGAAGTGTTTTGTGATTATTAAAGTTATTCAGTTGTTTCATCGGTAGTAATTGATTTATCCCATACCCAGCTCGTAACAATAGTTTAGCCCAGTAATGGCCCAGTAGTTTTCATTTTATTAACATTTTTTTACTTCAGTCGTGTGGTCTGAACATAGAGTATAATGTAACCAAGAAAGGGACTTGAAAAAGACATCAACGCGGTATAATTTTTTGTGTCATTTTATTATTTCGGTGTGGTCTAATTGTATGTTCACCGATTTCTCCCCCATTTTTAATTCTAAAAATTATTTTTATGTTTGTAAGATTTTGCTGGCTTATTGTTGACAAAAACACTAAATCAATCAAACAAAGGTAACGGACTTCGAAGCTTGAACTTTGTTTGATTGATTTAGTGTTTCTGTCACCGGCTTCTGAAGCCAAAGTTATTTTTCCCTCTTTTGTTTTTCTCTTTGTGTTTTTTTAACCGACTTCCAAAAAGAGGATACACCGATTACGCTAACATTTATGATCCGATTTACGTGATTCTTTTTTAGTTTGATGCGGAATAGTTGCCATTTGGTCCCATAAAAATTTAACATAGTTTGGCCCCGTAGTTTTCATTTTATGAAGATTTTTACTTCAGTCGTGTGGTATAATTTCATGTATGTTCACCGATTTCTCCTCCATTTGTGGAGCGATTCTCAAAATTATTTTTTTATTTGAACTCTTTCAAATAAAAAAATAATTTTGAGAATCGTACTATATCTCCTCGTCGTATACTCCTGAAATAGTCGCATTTAAATTTGGTGAAGATCTGATGCTGATTTTCGGAGATATACAATGGAACTCTTCAAAACTAGATGATAAATCGGTCGTGATTGCTGCAATCGCTTGGGCGTTTATTGTTTATACAACATCATGACGTAACATCACGCCTGTATGCTCTGAGGGGTACGCAGATGTGTACAATACACCCAAATTTCGATAGTTTAGGTATGTTAAGTTCCATTTATTGGGGATAAGCTTATTATTACCATGACATGTATTGTTACTCGTATCAATGTAAAATAAATGCATAGCAAATATTTGTATAGGATATTACAACTAAAAATGGAAAAATAAAAAAACTTTTTTGCAAAAAAAAAAAACCGACTTCAAAAAAACAAAAAAGTGAACAATGTTTTTTGAAGTCGGTTTTATTTTTTTGCAAAAAAGTTTTTTTTGTCGTCGGTTTTGTTTTTTGCAAAAAAGTTTTTTTTTCATGGTTATGAAGTAACTTTGCGCATAAGATGTCTTGTTCTTTTTTATGATATTTTGAGTTTTATTAATTACTTATATTATATTTGTAAATGTCACTTCAACATCCTTGTCTTTTAGTTTTTCAATGTAATCGAATCAATCGGGAAACGCAAGATAAGAATCTCACACCAAAATCAAAATGCTTAACTGAACCGAAAACCTAGTTTTAGCCGATTATGAATAGGATACACCTAAGTTTAACCACCGGTGTGCGGGTGCACCTAGCCCTAGCCGGTATGATAAAGGCTAAATCTAGTTCTAACCGGAGATAAGTAGGATACATCTAAGTTTAACCGCATGTGGCCGGCTGCACCTAGTTGTAGCCGGATAAAACTAGGTGTAGCCGCACTTTGGCTATTAGCCGTAACATAAACCACCATGCAAGACCACCATTGTGAAATTTGAACTGCAGGGGTGCACAAGCAGGTGCTTCCACTGTGAGGATCGACCGGAGGACACGGTGCAGCACACGGTGGAGGTGTGCCCCGCGTGGGCGGAGCACCGCCGTGTCCTCGAAGCGGCGATCGGCGGCGGCGACCTCTCGCGTCCGGCCCTGGTGCAAGCCATGGTCCGGAGCGAGACGGAATGGGACGCCGTCACCTCCTTCTGCGAAGCAGTAATGCTAGAGAAGGAGGTGGCGGAACGTGAGAGGGAGAGAACTTCTCAACGTCCCGGCCGCCGCGGGAGACGCCCCGGGCGTCGGGGGCCACCACCACGTGACCCCCGGCCACCGTAGGCGCGGGCCTGTGGACGGTGGGCTATGGGCTAGCTCGCCGTCCGTCCGTCTCATGACGACAGGCCGTGTCGACGGCGCGTTCGTGTTCCACGCGCGCCTCAAAGAGAGTCAGCAAAAAGGAAGGGGTCCGTAAGGACCGATGCCTGCCGGGGTTGCGGGACAGTTCGAAAGAGATACCGCGGCCCCGGAACACAAAGGGCGATGAAGGAACATGGATGGGTTTTAGTCAGTAAAAGTCTGACACTCCCTCCTGCTCCGCCCAGAGCGGGAGGAGTTATTTGATGATTTCCCATCCGAAAAAAAAAAAAAAAAGCGGTGCACAAGCAAAAACGGGATCGTGGGAAACAATACAAATTTGAAGAGGTCAAATCCGCGATTTGTTTGCTATGAATAAGATTGAATAATAAAGAGATAATATAGAAGCATAAATTATAAACACTAATATTATCAGAACACCGCGATGATTTCATAGCGGTCGCGGCGCCTCATCGGGGATTCACCACAAAAATGCCCCGAGTCGACCGACCGTTATGGCTCTAATATAAGAGGAATACAACTCAATTGATAGTTCATTTGTTATTTTATCTGGTGACGGACACATGTGACAACGTTACAAATATGAAGAAATATTCGCTGATCGGGAACAATTTAAAAATGGAAATAGAGGAGAATAATAATCGACTGAAGATAATAGGCAACAACAACCACATCAAGATATATAGGAACGTGGGAAGTGTTACGATCATTGGTGACGAGTGCACCATAGACGTTTTTGACAACTATGGAAGTGTGGAAATGATCAGTGAAAGCAGTACAGTGAAAATAAATGTGTGTGTCAGTAACAGTGATTTAAAAATTGAAGATAGAGATATGCACGAAAGAACTATCGATTCAAAGAAGAAAACTAAGCAGAAGAAATCTCTCAAAGTAATTTTCGAAAAGTTTATCAGTTTCTGCATAAAGAAAACATTTCGACCGAAGAAGTAGTAATAGCTGCAGTAGCTGAACAAGCTATAAGAAAATTTGGATATTTAGAGCGCTGTGTGAGCTGTGTCTAAGGATTAAAAACATTTAAAAATGTTTGGGACCTAACATTTAAATTTAAAAGGACGAGGAAAATTAAATATAGAAACTCGTTTTGTACAACATCTTAAATATGCGGTGACTGCGGGGAACTACATATATCGTACAATGTGCTGTGACGTATGTATACGTACTGTGTCCTTTTCCCGGAAGCAAGCTTCCTACGAACTTTATGATTATGATTAGTTATTTATATTACGTGATTTATTCGTAGTTAATCATTCACCGGTACTTTTTTTCAGTACTAGGTACATTAAAGTAAGCTACTATGGTAGGTCCTTCCTTACTCATTTTAAGGTTCTATTTATTAACACGAATGCTGCAAAATCGGTCCCTTACCTCAGCCTGTTATGCAACAGTTCAAGATTTGATTTTGTTCAGAAAAAAGTGAACCTGAACTGTTACCTACTCAAGCCAATGTGAGGGAAAGCGTCAAGAGGTATGTTGTTATGTTGTTAACTATAATTTGTATAGTATCCGTATTATTTAGTTTTAAATTATTGATTTGTTCTATTTCGTATAGGGCCTTCTCATTATCAAGCGAATCTTTACAAAGTTTGTGAACTGTGTTTACCATTATTAAAATAATATTTATTGTACAACTGTTGTCGTTATTGATAATAACTGTTTATTAAATACACCTTAATATTACCATACTGTTACATGTGGTTTTAGTGTTTTACTCCTAAACCGCGTGATTACATTGTTACAAGACCGACAAAGTGACAAACATCAACACCGGACGAACGTACTGCGAGAAAGAAGTTAAGGTATTAATTATGATCATTTTGAACTCTTTATTCACTCTAATATATAACTGCTTTGAACGCACAAAGTTTGGAATTGAACTTCGCCTGAAGCCGAAGATTAAGTTAACTTAAATGGCATAATTTGACTTTGACCATGGCTGACGAACTGACCTTTGGCCGTTTAAAATATATTAAATCAAGTTTATTAGAAAAATGGCTTCCGTGCACTTACCTACAAGTCGTTGAATTATAGAGATCAAATTGCCGTCACTTCATTTAAAATACTCGCATGATATCCAACCAGACATACGCAGCCAGGACGTTCATTCAACTCTAAGGTAAAGCCTCCCCACAGGCGTGTTTCTGCGTGCTTTTTTTTTTCGGATGGGAAATCATCAAATGACTTCTCCCGCTCTGGGCGGAGCAGGAGGGAGTGTCAGACTTTTACTGACTAAAACCCATCCATGTTCCTTCATCGCCCTTTGTGTTTGGGGCCACGGTATCTCTTTCGAACAGTCCTGTAACCCCGGGTGTTTCTGCGTCCTGCGATATTGCGATATGAGTTTTTAGTACCTACATTAAGTAGGTATTAGGGCGCAGTAACGCAGAAACGCGCCTGTGGTCCGAGGCTTAAAGCTACAGACTGAACCTGAAGAAGATAATGAATTTGATGAACATGATGTAAGTACTGAATGCATATACCTACATGTAATGATGGAAGAGGCTTACATCCAACCAATGAAACCCTGATTCTAGTTAGTCTAAACTATTATTTAGCGAAACACTTCTCTCGTAACACATAAAGAGTTCAGTATTTAGCAAAAACAAACAATTTCAGAGAAAACTTCTAAGCGATCTAATGTGGTGTTGTTAGTCCGACGTTTCTGGCAGTCCGCCACGCTGCTTGAATTTATTGCTTGTGACTCCATTACATTGACTAAATACTTACAGGTATGCGGTTAAAATTAGTGCTTATGTAAATGTGTTTAGCACGTACATTGTATGACGTAAAGATCATAGCCAAACACATGTGGCTGAGAACAACATGACAACTTGTAATGAAATATTGTATTATTGTAGGTACGGTCTATCTAGAATGTTTTTAACAGACGAAATAACGAGACGAGAACAAAAAAAAAACCGGCCAAGTGCGAGTCGGACTCGCGCACGAAGGGTTCCGTACCATTATCTATACATTAGACAAAACGGCAAAAAAATCAGGTTTGTTGTATGGGAGCCCCCCTTAAAATATTAATTTTATTCTGTTTTTAGTATTTGTTGTTATAGCGGCAACAGAAATACATCATCTGTGAAAATTTCAACTGTCTAGCTGTCACGGTTCATGAGATACAGTCTGGTGACAGACAGACGGACAGACAGACGGACAGACAGCGAAGTCTTAGTAATAGGGTTCCGTTTTTACCCTTTGGGTACGGAACCCTAAAAACAGACCATACGATTGATTCTTAAGGAATTTCGGATTTCCCAAATCCTAGCAGGACTGCAGTACTTGACGAAGAAATCCCCACCAACATTTCATCAATGACCATTTCAATGAACGTGAGTTGAGATGTAGTCTCTTATCTAATCGTTCATTAACCTTCTCCCATTCATCAGATAAGTGATGGCAATCAATCTCCATATAAACAACAGCTTTTCCAACTATGCGACAGTATTGAGACAAACTTATAAATTATTATGCTTAGAGTTAGTTGACACACTTGTTTACAACAAATACTTAGGTTATTGTTTAGAGGTTAAGTATCAGTTACACTAAATGTTTCTGCCTTCGTGGCATGCATCGCCCTAACGCCACGCAACGGGTATTGGAAATATGCCACCCCAAGTAACACATCAAAGCAGTATATCGGCCGACTTACAGCATTTCTGTATCGTTTTCGCATTTTGAATTAGTTCTATGATAGCATTACAAACGTTTGTACGGCTACTGTAATGCTTATTTGGGCACAAATTATACGGCTTTAGATCATAAATAAGTTCACAATTAGTTGTTTAATTGCATTACAGGCGCATTACATTAGCATTAGTGTGACCAAATAAGTTGCGAATCGCATTATAGAAACATTATTACCGTCAATGAAGTTGCCAATCGCATTACAGAAACATTATTACGGACAATGAAGTTGCCAATCGCATTACGGAAACATTATATTAGCAATAGTATTGATAATGAAGATGTTAATTGCATTACAAAAGCATTAGACTAGCATTAGATTGTTCTAAAAGAATGATTGAGGCTATCTAAGTGTTCACAGTTAGAACTTAAATAAACCCCACATCATTGCAAAAACATCTCTAATACTACGGTACAAATGTTATAATACAATTAACTATGTCAAGCAATATATTATGGACGAAGACGGTCAAAACTGAGTGAATGACACCATATTTATTTGCATCAAAACAAAAATTATAATCCTGGATAGGTTTTTGACTCTTTTCTTATTTTATGCCTGTAAATTAATATTATTCGCAATGTAGTTTACTGTAAATGTCTATATAAGTTTCATTGAAAATTTTCACGCGCCTTCGTTATTTTGTGGTTTTCATATAAAATGTGACATAAAAATATGTGTGAAATGCCCAAAACAATTGTGTATTCCTAGTATAGAACGAATTTTGCATAATTAACATAATAGTATTGTTTGAGCAGTATTATATAAAGTTATATTATTATGATATAGGTCTATTGCTTTTATAAATAGGTCCAAATGATAATATTTTTTGGTTATAAAATATTTACAAAATGGTGTCGATCTATAGCAGCCAGGTGAGCCCTTAAAAAGGCTAATTAATGCTACCGGTAGTATCAATACTCACACGTGAGCAATTATTAAGCTAGAGGCCAGAGAAAAGACTTTTGATGTGCCACTGTAATACCATTGTCTATAAAGTAGCTCTATATGGGTTCACCGGTATACCAGTAGACTTGAATTATCCATAATGGGGAAAAATCAGACACAGATTCGAATGACATAGGCATGGTTGGACCCCGGACGACCGTAGTTCAAAATCAAGAAGAACAGAAAATAAAAAAATCCACCCTAAAAATGGCTGTTGTTTTGTTGATCATATAATATCCCAAGTAACACATCAAAGCAGTATATCGGCCGACTTACAGCATTTTTGTATCGTTTTCGCATTTTGATTTAGTTCTATGATAGCATTACAAACGTTTATACGGCTACTGTAATGCTTATTTGGGCACAAATTATACGGCTTTAGGTCATAAATAAGTTCACAATTAGTTGTTTAATTGCAATACAGGCGCATTACATTAGCATTAGTGTGACCAAATAAGATGCGAATCGCATTATAGAAACATTATTACGGTCAATGAAGTTGCCAATCGCATTACAGAAACATTATTACGGTCAATGAAGTTGCCAATCGCATTACAGAAACATTATATTAGCAATATTATTGATAATGAAGATGTTAATTGCATTACAAAAGCATTAGACTAGCATTAGATTATTCTAAAAGAATGATTGAGGCTATTTAAGTGTTCACATTTAGAACTTAAATAAACCCTACATCATTGCAAAAACATCTCTAATACTACGGTACAAATGTTATAATACAATAAACGTTGTAATTTAATATTATGGACGAAGACGGTCAAAACTAAGTGAATGACACCATATTTGTTTGCATCAAAACAAAAATTATAATACTGGATACGTTTTTGACTCTTTTCTTATTTTATGCCTGTAAATATTATTCGCAATGTAGTTTACTGTAAATATCTATATTAGTTTCATTGAAAATTTTCACGCGCCTTCGATATTTTGTGGTTTTCATATAAAATGTGATATAAAAATATGTGTGAAATACCCAAAACAATTGTGTATTTCTAGTATAGAACGAATTTTGCATAATTAACATAATAGTATTGGTTGGGCAGTATTATATAAAGTTATATTATTATGATATAGGTCTATTGCTTTTATAAATAGGTCCAAATGATAATATTTTTTGGTTATAAAATATTTACAAAATGGTGTCGATCTATAGCAGCCAGGTGAGCCCATAAAAGGCTAATTAATGCCACCGGTAGTATCAATACTCACACGTGAACAATTATTAAGCTAGAGGCCAGAGAAAAGACTTTTGATGTGCCACTATACTACCATTGTCTATAAAGTAGCTCTATATGGGTTCACCGGTATACCAGTAGACTTGAATTATCCATAATGGAGAAAAATCAGACACAGATTCGAATGACATAGGCATGGTTGGACCCCGGACGACCGTAGTTCAAAATCAAGAAGAAATAAAAATAAAAAATCCACCCTAAAAATGGCTGTTGTTTTGTTGATCATATAATATGTGCTTTTCCCCAATATGGCCGACAAATGGTTTTACGAATACAATGAAATGAATGTATATACAGCTTTACGCATTACAATAACTCACATTAAATACCTGTTAGCTGTACAACAGAACTCAGTTGAACCCTATAAATGCAAGCATTACATTGTTTCACGTTGATGCTGTTCAGCGGTATTAGGCTTTTACTTACCACTTAAAAGTGCTATTACACAACAAAAGGCACTAAAAACAGCTCAAAGCTGTTTAACGGATTTGCGGTGCATTATAATGGTACAAGTTTATGCTATTAAGCGGCAATAGGCATTATCGTACTACTTAAAAATGCTATTGTAGATCCAAACGCACTAAAAACAGCTGAAAGCTATACAGCTGCCTTGTGGTTTACTGCACTCAAACTAAAGGCTTTACAAAAGCATTTTCTTATGCCATTATGCAACCGTTATACGTTGTAAAGCATGATAATGGTTTTGAAATACCAATATAAAGCGTCAAGATGCTTGGTGAACTCAAATAAGAGTTTATATGGACCTTAAGTTCTAAATAAGTTTACTCTTCGTTTGTTAAAATGCTTCCTGTGTTACTTGGGATGTGCTTTTCCCCAATATGGCCGACAAATGGTTTTACGAATACAGTGAAATGAATGTATATACAGCTTCACGCATTACAATAACTCACGTGTATTTGATTAAATACCTGTTAGCTGTACAACAGAACTCAGTTGAACTCTATAAATGCAAGCATTACATTGATTCACGTTGATGCTGTTCAGCGGTACTAGGCTTTTACTTACCGCTTAATAGTGCTATTACACAACAAAGGGCACTAAAAACAGCTCAAAGCTGTATAACGGATTTACGGTGCATTATAATGGTACAAGTTTATGCTATTAAGCGGCAATAGGCACTATCGTACTACTTAAAAATGCTATTGTAGATCCAAACGCACTAAAAACAGCTGAAAACTATACAGCTGCCTTGTGGTTTGCTGCACTCAAACTAAAGGCTTTACAAAAGCATTTTCTTATGCCGTTATGCAACCGTTGTACCTCGTAAAGCATCATAATGGTTTTGAAATACCAATATAAAGCGTCAAGATGCTCGGTGAACTCAAATAAGAGTTTATACGGACCTCAAGTTCTAAATAAGTTTACTATTTGTTTGTTATAATGCTTCCTGTGTTACGTGGGCACGTCTTTGTCACGACATATTAAATTTCGCGTTAACTGCTGATTTTCACACAACATGAGCTCATACGTATACTCAACATAGACTAGAGACATGAGCTCATATACTTAACCCTGACATTCTAGTAGATAGCCTTTGCATAGTTTGAGTAACATCTTCGCACTTTTCACCTTCTGCAAGTTCAATTGAGTTACCTACTTCAGATGTAGCGGTCTGATCATCTTGCATTATTATTATTTTTACTAAAGCTCAACACAAAGTTCATCGTTACATTAGCTGGAGCTTTTCAACAAAAAACGAGCTGGAATCCAGTTCTTTATTCAAATGATGACGTTTGCATTTAAGTCTAGTCTAGACCATATATCACTAAGAAACAAGACAAGTTTATCTAAATATTAACGTAAAAAAAAAATATCAGTATTATCTTCACGTGCATATATATAGGAGGCAGTGACCTTGGTATTTGCACAGTACCTAATGTCAGAAGATAATGTTATCTGTGGTAAAAGGAAATTCCAGTCAATAACGATACAGTTGTTCGGTATATGTAGGAACTCGTTAAGGATAACAAAGACTTCATTGACTCAGCGTCGGAATGCAATTTCTTAGATAAAACCTCATTGTCAAGTGTTAAATGCAGTACCGTTCATCACTGTATTCATGTCGTAGGTATTTTGAGGTTGGAATGTTGTTTTTCGTCTTGTTTTGTCATCAACTTGAAACTCTCCGGTCTGATTCTTAGTTAATGCCCAAACTATCTCATAATAACATGGTTGTCGTTTTTCATAATAATGATTGACTTCAAACTACAGTAGATATGAACAGCTGGTTTTAGTTAAATAAGTGTTTTTATTTAATAGCTCGTGACAGGACCACCCGAACTAAGACTACTGATCAGGAACATAATTTCGATGAACATTAAACACAAATTACCTTGATCTACTTTAGTCTCGATTAGAGAATGCCAGTCTAGTAAAATAAGTGCGGAAGAAGTTACTCACGAACGGAAGTGACAAAACTAATTGGAAATCGAGTCGAACTGGTGCAGCGGTGGCGGAGTTGCGTAGGTGCTATCATAACCCGTCCCTAATCGATCTTCCCTAAACTGGTCCGAGATCACCCACGACTAGACGCGTCATAATCACCAACCTGCTATCAAAATTAGATAACTGTCATTGAGACTTTCACTGATCGTCGTTTGATTTCACTTTCCCCGCTCGGCCCACTAATGAGACGATTCGATTCTTGCGCAACAATGGGGCGTCGCAGGGGCAGGCTCCCAGTGGGTCGAACTCGAACCGGTCATGTCATCGACTGTCTGAGAATTTGATTATACCACCATCTAGAACTATGTCGCCTAAATCTATTTTGCATAGGGCAAAGGTGAAGTACAGTTTGCGCTGAAAATTAATATCAGTAAATCTTTCTACACGCGTATAACAAGATTGAGTAGTTCCACATTTTGTCTTTTCAATAAGTTCATTTTGTCAGGCTCAAAATATTATGTGCCGACTATTTAAAACAGCCAGACAGTTTTCGTAGAAAAACTGTAATTTTGCCTCTCAAATATGCGGCTCGTTAATGTGGAAAAAAGTGTATAAATCTTTTACTTTGCCGGAAACGACGCCTATCATTTACAAGACAATCAACTGGTAAGTTCCAAGTTTCTACAATGTCTTCATCTACCACAGCTCATACTAGCATACGGTTAGCTATTGCCCATTCAATTATTACAATTTACTCAAATGGTTTCATGGCCGTTTATACAAACTGTTATTAATTGCTTACGACTAACAGACGGCTTTTCTGTATTAGAGAAAAAATATTTGCTCGTATAATTTTTTTGCCCAGTACAATTATTTTAATTACCTAAAGGCGTTCTAAATTTATCTATGACACAAGTTTACGTTGTTTTATTGCTGAATCCAATCCAATATTGTATGAAGGGAACGGCACGGCAGAACCATCTGTTTTACATCAAAATTTTGTAACAACGTAAAATATTGGCACAAATTCAAACATCTACGACAAAAAATTAACGCCAAAGATAAATAGATATTACAAAATGAGTTATTTCCGTAGGCTTACTGGTGGAACGGATATTTTGCAATACGAACCAGATAGCTATTTACAGACGTATAAGAAATAAAATGTCGTAGACTGATGTTCACACGGCTAATTGTAGGTTACACATAGTCTAGAAATACTACGTAATTATTCCGCGTGTTCTTTACATGACCCCGTTAGCAGAAAATGTGTACTTTATGTGATACTACAGTTACATTTTAATATCAATGTTAATCAAATACTAGTACGTGACCTCTCTACTGAGCATGCACCGTGAACTAAACCTGCATACCAATCTATTATTTTTAATACGATTTTTTAATACTTTGCGCATCCTGACATCACTTTATCACTTACACCACACCTCATAAAGTGGACATTAGTGCAGTATAAAAATGATAATTTGATACAGTTGACTGCAAACCCTGCAATTATAGATATCTGCAAAATTACATAAAGGTGCAGTGGACCGACAGAAATGCAATGATGAGTTAATCTGCAGTATCATACGTACATTATGACATTCAGCTCACAGGCTGCCAGGATGTGCTTATGGGTCCGACGACGACAACGCGACAGCGACGTGAGAAACGTTTCTTAATAATAACAAAAATTGCGGGACACTTATTAAGTCATCAAAGTATACATGTAGTGTAGGACTCGACTATTCATAATAACAATATAGGTATAGCTAATGACATTTACGCATCCGAATCGAATCAAGCTAAAGACGAATTAATGGAATGAATATACCTATTACCTACGTAATTCTTATGAATCTTAATTAGTAGTTCAGAACAGAACTACTATCATAAAGAACTGAGAAGAGTCTTCAGTAGCAGCAAGAAGCAATCATTTTACGGAAAGCTTTTCTTGTCTTTAACAACGTTGTCATCAAAACTGGGTCAAAATTGTCAATTATTACCGGTCACTAGAGAAAATTGCACCCAGAGGCACGTCGCGGTTCTTTTGGCCCAGTTTACTTCGTTTTATTTGTTTTGTAACACAGGCACGGCAAGACCCTAGATTTCGAATGCGATTTAAGACCTAGTAAAACTACATCCGGCACAACATGCAGAATTTGAAGAGTTCGTGATTACGATATCATTGACACTGCCGGATTTCGTCATATACATATTGCATGACTAATGTCCGGCCTAAAACCGCAAATTGAATTAATATTCATAATGAGAATAAGGTAAACGTTGGAATTAGTTAAATAACAATGGGACTTCCTACTTATTAAAGATTCTTGTTACGCAATGACATGATTCCCATACTTTTGATGAAAGAACAAAAGTACCGGGGTGGTCATCTGCTATATCCTGTAACAAACTCCAATTTAATTTAACTAATGCAAAAATAATGGCCAAAAAGGTGAAACTAAAAAGAAATCAGTCGTGCACGCGCCGCAGCGCAGGCACAGGGCCAATGAACGTTGACAGGTGCCGCGCGACCAATCCCGATACAGAATCTCACTTTACGCGACTCGGTTCAAATCACGAAATTATGTCTACATCCTTCTCTGGTGCATTCAAATAATACCGTGAGAAAGAGAGACGCGGAGGGCGAAGGACCTTTCACCTTACCTGGGTTGCTTTTGCACAAGGCTTTGTTTACCGATCAATCTTAAGATTGCTTAACTTATTCAGACATTATCATAGGTACTTCCATTTTCAATCCTTTTCGTTTTTGTAACAACTAACGAAATTACTAGTTCTTCCAAAAGTTCAAAGTCATCATTGTAAGCTTTGATCCAAAAGCTTACGTAATCCTTTGTTAGCTGAAAAAGTTCAAGTAGACAGTGATCTGTGAACGGAATTGTAATTCTCCGGGTATCGTCCCACGCATTCCAGGAGGTCGTTACTGTGCGGTCTAATGTCAGTCATTCATTAAAGCGAGTGCATTCCCTGGCATACAAATGTCCTTCCTGCCGCTTGTAGCTTCGAGCCATGACACTACTCGGGTAACTAACTTTCTAACATTTAGTCACACCGCCACGCACTCAAGTTGTCCGACAACCTAGAAAGAAACCTAGAACTCCTGCGAAAACATAAATCATTTATTACCAGTTAGCATTGGTAAATGGAGCGCAACCTAATTTTAAGTTCCAGATAAAATGTTAACAGATGCGTGTATAATGGTGGTGGTAGGCACGGCTACGACTGGGTACGACGCCGACGGACGCACGGCACAACGGCGCCAATATTGCTTGTTTTATTTACATCTCAGGCAAAAAATTGGCATTAGTCCAAATCCTAAACGAGATGGCGTCCATAATGATATCTGAGTATTTCGAAATCCTAATCTCGACAAACAGGTTTATGCGTTTATGGTTTGACAAGAAGTTTAAGCTGCAAAAATACACTTAACGAAACGTTAGGTTGTATCGAATAAGAAATCAATTTATGGTATTGCATCTGGAAATAAGTCGATATAGTCGTATCTTCGTTCGTGCAATTTGTTGTAGACGATGATGACGGCGTGTCATTCATCAGCAACCAGTGGTACAAGTCACTGGTCGTCGGATAAGAATGATTAGCCCACATCGAAGCACAGTCGTATTGGAGTGGTAACGTTAACATCTGGTTGTAAACTGGCCTCGACACGGTTCTTTCGTTCACACCATTCGCTAAGACCTAATTACGTGGATCAGGTACTGGGAGTAGATCGGCGATAGGAAGTGGACGAGGAACTCAGATTCTAGCCGAACCGGTCAGTAACGGGCCGCGTGTGCCGACTGTTCGGCGTAAGACATGGCTTTTTAGAAAATAAATAAACATAAACACGATAGTGCAAACGGTATTATCCGATTACTGAGAACATTGCACACTGTTACGAACTACAATGGAATAGGTTTGCTTGCTACCAAAAATATTCGTTTAGTTCAGAAGCTAGAACGATAACTTCGTGCAAAGTTATCAAAGCAAAGAAGACGTACGTGATTGAGGGAAATCTTGAGAAATAGTCAAATAGTGCGTGAGTCAGAATGTTATCGACGTCAGACGTGATCCGATACGGTGATAGCACTCGTGATAAGAAAGCTACGACGACTTATGGCTCGAGTAAAGAGCCTGTTTTAGCATAGAATAGAATAGAATTTTATTTTGCAAATAAGGGTAATACACAATAGATAAACACAAACACTACACAATATTAAAATAACCATAAAATTCTCGAAAAAC
Organism: Xestia xanthographa; assembly: GCA_905147715.2. Classification (NCBI taxonomy): domain Eukaryota; kingdom Metazoa; phylum Arthropoda; class Insecta; order Lepidoptera; family Noctuidae; genus Xestia; species Xestia xanthographa. The sequence goes on from LR990646.1 coordinate 11,745,490, forward strand.
ATAGTGACAATATTTTCGAAATGTATCAACAGACGCGTTTCTTACAGGAAGAAAGCAAAGATCAACAATAACAAACAATATGTTGATATGGAGCATCAAGATATGCATCGAGACAACAATCGTAAACATAACAAAAATTGACTAATGGCGGCAAAGGCAATAATTAATGTAACGCTTTCACACGGCTTTACAGAGAAGAGGCCTGTGTCCCAGCAGTGGAAACATATAGGATGATGATGCATATTAAAAATTACCCCTATCTATATGGTTCACTGCATAATATGGAAAAAGTTATACTAGAATGTTCTTACTTCAAAACTTACCTGTGTAAATTGCGAATTGATTTTCGAATGGTCCTCCTGGTACACCTTCCTGGATTTGCGTCGCTCTGTCATGAGGGCTGTAAGTCTGTCTAGGGCTTTAGATTCTAGCGCCTCAGCATTGGCCTTGATAAGCCGGCTGATATTCTCCCACTCTTCGGTCATTGCCCTCCAGGCTGAAGCTATCACTGAGCCTGGAACAAAAGGGTAATTTTTAAGTCCTTACACATAGCCTATTTGAACATTTTAAAGAGTTACAGACATGCAAGAAAAATACCGCCGTATATATATTAGCCGTGTGGTATCCGGCAGAGTAGAATAGAACCAACCCATTACACTCACGGGTGTCGTATAAGGCGACTAATGTCTGAGGCAGAACACCTTGCGTCTCCGTAGACCAGAGAATGGGCAGCAGCGTTTTCTTCGTTCGTCTTACATCACCGCGATCTCCAATCCGCCTGCCAAGCGTGGAGATTACGGCAAATTCCTCCCATCATGGGAGAGGCTTATGTCCAGCAGTGGACGTTATGGGCTGTTGTTGTTAAGAAAAATACTGGACTGGTTTAGGATTTTTTCTAATTTAGAGCTAGTAAAGGGTAAGTAGACTGCTTTGTGTTGTCCTTCATGACAACACTCAAAGTAAACACAGAGGCTTGGCATGATCAAGGTAGATTTTAGTTGATGTAAGTAAAGAAGATAATTATTTGAGCTTATTGGCAGCAGTGAGCACAAATGATGAGATCCAAAACTCTAACCCTATGGGCAACCAAGCATGTTTTCGAGGGGGAAAATGAGGTCACTAGAACTCAAACAAAGGCCATTTGTTCCATTTATCTCAACTCGACTACGCCCATGCATGTTTGTGTAACAGTAGGTAAGACATTAGTTATTGACGATAATAATGCTAGGTCTAGACTAGACGCGTGTCAAAGTTGGTGAATGATTTCTGGCACAAAATCTGACTAAAAGTCACTTTGCTAAAGACTTGTTTTCAATGTAAATGCTCTATGAATATTTCGATGGCATTCCTTCATGCAATAGAGAAATATGCAAGATTTTCAAAACTTTTTTTATTCCTTAAAAATGCTTTGTATTGGCCCATATAAACATCGTGGCACACTTGTTTATCGTTCTTATTTTACAATTTAATATTGTGTGTTGTTAAGTTGTTATATTGTATAACGGGCTGGTGTCCGCAATAGGGAATATGCATGTAATTTTTTCTTCACTTAAATCAATAAAATACAGTGTTATTAACCCAAGAAAAGTATTAAAAGTCAAATTCAACTATTGCTGGTCGCTCAAAAATAATATTAAACTCCTGCAATTTTCTCTGACAGTTCAAACGTCCGTGATTGTCGCGGCCATGATGTGACGTCATTTACCACAATCTACCTTGTTGATATCAAATTTTTTGGCCTTAATAAAATAATTTTACTAATTGTATGTGCTCTAATCAAGTAAAAATTGCAATAACAATATTATAATAAAATCTTAGTGAAACTTTAAGCACTTTTCAAATAAAAGTGTTTTTCTGACATATAGACTTTGACGTCACTACCAGCGTTATCGAGGACGACGTGTTTTGAGAGTGCGTTCCGTTTCACCAAAAACATGCTACATAAAACAGTAAATTGTAAAATAAGTGATGTATTAGAAACTTAAACAAGTGTACCACAATGTTCTTATGCGCCAATACAAGAAATTTTTAATAAATAAAAAGAGTTTTGTATATCATGCATATTCCCTCGTATTTTGCGTATGGGATATAATTCACCACGCGGGCCCAGTGCGGATTGGTAGATGTCACATGTCTTCGAATTTTTGGTTCTAGGACATGCCATTCCTCACGATGTTTTCCTTCACCGTTTTGAGAGCAGTGGTGATGAAATAAATTAAGTAATGCGCCTGTCGGGGTTCGAACCCACGACCTACTGTTCGTAAGTCGGGGCCACCACCACTGGGCCACCGCTACTCTCGATTATACAATTTAAAATTTTAATAGTCGTAGAAAATGGTAGAACTAAATTTTTTTATTGAGCGACAAGCATTCGTAGAACTTAACTTTATTGGATTGATTGATAGTACTGTACTTTATTGATTTAGGTGAAGAAAAAAATACGTGCATATTCCCTATCGAGGGTGAGTCAGAGGTGTACCTAATAGTACACCCATATTACCCAAATTATGTTATCAGTCCCATGTAATAGGGGGCAAGCCTATTGCCATGAACCGGGCACAAATTTTGATGGAACAACTCAATAACAATTTGCCCGACTCGGGAAACGAACTCAGGACCGAGTTCAGCAGTCGCGTTTGCGACCACTAGAGCAAGGAGGCAGCGAGGCAGCCATAATATGATGGTTCTACAATAATTGAAGTTCACTGCGAACATAAATCGATTGTTGCTACTATAGCTCCACAGGTTTCTTTGATCTGTGTATAGCTCCCTCAAATCTACTTCTACGTATCGTAGTAGTTAACTAAGTATTGTTAAAAAATGCAATCTTATCTTGAATGTATTTAAAATCTAGCAAATATTTCAATTTTACAAGACCTATCGATCTTTGAATGAATCATGCTTTATAGAAATGCGAAGCGACATGCGATAAAACCCTTACTGAGGGACAAGACCAGTTATATTATCTTATCTAGACAGATCAAGACGTAAATTGATGTTTGACTACTAACTTATCAACAATTTACGATTGCCATATTTACAGAAGCTATCAATAATTTTAGTTATAGTGTTGTCGATAGCCATAATATGTACAATTTTATTTTCAATGTTTATATTATAATGACATCATCAAGCCTACTCAAAGTAATTTAATCGGCACTAGCTTAAATCTGTTTTATGGCCAAAGAATTGATCACATTTTACAGCATGTCGAGTTGCTGGAGCTTTTGAACAGCAAAGGGCATAAGATGTTCCCACAAATAGACTTTGTAAAGGCAAAGTTACCTGCACTACTTTAAGGTTCCTTCAAACAAAGCATTTTTTATTCATGATCTTCAAAAACAATAGTGTTACCATCTGGTAGGGGCAGCCTACTATGGACAGTTATGGTGAGAACAATGACAGCACCCACCAGTCCCACCTACTATTTGGAATATTGATCAAAATTGACATAATTGTTATTAAATGGTTACTGATGTACCTAATTATATATTTTGGATCGTAATTGTTGACGTAAACATGATCATTCGGATTGTTTCGTAATGTTTTGATTTTTTATTATACATAGTCTTTTGCCAAAGCTTTCTACTTCACCAGTTTATTTTCTCTGCCTTTTCTTCTTCATGCATTTATCTGCCATCTATCTTCATTTCTTTAACTGTTTTGTCTTCATTGAAGCAGGTCAAAAATAGATGGAAATAAGACACATGGGAAAAGGGGTTTTGCCCTACAGTGGGACCTTACAGGCCATTAATAAATCGAAACAGTTTGCTGCAGGAGTCGCAGTTAGAAAATTCTAGATCTGATCTTCTTGTATGTATTTTTAGTGGGCAAAAACAGCACACGAATGTTTTGTAATATCTACCCTCAGCAAGTAATTTGTAAATAGGAAATGCAAAGAAACGGCCCTTGCTAACTAACTAACCCATGAGAGATTTGTGTGAGCTTTAGGATAAAATACCAGGTGGATGGCAAACAAAATTAAGTAAACATACAAAAAATGTTAATAAAAGATCCCAGATAACTATCTTGCTAAGCTGACCAAATTCGCTCCTACCTGCACCTCTACCTACATGACAATAAAGTTTTTTGAACTTTCAACCTCATTCTTGAAAGATACAAAGTTTCCCTTGACCTAAGCTGCAGTAATTCCAACAATGAATTACATTATTGTCCATAGGTACCAACGATTGCTAATCTGGTTGTAAGTTAAGCCTAAGCGGATTCATGATTAACACATCACATTTAAATGCAACGGTTTCTTCTTAATCAAGGATGTGCCCAACTCCTGCACTACAACTTAGGATGTTTAACGCTTTGCCAGTAACTATCATAGAATAACAGTAAAAAGAAGCTTTGATGCAACTAGACCGTTCAGCGGTGCTAATTATAGGGTTAATTCTCGTTAAGTGACGCTGATTTTTTTACCGTTAAGTTCTTCACACTTGTCCATCTTCTGGCCTTGCGCGGCCGCAGCAGACAGCGCGAGGGCGTACTCTCGGTCGCTCTTCATCTTGGCCTGGAGGCTCCGCTTCATGGTCTCCATGAGTCGCAGCTCGGCGTCCTGGCGTGCCAGCAGCGCCTCGTGCGCCGCGCGCCCCGCGCCGCTCGTTGCGTACCCCATTGTAAACAACCCACGTCTACACTAAACCGCACATCACAAACATAAACACAACACTATTCACATCATTCTCCGTTATCACCGGCACAGTGTTTATACGTCTAACGTCACCTCGTATCAAAATTCAATTTATTGACAAGCACAACAGAGAAAGGAGATCACGCTAAAGCTCTCTAAAAAAATGATTATTTTTTATTTTTTTGTTAGTACTAGCACCCGCATGAGAGGCTAACAGTAAAGACTAAATTAAAACTTTACTACAAAAAAAAACTTTCGATAGAAATGTTTAACGATCGAGGTGAGCGCGCTCGAAATATCAGTGCGCGCGTCCGCACGGTATCGTCGCGGGACCTGAATGCCATCTATCGCGAGCACATTACGTCTGGTGTGGCCGCTGCTGGTGGCTGGCCCAGTCACCGTGCCCAGCCGATGTCCGTCGGCGAGGAATTGCTTGAGAACAAGATGATATAAGATCAAAACGATATTTTCCGAATGTTTATGAGATATCATCACGAAAAGCGACCCTGTTTTTCTGGGCGATATCGAGCTTTCGAGTTTGGTCGTTTTCCATTGTCTTCAAGATGTAAAGAGTGAAATAAGTTCTCATGTTGTATTTCCTTCAATATTTAAATCCTTTCGATGATCAAATTCATTTTATAGAAGTTATTTAGAAATAGTTGGATAGATAACATGAATGCTAGCATTGATTTAACAACGCTTTAAATACTACGTTAAAGGTATTTCTAGAAACGAAGAGCGCACTGCGACAGTAGACGCGTAGTTTCACAAACAATGCAGGCTAGTTTCCGATTAAGATTAGATCCCTCAGATACCGTGTCTTATTAGAATTAAAATCACTCCATCTATAACTAAGAAATTCGAAGACAATGCTTGAGTATGACGTGATTAGAACTGAGAAAGTCATCTTGGCAAGGCTGCGTAAAGAAATCAGGCATCAAGGCATAAAATAAGGCTCATCAACCTTGCTTTGTCCACATTTAAAGGTGCAGAAAACTATTACTTACGTCAACTGAAACAATAGTATGTATTGACATTGTGCTGATAGTCTGATACAGTTGCCAGACGACGGCGTACCATTTATAACATTCCTAATAGATCAGAAAACCCAAAAATATTATTCAAAAAAAATTGTAGGTGATCTATATCTTAAAGAGGTAATCTTCGGAACTACAGATACGATTCCAAAAATTATTTCATTAATGAGAAGCTAAATTATCCCCGAATGTCGTACCGTATTGATATTATTAAAAACTTTCCCGTGGGATAATCTCCTATTATAACAGGAGTAAAGCCGTGGGCAATAGCTAGTAATAAATAAATACGTATGTTTTTAGGCTTCGGCATAACAAAAGGGAGAAAAGTACGCAACAGGAAACTTCTTGGGCCGGAAACAGAGAGAGGCACATTATAGTCCCTAGCAGGATAGACAGCCTGTAGATATCTAGGACACTCGTTTTTAAGACTTTCACTGAATTCTAATAAAAAATTCTAATAAAGACACTTGCTGATCCAATTACTACAATTATATCAACTAAATCACCGAAAATCATGCATACCACTGATATATACATATTATGATTACTAAAGACTCAGTCTAGAAACTAATAAAAAATAAAGCCTCGTTGGTATAGCGATCTGTGTGATCGTAAGCGCTACTGCTGAAAAGGGGGTTTCGATACCCTGGTGGGTCAAAATGTAATTGGGGTTTACCATCAGGAATTTCTCAGTAGGTTCGGGATCTGATTTGTGTCCGATTGGTGGCTATAGGATCTCGCCCAATTACATTCGACTTGGTGGGCGTACTGTACCTTGCCTCTCCCATTGCCATGCAATTATGGCCAGAGATCAAAAAATCACGCACGCCAAATTTAATAAAAAAAAACCGGTCAAGTGCGAGTCGGACTCGCGCACGAAGGGTTCCGTACCATTATTATCAAAAAAGGGCAAAAAAATCACGTTTGTTGTATGGGAGCCCCCCTTAAATATTAATTTTATTCTGTTTTTAGTATTTGTTGTTATAGCGGCAACAGAAATACATCATCTGTGAAAATTTCAACTGTCTAGCTGTCACGGTTCATGAGATACAGCCTGGTGACAGACAGACGGACAGACGGACAGACGGACAGACGGACAGACAGCGAAGTCTTAGTAATAGGGTTCCGTTTTTACCCTTTGGGTACGGAACCCTAAAAACTGGTCAAGTGCGTGTCGGGCCACGCGCAGTGTATTATTGAATAATAATAGATATAATAGATCAAATTTGACATCTGTCAGATTAGCAACTACAGCAAATAGTTCAACTTGGTCACTTTAGAGGATTTATTCTAAGGATTTTGTATTTGGTACAATATTATCCAACAACACCCAAGTTCAACGACTACTAAACTTTTCCTCTATAGTTCATGAAATATATCATCATGAATTTTTACAGATTTTTCAAGCTAGCAGTTTAGCTTTTAGAGGGGGGACGCCCCCTTTAGGGTATATGTTCTGTGGGGACGCCTTACTGGAACAAATATTTACACTTTGAAGTTTAATATATTATTTCGTACATATTATGGAGCACTAAATCGAAAAATATAGTATTGGCAACCCTTAAGTCATTTACACCTATTCAACGATACCCCACACGATGGGATATACGACGAAAAAAAAAATCACCCCACTTCACATGTAGGGAGCCACCCTAAAAAAAAACAAAATTGTATTGTGCCATTTTATCGGCGTAATTGATATACACACCTCTACAAAATTACAGCTTTCTAGTACTAAAACCTCGGATAGACGGACAGATGGACATGACGAAACTATAAGGGTTCTTTGTCAGGACTACGGAACCCTAAAAACATACTCCTCGTCAGTTTTACATCATCATGAATGAATGAATGACGCTTTGCTGCTGCCCATCTTGTTTTGAATATTATGATCTGTTGAATAACTAAATGATTTGGTTAAATTAAACTTGATATGTATAATAAGGTATACATATAGGGTATAACTGGGCGCCTGTTTTCACAGAAAAAGTAGGCATAAATGTGAGGGAGGTCTTCCAAACACAAAAATAAAAATATTCTATTCAATGCCTCGGTTCCTCCACACTTTCCCTGACCCGGGGATTAACCTTAGATCCTCGCTCTCGCAGTTTCCACTTGACCAACACCTAACAAGGCAATCAGAAAAAGGAAACACAGAAAAGTGACAAAATAACTTTAGCTTCAGAAGCCGGTGACAAAAATACCAAATCAATCAAACAAAAGTCACCGATTGTGTTTTTCTTTTTGTTTTTTTTTTGCTTGTTTTGTTTTTGTGTTTTTTTTTTAAGTCGGTTTTATTTTTGCAAATAAGTTTTTTGTTTATTTTTAGTTGTACCCAAACAAGTTGCCATGAATTTATTTCACATTATTAACAATACATGTCATGGTATATAGGCTTATCCCCAATAAATGGAACTTTAACATACCTAACTGTCGAAATCTGGGTGTATTGCATATCTGCGTACCCCCTCAGACCATACAGGCGTGATGTTACGTCATGATGTTGTACTTAGAAACAATAAACATTCAAGCGATTGCAGCAATCGCGGCAGATTAGCCGTCTATTTAAATGGGACCTCAGGAGTATACTGTTTCACATAAAAAAAAGAATTTTGAGAATCGCACAAATGGGAGAGAAATCGGGTAACATAGGTACATAGAAAAAAAAACATACACACGAACATAGAACCTCCTCCTTTTTTGAAGTCAGTAAAAAGTAGTCGTCATCATCATCTCCCTGCCCTTGTCCCATGTTACTTGGGGTCGGCGCAACACGGTTTTTTCTCCTTCCATTCCGTTTCCTTAGTCTTCCTCTCCCTCTCCATCCATCAACATTTATATTCATCACTCTTTTATCCACATGCGATTCATCCCTCCTCATAACACAAGTGCAATGTCCATAACAAATGTTCCTTCATCGCCCTTTGTGTTCCGGGGCCACTGTATCTCTTTCGAACGGTACCGCAACCCTGGAAGGCATCGGTCCTTACGGACCCCTTCTTTTTTGCTGACTCTCTTTGAGGCACGCGTGGAACAAGAACGCGCCGTCGCCGTCGCGTCGACGCGGCCTGTCGTCATGAGACGGACGGACGGCGACTAAGGCGAGCTAGCCCATAGCCCACCGTCCACAGGCCCGCGCCTACGGTGGATCCCGACGCATGGAGCGTCTCGTCTGAGAGGTTCTCTCCCTCTCCCGTTCCGCCACCTCCTTCTCTAGCATTACTGCTTCGCAGCAGGAGGTGACGGCGTCCCATTCCGTCTCGCTCCGGACCATGGCTTGCACCAGAGCCGGACGCGAGAGGTCGCCGCCGCCAATCGCCGCTTCGAGGATACGGCGGTGCTCCGCCCACGCGGGGCACACCTTCACCGTGTGCTCCACCGTGTCCTCCGGTCGATCCTCACAATAGAAACACCCGGGCGTTTCCTCCCGCTCGATTCGGTGCAGCCGTGCAGGAACCTCCCGAAACAACCGTGTCCGGTGAGGACCTGCGTCAGGCGGAAGGTGAGGATGCCGTGGCATCTCTCAAGCCACTCCTCAAAGAGGAGACTTATCGCCACTATTGTGGCGTGCCCATGTGTTGTGTTGTGGTTTTCCCACATCCGTGGGTCGCAAGTTGTTCCAGTGACCTATCGCCGTTTCATTCATCCTGAGTTGATCCAGTGCGCGTTACGTTTCAGTCTTCTTCACCGTCCCCTTGGAGCAACCCGAGGTGCCGGAAATCGGAACATCGGTATGGGCGTTCCCGCAAGAGTTAGGACTGGAGAGACCGCCGTCCAAAAAAGTTATCACCTTGCTTGGCTCAATGCCGGTCCTGCTCCACAAGGACAGGGGCGCATTAATGGATAGCACTAATTGTATTGTTGGAGCTGCTGAAGATTGTACAACTATCTTTGTAATGTATAAATTCAATATCTTTATTATTATATAGCCGCATATCGCATATTGTGTGAGTGCTATGTACTAGAATGCTATTAGTCGCTGGAAACCTACGTTTTTCCTTGACTTGAATGTGCCGTGGCGGTTAGGAGATATGTCATGCTCACTCAAATGTCTCGCTGATGGTGACGCGTGTGTCGGATCATTTAGTTCCCTTCAAAATGGTTGAGTTGAATGGTGCTGATACATGCGTCATGTTCGTGAATGAGCGCTGTCAGTTGGGACTGGTCAGCTCTTGGTTGCCACGGCTTATTTTAATTTAATAATTTTATTTTTGAATGGTTTTTGTTTTGTTTTTACTATGGACACCTTTAACGTGCACAACTTGCTACATTGTTCTCACATAATGTACCATCTCAACATGAATGATGTAACCAAGATCAGTAGCGGCGTTAGGGGGGGGCGAGGGTGGGCGACCGCCCAGGGCGCCGGATACGAAAGGGCGCCGCAAGCGCCCCTTCATATAAAGAAAAACAATGATCCATAAGCGCTAGATTTTTACAAATTCCCTGGACTAGGATACCCTGTGTCGTGGGGTCCAGTCTCTTCCCAAGTAAAGTTTCATTATCAAATGCGTGAGAGTGCGGCAGGCCCGGACTCGCCATACGGGCAAATCGGGCAAATGCCCGATGGGCCGGTGTGCCCGACTGGCGGTCGACTTTATTTTCTACTAGCTGACGTCCCGCGGTTTCACCCGCGTAGTTCCCGTTCCCGTAGGAGTACGGGAATAAAATATAGCCTATAGCACTCACGAATAATGTAGCTTTCTGCCAGTGAAACAATTTTTAAAATTGGTTCATTACTTCCGGAGATTACCCCCTACATACAAACTTACAAACAAATGTTACCTCTTTATAATATTAGTATAGATTAAAAAAAAACATCGCAATATATCGATTAAAATAACGTCCTATCCAGGACCTAATTCCATTTACTCTTGGACTCTATCTGTAGGAATGGTACCCTCTAGAAACTGTAGTCGTCACACTTTTCTGGTGAAGGGCCACATAGGACAATGTGAGGTATCACTGCGGGCCGCATATTCTTGTATCATTTTAGTTGACTCTACCAATCTATGGACATATTTTTATCAGCTGTCCAAACGCGATTGCACGGATTTTGTATGGCAATTGTTACCTGTGACCAATGTGATATCTCTAATTGCCAACTCAATGAACTAACTAGCAAACAATTAATTTAAAGCAAGCGAACGGATTGCATGAATAAGTTTACACCTACCCGCATATCTATTTAATTAATTTCTTGTGCAAAATCATATTTTGATATTATCTACTGAAAGCGTTTGTTTTGTTGCGGGCCGCATAAATATCACCCGAGGGCCGCCATGCGGCCCGCGGCCCTCTGCATGACGACCACTGCCCTAGAGGCTCAGGATTTTTAAATGTTTTTAATTTTCCTGCCTGATGCCATAGAATTAGTAATTACGTAATAATTTGTAGCGTACATTAAGTACAATCACACTCAAACTAAAATATTTATAAGGCTTAAAATTAGCCTCTGGGAACTCGTACTACCGCTAGAAACTTAAACATTTTTTACAAAACTTTTTAAATTTTATTCTAGGCAAGATGTAAAAATTTTCGAGCTCGCTTCGTTTGCTCTTGTAACCTACTTTCTCTTGGATCTTTACATTGTCTATTATAAGTCAAGCAATTAACTCGAAACAATTCTAACCTGTCCCAAGGCAAGGTATCAAAAATTTTCGAGCTCGCTTCGCTCGCTCTTGCAACCTACTTTTTCTTGGATCTTTACATTGTCTATTATAAGTCAACCATTACTCCAAGGGGTCGAAACAATTCTAGCCTGTCCAAGGCGAGGTGTCAAAAATTTTTCGATCTTGCATTCTACTTCCTCTTGAATGTTGGCTTTGTCTGCAACTCGACTAAGTAACTCTTGTATAAAGGGTCGAAACAATTTAACCTGTCCAAGATAGGGTGTTTCAATTTGCGAGCTCGCTTCGCTCGTTCTTGGAGCTTTACTTCTTTTTGTTTTTAAAATTGTCTCCTCATGTCGAGTAGTAGAGCGGAGTAGTAGTTTGTAGTTAGTTTCAAGTCTAAAGTCGCACTCTATCATTTCAGCCTAACATTCTATTTTAGACGTTTCCTTCGGTTATTCAAAATTTACATTAGTTGTTTCCCCGCCTGGTGGCCAATTAATAAAAGAGTTCGCCGTTCTAAAGGCTAGATAAGTATTTTTTATTAATTAAATTATACCTATCCTTTGCCTTTTTTTCGTATGGGTTTAAAATTGCAGTTAGGGGGCGCGCTAGAAATCTCGCCCAGGGCGCTGGTAGTGCTAAAACCGGCACTGACCAAGATTTTGTAAAAATATTCTGATTTAAAAGAGTGTCCATGGAGTTTCTTGCCCGTTCTTCTCCATAGAGATCTACGCTAGGGAATGGGCAACTACAGTACCTACTTTCACAGTTTTTATGTCTTGTGACTGGGACTGTAGCTACATTTAATTTTCATATTTGTTTCGACAATTCGAAAGTGCCTGTAACTGGCCTACTTGAAATAAATGCTTTGTTTTTGATATTGAATTTCATAACCCTTCCTTTTGGCTTCGCCGTAGTCGGGTAAAAAAGAAATTGAAAGTTTTATAGTTTGAATTTTAGCGTGCTTCCGTAGGGAGGATGCGCTAAGTAGCTCGCGAAATTCAATTCAATATGCAGGTCAGTGTCATGTTGTATGTTGTCTATATTATGATTCGCAACCGTAACAAATACTTTTAAATGGCTTTATAGAGTTTAATAATTAAAAACATCAATTCAACCCTTTAGATTAATTTAATCATTGAATGACTTTTTCATGAAGTAGTAGTCATTCAATTCAACGCGTTTGAATCAATGGGATTACAACAAAACATGAAAATTTGAATTTCGCGGGTTATTTTGCCGCTTCCAGCTAGGCTAGCGGCCATCGGCGCGCGGCGCATACAAACCTACGTCACCTGTTTTCTCCTCTCCTCGGAAAATAAAACTAGAGTAAATATTTTTTACTATAATTACCGTTTATATAGGCCTTGAGACTGTAACGCTGTTATTATAATCTGAAAACGCATTAGCTCTCGACTTTTTGTAATGTAAAAATCTTAGGTAATAATGTGCTTGTGGTGAACCTTTTTACCACTTTATCTGTGACCATAGATACTTCTATTTTCTCATAATACGATTGTCATAAGAATGTATTGTCATTTTCATCAATATGTTACGTTTTGCTAATTAAAACCTACAGTATAGGTTTTGACTATTATTTCAATTTAATTAGCATACGAAACGACTAAGATCCCATGGACAAATATCTACGACCGGAGCGGTTCGATGGGGACCCGTCCCTAAGCACGGCGGCTGCGGAATGGGCACACTGGAAGAAAACTTTCGTTAATTTCCTTGCGGTGCAGGACTCGAAAACTACTACTGATAAGGTCAAGCTTACTATACTAATTAATCACGTGTCTCCGAACGTGTATACCCACATAAGCGAGTGTGAAACATTCGAACAGGCATTGAATCTCTTAAACAAACTTTATGTTAAACCAAATAACATCCTGTATGCACGCCACGCTCTCGCCACCCGGAGACAAAGTAGCCACGAGACTATCGACACATACATCCAAGCCTTGAAGCAACTGTCCAAAGATTGTAACTTCACGGCTGTCGATAGTAAGACCAACCGGGATGACAACATTCGCGACGCTTTCATAGCTGGCATCTCCTCGACAAAAATAAGAGAGAGACTCCTCGAAAGCCTTTGCTTAACTTTGGACGAAGCACATAACCAGGCGCGTTCCTTGGAGATGGCTGAAGTTAATACGCTGCATTATAACAACATACCTATGAACGCGGCTACAGAAAACATCTCTGATGACAGTGGAAATGCAAGTGCCTCTGCAGCCACGCCGGCCTTCCACAATTTCTCGAATCGCAAATGTTTTTTCTGTGGAGGACAGGTGCATCCGCGCAAGACATGCCCCGCCTTCAATGTGACTTGTCAACTTTGTAACAAGAAAGGGCATCTCGCAAAAGTCTGTCGCAGTAAAAACCTAACCAGTGCTGCCACGTCTGACCAGGAAAATGTCACCGCCTGCATCATTGCTGCATCACCGTCGTCCTTACACAAAGCCATTGTCCCTGCATATATAAAAGGCATCAGAGCTGAAGCACTATTAGATACAGGCAGTTCTAAAAGTTTTATTAATTTCGAATTTTCTAAACTGGTTTCTCTGAAGATAAAACCAAGCCAGCAGACAGTATCTATGGCCTCTCTTAATCATACATCATCAGTCAAAGGAGAAACTTGTCTCACGCTTACCTTGGGTAAACACACTTATGAGAACGTTCAACTGCTTGTGATCGACAATTTATGTTCAGATATGATTATAGGACACGACGTATTAGAGAAGCATTCCTCACTAGAATTTGCATTTGGTGGTCCGAAAGAGCCTCTCGTCGTATGCAACGTAGCCGAAGCATCTGTCCCTGCTGTGCCTTTATTCGCCAACCTATCTCCCGACTGCAAACCGATTGCTATTAAGTCTCGAAGATACAGTGATGACGACCGACGTTTTATTGAAGATGAAGTGAAGAATCTTTTAAAAGAAGGTGTCATTGAAGAGAGCCGGTCCCCATGGCGAGCGCAGGTACTGATCACTAAGAATGCGAACCACCGGAAACGCCTTGTAATCGACTACTCCAGAACTATAAATCGCTTCACAGAACTGGACGCCTATCCACTTCCCAGTATTGAGGAACTGATATCAAAAGTGGCAAAATACTCTGTATTTAGCGCCATAGATTTAAAAAGTGCCTATCATCAAGTTCCTATTTTGCCAGAGGAGAGACTATACACTGCATTTGAAGCAGCTGGAAATCTATACCAGTTCCGACGTATACCTTTTGGAGTAACCAATGGAGTTTCCAGCTTCCAGAGAACTATAGATTGGCTTATTCGAACGGAAAAATTGAAAGGCACATTCGCATATCTTGATGATATCACAATTTGCGGCAAAACATCAGAAGAGCATGACTATAATCTGCAAAATTTTCTTGCAGCAACTAAGAAGTACGGTCTAACCCTGAATGAAGCAAAATCCATATTTAAACAAACTTCTATCAACATACTTGGTTACACAATCGCCAATAATATCATCAAACCTGACAATGATAGATTAGAACCTCTTCTAAACTTACCTCCACCTCAAGACTTGCCCAGCTTGCGAAGAGCCCTGGGTATGTTCGCTCATTACTCTAAGTGGATACGAAACTTCTCCGAAAAGATACATGAACTATCAAAGACCAAGACATTTCCGCTGAGTGATAATATGATTAAAGATTTCCAAGAACTTAAGAACGCTATAATCAAGTCTTGTGTTAACGCCATTGACAATAATATGCCATTTACTGTAGAAACTGATGCTTCGGAGCACTCAATTGCGGCAACCCTTTCGCAGGCGGGCAGGCCTGTAGCATTCTATTCGAGAACACTTAATCGAAGTGAACAAAATCATTCAGCTATTGAAAAAGAAGCCTATGCAATCGTAGAGTCCTTGAAGAAGTGGCGGCATTTTCTTATAGGGAAATCATTTCTGCTCGTCACTGACCAGCGATCCGTCTCTTTCATGTTTAATGCTAAGCACATCAGTAAAATAAAAAACGAGAAGATACAGCGCTGGCGATTGGAACTATCTCCATACAAATACGACATCGTATACAGGCCTGGCACCCAGAACCATGTAGCAGACGCCCTCTCCCGTGTTTGCGCCATCGTTGAAACACCTGCAAAGTTACGATCACTTCACGAAGCCCTTTGTCACCCGGGTGTAACCAGAATGGCACACTGGGTGCGTTCTAAAAACTTAGCCTATTCAATTGAAGAGATAAAGAGTATGACTAAAGACTGTCGCATCTGTTCTGAGGTTAAGCCTAGATTCATTAAAGCTGATCCGCAAAATAAACTTATTAAAGCGATAGCGCCATTTGAACGACTGAGCATGGATTTTAAAGGACCAGTACCATCTAAATCGAGTAACAGATTCATTTTAACAGTAATCGATGAGTACTCCCGCTTTCCGTTCGCCTTTCCGTGCTCTGATATAAGCGCAAAAACTGTAATCAAGCATTTAGACAGTATTTTTAACATGTTCGGCATGCCGGCCTACGTGCACTCGGACCGAGGGACATCATTTTTATCGGCTGATGTAAAAGATTTTCTCCACTCCAGGCAAATAGCGACGAGTCGTACAACGCCATACAACCCTCAAGGCAATGGCCAAGTTGAAAGGCTCAATTCTACGCTCTGGAAAACTGTACAGTTAGCATTGAAAACTAAGAATCTGCCAATAGAGAGCTGGGAGGATGTCCTAACGCAAGCATTACACTCCATACGCTCGCTTCTTTGTACTAGTACAAATTGTACGCCGCATGAAAGGATGTTCCGCCACTCTCGGAGATCGACGAATGGAGATTCTATTCCCACATGGTTATCTGGCTCAAACAGAGTACTTATGCGACGCTTTGACCGGAAAACAAAATATCAACCACTAGCCGAGGAGGTGGAGGTACTGGAGACTAACCCCACTTATTCGTACGTTCGAACGACGGATGGTCGAGAAACTACTGTATCCAACCGCCATTTAGCACCTTTGGGAGGCAACCGAGAAGATATCCCCACAATTAACGAATTTGTGGACGCCGAACTCCAAAGATCGCAGTCACCATCACCATCTTGTTCACCACCAACAACTTCGCCTTCTTCACCGACAACATACTCAACACCAGTCTCGCTGCCAGCTACTCCCTCGTCACCGCCATCATCAGAGGATTTGCAAGGGGCACTGGAACCGGAACAAATGAGCTCGGACGGGATCGAGCTCCCAGCTTCGGAGCCACTCCGGAGGTCGGCCAGAGCACGGAACCCGCCGAAGTTTTTACTTGATTATATCTGGCCGGGGTGAATGTGGTGAACCTTTTTACCACTTTATCTGTGACCATAGATACTTCTATTTTCTCATAATACGATTGTCATAAGAATGTATTGTCATTTTCATCAATATGTTACGTTTTGCTAATTAAAACCTACAGTATAGGTTTTGACTATTATTTCAGTGCTCATTCGTTTTATAAAAAAAAAAAGCATCATTTCACAAAAACTTGAAAAAAAATATTCTAGTGCTTTCCAAGAATCCAAGAATCAGATTCAGATTCCTTCTCATAAGTCTTAAAATACTAGGTTCTAAAGTTTTAACAAAATTACCAGCACAAAAAAAAAAAAAAAAAAAATTTAAAAAAAACATCTTTTTAAATTGGCAATGATTCCAAATAACCCCGCAATCGTCTTATTTTAGCATCCATCGATGGATTATAAAATGCCTAACTATATTTTGGTCTACAAATAAGGCCATGGACATCGAAGTGTTGCTAGCACCCCAATGTCATAATGCTCATATTTTCACACATTCCATGTCTGCATTCAAATATTCAATTTCTTTGCAGTAATTCACTTAATGAAATAAAGTAAATTAATGAAGCTCTTATATATACATTCCATTTATCTTTTACTGTAGACTTGTAGAGGCAAAATCTTGAATTGAAACATTTTGCAGTTAAAAATTGTTTTTATTCTGTTAGTTTATTGTTATATTTAGTTAAACAATCTTTCTACGAACTATATAATAAAAGAAAAAGCAATATTTCGTTTTTGTCATGCATCAGCATGAAAATGAAATGTCAATTTTACAATGAAATAATTTTTGGTAATACATGGGGATGTAAACGTCTTTACGTCATTGGCAACACTGACCCCAGCCTTGTAATATGGCCGCTACAGGTTAGTTCTAGTAATTTTGTCACGTGAAAAAAACCCTGGATTTTGCCATAATTTCGTGTCTGTCACCTTATTTTCATACCTAAATTAGTTTGCATGTGAATCAGTTACCCAATACATCCCTTTTGGAGGCTTTACAATGTTATCTAATAATGCTAACGTGTCATCATTTCACCTCTGCGGACGTTTGGATTTACCGCGTGGCCACATTTCTCAATACTCCCAATCAATCTAATTCACGTTTAGACCCAATTTTATGTTTCAATTATTGGCTTTAATTATTTCTGAGAAGGTGAGAAGACCAAGCTAAAACAGATGTGTAACAAATGCTAAATTGTCCTTTCATGTATCCGCGAATAACCGCTTTCCAAAATCGGAGTAGGTCGTTCACATATTATGCGTCATCATTATTCATTATGTTGTCCTCTATTTTTTTCATGACTTCATCCAGCTGTCGCAAATGTTTCATTTAGCATCATCCGACTTTCTTGTCATATTTTTACAGGCAAGAAATCAAAGAAGGCAAAATGGATTCCAGCCAGCATCACAGACATTATTGCAGAGCCAACGACAATTCCAGCAACAAACTGGGCAGACTCTGTGGATGAAGAACGTAAGTGATAATAATGTTTCCTTTTTGTCACACACCTCTGCACTTATCCAAATGCTATAGTTTGGAATGACCCAATGATGATGTAAAGGGTAATGGCTGGCCAATGTTAATCTCGTACTTGGGGCGCACTCACCGAGTGCATGTCACTCTTTCCGCCCCGGGAAGGTCTGAGGAAAGGTCTTTGTGTTTTACACATTCTAGCCGGATGCTTCTCTCAAAGGGAAGGCGGGGGAACCAGAAATTACGGTGCAATGTTAAGCCTGTGAGGCATGGCCTGTGGGGCTAGGTGGAGGTGTGAGCATTGCCACTGTTGGAAACCCCTGTGACCAGCAATTTTAGCCTAATCTACGAGATGACTCCGGTCACAACTCAATTCAGACTAGTCTTTCATTGGCTTGCTCCCTGATTTTTCTGAGGGTCCTAGTATGTTTTTTTTTATGATTATGTGGAGAAAATAACTATAAGCGAGTTGGTTTTATGCCCATGTGTGATTAACCTGTTATGCAATTCTTAATTAATCAATCCGGTTGAGTATTTTCTTGCCAAATACTGTAAATGTGCAAGACTATATTTTTAACTTGAACAAGATTGTAGAAGCATCACTAGTTTCTTGTAAATATTTCCAGTTCAGTTAACAACTTACACAGGCATCATTAACATGTTGATTAGAACTGTTTGTTTGTTAATATTTATCTTGGTAAAATGCTTTCAACATTCAAATGGAAAAAAAGCTAACTGTTATTTGTACAGAATATTGAGGCTGTACTACATACACAACTTCTCCATGGCTATCTATCTTATAGACACAATACAATAAGTAGGTGATGTAATCCACTTCAAATATTTTCCTATAATAATTGCTTGAGCTACTCAGCATAATAACATGTGACAAGGAATAATTTTTCCCTACATTTATGTTATAGCACAACTACTAAAATAAGCCAGTTTGCCAAGCATGGTATGGTTACTTTTTATCTGCAATATTCTAAATGAAAAGAACCATGTTCAGTGTTGAAATTTGATGGGACTTTATAAAAAGGTCTTTCTATCATTTTCATCCAAGTTAAAATCTCAATTAGGAACCATGGCATAAAATCTTTAAGACAATTATTTTTAAGAATTTACAGGGATTTTTATCTGTGGAGATTCATTGAAACATTGATCATGAACATTACGTTAAATATTAATATGTTCTTAGCTGAAAATACATATGGAGGAGGTGGGTATTCCTCGCGCCAGCGGGCACCGGTGGTGCTCCCGTCAGCGTCGCGGGCGGCGCGCGGGGGACTGGCCGTGGATGACGAGTCCATCCCTCGTCGCCCGCCCTTCACCGCACACATCTCCAACCTGCCCTATGATGTCGATGAAAGTGCTATCATGGAGCTCTTTACTGGACTTAAGGTATCATCATTATTGCCTGTTCTTTACATTTTCACAAATATAATATGTTGCCCTGACAGTGCCTGAGTCGGGTCCCCATTAAGATAAAACGGTTGCTAAGTCTAAGTCATGACACCTAAATGATTGTATGTTATGAATGAAGATTTATCACATTTTGGAACAGAAACTTATAAGCTTTAGTAACCAAGGATAATAAATAAAATGGATGCTCTACCAAAATTATTGATCATTTAAGCTTGAAGTCGGAATGTGCGCCATAGAATTTGCGCATCATACGATCGCATTATTAGCATATCGCGTTTAACAGACGTGCTTCGGGCATCATAAAATTATTTAATCTGTCAAGCTCTGCAATATAATTTAATCTGATTATGTTCACTTCTCTGCCAGACATTCATTTTTAATGTTGACCTACAAAATATTGCTTAGTTGTAGCTTATTGTTAATAAATTATGGTACCTACTAGCTATTGTCGAATTGGTACATAATTAGAAGCCAAACAAGCCTTTGTCCCGAAACTGTGCATGAGTTTAAAATAAATGAGGAAATAAAATATAAATCACTAATAAAATTATGAGTCCTTCATTTATAGAAAGTAATTCTCTGCAAAAACGTCAATATCCTTGAAGACTGATTAAAACCAGTTGTCTCACAATACTAGTTTATCATATACACTTACATACTACTGGGATATAGATCTTGTTTCTGCTGTTACATAAATTAAGGATGTTAGATCATATAAAAGGCATCTGAAACAGTTTAAATAATGATTACCTTATCTACAAGAATTTAATTTACTTTTTATGCAAATCTGCATGCATTAAATGTTGTAATGTGACAAAACATTTCCTTTTATTTTTTAGGGTTCCGTACCCAAAAGGAAAAAACGGAACCCTATTACTAAGACTTCGCTGTCTGTCCGTCTGTCTGTCACCAGGCTGTATCTCATGAACCGTGACAGCTAGACAGTTAAAATTTTCATAGATGATGTATTTCTATTGCCGCTATAACAACAAATACTAAATATAGTCAATGGTACGGAACCCTTCGTGTGCGAGTCCGACTCGCACTTGGCCGGTTTTTTTTTAATATTCATCATCATCCCAATATTCATCAAAACCTACATCCATTGGGTAAAAGCCTGCTTATGTTAAAACCAGTCTCCAAGGGTTATGTGTGTCCTTCGTCTAGGTATCTTCTTTAAAGATGTTGACTTGCCAATATTAAAAGACCAATAAAAATGTTATGTGTTTTCTACAACAGATTATTAACTTGAGAGTCCCACGCGAAGGTGACCGTCTCAAAGGCTATGGATGTGTAGACTTTGAAGATAGGGAGGGTCTCATCAACGCTATGAACATTCCTGACCTGGTAAGCATTTTTATAAGTACTATTTGTAATTCAATTCTTCAATTCAAATTCAATCATTATCATCCATTTGTGTCCCACTGCAGGGCAAAGGCCTCCCTCCCCTCTTTCCACTTACCCCTATCCAGTGCTGTTATTTGCCAATCCTCGTGAAGAGAGTCGAGTATGTCTATCCATCTCCTTCTGGGCCTACCGCTTTGCCATTTGCTACTGTTTGGCACCCATTTTGTGTTTACTTTAGCCCCATAGCTCCTCCGGATTACAACAGATGTGACCAGCCCAGTTCCATTTGAGCTTGGCAGCCTTGAGACCTACATTGGCAATTTGAGTTTTGGAACACTGCATTGGGATCCATAAACTACTATTTACAAACTTTTCCTTTATAGTCACTTAGCTTAATCGTGTTGTAGGTTAATGATTTAATTGGCAAATGAGGAGCTCGTGGCTAAATAATAACAGCCGCTTGGGTCGATCTTTAGGTTAAGCCGTACTTGCCTAGGTTGGTCTGTGGATGGGTGACCACCCTTACATGCCGAGTTTCCTCCGTGCCTCGGAAAGCACGTTAAGCTGTTGGTCCCGGCTGTTATTTGAAGATCTGTGACAGTCGTTACAGGTAGTCAGTGGCCCAAAACGTCTGACAACCAGTCTTACCAAGGGGTATCGTATTACCCAGTACTTACTGGGTTGTGGAGGTCAGATAGGCAGTTGCTCCATGTAAAATACTGGTATTCAGCTGCATCCAGTTAGACTGGAAGCCGACCCCAATATAGTTGGGAAAAGGCTAGGCAGATGATTTGATTAAATTGGCAAATGCAATTTCCCTCCTATTATCTGTAAAATTAACAATTGAACAATATTTTTATCCCAACATTAAAGTACCTAACACTATGAATTACGTTCTTAAAAACAAGTTCAAGAAATAACGAAACCCTCACAAAGTTATAAAGACAGCCCCAGCTGCTCCAGAAAGTATAAAGACACCCCTATTTATTTCCATTCTATTATTCTGATTACTTTACATATTTTTTATAAATTAAAACCAAAAGCAACCTTGTGACTCATTCAAAAGGCGTCCTATTGTATGTACTACCGATTGTAAGCTAGTTTCGTTTGTTCATAGACAATAGGCGGGAGACGTATAAGAATAGAGGTGTCTACCCAGGACAATGACCGCCGAATGGGTAGGGGAGGCAGATCCGACCAGAACAGGTAAATATACTCTTTGTTACTTGTTAAATGTATTGAAAATTATTGTTATTGAATACAAGCAGTTGGATGTCAAAACTGGCTGTTAGGATATTACTTTGTATCATTGTATGCCATGTTAAAATGTTACAGAGTATTATACTATATTTTCGTCTATATCTAGATCTTATTATGGGACAGTAAAGATTTATAAATCAATAGTAATAGCCCTCACATTTGTGATACGTTCAAAACTGCATTAAAAAGCAGACTATACCGTGGGATACGTGTATGACTAAAATATTGACAAATATTGAAATTGTTTGATGTGCCCTCACCGCACTTAAGTCGGGTAGAGCATAAGGTCGGATACATTTTCAAAGCAAGACACTATTTACTCTGAATTTGAAAAGATCATTTTTGTAAGAAACTTAAAAGTCATAACATAAATCACGCCTGTAATTCCCGAAGGATTAGGACATGTTTCGCCAGTTATTATTAAGTCCTATGTAATAGGGGGCGAACCTATTGCCATCAACCAGGCGCAAATCCAGACTGCGTGGCTGCTACTGAGAAAAAAAACAAAATAAAAACTGTCCTTAAAATTCAGACTTTCTAAAATCAGGGAAAACGATAATCTGGATACCAATTATAATATGAATGTGATGTGCAGGGAATATGACCCAGAACGCACAATGGGCGATTGGCGTTCAGGGCCGCGGGCGGTGCCGGACACGTCCGGCCGGGAACGGGAGAGACCGCGCCCCGAACGTGGCCCTATGGACCGCAGTGGTATGGCGGAGCGGGGCGCCGGCATGGAGCGGGACCGGGACCGGGAACGAGAACGGGATTGTGAGTACATCCTATTATCTGAAGAATAAAAAATCCAGTCTTACACTCTTTTAAGCTTTCACGGTTTATAACTGTTTAAAAAAATATCTGGAGCTCAAAACAAAATATCCCGTAAGTGACAATATAAGTTTAATTCCAGTCTTATTATCCTACCTTTGTTTCGCCACGCTATACTAAAATACGTCACGCCATGCTAAATATTTTGCCAGTTAGCAAGGTAGCGTGAACGCATGGTCTCCCTGCGGAGTAAAAGCGCCTTTTCATACAAAACACACATGAAATATAGATTATCGTCGGCCACGACGCATCTTTGTTTTGCATGTTTATTAGTCTATGGATGACGTAATAAACATTTGTTTACTAAGCAAAGCTAAGTTCCCGTCCGCAACATTTTCGTACACTTATATTGATTTGTGACTTTATCGCCCTGAATACAAAGATGTCTTTCAAATTGCTTGACCATTTATAGACAAGAGAAAATAATTTTAGTTCGAATTTTGTTGTCGTTCTGCTCGGAAACTTAACAAATTGCTCATGACAAAAGTTATTATGTACCGGGTGTGTACTGTATAGGTATACACACATATTAACTACAGGAAAAAAGATCACGATATATTCTACTAGCCCCTG
Organism: Xestia xanthographa; assembly: GCA_905147715.2. Lineage (NCBI taxonomy): Eukaryota > Metazoa > Arthropoda > Insecta > Lepidoptera > Noctuidae > Xestia > Xestia xanthographa. Next base: position 11,768,996 of record LR990646.1, read on the forward strand.
CCCGCAGCTTCGCTCGCGTAATGGTCGGAAATTATCCCCCAAGAACGTTTAAATACGCTCTACCCGCTTAGCATGAACGCCGTAGACACGAAAGAGAATCGACAAATCTTTTGTTCATCTGTCATTTTGTCGATTCAATGATAGATGAACAAAAGATTTGTCGTTTCTCTTTCGTGTCTACGGCGTTCATGCTAAGCGGGCTGGGATATCCGTTAGTGCAAGAATCCAAGCTTACAAACTTTACCTCGTTATAATATTAGTATAGATATATTTCCTCAGTACGAATTCACAATGATGATAAGTTACCTGATGGTTGGAGCTAACTGTAATGTCACACTTGGGGCGCACTCACAGAGTACAATACATGATCGCCGATTTATTACCTCTTGAAGATTTAAATCTTCATTGTTATTTGTGTGGCACTGCGCCATTCAAAGCGTCATCGTTTGCTTTACGATGCATTCGTGTACGTTGATACTTACTATCTTATAATATTACAATAAAGTCAGCGATCAGGGCAGGCAGTCTCGACATAGATAGCGACAAAATCGCTAACTTTTGATTGCTAATTACTCACGAAAGAATACGGTTGCAATAACGATGCTTATGTGTAAAGCAAGTCTCTACATCCAAGATGCGTTTCTAGCAATCATCGTCATTGCAACCGAATTTATTCGTTAGTAATCAGCGATCGAAAGTTAGCGAATTTGTCGCTATCTCTGTCGAGACTGCCAGCCCTGGGCTGGCAGTCTCGACATAGATAGCGACAAATTCGCTAACTTTCGATCGCCGATTACTAACGAATAAATTCGGTTGCAATAATTATGTTTGGAAGAAACGCATCTTGGACGTTGAGACTAGCGTTACTAGCAAGCATCATCATTGCAACCCAATGTATTCGTTAGTAATTAGCAATCGAAAGTTAACGATTTTGTCGTTAACTCTGTCGAGACTGTCGGCCCTGGGTTACTCAACCCGCCTCGGGAAGGTCTGAGTAAAGGTCATGCGTGCGTTTTGGCGCTTACCCTTCAGCAAGGGGTACTGCTTATAGCGGTAGAGAGGAACCAGAAACTCTGGCTTAGGGGCTCCGTTGATGACTCCTCATAGACGAGACTTGGCCCTCTTAGCCCTTGGAAGCTCCTCTTGGCCGGCTGTTTTAGTTTAATCTGTGACGTAGCGTAGCTATAACTCAATTCAGACTAGTCTTTAGTTTACTCCTTCTATCAGGTACTTAAATCTGAGTGATGTATCGAGCGAGTTGTTGTACTTATCACCTTTTGCTATTTGAAGCTATAACTAATTGTTTGTGTATGTAGCGAGTGCCGACAACCGTCCGGGAGGCTGGCGCGACGGAGATAGACCCGCGCCGGCCGAGCCTGCACGGACGCCGTACGGCGGACGGGACTCTTTCGGACGCGATCGTTTTGAGTAAGTTCTATATTCCATCATCCAAAAATTACGGTGATCTAATCCTGCTAAGTCTGGAAATTACATAGTTGCATTTAATTAGTACAAAAGTAAAACTGCACTCATATTTTTACGACATTATGCGAGGCAATAAGTCAATCGTTTTATTTACAACCATGCAGATGGTTGTGAAATAATAAAGTAGTTCAGCACATTTAAAAAATAGCGAGACTTACATGCCTCGATATTTATGACGTTATATAATTCGTTATGTAACATGGTGCTAGATTGAATTGGTTAACTAGACACCGGCTCATACTCTATGCTAGACTCGGTCGCTTTATACCTACATTTATTATTGTATATTCATAAATGGTACATCGAATTTTAGACAGAACTAGCTTTTACTCGCCGATTCACCCACGTGGAGGTCGACTTTCATGATGACTGCTCAAATGGTGTTGGGGTTAATGAATCAAATATATGCCATAATAAATTTCAAGACTTCCATCATTCGGCTGCGTAAAGCATAGTCATTACTCACACCTGTGTGACGATCCCTTTTTAAAACTCGACTGTCCATTTTCACGCCCGTACTGTTCGAATCAGTCTAAATAAATTTTCAGTAATGTTATTTTAAAGATTTCTTATTTTTACAGAGGTAGAGAGCGCGGTGGTGGCGGGTTCGGAGCTCGCGACCGCGAGGACCGTCCCGAGCGCAGCGGGTACGGCGGCCGCGATGGATTCCGCACTGCCGAGCGGGACGGAGGATTTGGGTAAGGGGAACATTCTTATCAACATCATTGTTTCAAGGGCCCAATTCTGTAAAATTACCAACTTGTCAATAGTGTGTAAGTAGTGTCTCAATAGGCTAATCATTGATATTTGGTATTCTACAAATTATCTATGGTCATTGAATTACTACTGTAGTGCCATTGAAACGCCATAAGAAACTATTGTAATAATTGGTATTTTAATAATGTGTCAATGTCATCATGATGGCCAAAGTTACGGTAGTCTGTAAATATTTTAAGTGTATATGAAAGTTGTGTCTATCGTGTTTGAAAAGTGTTTTGCCATCGAACCGCCATTGTGAAGCCATCGAACAACGCAAACACTGAAAAATATTGTACCGCCACACTATCGACACACTACTGAGACACCACTGAAACGCCATTGAAGTTTTTGCAGAATACCAAATTTGCAACAGTGGCAACATAATGTCTGTAGTGTGTCGATAGAGTGTCAATGGCGTGTTGCTTAACACAAAGTTACAGAATTGGGCCCCAGCAGGCAGACGCGTCCCGATTGCTTCCAAACGTCTACACATCGACTGTCATATTTGTGCTTGTCGCATCTAGCAGCTACTCGCACGGTTATCAGTCCCCCGGTGTATCACATCTATTAGAAATGATTTGCTAAGACTAATGAAAAAAGTAGAAAAATGTTTCTTAATTCGTGATGGCCTAGAGGTTAAGTCCTCGCCTCTCATGCATGAGGTTGTGGGTTCAAATCCGGGCAAGTACCAATGTGACTTTTATAATTCATATCTTGGACATCACAGTTATCGGTGAAGGTAATCATCGTGAGGAAAACTGGACCTAAAATCAATATAAGTCTGAAATCGCCAACCCGTCTTGAGCAAGCGTGGTGCTCAATGCTCGTTTCCTCTCTGTATGAGAAGAGGCCTTTGTCCAGCATTGGGACAGTAATAGGCTGGTATTTATGTCATAAAGCAAAACTTACATATTATTAGATATAGAATTTTAATGGTTTCATTGTTTTATAGAAGTCGAGAGGGTAGAGGATTTGGCGGCAGAAACTTTGGGGACCGCGATCGTGAACGTGATCCACCTCCCAGAGAAGGTAATTATAACACAGTGTTTATGTCAATAATTTTGTGTGCACAATTTTGTCTTTGTCATTACCTGATCAATAGTGATAAAATGACTCCTGTAACAGTACTTCACTTACAAGTCGCGGCACGAAACTCTAGCGCTGACCGTCATTGCGCAGAAGTAAAAAATAAGAATGTCTTGGATTTGCTCTCCAGTCGTAGAACATGCGCACCTATCCCCTCCACGTTTCGTTCAGCGCTAGAGTTACGTGCCGCGACCTGTACTCTATCAAAGATAATATGCACATGCTATGAATATCGAGATGTTTATGCCTCGATTTTTTTAGATTGTTATCAACATTTGTGCTAGATTAAAATCGGTTACCTAGACACCGGCTCATGCTATGTGCTAGAACCGGTCGCTTTATACCTACATTTAAACTATACAATAGATGAAGTGATTTGTTTAGAAATAACAAACTACTTTCTTCATTACTTATCAGTGTAGTATCTTTATTAAGTAGTCTTCAATTCGTGATGACTTAATCTCTCTTGAGGTGAATTTATTATTATTTATTTATTAAAGGAAAGTTTATAAAAAAATCTCTTAATTTATGACAATGCCCCACAAAACTCATATTTTTACCATTTCGTACGTTTGTAACTCTTTAAAAATATGTTCAATATTGTATATTCTTGATCAAACAACTCGGCGGACCACACCGCCCCAGCTGTAAGGCACTCCCGCATTGCGACATAATATTTCTCCCGTATCGTAGGTGCTTTTACATACATTTAAATTCACAAACACAAACAGCCACGGTCATTGATTCTGTCCAGCCCGCTTAGCATGAACGCCATAGACACGAAAGAGAATCGACAAATCCTTTGTTCATCTGTCATTTTGTCGATTCAATGACAGATGAACAAAAGATTTGTCGTTTCTCTTTCGTGTCTACGGCGTTCATGCTAAGCGGGCAGCTCGTCCCGCCATCCGCCAGCCATATGTGTTAGACCTCTTGCAAGGTCTAACACATAAAGTAATGGCCGACTCCCTCTCAAAGAGGACACCTGTTCCAGCCGTGCGAACTTTATGAGCCGATTATGTTAAACATATGTCTCTATTTCCTTAGATGCTAAGCCTCGTGAGCGTCCGAAGCTGAACCTGCTGCCTCGCACAGTTCCGCGCGACTCTGAGGGAGCCACTAAGCCCGCGGACGGCGGCGGCGCTGACGAGAAACAGCCAGAAAAGGCCGCGCCTAAACCTGTGTCTGCTGAAAGTGTATTCGGCGCTGCTAAACCTGTGGACACGGCAGCCAAGTAAGATTTATAGACATGTTGAAAAAATGTTAAAAGTAGTGAAATTGAGCCTGTTTATGTATTCCCAGAATCCATGAAATAAATTAGACAATGTACAGAATTTGCTTATCCATTATACAAATAATCGACAGGATCTGTAATCTGCAGGAGGTGGCTGAATCAAGCCATTATTGTATCTATTTTACATTTGCTGAATCTGTCGCGTACAAATATTTACTTATGATCACTTAGCAGTATTTTTTAATTCTAAATTAAAGTGTCGCTAAACAATTACTAGTGCAGTATTAGAAATGCTGCTAATTCGCAATTGTAAATAGCATTAAAATTTACAATGCACATACTATAAATATCGAGATATTTATGCCTCGGTTTTTATCAAGTTGTTATCACAACATGTGCTAGATTAAAATCGGTTAACTAGACACCGGCTCATGCTCTGTGCTAGAACCGGTCGCTTTATACCTACATATATTGAAAACTTGGAAATATTAGTACATAACGCATCATTAACTAGCTAATGAGTTGTTTTATCTTTTCATAGGGAACGTGAAATAGAAGAACGTCTTCGTAAACAAGAAGAGGAAGCCAGACGTGGTGGTGGTGAAGAGAAGGAACGTTGGGGAAGAAGGGTGAGTTGAAACATAATCTTATCATATTTTTATGTAAAGGGAATAAATGGAATAATGTTTTTCTGTAACACCTTGTATATGATGTTAAAAAAAAAAAAATGTATAAATAAATAAAATAAAATAAATGTTTTATGCAAATAAAATATCTTATCTTATCTAAAAAATGTATAATTATTCATCTTTACAGAACGATCATTCCGGCGAACGTCGTGCCGCACCAAAACGTGGTAAGTAACAATATAAATTCAAATCAAGTCTATGTTACGTTTTTAAAATCTGTCGTCTTATTCAATTCAATGTATTCGCAGATGAACGCCCCAGAGATTCGCGCAGCTATAACAGAGACAGACGCGACTATTCCAAGGATGACAAAGACAGACGCGACCACAAAGATGATCGAGACAGGCGCGACTACCGGGACGACAGGGACCGCCGCGATCGGGACGACCGCGACAAGCGCGAGCCTGAGCGCCGCGACCAAAAGGATGACCGCGACCGTCGCGACTACAAAGACGACCGCGGTGAGAGACGTGAGTCTTCTGGCGACAGACGACGCGAACTCTCCGGAGACAGACGCCCCAGACGCGACTATTCCGGCGATCGGCGTCGCGACTACTCAGGCGACAGGCGACGCGATTACTCTGGCGAAAGACGCAACTCACGAGACGACAGAGAACATAGGGATGGCTCGCGCGAACGTCGCCCCGACTCCCGCGAGAGAGAGAAGGACAGAGACACAGCCAAGGATAGAGACACGCCTAAGGATAGAGACACGCCTAAGGATAGAGATACGCCTAAGGATAGAGACACACCTAAGGATAGAGAAACACCCAAGGAGAGAGACATACACGAAGAAGCCGATCGAGACCGCGACGCCAACCCACGCGACGAGCGCAACGGACGTCCGCGACCCAGCCGCTCGCGAGACCGGCACGACGAAATCGATGACAAAACCATGCCCAAGTTGAAAGAACAGGAAAAACCGGTATGTACCCTTATTTCGTTTTAGTTAGCTTTCACACATCATCATCATCTGCCTAGCCTTTCCCAACTGTTGGGGTCGGCTTCCAGTCTAACCGGATGCAGCTGAATACCAGTATTTTACATGGAGCGACTGCCTATCTGACCTCCACAACCCAGTTAGTACCGGGTAATATGATACCCCTTGGTAAGACTGGTTGTCAGAACGACTGTCAAAGATCTACAAATGACAGCCGGGACCAATAGCCAATGCTTTCCGAGGCACGGAGGAAACTGGGTATGTAATGGGTGGTCACCCATCCACAGACCAACCTAGGAAGCACGGCTTAACCTAACGATCGATCCGAGCGGCTGTTATTATTTAGCCACGAGCTCCTCCCTCAAGCTCTCGAGTTAGCTTTCACACATAAATAAGACAAATCTTCGGCAAACTCAATGCATCAATTTTAGAATAAACTGTTGAGTTATAATGTTGTTTTCTTTTTGTTACAGAATTTCGTTGCATCGAATAAATTCAGCTTCTTAGAGGACGCCGACGACGGCGCATCCGAATAGCACGAACGGCAAGTTTGTGTGCGCGCTACATATTAGTGTCCATTTTACAGTTGACTCGAGTGTAAAGTGTAAATTTACGAGTATCAAAGTGTCTAACGTGTAGAACGGACTCGATAAGCACTAAGACAATCTAAAATTGTGCTATGTAATAGAACTCGATTGATAGTCACTAGTGCGGTGTGGATATACGTGTATATTAATAGGGTTGCTATATGCTCACACTGCTTCGATGCCGGCCCCAGTCTTTGTTGTTGCTTCTCATAATTATAATGCTCTAACACTTTCTTCACATTTCCGGGTGGGAAATACCCACATTGCTTATGCTTAGTTAGACGCCACAGTAAAGACTGGGGCTCGTATTTGTGACCATGTTGTACTGATTTGTGTAAATTTTTCTATGGGTTTGTTACAATTATAATGTTAATGTGAATGGTTGCAAACATAGCCAGGTTTGAACTGCAAATATTCCATTAAATTCTGATAATATGAACAGGTTTAGGTCAGGTGCTGCTCTTTCATGTCTTTGTTTTGTGAATAATTAATATTTCATAATTTTATATTATTGCAATATTGTCCTTTTTGAAGGAAGTTTACTGCAGTTGATTGCAATGCCACCATAGGGAATCTAATTTCTATATTTTAGAATATGTCTTTATGTTAAATATTTAGTCGATTTAGGTTATTAGAACGTTAATTGTATTATTTATCTTTACACTCAAAATTCGTTAAAATAATCAAGTGGTAAGATGTTAAGCTACAATATTCCTATATATTTTGCAAGTATGCATACAGATGTGCCTGCCTTGGTCGTGATGAAATATAGTTGTTACTAAAGGCACCTAATGAATCTGATTAGGGTTGGTCACAATAGTAATTGGGCAAAACGTAACAGACGTTTCACTTGTAATATTGAAGAATTTTTGTTTGGTACACTATGTAATTGTGAATTATAAATAAATAATTACCCTTTTTACAGTACAAAGTCTTTTTATTCTCAGTTATCTAAAACTCGCTGGAACGCCTGTAATCCCCGACGAGTTGTGCAGAGGTGTACCTTACTAGTACATCCTACTATACTACTACCTACTAGTAGGTACATCAGTTTGCTTCCATTTTGCCTACCTATATATATTTCAAATGGAGTGTCCATACAGCGCGTACTGTACGCGGTTTGCGGTGTTTCACTTGCCGACTCATCCAGCGAATAGCGTTCGTGTAAACCGGTTGTATACGGCTTACGGCACGGTTCCTATTTATTGTAAATTTTGACGTTCACCAAAGCTTTGGTTTCTTTACGATATTGCGTTGCGCCGCAGAATAATGAATAAGCTGGTATATGACACGGCAATAATGCCGCCGCGAAAACATTCGGAGTTTTCGACTGACGTCAAATCATAGACATAGAAAGTTCTCAAGTCAATGCGTCAAATACCATACGCTGTGCGTGCTGTGCAAAACCGCGACACGTCAACTAATACACGTGTACAGTTTTCGGTACATAATATACAGCTGTCAGTTTTGTAATCAATACTGATGACCGTAACGCGTGTGTACGACCGATTTTATCGGAGCCGGAGCCGACCATTGGAAAAACCTAACATAAAACTCTTAGAATATTCTATTTGAGAAAACTCTTCACTTAGACTTCAGTTAGTCTTATGTCATCCAACAGCTAGGCAAAGGCCTCTCGCAATTACTTCAGGTTCAATGGGACAAACGGCCGCTGGTTTTGTCCAGCTTGTCCTGTCATCTTCGAGGTCGACGCTTTCTTGCCGTATCAAGGCTCCACATAGTGACTCGAGTAGGTATCTAAAATAACTTTTAGCTTCGCACAATTGATTTTTTCATGATTGCATCAGCAACTGATCGATAAAGAAATCTTGTTATCTATCAGAGTATCAGAAGTTAGGTTTCGTTACCCTCGCCGCTAGCTAAAAGAGCCTTGGTGCTGCTACGCCCCTTTTAACATAGTCCTGTTTTCCCTACGTCTTTTTATTATTTTTATTGACTTCCGGCCCTCGGGGTGCCTAAAGATCATAGCCCACATAAACGACTCCGCTCCCACCCGGCAAAAAGAATATAATTCCACTATGGGCTTTATGTATTGCTCTTTGTATCCTATACTTTACATTGCACTAGCACACTGCTAGTTCCTTTCTACAAACAAAGGAGACGTGCGTGACTGTGGAAACTTTAGAGGCATAAAACTGACATCGCATACCCTAAAAATCTGGGAGAGAGTCCTTAGCGCCCGCCTAGCAGACCTAATATCAATAACAGATTACCAGTTTGGATATACAGCAGGAAAGGGAACCACCGATGCTATTCACGCAATAAGACTTGTGATGGAAAAGGCTCGAAGTAACAAACATAACATATGGATCGTCTTCATAGATCTGGAAAGGCTTTTGACCGGGTTCCAAGAACAATAATATGGCAGGCTCTGCGTGCACATAACGTTCCAGAGTGTTACACGCGCCTCACCACGGACATGTACAACAATGTCCAAACTCAAAAGTCCAGCAGGCGTCACAGAAAGCTTTGTCAATGTGGGTGTCCATCAGGGCAGTGCTCTAAGCCCTCTATTGTTTAATAATGTGATGAATTACCTAACTGCAAAGATACAGAAACCTATACCGTGGAATCTCTTGTATGTCGATGACGTGGCCATTATATCCGATAACATATAGGTACTGGAATTACAAGAAAACCTTGAGGAGTGGAGAAAAGCACTTGAGAAAAAAAAATTGAACAACTTTAAATAAAAAAAACTGAAAATAATGAAACATGTTCAGGAGACAGGACATATTGACTGCAACAGTCGGGACCCATAAAATAATCTTGACTAAAATCATTACATCCAATATGGGTCCCGACTCCTGAACTTGTTTTATTCTTTTCAGTTTTTTTTTATTTAGTTATTAAAGTTATTTTTTACGCAGTCGGGTTTTTTAATTGATTTAATTATTTTTTTATTTTACATTTTTTTGTAACTTGAGATAATACCATTTTCCTCATGATGAACCCTTTATCGAGCCGTTCAAGCTGCAGGGCGTGTCAAACATTTGAATTTTGCGCTAAAAATCTGCCATTTTGATTTTTATTATTTTCATATACTTACCAGTGTCACTCTCACAGTAAATACGAATCTAACGACACCTCTCAAGCTAAAATCCATATAGCCGTTCGTAAGTAAATAGAATATCATCTGGTTGGAACAAGTGGCGTACGCTTTCAGGGGTTCTATGTGATCCAAAAATGCCCGTAAAAACCAAAGGCAAGGTGTCTAAGCTGGCCGTTCGACCAGCACTTTTGTACGGTAGCGAAGTCTGGGCGTCAAAATAGACTCACGAACAGAAGCTCCATAAAACCGAAATGCGTATGCTGCGATGGGCGGGTGGAGTAACACTGAAAGATCATGTCTGTAACGAATTTTTATGAAGTAGCTTTAGAGTTGCCCCAGTTGTAAATAAAATATCAGAAGCCGGCTCAGATGGTACGGTCATGTAATGCGAAGACCAGAGGACGACATCGTGCGAAAATGCCTTTCCATGGCTGAAAGAGAGGGAGAGGAAAACCCCAAATCACATGGCTGACGAATGTCCATAGGGATATGAAAGAGTTCGGCTTATCAGACCAAGATGCGTACCAGAGAGATAGATGGAGCCCAATGATCAGGAAAGCCAACCCTGAGTAACGGGATAAGGCGAGGACAAAGAAGAAGATTGAGGCGACTTGTTTTGTTGGTTTTTTAAAAGAATTAAATGCCTCAAACATTGTTTTAAGCTTTCACGGTTTAAAACTAAACTTATATTGTCACTTATACTTACTACACTTTACACTTACTTGGATATTTAATAATATCGGGAGCTCAAAACAATTACTTATCACGGCAGACATCCTGTAAGTGACAATATAAGTTTAACTATATGCCTTTTTTAAAGCATCCTTCGTTGAGTTTTGAACGCATCCTAAGTTAATTCCTGAACGCGTTTTTAGTGTGCATATGTCTCTGCCAGGGGGATTCCCGTCTCGTTTAGAAAATCTTTCCGTTTAAGGTGAATGCTTCGACCAGCCCGCGAAATTCAAATTTTCTTACGTTTTTGGCAAATTGCAAGCTAGTGCAAGGTTGTATGTTGATTAAAATATTGGACGCGATTGTAAGACGTATGTAGTTACAGAATTATAATCATCAAAACCATCAATACAACCCTCCAAGTTCATAAAGGTCTAGCAATGACTTTGACCTTGAAAAAATCGTTTCTCGACCTTTATGAACTTGGAGGGTTGTATTGATGGTTTTGATGATTATAATTCTGTAACTACATACGTCTTACAATCGCGTCCAATATTTTAATCAACATACAACCTAGCACTGGCCTGCAATTTGCCAAAAACGTAAGAAAATTTGAATTTCGCGGGCTACCCTGGAGCATCAGCCTTAATTCTCCCAAAAAAAATAAAACCCACTCAGCGATGTTTCATGCCTATCTGTATGTGCTATAACAACCTTACGATATTACGCAATATTCAAAACTAATTTTCTCGTGAAATAACTTTTACAACTTTGAGCTAAGACCTATCCCTTACTATTATGGTTTCGAAAAGAAGAGCACTGATGAGCTTCTTGCTTCTATATTTGGAGAAAGCTTTCCTTATTGCTAGCTTGCCAACTATTGTGTCGAATGACTTTTTTTTTTAGAAAGGACCACTCGCCTAAACAAATCGCTAAGGTTGTCAAACTGCTTAACCGGACTATCCTGTGGTGGCCAAAAATTACTTTAAGGCCCCCATGCAGCCAGGGCTTACAAAACTATGGATTTTCAGTTAAATGAACATCATTATGGACATCCTCTGTGGAGTTCGGGTCAATCAAAATAAGGCAAAAAAACGGGATATAATTGTGCAAGTTAAGTACTGAGAAACTTGACTGTAACGAGAACCGCATGACAATATTCACGTTTTTCATTAACTTTTTCTATGTGAACCTATACAAAACTATATGTTACAAAAATATAAAATCAACAAAAACATAACTTATTAAACTTATATACTTCTAACGCTAAGCCTAATAGGTACACGAACAAAAAATGCTTGAAAACTATTAAAATATAAACTTATGCTATTTGCAAACGTTTATATACTATACTATTTGTTATGTTTGGTTAATTTCTAAACGTAGACTGTCAGTCTGACGTTTAACTGTCATGTTTTTTACCGCGCTCGGGGAGCACGTTTGCTATGTAAGAATTATGTCTTTTTATACTAAATAAATGCCTTATGTGAAATTTCTATTAGTTACATCATCCACCATACTTCCCTGCGCTACCACAAAGGATTTTAACAGTGGCGACGAGGATGGGATGACACATGTAAACCATGTGTCTCCAGGTAATGTTCCGCATGCTGCTCCTTTGCAAAAATTGTTTGAGAAGTACAGTGCTTTGTTCGATGGCAAGAATGTGGGTGAAATAAAAGGGGAACCGGTCGCTTTACATGTAAAACCAGATGCCAAACCATCATTTTTTCGGGCTAGACCCGTACCTTTTGCACTTAAAGAAAGGGTTGAACAGGAGATTGATAATTTAGTAAATGAGGGGGTTTTAGTTAAAGTTGATTACAGTGAGTGGGCAACACCAATTGTACCTGTGGTTAAGCCTGATGGCAAAATAAGGATTTGCGGTGACTACAAAATATCGGTAAATCAAAACTTATTGGTTGATGAACATCCTCTGCCTACTTCGGAAGAATTATTTAATGGCTTGGCTGGAGGAGAGAAGTATACAAAAATTGACTTGCGTAACGCTTATCTAAATTGGAAAGTCAGAGAGGAAGACCAACAATTGTTGACCCTTAACACTCACAAAGGCCTTTACAAATGTACACGGTTAATGTTTGGTCTCAACTGCGCACCTGCCAAATGGCAACGGAAAATAGAAAGCATATTAAAGGATATACCTGGAGTGCATTGTTTCATCGATGACATCCGAGTGACAGCTCCAAATGACACTGAACACCTCAACAGACTAAATCAGGTATTTGCAAGACTTGTGGAATATGGCCTAAAGGTAAATTTGAAAAAGTCAGAGTTCATGAAAGATCAAATTGAATACTGTGGGTACAAGATAAGCAAAGAAGGCATACACAAAGTCGATAGTAAAGTGAAGGCTGTTGTAGAGGCTCTTAATCCTACAAATGTGTCTGAACTTCAAGCTTTACTGGGATTGGTAAACTACTATGGAAGGTTTCTACCGAACTTGAGTAATACTTTAGAGCCTTTACATGAGCTGCTGCGAAAAGGAACTGTGTGGAATTGGTCTACAAAATGCGAAAAAGCTTTACTAACAATTAAAAAACAAATGCTGTCTGACACAGTGTTGGCCCATTACTCACCTGACTTACCACTTGTCCTGGCCACTGATGCTTCTCCTACTGGGGTTGGAGCAATCCTTTCACACATCATGCCTGATGGGACAGAGCGACCCATTCATTATGCTTCACAGACGTTGAATGCCTCTCAACGTAAATGGGCACAGATTGATAAAGAAGCTTTTGCTATTGTATTTGGGGTTAAGCGTTTTTTTCAATACTTGTATGGTAGAAAATTCATCCTTTTTACAGATCATAAACCATTGGTGCAAATTTTCTCGCCTTCTAAGGCATTACCACATTTGTCTGCTGCACGCATGCAACATTATGCAATTTTTTTACAAGGTTTTCAGTATGAGATCAAATATAAAAACTCCAAAGAGAATGCCAATGCAGATGCGTTTTCACGATTACCCATAGCTGAAGAATCAGCTTCAATAGAAGAGGCTGATGTTTTTCTAATTTCAATGATAAGCGTTCTACCAGTCACTGCAAAAGACATTGCGGCTGCAACGAAAGATGATCAGACTTTGAGACCATTGTTTACAGGCGTTTTGGACGGAAAGAAAGTTGCTCACAGCGACAGATTCGGAATAGACCAGACAGAATTTTCATTGTTGGAAAATTGTTTAATGAGAGGTTCACGCGTCGTGGTACCTACTTGTTTAAGAGGTACTATTCTGAATGACTTACACTCTTGCCATTTCGGTATGAACCGAATGCTGGCCCTGGCACGAAGCTACTGTTGGTGGCCAGGGATTGACAAAGATATAAAAAATTTGGCTAAGAACTGTGTAGAGTGTGCATTACACCTTAACTCGCCCCCACCTGTAGCTCAAAAACACACTTGGGAATATCCGTCCAAACCATTCGAGAGGGTCCATATTGATTTTGCAGGGAAGTTTCAAAATGTATACTTTCTCCTGATAGTAGACGCGTTTTCTAAATGGCCAGAAACTCACATTTTAAACAGAATTGATACTGACTCTACTATTGAGGTATTAGATAAAGTTTTCACCACATTCGGATATCCAAAAATTCTCACAAGTGATAATGGAACTCAGTTTGTCAATCCTAAATTTGATGAGTATCTAAAAAAAAATGGTATCACACACAAGCGATCCGCCCCATACAACCCTGCAACTAACGGACAGGTAGAGCGATATGTTCAAACTTTCAAAAATAAACTACGTTGCTTACAAACTAACAAAAATAACTTACAGAGGAAAATAAATGAGATATTATTTCAATACCGGATCACTCCTCACCCTGCTACAGGTAAACCCCCTGCGGAAATGGTTTTTACTTACCGCCCGAACTCGCGTTTTTCCTTGTTGTGTCCTAACAAAAGTAGTGAAATGAACTGTCCGGATGAGAGCACTGTACTTCCTCAGAAAGAGGTAAGGGTGGTTCGTGTGCGGAAATTACTACCCGGTGAAAGAGTGGTTGCTCGTAATTATTTAGGAGAGGGAAATTGGAAGTTAGGTAATGTTGAAAAGGTTCTTGGGGAATTACACTATTTAATTAGATTGGACAATGGTATGCTGTGGCGTCGTCACATCGACCAATTGCGTCGTGTTGGAGATAATACGCCAGCTACAAATGATAGGTCATGTTATGACTATGACACTGATGCATTGCAAAGTCCACATCTGGATTCAGCTCCAATAAGATCTACCACACCACCTCCGAGTTCTTTAGTTATGCCTCTCGATGACACCGGAGAGACTTTGCAACCTGATGATGTTAATGTACCTACAACACCATCGGTATCTCTACCTTCAATTACACCTGAATCTACCACACCTGTTGTCCCACGTAGAAGCAAGAGAATAATAAAACCTGTTAGTAGACTAAACTTGTAATTTAAGTTTGATACCTATCACTTGCTGTTTGTTGTATCCAATTTATGACATTGTGATGATAATGTTAGTGCTATGTTTACAGAGTTTTGCTATCAACGATAAAAGTTATTTCTTCAACAGTCTGTGTTAACTTGTTGTTCTTTTTACTATTAGATATACTCGAATTGATTATTATGATATGTTGAATTATTCCTAGTGAGGGAGGAAACTGTTATGTTTGGTTAATTTCTAAACGTAGACTGTCAGTCTGACGTTTAACTGTCATGTTTTTTACCGCGCTCGGGGAGCACGTTTGCTATGTAAGAATTATGTCTTTTTATACTAAATAAATGCCTTATGTGAAATTTCTATTAGTTACATCATCCACCATACTTCCCTGCGCTACCACAAAGGATTTTAACACTATTAGTGTCTATTTACTATCCTATCAGAGCCTATGTACCTAACACTATTTATATACCGCTATACGCTATCTTCGTTGTCCCGCACACAAAACACTAAAACTATCAGTCTATGTATCACTATATCACTTTATATACTGTCCTATCGGTGTCTATTTATCACTATCACTTTACGCTATATATTTTCATTGTCCCGCACAGAAACATCACTTAAATTCTTGGTATATGAGAAAATCGCTTAAAACCGATCGAATCGATTTAGTTTAAAAGACTTGTAGATCGTATTTTAAGTAGTTTTAATACATTAGACTGTAATATTTCCAAAATTATTAATTGTGCATGGATTTTTTTTTTAATAATCCCGCTACTGTGGCTTCCATTACGTAAATTTTACGGACAGATTTTAGAAGTCCCACTAATACGTACTGAAGAGTTCAAGTTCGTAATAACGTAAGTATAGGATAATATTACCCAATAATAATTACCCATTTTATGATGTGAAACATCTAGCGCGGTTCTTACACAGAGTCTTGCACAGCGCCATCTGTCGTCTTTCAGTAGTAGCTGGCCCTGAAAACACCTCATTTGACAATCAATTTGGGTTGCAGTCTGCATGTTTCGAAAAACACGTTGCGCCATCTACTATCCAAAGAATGATTGTCGTTTTCCTCGGTAGCAGTACTTTTTTCGGGATGAAAGGTACTTACATTAAGGTGAATGCTCCAACCAGTCCGCGAAATTCAAATTTTCTTACGTTTTTTTGCAATTTTCAGGCCAGTGTTAAGTTGTATGTTAATTAAAATATTGTTCGCGGTTGTAAGACGTATGTAGTTACAGAATTATAATCATCAAAATCATCAAAACAACCCTCTAAGTTCATATAAGTCTGATTATAATTCTGTAACTACATACATCTTACAATCGCGAACAATATTTTAATCAACATACAACCTAGCACTGGTCGGCAAATTGCAAAAAACGTAAGAAAATTTGAATTTCGCGGGCTACCCTGACGCTTTCACCTTAAATCCATTTCTGTCTGTATAGTCTAAGATCCCTTGAAGAACGACCTTCACCGAGCTGGTAATGGATGTCAAAAAATATAATATTACAAATGGGTTGTCTAAAAAATTTCAGTCCAGAATATTATTATTATTACCTACTTAATTAGCATTTTTTTTTAAACATATCTTTGGTTCGCTTACTAGACAAATTCCATACCAATTGAAAGTATGAAGCATATAGAATATATGTAAATGTTAGGTTGACCGGTTAACCTAACGTTTGCATATTCTATAGGCTATAGAATATGCAAAGTTATGAAGCCTATAGAATGTGCATATTTTACAGGTTTCATACTTTCAATTGGTATGGAATTTGTCTATTAGCCAAACCAATGAAATGTTAAAAAAAAAAATATTATGGACTGAAATTTTTTAGACAACCCATTTGCAATATATTTTTTGACATATTTAATTTGATATAAAATACTTTTCATCCAAGAACCAGCTCGGTGAAGGTCGTTCTTAAAGGGATCCTATACTAGTAGGTACACCTGACAACGTATATTCAAAATTTCAGGATGATCGGTTCAGCGG
The DNA here is from genome assembly GCA_905147715.2 of Xestia xanthographa. NCBI lineage: Eukaryota > Metazoa > Arthropoda > Insecta > Lepidoptera > Noctuidae > Xestia > Xestia xanthographa. Next base: position 11,785,958 of record LR990646.1, read on the forward strand.
TTTACGCGTGAACAGGGTAACAAACAAATTTACTTTCACATCTATATTATTAACTAGCTGACCCGCGCAACTTCGTCTGCGTCACGTGAGTGAGAGAGTGTAATAAAAACCACTGTAGCTCCAATCAACTCTTCAGTATATTCAAATCCAAGTATTTCATTCCACATAGGCCTGGATGGGCACTTAAGAACGTCGACAAGGGTGCACGGTTCGGTTGGTGGCTTCCATGGAGAAGAACCGGCAAGAAACTCCATGGTTACTCTTTTCAAACTATTTGGTATTACACAATTCTACATTACTTCACGTTTTATACAAAATGCATTAATTACAACACTTATCAGACATAGATTCGACTGTTAGTCTTAACACCACAATTTCTCCCAATGAACAGAGCTCTCTCGGTCGAGTGTCATGTTTTATAAACTACCCCTTCCCGCTTCAACATTGACGGCTAGGCAGTGTTGTCATTTCTCAAATATAAAACGAATTATTAAAATCTTTGAAACCCTACATAATATTTTTGAAAATCATGACATTCGGCCATCCGACACAGTGTGGCCTCCTGGCACACACAACAATCATAGAAATAAAATCATAACATTCTTAAAAGTTAAAAATGAAGAGAGAAAAACAAAAAATACAAACAACAAAAAAAAATATTTCTATACATTACAAATATATATAAAATTTTAAAACTTGACAACATATTCAACTAGAGCTTCTGAGCTTGTACATTTAAAGAAAATGTTTTGCAATAAAATAGACAGTAAGAGGAAATATTTTAAGTTTGCTTTACTCAGTTACTTTTGCCAGCATCCTCTAAGCTACTGGACATCGGAGCTATGCAGTTCCAAAATGTATCCATGATCGGATTCTATCAGCTGCAACTTCAGTGATCTTGTATGGACCCGCAAACTTCGACAGAGGCTTTGTACTTTTCTTATCATATCAAAATTAAGTTTTTCGACTTATGGCAACTCTAAATTAGTACTTAGACTTATCGGCGCTAAGCTTATTTGACAAAATGTCATGTAATTTATCTCGTGTATTTATATATCCCAAACATAGCCTCTGCCGCAGTTTTCTGTGTTGAGGCATTAACAGGGCTTCTATATAAAGAACGAACTCTGTTTTAAGTTTTCACGGTTTAAAACTAAACTTATCATAACTAACTAACTTTCTTATAAACTAACTATCTAATTAACTAACTTAACATATTGGGAGCTCAAAACAATGAACAATCACGGAAGATATCCCGTAAGTGACAATATAACTAAAGAACGAACTCTTTTAATGTGGACTAATTTACAATTATTATTATTTAAAAACGATTTAATTTTACTAAAGAATTTATAAATAATGTTAATAATTAATGTATTCTAAAATCGAAATTATGGTAACGTTATTGAACGTTTTGCTAAAATAATGAATGATAAAAATGGATGTTTAAAGACTAATACTAAAGAATGGTATTGTGTAACTTGTAAAATATGCATGTGATGATATTGAAATATATCTGACTATGTATTACGCTCAACTTATTTTAAGACCAATAATTGTATATGTACCAATATACAGTAATATGTACCAATAATTATTGTACTTTACTAATTATTTTATATTAGTTATTAATAATAATTATTTTACTTTACTTAATAAGTACATGTTAAATTTCACATAGATACGCATTATACAATAATGTAAAATTATATTTGCATGCGCTAAAAAGCCAAAATATCGTTTGTGCCTAAACCACCAACTTTAACATCTGGTAACACCTGTATTTTAAGCAAATAAATAATTCTTATTCTTAACATTTTTGAGAGATTTGAAATTTTTGAGAAGTGGAAATCTTCGGAGGAGGCTTTTACCCGAAAGGGGTCCATACAAAAATAATATCGAAAACAATGCGCTAATTATCTTATACTTTTAATTTCATCGAATTATTATTTCAAGTGAAATTAAATTTTTAAAATGATTGTTTATTAATGAAATTATTGTTTATTGTTATTATTAATTTTATCGAACTATTTATTGATTGTTAATGTTAAGGATTATTGTTATTATTAACTTGAGAGAATTATTTAATGATTTTTGATACTTAGTTGTAGTTTCGATGGAACTAATTATTGATTATTGTTGATTTTCATTGTTATTATTTATTAATCGAAAAATTTATTGATTTATAAATTGTTGATGATTATTGTCAGTTATTGTTAATTTAATTCAAATTTATTATTCATTGTTATTATTTATTATTATTGTAGTTATTAATTTGATGTAGTTAGTTACCGATTATTGTTATTAGTAATTTGAGGGAATTAATTATTGATTTAAATATCTATTTATTGCTGATGATAATTGTAAACTGGTGTTTATTTTTTAATAATTGTTAATGTTATTTGTATGGAATTAAATAAAGCTTAAATAAATAAATAATTCTTAACATTACAAATAAATGATTATGATTACGAACAGTGTTGATAGTGCCCTATTGTATGTTTCCCAGACACTTGTCTCAGTCACGTTTAGGCTTGATAGGTTTTAAGATGATCATGAATTTTAAGATGGTTTGATTAAATCTCTCTGCTGACCATTAACTCTGAGACAAGCTACTGCGTTTAAAATATGTTCTAATACCATGTGTATTACAAAAGGTTTTTAAAGTCTTTCAACGTAAAGCTTGTGTCACGGTCAGACACAATCTTAGTTGGAACACCGATGACCGAAGTCATAAACTATTTTCTCAAAGACCTTAACCGTGGTTTTGAGTCGTATGTTCACGTGATTTATTATTAAACTGCGGTTGAGGTCTCTGAGATGCAAGAAAGTTAAGTAAATCTTCGGGATCCAAACTATTCCGAGTCTGTGACCTATTCCTAATCGAACAGTTAGTCAGCCAGCCAGCCAACAGCTACCAGTAATTTAACATCTATTTAATCATCCTAATTAATTTATCATAAAATACCCACGAAGACTTTCATCAACAGGTAAAGTACGATTCAACATCTCTTCCAACGGACGTCCGTAACTTTCTTCACTAGGGAAAGTCTTCGCTCGCTTCGCTTCGCTCGAACTATGTAGATATCAATGGGCTTCTCTGCCTTAGCCTTCATTTTCATGGACTTACGCCGGCGCCTCAGAGGTATACCAGACGGGGTACCAAGCTCAACATCAGACGACATCGTCACGGCTCACTGAAACATTGTACATCATTTGAGAAGTAATCCGTTCACACTCGCATAAAACGATGTCATGTGAATGATCGATCACAATAAGCTTAATTATCATTAATTTTAATTAATTTAATTCTCTATGACAGAAATATCCATATTTTGGGTAATAGGCATAAAAACATTATTATCAATCAAAGACATATACCACACAATACTATTTACCAAATCAAGTCAAATAAGACGTTGGTCTTGGTCAAACAAACAAATAAGAAATTGAACTAAAATATCAATATAAATTAATTAATCAATCAATAAGTGAGCAATCCAACAATGTAAAACACAAAAATGTCATTTGTTTGCTAGGCATTTACAGGCTGTTAGCAACACAACATTTAGTTTGATTAATTATTTGTATGGCACAAAGGCCCAGAGGGTATTCCAAAAATTTTGTTTAAATTATTATTATTTATTTATTTATTTAAACTTCATGTACAATAGTGGTACACTCGAATTCAAATTGCCTTTATTTCTGGTATTTTTTTTTACATTTGCCTATTTTATAAGACATCGTTTTATAATTTTGTTGTGCATGCTATACTATCACTTTAGTGATTTAAAGTGAGTAAGAAGACTTATGAAATTATGTAGTGATACATAGGCGGACTTAATGCCACAAGGCATTCTCTACCAGTCAACCTTTGGGTTAAATAGGAAAACATTGTGATAGGGTACAAAATAATATTAAAAAAACTAGTTTTTTGGGAACGAGAATACCAATACTTATATTGATTTTAATACACATATACAGATAAAATTAACTAATATATATTCTATCAAATACCAAAAATTGAAAAGATAATATCGAGAAAACTAATAATAATTATTATGACTAGACTTCGAATTGAGAGCTATTTAGTCTGACTTAAATAGTAGTTACGAACTTTTCTTTAGAAAGTGAATTTGCTTTGCTTTTTGCTTTTATCCGTCAATGTCATTAATTGTCAGACGTCAGTCTATACCAAGATTATTAAAGAGGAAAGATCTGTATCTTTGTATGTAACGAATAAACTTAAAAACTGCTGGACATTTTTCTTTCAGCAATGGATAGCTACATTACCAGCGAGCAACAAAAGCTATATTTTATACCCGTACTCGAAACTGTGACGTCCGCTAGTACTTCTACATAAAAGTACAGCTTAGCAGTCAAGTTCCTCAACAATAACCGCCTATTGATTTCTGAAATGTGTACAATATTCATCGACATAATCTGTCTCTTATTTATTTAATTAAAAATCATTCGAATTCAATATATTTATTGCGCTTCATCTAAACGTTGTAAGAGTCATTAACCAGTAAGCAAATATAGTCTGCTCAAATCCGACGAATGTATGCAGCTCACCCAATAATCCATTGAGAAAATATCCATCGCCCCTAACGCATCCAGCGAGCAACTCACGGGCTCCATTAAAAGAAAAGATAACCCGTAACATTGATAGGGAATAAACAACTACTATAATTCACTGCTCACTATAATTCATTGCTCACCATTATTAATTAATTTAAAGTTTAAACACTAAAAAAATGACGTGTGTTTGTAAAAACCTACTTGCAAAATAAACATCATTTAACATTTATCATTTATCATCTATCATCTATCATCTATCAATTATCATCTATCATCTATCATTTATCATTTATCATTTATCATTTATCATTTATCATTCATCATTTATCATTCATCATTTATCATTTATCATTCATTATTTATCATTTACAAAAATCCAGCGAACACACTAAGTCGCATAACATAGGCCCTGTGAACACATTTAGTTCACTGGGTTAACATCTGCCTGACGACCGATTCACTGTGATAAATCAGTAGGATACACCTGCATAAAATCAAGTGAACTAACCAAGTCGCCTAACATGGATCCGACGACCGATTCACTGTGATAAATCAGTAGGTCATACCTACCTAAAATCAAGTGAACTAACCAAGTCGCCTAACATGGACCCGACGACCGACTCACTGTGATAAATCAACAGGACAAACCTGCATAAAATCAAGTGAACTAACCAAGTCGCCTGTGAACACACTTAGTTCACATTATCATTATCATCATCATCATCATGGATCCGACGACCGATTCACTGTGATAAATCAGTAGGTCATACCTACCTAAAATCAAGTGAACTAACCAAGTCGCCTAACATGGATCCGACGACCGACTCACTGTGATAAATCAACAGGACAAACCTGCATAAAATCAAGTGAACTAACCAAGTCGCCTGTGAACACACTTAGTTCACATTATCATTATCATCATCATTATCATGGATCCGACGACCGATTCACTGTGATAAATCAGTAGGTCATACCTACCTAAAATCAAGTGAACTAACCAAGTCGCCTAACATGGATCCGACGACCGATTCACTGTGATAAATCAACAGGACAAACCTGCATAAAATCAAGTGAACTAACCAAGTCGCCTGTGAACACACTTAGTTCACATTATCATTATCATCATCATTATCATGGATCTGACGACCGATTCACTGTGATAAATCAGCAGGAACAAGTACCCACCGAAATATCCAGCGAAATCACTAGGTACGTCTCTTGACAAAGACCCTATGAACCAACATAGTTCACTGGGTATCCATTTAGGAAATTACCATGGCCAGAATAATAATTTATTGACATTTACCTCTGGATGCTTGTAAATAATCATAAACAAAGCATGTTACACTGGCACTACCAATGTTGCTCATTTAAATCCCGGTGCAGAGGCCTATGACGGCATAGCTATGTACATAATAGCAAAAACAATTTAGAATTTTATAATAAACATTGTGGGTAATAATCATTCTCATAAATGCCTCATGTTAAATTCTTCAAAATACTTCAAAACGTGTAACTGTTTTTTTTTTTTTTTTTTTTATCGAGCAAATATTAATAGTTTAACGACTACGAGTATCCCTATCTCTACCTACATGGCATGACACTACATGTAAACCTACATGGTTTATTAACAACACTCACACATGGTTCTTTAGAATGGATGTTAACATGTAAAATCAACACATCTTCATGGCTGCATTGTTAAACTCTTATATTAAATGCCATAATTATTTTAATTTTATTTATTTAACTAACCAACAGCGATACATAAAAATATTTTACAAAATATGCTTGTGACAGTTATTATGGCCAATTATAGCATTCCCTGTGTAACTGGGATATATATATACATAATACATGCGAACGGACTAATGCCAGATATTTTCAAAAAAATAAAAATACAATACAAAAATACGATACAACATAATTTTTAAGTTATTTTTAGAACTGGATTACAATTTTGAAAAATTTTAAACAAAAAACGGTTGAATAAAAGATAGTACAAGAAGAAGAAGATTGTTCACTATTCGTTTTTTTTTTTTTTTTTTATGTCGATTTATTAGAGTTAAATAAATCAACTTCAGAGAATTCCGAGTAATAAATTCGAGCAATGCGAGTCAGAACACAGTTCTTAATAATTATGTATACTTTCTGCATAGTTGAATCACGTGAACTTTTTAGCGGGGTAGAGATCTTTCTCTATTTCGTGTTATAACAATAATCTCCATGGTGTAAAACACTGTGCATACGTGAAAGTTTATTTGTTAAATTTCCACCCTCCCTTTTTTTTTTTTTCAGAAATTTAACAGTAAGTATACATCTAATTAGGGTAAAGAAAAGGAAACAAATTACTTACTATTTCGCTGAGAGATGGCTCGTGGTTCTTGTCACTTCTGAACTGTAATAAAAACCACTGTAGCTCCAATCAACTCTTCAGTATATTCAAATCCAAGTATTTCATTCCACATAGGCCTGGATGGGCACTTAAGAACGTCGACAAGGGTGCACGGTTCGGTTGGTGGCTTCCATGGAGAAGAACCGGCAAGAAACTCCATGGTTACTCTTTTCAAATTATTTGGTATTACACAATTCTACATTACTTCACGTTTTATACAAAATGCATTAATTACAACACTTATCAGACATAGATTCGACTGTTAGTCTTAACACCACAATTTCTCCCAATGAACAGAGCTCTCTCGGTCGAGTGTCATGTTTTATAAACTACCCCTTCCCGCTTCAAAATTGACGGCTAGGCAGTGTTGTCATTTCTCAAATATAAAACGAATTATTAAAATCTTTGAAACCCTACATAATATTTTGGAAAATCATGACAAGAGGGAGAGAGTTAGAGGGAGTGTAAGTCAACCTTAAAAGATAGACATATTACAATGTACCTATGCTATCGCGGATTTTTTTTTTCAAGTGGGTAACAATTTAATATTACTTTAATCTACCTACTTATGTTAATCCAAATAAGGGCTTGTCTCGAGCCTTACGTCTTCATCCTTAGACTCGATGACAGTCTTCGTTCTTACCAAAGGTGCAGGAAATTAACCCAAACACGATTTTGATATACCTAGCTTTCACAAAAAAAAAAAGTGCATGCTTAACGGACTGCTCTGTAAAATGTTATGCGTGGTTATACAGTCATACATAAAAAAAATACGCGTCGAATTGAATACTTCCTCCTTTTTGTTTCATCGGTTAAAAAACCAAGTCCGTGGTAACTGACACGGGCGAGCGTGACAAGCGTCATTCTTTCACGGAAAATCTTAACACCTCGATTCAGAAAATGGAGTGAAATGAACAACGCCATTCACCAAGATGTTAGACTGCTAAAATATAATGCACGGAAATCATGGTAAATTTTCAAAGCAGCATCATTTAGACTAATCTAGAGTGCCATAACCTATAATAACTTTTTTAAAGCCGGTCAGTCAATCTAAAAATTATCTGATGAGCACATTTTTTGTCATTATTACCATTTTAGTACAATAGATGTCGCTGCATCTTACATTTGATGATTAGTCATTCTTCTTGAACACTTTACATTCATATATATCTTTTAATAGAATTAACCGATTGCGATGAAACAAAAACTAAATAATACTTCAAGTAACGCATAATTTTTATGTATAAAAGTTATCTACATTGGTTGCGTAAATTTTACGTGATGCTTGATCATCGAAACAGACAAACAGACAAAAATTCTAAAAATGCTGGAAATGAGTTCTGTTGGTTATACTTTCACACCCTGGCAATTTTTTTTCGAAATATTTTCGATGTACAAAAATGATTTTTCTACAGATTTATTATATGTATAGATTTAGGATAATTATTATGTTGTACGTCTACACATGGAAAGTTGTTCGTATCAACGTGATTTTACACCCTTTTGTAAGAATTGGAAAGAACATTGCGAAGCAGGAAGTCCTTTTACTTAGACAATTCATCCCTTTCACGCAGCCCCGGATCTTGAAATTTTTCGAGGCGGGGCAAAAACTAAAAAATGCCGCCCCCGCTCGTCTATATTTTTATTTTTATCATCATCATTATTTCACCCATCAGACGCCTAATGATGGCCATAGGCCCAGGGGTGGACCGTGAGTTTGTTGGGCCCTGGGCTAATACTACTTGGGGCCTGGCCAAGGGCGTCGCCAGCTTTTGGGCCAGAAGGGGGGCCTATCAGAAGGGTGCAATTTGTAAGTTTACTATTTACGGATGTAGCTGAAGTGCATATAGCCACTTCAAAAACGTTAGCACCTCCGTGACCTCGGATTGGTTAGTTTAGGTTTTGAAGAGTTATTTGAAAAGGTTAGGCACTAAATGAAAATTTGATTCTTAAATAGATGCTACTAAATCAATTTAGGGAGACAATTTAATGAGAAAGAGGAACTAAGACTCCAAGAGCGAGCGAAGCGAGCTCGAAAATTTTAACATCCTACTTTGGACAGATTAGAATTATGTCGTCACTTCATACAGGAGTTACTTGGTTGACTTTCAAAGTTAAGATGTAAGAAGAACTTGATTGCATAAGCGAGCGAAGCGAGCTCGAAAATTTTTTGACACCTTGCTTTCGACAGGTTTGAATTGTTTCGATCCTTCATACAGGAATTACTTGGACGACTTTTAGGCAAAGTCTAAAGAAAGTAGTCTAAAAAGCAAGCGAAGCCAGTTCGAAAACTTAACAGTTTATCTACCTTGGACAGGTTAGAATTGTTTCGAACTACCGGAGTTACTTAGGTGACCTAAGGACAAAGTTAAAATTTAAGAGAAATTAGGCTGTAAGAGCGAGCGAAGCGAGCTCGAAAATTTTACGTCTTTTCTCAGAAAAGAGAGATCTAAATCGATGGGCTAGTATGCATATGGGGTGTCTGCAGGGCGCTCCTTCTTCTTCAACAGGAACAGTTTTCTAGTCTTCAACAGAAATCAACTCATCAGTATCGCAACTTTGACCATATGTCTGCCAAGCTAGAATTTGCCGCCCCCTAAACTTGCCGCCCGGGGCATGGGCCCCGGCTTGCCCCCCCCCTAGATCCGGGCCTGCTTTCACGAACCATGTTTTTGTTTTGAGAACTGGCTGAAGTAATTTCAAGGATTGATAATTTTTTGAACAATGAAATTTCGGCCATTTTGAGACTTGTAAGTAGCCATTTTGTGAAAACGGCCAAACGCTGTACAGATTATATTTTTGAAGCAATATTTGTTATTCAGCAGGGGGTCTAAAATGGCCGCTTTAGCAGAATCGTTTCGTGAATCACGTTAAAAATTTAAAATTCTTAAAATGGACTTTATGGTTATTGACATAAAGTCCATTTTAAGAATTTAATTTTTTTAACGTGATTCGTGCTAAGATTCTGCGTAGATTCTGATACAGCGGCCATTTTAGACCCGCAGATATCGGTAATAGGTCAGTACTTTTCTTTGGTTCGTCTCAAGGGTAGATATATCGATTTTAGCAATAAAACTGCCTTTGTCACTTTGTGTAAAATAGTGTACCTACATAATTCAAAACAATTAAGATTTATATTCAATCGACTCCTGCTGTCAGACCTTAGTTGTGTGACATCTTAATTGGGAAAAGGAATGAAACAATGGATCATTTTAATACAACAATTTATTTCAATTACAATTTATAACATACAAGACGAATTTTAATGAAAAAATAAACTTTAAACCATGCATTTAACTAATTGATTGTAAATTACAATTATATTTAAGTATAAGTTTTTTTTTTTTTTAACATTGAAATGTTTTATAGACCATAGATTACAACTAATTCAACTGAAGAATTTAAAACTACACGCTCTTACTTAAATGTGTAATACAGCATCTAGTATGCATGGCAAGATCTTTTTATCTACAATCATAGAAACGAAACTAATAACCTTGTGCTTATTAAAGTTACGATTTGTACTTAAGCACATCTATGAGAATAGATTTGCGAACAATGAGACATGAAACTCAAGTTGCTCAAGACTGAGGTCACCGAAAAACTTCAAGATGTTTGCTCTTCACTTGCTCTTCAGAATAGCAGACATCAATTCATTCTTCAGTCTCTTTGTCATTTCTTCAAGAATATCAGCTCGAACTCTTAGCTTTTTATTCTTCTCTTCTAATTCATCGGCCAATTGTTCCATTTGCAGCTCCTTGAGTTTCCTGTTCATTCGAGATCTTTTAGATGCTTCATTATTCTTATCTCTTAATTCCCTATACTTAAATTCCTGTGTGGAAACATTTGACGAGTTGTCATCTACACTACACACCGAGGACACTGTGCTCTCCCTCCTCTTGGGAGGCCGTCCTCTTCGCGCCTTGGGTTGACCTTCTAGTGCTAGAATCATATCCTTGATAGGAACACTAGGTTTCCTTTTTCTGTATTTTCTTGATGGTTGTTCAGAGTAGGGCGTGTAAGTCTCATCGGATTCAGCACTGTCCTGGCGTCGCCTCTTGCTTGCTGTTGATTTGACGTCATCGTTGTCTGATTCCATGTGAGATTCGCTTTTAGGGGTAATGGGCTCATAATCGAAGGGCGGTGGTGGAGGTGTGTCCACTTCTGTGAATGTTTCTTTTGAAGTGGAGAAGGAGATGTCGGTGTACGTCTCCTTTGAAGGGGATAGGGAGACGTTCTGGGCTGGCCAATGCTCCGGTGATTTCTGAAACAACGAAAACAAAAATTATATATCTGACAATTTGACAATCTAATTTTTGATGTAGATCTCTATCAATAAGGGGCTGACAACACCTAATTTGTTGAAATTGATGTTATTTAAGCAGTTTTTTAAGAAAAACTATTTGTTCTAGCACGGCAAAAAAAAAATGTTAATATTGATCATATTTCAAAGACCTTGGACGGACTCGATACATATTTCGACGAAATCGGCTCGATAGAAAATAATTGCAAAGATTGGTCTTAAAATCATCATTAACGGTCCTGTCTTTATTTTTTTGACGTATGGGTCTGCAATTAAAAACATGAAGTCAACATATTCATACCTAAACCGCTAACGAGTCATATTTCACAAATAATCCATACTTTTTTTATATCAATATTTATTCATTATTTTCTTCTAAAACCTGGCTGCCCAGTAATAGTGCCGTCTCGTTTTCTCCCATACAAATAGACAGTGTGCGCGATTTTGGTGTTAACAGCGCCTTAAAAGTGTCATAAAAGTCGAAACGGTCTGTAACACTTACCAAAAGCTGTGAGCATTTTTCTTTCTCCAACTGCTCGACGTAGCTGAGGACTTCCGGAGTGCTGATGGTGTCGTACGGCCAGCCCGGGGCCCGTGCCGACACGTCCACGGACAGCCCCTCGACCCTCTTCGGCAATGCCGGCGCTTCCATCATTCCCATTCGATTTTGCTCTTCGTTGATAATGAACTCCGAAACAACTACGTTGTTACTCTCTACCTCCCGTGGGATGACAGATCCAAATTTAAGATCAAGGGAGTCTTCTGTATCGATGAAGGGCGCTGTGTTTTGTGGTGGGTTAGTGTACATATGATAATATTGGGTGTCGTGTGTGTTGGTCAACTCGACTGGATCCTGGACTTGCCACGGATTAGTATCTGCGACCATCTCTGACGCTAAATCTCCAATAACCACTGGCAATTTGCTAATATCTAAGAACGTCTCCCTAAATTGCATGTTGTTATCTTTGTCCCACTCTGGGAATGTAGGCATGTTGGTGTCGTACTGCGGGAACTTGTCGTTCGGTGACAGCGGTTCGTGCGACGAGATGTTGTATAAGCCTGCCGCCTGTGGAAACTGGGAGTTAACGTCTAGTGTTTCCCAACCTTGCGGTGAGAATGGTGTGTATGGTGTGTCGATTTTAAGTGCCCTTTCTTCAGTTTTCTTAGATGAATCTGTTAAGAAAAAAATATATGTTTATTAAACAAAGCTTGAGATTATCTTTAGTTGTGGTTTTAGTAACTACTTTTATGTTTTTCTCAACAATAATACAGAAATGTTATTTTTTTTAAATGACTCTTGGCTCTACATTACTTTAAACGGATTAAAGATACAAAGGTATTAAGGGTACAAAATAAATTTACTTACCAATGGTCTGTACTACTTCTTCCTTTGCGGGAGCGGAGGACAACGGAACCAGATCTTGGAAGAACTCGTAGTCCAACATTGCGCTCTCGAACAGGGGCTCCGGTTTCAAGTAAACCTGAAATCAGAGTTATCATATGTTAGCATATATTTCAGACTGCGAGCAGAAACTAATATTAAACTAATAATTAACTTATTAATAATAGTAATGCATTATATCTATGAGTACTCACGGTATCGCGTGCCATTCTTACCTCGGCAAAGCTGCTGGTTGTAGCCACTGGCGAAGACGGTGTTGCGTTGCTTGAATATCCGTCGGTAATCACTCCGGTTAGACCGTTTACGTAACTCTTCTTCTCGGTCTTTAAACGATCTAGCTCTACCACTTTCAAAACAGTTTGAGTATTGAGACTCGTTTGCGAAAAAACCATGTCTTTTGGTGTTCGTATCGTACTGATTTCCGATATCGTCGCTCCGACTCGGACAGGTGATCTTTTGAGCAACCATTTTGAATAGAACTACAAACAGAAATGATACGACGTAACATAATGTGTGCATACTCATATTAAGCAGGATGTGGGAGATGGTAGGACAACAGACAAGGGTTGTGAGGGGACTTGCAAATGATAGATAAGAATGATTTCGCTGATATATCTTTTGCCAATGTTTGAACATCACACGAATGTTATGCTTCATCGTCAGTAAGCCAATTAGAGTTGTTTTACTTAATTTGCATAATGAGACAAAAAGAATTTAGAAGCGATCAAGGCCACCTTGCCTACACGTGTATGACGTGTTCAGCGACTAGCGTGACGTCCGTGACTGTAAGGTCGAGACCTTGAAATCGAAATACCAATGAAAATGGATTTGGAAGAATATTTACATAGCATACGTGTGTTATATAATGGGAGTTGTACAACAGCATTGAAGGAATGGTGACTGCATAAATATTTAAATAGAATAAATATGATTATAAACTGGAAATTCGATAAAGAAGAACATTTTTTTTCAGTTGCCGTCGTTATGCAATCAACATAATGTCACCTGCCCTTAAAATTTTGTCGCTCTTCAGAATAAATAAGTAGCGTTTGATGAAGTGTCAAGAAAAGGTCATTTTAGATTTCGGTTGCTATCTTTTAGCGACTAACCGAAAGTCTAATTCCTGTAAAGTTCCTGTTAGTAAAAACTACAATTAAGTACAACTTATCTACATTAAAAGTTAAGTGAAGCGTTATCTTAACGATAATGACTGGAAACTGCGGCTTCACTGTAATGACGAAGCCATAACTTATCTATGTACCTATTGTATACTAAGTAAATTAAGATCTAAATCTATTTTATAGTAATTAACCAAATATGTCTTAAATCTATTGTAATTAACTAAATATGACTTAAATATTATGAAAGAAAATAATTATGAATAGGTACTTAGTATACATGTTCCAAGTCGAATTAAATATCGATTAGAACATTGTAATCTCAATGTCCTTGGAACTCTGCGGCTATCTCAATTATCTGCTACTCGTGAACGTACCTAACTACGTATTTACTTTTATCTTTTCGAGTAGGTACGTTAGTGTTGGAACTTTGTGAATCTGTGGTTTGTGTTTCAACTGCTGTAGAACTAATATTTAAGAGCAGGCGTGCAGTTATTGGAAAAAAGGCCAACAAAAGAAATGATATGATGGTAAACAGTATGAAGGCTGGAACATTATGTAAGAAAGTTTTAACGCGACATAATTATGCACATTATTTAAATTATCGATCATGAATTCAAGATCATTAATTTTGAAATTAATATTTGATATAAGTTAACCAATTAAAACTTCCAATTTTTTTGAATAGAGAAGTTTTTAAGTCTGAACTTTATCTATTTAGTGCTTCATGAAAAAATCAACGTAATTTTGCGTGAATATTAAGTTTTCCAAATCCACCAATTCAATGTAAGTAAATTCATTTTGAACTCCTTCAGGATCTGAAATTTTCCGCTGCTCCTGTGAACAAAAACTTTAATTCGACAAGTAGGGTGAACGCAATTACTTACTTCTTTGAACTCTTCTTGAGCTCCTATAGAAATTTTAAGTCTCTAGGCTCCCAACCAACTAACGGTGCCGAATGTAGGCCTGGAACAAACAGAAATAATTCATTAATATGCGTCACATTCCCTTTTATATATTCCTACGGACAAGTTATCTTTTCTAAAGCGACACTATCTCTTTTTATCACGGCTATCAATATGAAAAACATTCCATGTCGTACCTAAGTGTTCATGTCTGATTAAAAAAATTGGTACTAAATTAATCTTTTATTTTTGTCACGTTGTTATTCGAAAATTCATTGACGTAGTTATCGATGTACCTACGACCTCAATGGTATGATTATTATTGTAGGTGGACGCCTACGATAAATATTGATCGGTTTAGCCGGAACTATGTAAGTTTAAGGATCTTTTGTTTGACTAAAACCAACCTACTCGGCTACTCCACAAACTTAGTTACTTTGTATTTGGACAATGTTATAAATAGGTGGACAACGATAGAAAAACTTGTTTGTCTCCACTAAATACGTCAAAATACCGAGGTTTGGCATACTTCCAACTTATTTCAGAATAAGACTAACCAAAAAAACATTCAAAGTAGGTTTGGATTTGGGAAATAATAAGTACTTAGCTCCTAAAAGTTTAGGTAGCCCAAAACCGTACTTGACAATGACAAGTAGATGCTGTAATGAATCGACAAGTTTCAAAGTTTCATAGAAACTTGTAAACAGGAAAAATTACCACAATATATAGGTACGTCAGCGACAATAGGTATTAATATTAGGATAAATAACAATGTACGACACTATGGGTTTTGCTCCCTAAAAATGCGTCATCCGCTCGACATAGAAATTCTAAGACCACTTTCAAAATTACCAAGTAGAATCCAAATTTATTTTACCACCAAACAACTTAAACTAAATCTATCAAAGCGTCACGAATTCTTCTACACGCAAAAAAGGTTAATTTTTGGACAGGTAAGATAATGATCTAAAAGTGAGACTATTAAATTGTTGTACATTTCAGGGTTAAACAACAAATCCTTAAGTTGAAACCAAATATGAGGTTAAGAATGGCTTTTTTAAATGTCATACAATACATTAAAAAAAGAAGGCCCTTTCGTTTCAATAGATAAAATTGTGGCGCATTTTCTAGAACTGTGGTGCGCCGTGCGATCCGATCGACAAAGCCACGTGACAGCGGGGCTTCTCGACAGGTTGAAACACGTCCCCACACTTTGGGTGGAAACTGGAAATAATCATGGTGCAACAATTCACTAATCAACGTGAATTTTGCCACAGAGTTTTCAGACACAACTTTTAGAACTTGGAACACTGTTTTAAGACTTCCAAAGGCAATCGTTTACACTTTAAAAGTACACAAAACAAAAAATTTCTACGCACCAAATTATTGCACAAGATTTAATTTTGTGACATTATACGAATTTGCACGTAAATTGAACTACGATTCTTATCCGAACCCCACTAGTTATGTAAATTATTACCTGCACCCTGTTTTTCTATTCTTTTGCACCCTTACAAAAGTTTTCAAACTAAGTATAAAATTCAGAGTTAAAAATTAATTTCTAAGACTCACCTTGTTACGAACAAATATTGTAACGCCTCCAGTTATTTACTGATAGTATTCGCTACCCTCACAACAAATGAAGAGGATAATAGGCGAAAGCTTTTATTAACGCGTCAACTTCTAAAACGTTGTTGATGAAACTTCAGTGGATTAAATAAACCGTTAATCGCAAGCAGCGATACGTGCACTGCGTGCGAACACAGAAAATATTGTGCAATGTTCACGACAGTGTCGGCAGTGGCGGCCCGTACAGTTTTCCTAACTCCCCCCACTCAACATTTGCGTTCTAAAAATATCTTTCATTCCACGCTATTGGTCGACAAAAATGACGTCAACTCTGCGGGCCAATAGAATCGCATGATTACCACGGTCACGAGACCGTAGCGCTATACACGCTATTGTACTGTAGAAAGATTATAGAGTTATACATTTTTGTATGTATGTAGAGTTGGGGAATCACACCGTACAAAACAAGAGGGATACTGTTTTTTCAACATGAGTCATCCTTAATGACTGCAAAACAAGTACTATGTTTTATCATTATTGGCATAAAATAACATTTATAATAGCATCGAAGTTATTTATCTAGCATTGAACACTGCCAAAAAGGGTGGTCATGGCCGATGTGATAAGAGAGTATGTTTTAACTTTATTAGTAACGCAAACTTTAAAAAATCAGGTTAGTGACAAGTATTGCATCAACAATATTGGTTTATGTCATCACTTAATTTTGTTGTCTTGTCATAGGTACCATTATAATAGTTTTATGATGTGATCCACCTATTTTAATTACACAGTACTTAACCAATTAATGTAGTAGGTAGTAGTAGTAACCAAGTACCTTTGTATGAATTAGGAAATAGGAAGCACAAAAACTAATTTTTTTTAAACGAACCGATTTTTTGCTTCAAAGCTGAAAATGGATGTTGGTTGGATCAGGTTAGGACTAGCCATCTTGATCTATTGTTTTAGTAAAGATTTGCTGTCCCGCTTAGAGAATCAATAAAGAAAACAGAAATCGTGTTATGATTAGTGAAGGAACAAAGCAACACAAAAATTTGTAATGTAATTCAGTGATAAATGAACACAATATTAAGAAAGGTTCCTAGAAAAAGGAAATTCGATTACGAATAACACCAGCAGAAGAGGCAATTAGACGCTGTATTAAATGAAATCCATCTTTAAGCTAACACAAACTACCTACCGACCATCAGTTTTTACTTGAGCTATAAGTACGTAGGTACCTATACTTAATTAAATCATCTCGTAGTTTTGAAAAGTTTATGAAAATAAGGGGTTAACAATGAACAGAAGTTTTTCAATGAGGGTTTTGCTATGGCTCTCAATAGACCGTGCACACTAAACAAACACCTGCCCGAAATCAGTTGTACCAGTTTGCAGATTCAGTCTGGAGAAAGATAAGAATAAGAATCCCATGCCAATCCCAATAAGAATGACATGCCACAACATTGCATTCTACCAAAATCTGAAATAGGTAGTGATACATTTTAAAAAGCTAATTTAAGCTAGTAACTACTCTTACAAGAAATAAGGCTACCGATAAAGACATAAAAAATACTAACAAACATCACGAATGCGTTATTATGTATGACATAAGATCTCAGGATTATCGCTGCCAAGTCACAATAATAACTGTAGATATTTTCCTGTTTCCATGTAAATCTGAGCAGCATGTAGGTACCGAAGAATACCTAGAACCAGCAAACTTATGGTACAAGTCGAAACATGTCGGATTGAAACGCACAAGCACTTTCAAGTAAGGTTATTTTCGCAGGTTAAGAATGACTCATGCTTTTCTGGCATTGAACTAGGTTGAATAACCTCTTTTTTTGCCAATACCGAGCTATGTTCCTTTGAAACATAATAATAGGTACTTACCAACCTTAATTTTGCCAGTGTTGCTTGTCACTCTTTTTTGTAATGTTTTATAGGTACCTAGTACCTACATAAAGTGGTTATGTAGTTATCTAAGATTTATTCCATTATGGTTATCTCTATTTTTGTTAGACGACAATCATTTTCTGACTCTGATCTTCAACATAATCACTTTGTATTCCTAGATGATCTAATAAGAACAAAGACATTTAAATATATGTGCCTACTTTGTAAATAGAAAACTGCTTATTTAGCGAATCCATAATTTAAGAATCATCTAATTATTCAAAAGCATCGAAACTAATATGCTTAGAGAAACTAGTCAAACTTATGCATTACAAAACGACCTCTCGAAGGAAGTCAGACTGTCGAAACCGTTTGATATACGGTCCTGTAGAAATCAACACATGAATGACTATATCACTGTGGCGCAGCAGACTGCTCGCCCGCTTGGGCCTCCGAGGCGCGCCGTACCTACCTACGTCATCAAGAATGGTTTAGATAAACATGATAAGGATGATTTGCATTTTTTGCAGTTTTTATGTACTTACTAGGCTTTCAGTATAGCTACCTATTATATTCCTTACAGTATCTTCAGATGCATAGCTATACTTAGTGTTAATTTAAATACGAAACAATTGCCTATCGGCTTGGATGATTATGGATTTTACTGTAGTACCTACGAATATCATAATACCTATGTGGACATTTCGAAGTAAAACCATTTAAAACAAAAAAAGAAACCCGTGGGGGCTTGGAAATAGTGCGATACGTTCAGCACTAGGTAGGTATCTACGATACAAAATATTAATCTAAAATCTGCTGAGTGACGACAGAGCACAATAATTTTCATAAGCTAGATACCTACTTGTACCGAACCAAACATTTACTTTATGATTACAGTTATGTCTTCTACTATTTGTTTCAGACTTCTGCATTTTCCTGTTAAGAAACTTCGTTAATTTATCTTATTTCTGGGTATTACCAATGTCAATATTCTCCGCGTGATTCTGATTACATAGCTCACTTCTACTTTCCCCGAAAATATTTCGTAGAGCGTCTTTCAACATGTTTATAAATTCCTTGAATAGAAAACCTGTGAGCCGAAACAGCATATGAGCTGACATCTTTTACTGAAACCGATGAAAAGCTAAGAAACAAATTACTTCTATTTTAGTCCTGCTCTGGTGTAGGTATTGTTGATGAGCGTGCTAAGATTTGTAGGCTAAGTGAAAGTTAAGTTAACTGTATTCAATATTATTCATCAAGATTTTCCTCAAGCCTTTGACGTCAAATAACGTGCATTTGATACCTAGTAGGGCAAGAAAGTTTTGACGAATATCAAAATAAAAGTTTCATGCGTGCCTAAACGAAAATTCTATTCTTTTGAGGACATCGTGATTATTTAAACCAACTATGGCCGACCCCAAGTTACATGGGAAAAGAGCAGCATTTATTTAAGTACCTAAGTAATTAAATTATTTTTTAAATTAAATTAATACTTAAATAGAAATCACAAGATGGAGTCAAGTAAAATAAAACTCACTAGGATGAAGAATAACATTTCACTCACCTGAAGAAGATAACAATTAAACAATCGTTTTACCGCTAAGCAAGGACAATGAAACGCTAAGTTTAGAACCTACCTGTACCTAAGTAGGTCGTATGATGTACTCAGAATGAGTAGAACTAGAAAGTTTCAAGAAAATCAAGTTTATTTTCACGTCACAACAAAATTCCTAGAAGTCGTTAGTAGAAGTGTTGTTTTGAATAGAACACAGTCAACTCATGACATAACCATGTCGAAATGGAGTCGCATAGAACAAGAAGCCAATTTATTCGTAGTTCAGCGGCAATAACACACCTATTTTGGAATCAACGCTGTGTGCATCAGATTGTCACCTCTCCAGTCCAACTCTTTGACCAATTTCTTACGAAACAAAGTAGATTGTTACTACTGTGTAGGTATTTTATCTACTACTACGCCGTTCATTGCAATCAAAATGGCAAGCTCTGAACTGTATCATATTCCTATTTTCATAGCAGTCCTCCGAAAGGGAACTCAAATACATTTAGAAAACACATTCAGGGGGAATCCCACATCACATTTAGGGCTAGTTTACATCAGTATATATTAACTAATTATACCTACAATTTATGCCCGTCACACTCGAAGGGGGCAAACGATAGAGCAAACAAACATACTGGTCGGACCAAATCTGAATCATCGATTCGAGAAGAAGAATACTACCTATCTACAGAATTTCTAGGAAGCAGTGGGAAAATTAGGCCAGTATTTTGACTAATAGCATGTGTTATCCACTCGTAACTCCGCTTATGGTAGGTACATAATTATAACCAAAAACATTTCATCATTAGATAAAAATAGATGACTAGTCGAAAGATCAGCTGTTCATTGAAGTGATTTTTATTTGTCTGAATTTTATGCAAAAAGAACTTCAATTGATGTCACAAGATCTTAAAAAGTTTTGAACTATTTTAGCTACTACCAAGGAGCAATGAAGTGTAGCTACTTGTATGTAGCCTAGCTAGCTTTATGTAGGCGACAACTTAGTGTAAATGCGTAGCTTACTTTATATGATAACAACGGTAGGTAAACAAAGTGTTAGAATAACATGACTAGAAACGAAAAACAAAACAGTAGGGACAAAAAGCAGCGAGCATATCTACACAAAGGTATTAAGCAAACTTCTACTGATAATGAGCAATCTACTATAAATTAGAGTCAAATGCAAATAATAAATTAGTAAGCATGGAAACTTGAAATAGTACTTACATCATTGTATGGCTTGTGGAATGCACTGTTCTCAACTTCTTTACCTTGTCTTTTCTCTGACAACAATAATTAATGCGGCGCAAAGCGACCTGCTTGTTATTAAAAATATTTACTGGCCCGTAAGGAACTGTATTTAACAGATTGTTTAATTGTGGGCAGTCCGCGTTGATCATGTTATTTATATAATCTTTTCTCCGCCCTTATAGCTTTCAGTGTGCTACAAATGATTAAAGAGAAAAAATACGAACGGCGGCCTTAACTTTAAGACCAAAGTAAAACTAAAACGTAAAAGTTACTACAGTCACAATTCCGCTTTTTAATATCATGCAATGCACTGTATACTATGCACAATAAACAAACTTTCCGACGTTGATCTGTAACTAAGAAATTGGAAGGACCAAAAACTTGTTATACGTGTAATTCTCTGAGGGTTTAAAGTAGGAATGAAATTTAACTGGCGCCAACACGACAAGATCTCCGCACAAGCTTTTTCAAATCGTCTGACGCAATAACTACGTTCCGTTTCAGCAACGAAGCGTCCGCGTCAACAGTGTTTACGTTCGTGTTGCTTTTTTTGCAGTTTGAATTTTTTTTATATATTATACTGAACCATTTTAGTATCAACTTGTTTTTTTAAATTAGCGAAGAGAATTTTGAAAGCCCGTTTTCAGTACAATAATTATTTACTTACAAGTAAAATTAGGTACCACGTGCATGTTTTAGAGATTCTGCGTGAAACAAATACGAAAATACATTTTCGTCGTCATTAATCTCGCTTAGGTTCTGCTATCTCTGTCACGTGCATGGCAAATAATATATCTATCTTTGTCGTCCCAGAAAACAATATTTTCATCTTGTTTAGATTGAGTTTTCCGTTTTATTAATTTTTCATTGCCTAAACTATTGAGGCTATCTAAATGTCGTCTAAAAATAACTGTACTGCTGTACTGGACCGTACTGTTTTTATACAGATAAAATAATGATACTATGATGCAATTTTGTTGAAGATGAAGCGAGATCGCAGTGGCACATGGGGATGGGGCTATGAACTTTCAAGAAAAACTTTTAGATGTACTTAGGTAGGTATTTATAGGAAAATGTCTTTCTCAAATAAAAAAAATAAAAAAGTAAGTAGGTCTCTACACCTATGAATTTGTTTTGAGAAAATAGTAGGTAGGTGAGTACCAAATAATAACCAAGGAAAGTACCTAATAACAATGTTTTCTGAAATTAAATATAATTTAGTACCAAGTTACTGTTAATAATACTTACTTTAAATTTTGCTAAAAATTTAGTTAGTACCTACCTTTAGAAATAAATTATTGTTATTTATTATTACCTATAGTTTTATCTACATGTTCTTTCAGTCTTAACTTTACTTGTACCTACTCTATGTAGTTATAACAAATAGAGATTTCTTTGAGTGGGTTCTTAATCCTTGGACAATTTTAATGAAGTTTGCAACTGGTTTTTAAGTTACCTATTTAATTTTACTTATTAGGTAAGTATAAGAAATAATGTTGTACAAAAATCTTTATGTCCTGCTCCCTAGACACCCCATCATCTATTTTGCCATTTATAAATTCATATAACAATTTGTAAGCAATGTGTACCGAATTAGTACATACTTAAAAAAACAAGTACGTACCTTAACAGATTAACAGGTACGGGCAACTGAATTATGACTTGCTGTAGAGCATCTTCCCAGTAACCCCAAGTAAAATTTTAATAATTTCACTTAGACACTAAGCAAACAAGTTATTGATAAAAATTGTACCCTTATTTTTACCACTGGATGTGTTAGCTATGGCTACATACAACTTTGGTAAATTAGAGTTCCTGTTCTTGAGTAACACCAGAAGTACTCTTTCTAGACCAAACTGCTTAATATACAACCATGTTATATGTTTAGAAATATTTCAAAGTATAAACAATCAATCTAGTGATTTTATTCTTTACTTGAATAATTATTTACACACAATAGATAACATATTGTATGAGAGTTCTGATTTTTAACTTTGTAAGTATTAAAATCCTTTCCTATTAAAATTATGTAATTATCACAAAATGCAGGTAAGTAATTAAAAGCAATGAACAATGAACTTGATAAGTCTACTGGTTAGGGGTAGTTATCAGAAAACAAAGAAAACTTTTACAGAAACATTTAAAAATAACTTAAATGTACTTACATTTTATTTTTATTCTTTTTTGTTGTTTAACCCTGATGAAGATGAACAGTTAGAACTACCTACGTGTTCGGACGTGTTCTCTTTACTGAACGCCGGTCGCGCCGGATGACAATCAATTACTAATCGTAGTCTTTGTACTAATCCAAGTCGTTGTTGGTGGAGCCTACATGCATGCATACTAACGAAAAACAAGATATAAACAAAAACCACCACAACAAGGGTGAGTCATAAATCTTTTTACAAAAAAATGGACATCCATTCAAAATCTCACATTACAACAAGGAACAGCTGTAAGCATGTGAAAACAATGCACGTCAAGCTAATTTTAATTGATGTGGACTCACCAATAATAATTCAGGACATCGAAATAAAGTGATAAAATAAATAATTTGAGATGGAAAATCGTTTAATTTCCTAACTGCCAATTTCGTATTAGAGCGCCAATACCATAGATAATACACTATATAATGCCAATACACAGAATACACTCTGACCAAGTGACCATAGACAAAATCGCGGCTGGTCTGGTGTGGTGAGAAAAAGAACTAGCGCAAACATAGAGGAATAAGCTGTAGACTTAGCACAGTTGGACTTAAGGTACGTACTACGACAGAAATTCCAATGTCAGATATTAATAAATAAATATTGCTGGACATTACACACAGCGCCATCTAGTGCCACATTAATTAACGAGGCTTGTTTCGTGGACACCAGACAGTTGATATACTACATACATACTTTTTGTTTGTAAATACTGTTGAAAATAGGTTGGAATCGTCATGCGTCCCATAGAGTTTGTATTTTATGTAGTCTTTGTGACTGTATAAAATTAACAACTTGTTTATAATTTTGTGTGTGTCAGAAAAATAATTTCTAACTGTGAATGTCTTACTTTAATACAATGATCTTATTGAAACCAACTGCGTGTTAACTCTGTTGTTTAGCTCCCTTTAGTACACTAATTTACAACAGGTTATGGGCCCAGACCGTAGTCTCGTTGATACTAAATTTTAGGGATAGTTAGAAGTATTGAGAATAAAAATGACGTCGCAAAATACGACACAAATTTCCAAGTTGTCGGGGCAAGAAAACTACTCTACATGGTCTTTTTCAATGCAAATGCTCTATAACGACTATATATAATCTGTGGGATTGTGTGCAAGATACGTTCAGTGTGACCTCAAATGAGTGGGTGAAGCATGATGTTAGAGCAAGAGCCAAGATCTGCCTGATGCTTTCGGAAGGCATCTACCCCCTTGTGACGGAAGCAAAGACAGCACGAGAGACTTGGCTGGCACTAAAAATGCCTATGCGGATGCTGAATTAATGTGGAGGCTTTCGTTGCTGCGAAAAATGTTTCGAATCAAGCTGGAATCGTACCCAAGTATGGAAGCCTACGTCACGGATGTTCGAGAGATTCAGCAGCAGCTGCGAAGCATTGGAATAATAATGCTGGCGGGATTGACGGACAACTACAATCCGTTAGTAATGGCCATAGAGCATTCCCGCTCGACAATGGGACGGGCAACTTGTGGAACTAATGGCGCGAGAACCGCATGAACCTAACATAGTCATTGGTTGAAAATCGGTCAATGTCATTTTATATTTCAAAATAGTTTGATCCCATTGGTCAGATTGGGTCTAAGCGATGGACACGCCATCTACAATCAGCTTTGACCAGCCTTCCCCATTACCTCAAAACTGGTCATATCAGCACTTCTGAAGGAGGGTCAACGTCAAGAATCGAATGAGGCGCCAAAAGATGATTCGGCGCTAGCATCTAGCGCTGGTGGTAGTGGAGGAAGAGATCACACTAAAGAGATTGTTTGTCACTTCTGCAAACGGAAGGGCCATTTCAAGTGGCAATGCAAGCAGTTCAAGGCCAAGAAGCCGGATAAGAAGAAATCAAATGCGAATTCGGCCATGATGACCAGTGTGAACGCGAACTCAGACTTTTTGACCTTGTTGTCAGGAGCCACGTCCCACATAACACCGATGAAATCCCTCTTGAACCCCACGAAATCTTGCTCCAAAACGATAACTTGCGCGAATAGCGAGAAAATTGTTTCGACTTCGCAAGGTTCTGTGGAGTTAAACCTGCGTCATGGGGAACATGACACTGTAGTGAAGATGAATGATGTTCTTCATATTCCTGAACTGATTACAAATTTAATGTCTGTTCTGTTAAGTAAGTGTGTGTTGGTGTGTGTTAAGTGTGTCTGTAAGTTTGCAGATGCAGGCAATATTATTGTTTTTGATAAAACCAAATGTAGTGTTTTTAACAATAATGTAAAAATAGATGGTAAGGCATTGTTTACCGCACCGCGCCAAAACGGGCTTTATGTTTTAGGTTCCGGTTGTATTCAGGCGACAGCTCTTTTAGGGGAAGACAATCAGGACAAGTTTGAACTAAGGAACCGGATATTGAGCCATTTGTCTCCCGCGCAAATGCACATTTTGAAAAGAATTGTCAAGGGCCTAGATTACGGCAAAAAGGGTGATGGAGCCCCTTGTGTTCCTTGTAGTCAAGGAAAGCAGTGCGTAAAAAAGTTTCCTAAACGAAAGAAGTCTTTTAGAGCCTCCGGCATGCTGGACCTAATACATAGCGACGTAGCTGGTCCAATACTATAATAGCTTATTTGGTCATATGTGGAATTACACACCAGACGAGTGTTACTCATACTCCTCAACAGAATGGAGTTGCGGAAAGGACGATCCGCACCATTACTGAAAAGGCGAGATGCATGCTCCATGACAGTAACCTAAGTAAACGGTACTGGGGAGAAGCGGTTGGGACTGCGATCTATTTGAAAAATCGCTCACCCACATTAGCAATCGCTGGGAAAGTTCCCGAAGAAGTTTGGACAAATCATGAGGTGGATCTTACCAATTTAAAAGTTTTTGGGTCCACAGCTCAGGTACTGGTGAAAGATAATAGCCGAAGGAAATTCGACTCCAAGACCCGAGAGCTTGTCTTCGTTGGGTATAGTGAAGTACAAAAGGGGTACAGATTTGTCAACCGGGTCAATCCACGCCGCGTAATAGTTGCTCGCGACGCCGTGTTTGACGAGCGGTCAAAAGTGATCAAGGAGATTAAACCCCCTGAGTGCAGTGCACAAGTTTCGAGGGAGAAACCGAGGCGAGAACATATAGAGGTACCAATTTTTAGTGAGCCAGATACTGCTCAAGGCACTTCTAGGACTGTGGTGCCTGAGGATGGCCCAAGCCAGAGTAATATGATTATGTCACAAAATTCATCGCCCACTATTTCCGAAGAAGATTTTCATGACTCTTTCGAAGAACCGTCAACAGAGCCGGTTCAAGCTGTAGAGGTGCCTGAGGAACGGCGTTATCCTCTAAGAAATACGAGTGAAAAGAATAGATGAGGACATGATATACAATTTCCATGTCATGAATGCTCCTGACCGGATTTCAGTTATGGATGCTATGGAGCGTTCTGATAAAGACATGTGGAAGAAAGCTATGAAGGAGGAATACGACTCACTTGTGGAAAATCAGACTTGGGAGCTTGTCGATCGTCCCAGAGACGCTAATGTCGTCAAAAATAAATGGATTTTTAAGTTGAAAATCGGGGCAGATGGAAAGGTTCAACGGTATAAGGCTTGCCTTGTTGCCAAAGGTTACTCTCAAAAGTTTGGAGAAGATTATACTGAGACCTTTGCTCCTGTAGTCAAAGTTTCTTCCATTAGACTTCTGTTGGGATTATCGGCAGAATTGGATTTCAATGTACACCATATTGACGTCACCACAGCATTTTTAAATGGTGATTTAGATGAGGATCTGTATATGGAGCAACCTGAATCTTTCATAAAGAAGGGAAATGAAAAGAAAGTGTGCAAGCTGAAGAGAGCCATCTATGGCCTCAAACAAGCTGCACGTTGCTGGAACGTCAAAGTACATGATCACATCATTAAAAATGGTTTTACAAAATCGAAGTATGATCCGTGCATGTACATTAAAAGGGGGAAAGATAATACCCTGATTGCAATAGCACTTTATGTCGACGACTTCTATATTCTTGGAAGTTCAGTGGGGGGACATAGAAATAGTCAAAAAGACAATCGCTAAAGCGTTCAAAATTAAAGATTTAGGTGAGGCCAAGGATTGTCTAGGAATCCATATGACGCGATCCAATGGGCAGATATCCCTATCACAGGCAAGCTTCGCCAAAAAGATTCTAAAAAAATATGGAATGCAAGACTGCAAGCCTGTAGCTACTCCAATGGAATTGAATCTACGACTTGCAAAGGGGGAAAGGTGTGAGGATATTTCTTTCCAAGAAGTAATAGGATCACTCATGTATTTATCCTGTGGCACAAGGCCTGTTTTGACGTTTGCGGTCAGCTATTTGAGCCAGTTTAATACATGCTGGAATGAACAGCACATGACTGCGCTCAAGCGGGTGCTCAGGTATGTGAAGGTATACACACCTTCTTATAACACCTACTCTATGGACTACATTGCTACGCAATACTTGTATGTTGATACTTTGAAGTTTGTGTGTCTTTAAAATAAAACTATCTTTTCCTTTCAATGTATTTCTATTCAATTTAATAATTTAACATGGTAGCAGAGCGTGTACGAAGTAACGAGATTTAAGTGAGTAACCCTGTCGCATTTGTTTTTTTTTAAAATGTCGAGCACAAAAATCGACTCTCTTACGAGAGAAAATTACGACACATGGGTCATACAAGCTGAGGCCGTACTAGTAAGACAAAAACTGTGGAAATACATCGAAAATAATGCTACTGAAGCTGACAAAGAAGGTGACAGACAAGCAAGATCAGAACTGATTCTTATAATCGCTCCTTCTGAACTCAAACAAATTAAAAAATGTACAACAGCTAAAGCATTATGGGAAAAACTGAAAGATACCTACGCCAGCAAGGGACCTGCACGAAAGGCATCTCTCTTGAAACAACTGATCCTAACAAAATTAGAAGGACACGACGTACGTGATCATCTCAACAAATTTATGGACATAGTTGACAAACTGGCAGACATGGATATAGCCATAAACGAGGACTTGTTGACAATCATGATGTTGTACAGTCTCTCATCCGAATACGAGAATTTCAGAGTCGCTATTGAAACACGAGACACTCTTCCGAAGCCAGATGAGCTGAAAAACAAAATTATCGAAGAATGTGAAGCTCGTCATAGCAAAACTTTAGAAAACAACGACAAACCTGAAAATTTCACTCATGAAGAAGCGCTATACGCCACATGTAAAATTTGCAAACAAAGAGGTAACATCTTTAAACGCAATACCCACAAAATCTGTACTAACTGCTGGAAGAAAAACAATGAGAAACCAACCAAAAACAACAACGGTTCTCATAAGAACAATTATGCTACACAGTGCCTCCTCACACAAAACGAGAAGCCTAGAAACAGCATTTGGGTCTTAGACAGCGGTTGTACGTCTCACATGACATACCAACGAGAATTATTTACGACCATTGAGCAAACATCCAGAAAATTAAACTTCGCCACTGAAGAACATACTGCAAAGATTGAAGGTAAAGGCACAGTAACTTTTTTATCCAAAAATGGTAGCGGTATTGCCCGTACACACCTAAAAGACACGCTGTATGTACCTAGTCTTTGTACTAATTTGATGTCCGTTAGTAAAATGACAGATGCAGGATGCTCTGTCCTCTTTACGAAGAACAAAGCAACGGTCAGAAACACAAAAGCTGGAATAACGCTCACTGCTTTCAAAGAAGAAGATGGTCTCTACTATATTAAACCAAATAAACATGAGCGCAACAACCTGGCCAACGATAACGATGACGTTACAACTACTACGAAGAAAACGAACTCATCAAGCATCAGCGACTGGCACAGAAAACTTGGTCACATGAACGCCAAAGATATGAAACTTGCACTCATAAACGAGAACTTAGTTGGTTTGAACTTCGATGCTTCTGAAACCTTGCCAGAATGTGAAATCTGCATCCAAGCAAAACTGCATCGAGTACCAGCTCCCCGTGAGAAAAATACTCAAAGAACAACAGGACGCTTAGAAATCGTTCATAGCGACGTGTGTGGACCTATACAAACACCCACAATCAGCGGAAACAAATACTTCGTTACCTTTATTGATGACTATAGCAGGTACAGTCGAATTTACCTCATCAAAACCAAGAACGAAGTATTCGACAAGTTCAAAGAGTTCAAACATCTAGCGGAGACACAAACTGGAAACAAAATTAAGTTTTTACAGTCAGACAATGGTACTGAATACATCAATAAAGAGTTTGACACTTATTTAAAATGTTGCGGAATACAGCGAAGGCTCACCGCACCTTATACCCCGAATCAAAACGGAGTTGCAGAAAGAAAGAACCGCACCCTCGTGGAGAAAGCGAGAGCAATGATGATTGACGCACATACACCATTAAAATTCTGGGGCGAAGCAGTCTTCACTGCAAACTACCTATCAAACAGGAGTATTAACAGCGCTATCCAGAACGAAACGCCATTCGAACGATGGGTTGGCAGAAAGCCATGTATCAATCATTTGTACGTGTTCGGTTGCAAGACTTTTGTCTTGAAGAAAGGCATCAACGGTCATAAATTTGCACCAAAGGCAATTCCTGGCATGTTTGCGGGATACTCTGAAACAAGCAAAGCTTTCAGAATTTTCATACCCTCGAAGAACAGTATTGTTACATCGAAAGATATTCGAGTGGTGAAGAACATGTTCTACGATGAACATAATAAAACTGAACTTTCCAAACTGTTCAATGGAATCCAAAGTTCATCAGATCAACACAAACAAACGTCACAACAAACATCACGCAAGCAAGTGACTATTACGTTTGACGATAACAAAGGAGATAACCAGCACAGTGATACAGACACCGATGATCAAGATGACAACGGAACTTCATCACCACATTTAGATGAAAACACTCAACGGATCGAACCAGTAAACATTGAAAGTGAATACGAATCTCTTTCCGGGTTATCCAATGATGACGATGATGATGAACCTGTTCATAATGCTGTTGCTGAAAATGGGACTAATGAAGCGAGATCTTTGAGAGATAGGACTAAAATCACAGCTCCTAAGCGTTACGATGATTTTATTTTGGCAGCTGTTGAAGAAATCGAAAACATTCACAAGCCTAAAGAACCTATCACTTTCAAAGAAGCATTAGAATCTCCTGACCGAAACAAATGGCAAGAAGCTATGAAAAATGAAATGGCATCTCTGAACGAAAGCCAAACCTGGGATCTGGTTGATTTACCTATAGGACGAAAAGCCCTGCCTTGTAAATGGGTATATAAAGTTAAAATGAATCCTGATGGTTCCGTCGAAAGGTACAAAGCCAGAATGGTTATCAAGGGCTACTCTCAGCAACCTGGAGTAGACTACGATAAAACGTTCAGTCCAGTGGTTCGCCTGAGCACTGTGCGAGCACTACTTGCCATAGCTGCAAAAGAAAATCTAAAATTATGCCAGTTCGATGTGTCAACAGCTTTCCTAAACGGCACAGTCGAAGAAGAAATTTATATGAAACAGCCTGATGGTTATCAGGATGGCACAAAACGAGTCTGCAAGCTGAAACGCAGTCTCTATGGACTAAAGCAAGCGCCGCGTTGTTGGAACACCTGCATTGCAGAGTTTTTAAAGAAATCTAACTTTCAACAAAGTAAAGCGGATCCATGCTTGTATGTTCGAGTCAAAGGACAATCCAAAGTCTTTATTGGTATTTACGTTGACGATGGACTAGTAGCGTACAACACAACCAAAGCAGGAGACGAGTTCATTAAGGAATTAAAAGCACGATTCAAGATAACTACTAAACCTGCATCATTTTTCCTTGGGTTGGAAATTGACGTGCGCAAGGACCAGACCATTACACTATGTCAGAAGGCCTATACAAAGAAAGTTTTGGAAAAATATGGAATGTCCAATTGCAAATCAGCACCAACGCCCATCATCAAAGAACATGAGACGGGAGAGGATGAGAACACGAATTTCCCGTACAGACAAGCTGTGGGTGCTTTAGCATATTTATCAGTAGGCACAAGGCCTGATATTTCATATGCTGTGGGTGTTGCATCCAGAAATCTTGGAGCACCTACTAAACAAGATGTCATGCTGGTAAAACGCATGTTTCGATATTTGAAAGGGACCCAACAGAACGGGCTGACTTACATGAAGGAGTCACCCTCATATTTGGTCTGTTATAGTGACTCAGATCATGCAGGAGACCACACTACCGGCAGATCGACATCTGGAACGATGTGCTTATTCTCTGGAGCTGCTATTAGCTGGAGAAGCCAGAAACAAAAGACTGTCGCCATTTCCTCAACAGAAGCGGAAGTGATTGCAGCCAGTGAAGCTGCTCAAGAGATTATATGGTTAAATAGACTACTCAAAGATCTGTCCAAGAACACAGAGAAGCCGGTGCTAAACCTAGATAATGAGTCAGCTATTAAACTTGCAAAAAATCCGCAATACGAATATCACAAACGGACTAAGCACATCAAGCTGAAACATTTCTTTGTGAGAGAATGTGTTAGCAACGGGGACTTAAATGTTCAACACGTTCCGTCGGAGTTGCAGTTGGCCGACATGCTAACGAAGCCACTGTTTGGCCATAGGCTACAAGATTTAAGTTCCAGAATGGGACTCAAGAATTTATTTATAAATTCTTAAAAACGTGAGAGGATGTGAAGGTATACACACCTTCTTATAACACCTACTCTATGGACTACATTGCTACGCAATACTTGTATGTTGATACTTTGAAGTTTGTGTGTCTTTAAAATAAAACTATCTTTTCCTTTCAATGTATTTCTATTCAATTTAATAATTTAACAAGGTACTTAAAGGGCACCGTGGACTATAAACTAGTCTATGAAAAAACAGGCAAACCCCTGATTGCGTACTCGGACGCCGATTGGGGAGCCAACGCCGATGTGCACTCATTTACTGGTTATGCCCTTATTTTCGGTGGGGGTGCTGTGTCCTGGCAAAGCTCGCAAACAGCGATGCGTAGCCTTAAGCACAGCTGAGGCTGAATATATAGCCATCTGCGAAACCTCAAAAGAACTAGTCTGCGTTCAAGGCTTATTAGAGGAGCTAGCTGGATTCAACGACTGCGTTACAGTGTTCAGCGACAGTCAGAATTCAAGTAAATTAGTGTACTCTTCTGCGATTGGTAGAAGGTCGAAGCACAACAACATACGCTACCATTTCATAAGAGAGTTGGCTGAAACCAATGTGATTCGTATAGAATATTGTGATACGAACCAGATGCCAGCTGACTGTCTCACTAAAAGCCTGGCTTGCATTAAGCTAAAATATACACTAATTTACAATAAATACATACATCCATGACTCGGAAACAAATGTCCATGCTCATCACACAAACATTTCCTTCGACCGGGATTCGAACCCGGGACCCTAAGAACGTAAGGCAGCAGTGGCGTAGCGTGCCTTAGCGGGGCCCCGTATAAAAATTTGTTTAGGGGCCCCTAGGGAAATAATTGTGATTTCTCTCAAAAAAAAAACTGTTTACATAAAATGGGGAAGGCTGGTCAAGGCTGATTGTAGATGGCGTGTCCATAGCTTAGTCCCAATCTGTCAAATGATAACAAACAAGCTATTTTGAAATATAAAATGACATTGACAGATTTTTAACCAATCACGACAGTTGGTACAAGCTATGCTAGCGCCATTAGTTCCATAGTTGCCATCCCCATTGAAAGAAATATTTATTAATCATAATTATCTATCTGTCACTTTTTCCAAATTTTTTACAAACAATTAAAATTAAATATACACTCTCTTTGCCTTTTTCGGCTAACAGATTTATTTCTGAAAAAAAAAAGAAATTGGGTAGTTTTTAACTTTTGCTTACTCGCGTTGGGGGCCTCCGTGGCCCGGGGCCCCGTATAATTGATACGGCATATACGGCGGTAGCTACGCCCCTGTAAGGCAGCCTCACTACCGCTGCGCCATTTGGGTCGTCACTGTACTGTTTACACTTGAACGGATTTTTTGTGTCTGATTAGTGTCTATTTGCAACTGTACAGAAATTGTGTCCGAGCTGTTCACACGCAAACTAGTTAGTGATACTCGGCCAGCACGACCAAAAAAACGCTAAACGCCAAACGTCGTGCAGCCGCTATTGCTACATATTGTGATAAAAAATCGCAAAAGACGAAAACACTAAAGAAGTATTTGAGTACACCAGTGGATTAAAAAAGGCTTTATTTTTACTCTATTATTCTTATTTTATAATAGACTACTCTATTTTTATTTATATTATATTTACTCTATTTTTATAAACACTGGATAAAACATTCCAAAGTTCTGGTAGCCCTTCTACAAAAATGATAAGGCTCTTTGTGACTTCTTGCTCCACGTAAAACTCATTTGTGAACTCAAACGCGGTGCGGTGTATTGAAAATGTTTAAGCTGTTTGAAAACTTTTCAACTATATTAAAGTATACACTTGGACACGACGTGTTCATTCAGCGGGTGATGCAAAAATAATTATACTGTAACAATAAATTTTGCATTAAGATACATAGTGTCCCAAACTTATAAGATATATTCGTCAGGATCGAATGAGACACCTACACAAGAAGTGTCTCACCAAGCTAAAAACCCTAAACAGATACGCTTGTATCAGACAAAGCAGTGGCTGTTGTGTCCAACAATTGCCGCGGAGCAGGAAAGAGAAAAAATAGGAGACATTCGTGTCCATACAGAGACACTCGATGAGTGTACCGTGTATAGGTCGTATTCTAAACGTACCTTTACACCTCTCTGCCAATGTACAGACGCCAGCACATCAAGCTACCCGAAACTGTCGACTTTTTCCCAGTCACTATTGAACTTAGTTCGTAAATAACGTTAAAAATTTATTTAAAAAAATGACAAATTGTAGTAACTTGATGTGCAGGCGAATGTACAGAACATTGGCCGATAGACGCCACTGTATGTATCGTGTGTCTCGTTTTATGTCGCAAACAAGTGCTCCCCTATTAATTAATTCATCATACCTAATGACTAAATAAACAAAATTATAATTTTGTTTTTTCTTGTAGTTACACTTGATTAAAATATATAAATAATAATAATAAAAAAATAATAAAAATCTTTATTTCCAGTTTACAATTCCAATGTGCACATGCACATGCTACAGAAATATATTATTTAAGTTGAGAATTGTTCTTAACACAGACATATATACCTCTGACACCCAAGCTAAGATTGAACTTGTGTTATGAGTGTCAGGGCTCTCTTAGTTCACTAGGACAGTAAATACATCAAAATTCGGAGTTTGATACACGTCGACGGGAAACAAAGACATAATAATATGGTATAAAAAGAAAAAATAAACAACTATGTAATAATTAATTAATTAATTAAATTAAAAGGCAAACCATAATTGTATTGTGTTTATGTTGTGTGTTGGAATGTGTATGTGTGTGTGTGAGTATGAGGATATGTGGGATGGAGGAAGGTTTGGGAAGGGGGGAGGGTAATAAAGTCATGTATTAAAATTAGAATTCAGAATGCTTTCAACCTCATCATAACAAAGAGTGCTGATCCATTTAGTGACTAGAGCCTTGCAGTCATACTTATTATATTTATAAATGTTGCACTGTTTGTTGACAAAGTTGTATATACGACTACCAAGTACCGCGTAATGACGCTGAGCAAGCGTGGTTCTATGTCTTACGGAGGGACAAACGTTAGCAGTCCGACGCCTTGCCGGACGAGCAGGATCCAACCGTAGGCCGGTATGTTTACGCAACGTACAGTTCAGCACAAAGAGCTGTCTCACGGTCAGGACCTTACATTCCTTGTAGAGTTGTGCGGTACTATGCCGGTAGTGTTTGAAAGTCATGACCTTGAGGACAGCCCTCTGTGCCCTTTCCAGTTGTATCATGGTTGTTTTCGGAGCACCACCCCAGACCGTAATGCCAAAAGTTAATATTGACTGGCAAAGAGAAAAATAAACCATACGCAAAGTATCCGTATTAGCACTATATCGCAGACTTTTAAACACGGTAATTAGTTTTCTAACTCTGCCAGACAACATCCTAACCTGGGCATTCCACGAAACGAGATTGTCTATAAGTACGCCCAAGTATCTTATACTGGTGGCTCTCGTTAGGGGAAGACACGCACATTGGTTTGGGAGTGCATCGCAAGTATGAGCCTTTACTGTAAATGAATTGTCTGGCTGTGAGGAGGTTTTTAATGAAAAAGTGATGAATTTTGTTTTTTCAACATTTAGGGTCAGACTATTCGCCGCTAGCCAAGACATAACAATCCTAAGGACAGCTTCAGCTCTCCTCTTGGCTTCTTCCCAATTTTCGGCATGCACCAGAAGGGCTGTATCATCCGCGTAAGAATAAATGGAACAATATGGGAGTGCTAAATCGCATAGGCCATTCACATACACTAGAAAAAGTGTAGGCCCCAGGATGGAGCCTTGAGGCACACCGAAGGACAATGTACACTCGTCACTAACATATCTGTCGATTTTAACGCACTGCGTTCGCTCGGATAGGTAACTCGCGAAGACTGAGAGTGCAGGACCTCTAACACCTACTTTTTCCAATTTTTTTAGAAGAATAGGAACAGAGACAGTGTCAAATGCCTTAGAAAGGTCCAAAAATAAGCCTAGACACTTAGACTTTTTATCCAGTATCTCAACAACATCGTCAATCAGGGTCGCAAAAGCGTCTTCACAGGACTT
Organism: Xestia xanthographa; assembly: GCA_905147715.2. Taxonomy (NCBI): domain Eukaryota; kingdom Metazoa; phylum Arthropoda; class Insecta; order Lepidoptera; family Noctuidae; genus Xestia; species Xestia xanthographa. Next base: position 11,821,871 of record LR990646.1, read on the forward strand.
CCCTCTGCGAAAACCAAATTGATTGTTGGAAAGGATGTTATTATTCTCTAAGAAAGACACAAGACGGTTGTTGAGGACCTTTTCAAGAACCTTTGATAATGCCGGCAGGACCGAAATGGGCCTATAATTATTGACACTGCCTCTGTCCCCTCCCTTGTGGATAGGATGTACGACCGCTCTCTTTAAAACTCTCGGGAATTCACCTTGAGAGAAACAAACATCACATATGTGAGTAACGAGGGGCACAAGAGTTTGTCTGCTCAATTTCAGAAGCTTAGAACTGATTCCATCCCATCCCGGGGCTGAATCAGTACGAAGACCCATAATAATACTTTCAACTTCTGCATTATCAGGGGAAAGTAGGGCCATTGAGTTGACTTGCTCATCCTGCCTCTCACATGGCTGATGTTTCGTTCCAGAATTTGCATGCCTAGCCGCGAGTTCCTTGCCAATATTTCCAAAATAGCTATTGACTTCATTTAATGAAGCCTTGTTGTCTAGATTGGATACAGACAACAACTCCCTAGGGGGAGGTTTGGATTTTTGTCTATTAATTATATTGTTAATTACTTTCCAGGTCTTTTTAGGGTTATTTTTGGCTTTCTCTAATTCATTTTTTTCATAATTATTTTTAAGCCTGTGCAGAAGTTTATTGCAGAAATTGCGATACCGTAAATAGGTTAATTTTAGAACATAATTGTCTGGTGTCTTTTTGTGTTCTCTATGCATGTTATCCCTATGTCTAATGCATCTGAGGAGTCCTGGCGTGATCCAGGGCTTGATTATTCTCAGCCTAGAAGGAACGCAAATGGTTACGGTATTATTTTGTATGATGGACATAATTGTATTAATAAGAAATTCAGTAGCCCAATCTAGACGAAAGAATGGCACTGAAATCGGTTTTTGTAATTTCCAAAACAACTTTACTCAAATCTACTTTTGAGAGGAATTTATTCGATTGATGTTTTGTTTTATTTTGAACACAGACAAGTACAGGGACATGATCGGTAATATGACTGTCCACTATGAAAGACACTACAGATTTCCCTGTTCTAATCATGACATGATCTAAGCAATTTTTTTCTCTGGTAGGTGATGTGTAGGCTGGTAAGAGTCCGTGAGATGCAGTAATAATCATGTATTCATTATAATTAGGGTCATTACTTGTTGGGCTAATATTGATGTTCATGTCTCCCACCAGAAATATATTTCTATCGAAGGACACTGACGTTAATATATTATTAAGACTATTTAAAAAGTTGTCTAATTTACGAAAAGAAGAAATACATATTAATTACGTGACCAAGCACAACGAAATTTTTCTATCGGTCAAATGACCAATGTACAGACGCCAGCACATCAAGCACAGATTACTTTTTATACACTGACATCAAGCTACATTCTGTCAAATTTCTATACTAGATTTTCAAGTTTATCACCAACACACTAGGTTCAAGGTTGATGGGGAAAATTTGACAGTTTCGGGTAGCTTGATGTGTGGCATGTGCCATTTCTATAGTTTATTCTTCTATGTTTTACCAAGAACGAAGCTTTTATTGCTAACTTCTTTGTTACTTCCACAGAATACTTTTCTAGATTACTTCGCACCTTCCACAAGTCTACAGAACGTATGAATCTGGACTGGATTGAGTCTATCTACTAAATAAAATTGGCCTTCTCGAAATCTAAAGTACATAGGTTAGGTTGAGCTCTTACTTCTATCACGGAACAACATTCAAAGCCATAAGACCCATAGTGCTTAAAGGCTGCTTTACACCGGGGCAACACTGTGAGGCTTTGCTGCATGCTACATTTTGTGGCGTGCGTCATTATCAGGTATGCTACAAATAACCAACTTATGCGGCAATCGCGGTATACGCCAGCCTATTTATCACCGAGGCAACATCGTGCTTACATGATTTTCAAAGCATCGTGCTGTAAATTTTATTGGAGTGTTTTGGTCTACCAAGTCGATTGATCGAAGACAAGATCAAGACACCGTAGAATATGGCTGATGAAGTAACTTTAGCAGCATGATGCAAGGTGTTGCCATGCCGCACGATTCTTGCCACATATGTGCAACTTTTTAAACTATTGGGGCATGCTATGCTACTTTGTGGCATGCCGCACAGTCTCACAGTGTTGCCCCGGCGTAAAGCAGCCTTTCTGTAGCATGCTGCAATGCCGCACAGTGTTGCCCCGGTGTACAGCAGCCTTAACAGTCTGGACGTGAAAAACTCTTAAAACCTATAGTTTTCATTTATAATCTGTGGTACAAATTTTCTTCAATTTTGTGATCTCAAGTCGTCCAATTCCAAATGTTGGGTTAAAAAATAAAACAATTTTTTACACAACAGACATTATTTGTCGTCACATTGGTAAAGATTTCAAGTCAAGTTGCAATTAAATATTCCTAGTGGTTTGTGCTCTAATTTCGGTGTGGCTTTAGCTGTTTTCGAAATGATTTAATAACACGGAGACATTGAGTCGCAATAATATTGTAAATATTTGCCAATTCTGCTGTTTGCTGTGTGCGGAGCTATAACCGAAGTAGTGCGAGGTAAAAACTATTGTTTTTTAAAACCTATCTGACCTTGAATCTGGTCGGATCTAGAAAGGCGAGGCCTAAGAGTGCTGTCTATAAAAGTTGGCTGTGTATCTTCTGACGCATTGTCTACATCAATAGCTATAATCTAGTTATATTAAATACCTACTGGTAATTAATCTGTGATGCTTGCATTTGTTCCATAATGTGATTTGATAACAACTTTTCACAGAGATGTGGTGAGAATGTAACATATTGTATGTATGTTTTTGTGAATGGAAAGTTTGTTTAGGCATTTAATCACAGCCATGTAAACTATCATACACTGGCCTACTCAGGCTCAGCCTGCTGTGTAAACAGTGATTTACCAAACATGGACTGTGCACAACAAGAAACAATATTCATGAACCAGCTCGGTTACCTCATAATGAAGTCAAGAACAGTAACACAATCACTACATAATTTAAAACAAAGCCCCCTGCCTCGTCTGTCTGTCCCTAATGTATGCTTAGATCTTTAAAACTAGGCAAAGGATTTTGATGTTGGTTTTTAGGGTTCCGTAGTCAACTAGGAACTCTTATAGTTTCGCCATGTCTGTGCGTCCGTCCTCGCTTAATCTCTGTGACCGTTAGCACTAGAAAGCTGAAATTTGGTACCAATATGTATATCAATCACGACAAAGTGGTAAAATAAAAATTGGGAAAAATGAACCCTACACTGAGCGTGGCCCGACACGCTCTTGTTTTAATAGATAAGAGTGATTCAAGAGGAAAGTTTTAGTATAAAACTTGTCAAGCAGGCGAAACAGCTAGTTATTAATATAAGGAACACCAACGCTTAATAATAATTATTAGAAGTCTTGCATATTTCAAAATAAGTTATTGAAAACAACACAACATTCACACCTCATATTAACATTAACGGATGGTAGGTACCTATATTAAGAAGACAGTATCAATGAAGTAATGGAAATCCCAAATGTGATTAAAATAAGGTATATTATCTTCTCCAAATACAATGCCAATTATTCTTTTGAGCAGAACTTCCTGAGGCAATTGTAGTCATTCTCTCCCTTTGTTTTCAATTTATAAAATTGTATGCCTTTATTTAATGTCTACTCAGTATTAGCAGTCTATTCTGGCAACATCTTTAACATAACAAATGTCTTGCGACCCCTGCAATAGTGTATTATGAAAAATAAATACTCAAAACAACATTAAATAAAGGCATACAATTAACGAACCACCAGATTTAGCAAAATTTAGGGACAAAAAAATCTCTTTGATTGCCAAAATTAGTAAATAATCACCAAAATTAATCCCCATTTTATCGTGAAATTAGAACCAAAAACTTATTTTTTTAGTTAATGATCATCAGAAATTGAACTGTAATGCTCTTGCATCCGAGTCTAGGGAGATCCGGTCTACTTCTGAATAGTTTATAAAAAATCTCCAAGTCGGCTTAGGCAGACTAGTTTGTCATCAACCACCTCTTTAAAATTTGGTGCTTAATTTATTAAATTTGGTGATCATTTGAAATTTTAGGTGATAATGTTAGTGGTCACAAAGTTATTTTTGGTGGTCATTATATTTTCCCCCTTAAATAAATGTAATAGTTGGAACCACGGAACTCTTACAAAGAGAGGGGGGATTGTAGGCAATCCCTTGACAAGTAAATATGGTTTTCTTCCATGGCCAAATATTTTAAATTAATTTCTATAGTATCACGTCATGCCACCTACCATACAATCAATCCACATTTTCCTTAGCCAGGTACTCTCTGTTACTTTTGCAAATATCTGTTACAAAGGTTCTGGTAGCCATAGCTTTTAACACTAACTACTACCATTATACCCTGAATATTATGTTTTTGCCAATGAGTTTTAAACACAATCGAAATATCGGAACTCTAAACAAACATTTTAAATATTCCATTTGTGTTAATGCTAGTGTATTATCACCATGTCAGTTTATTTATTTTTATTTATACTTAGCTTATTTTATTCCATTACAAAGTGATACATAGTTGTATACATAGTTATGCTAGTTAAGTATTTATATGTTTTCTGCCTTTGTAATTGAACCCTCTTGGGTAAAAGCCTCCTCCATCTTCTTCACAAATTTTTAATGAATTTAAGTTTGTCAGTTTAAAAACTTATAAAGACAAAGCTGTCCGTCCGTACATAAATTAATGAAAATGTTTCATAATAAATTAAACAGTGTCATAACTCATAATAATCAAAGTTAAAATGTATGTAGTGCAAAGTAGAGACCTGATTTTGTTCCTAGGATTCTAATCATAATTTGGGTCATGCCCTTGCTGATTAAATGTTATTAATTTATAAATAACTTTGCATTTTCTATGTATGCAATATAGAGAAGTTAATTACTCTGTATTACAACATATTTAATGGAATTTACGTAAATATGCTATCGTATATTTTTCATAAATATACATAAAAATGCTTATCATATGGCATGCACTCGCAATAACTTATTTTAACGAACTTAAATTATTTTATATTATATTACACGAAACAAAACGCTTTGTACGTGTCTCCATGACCCTTTATAAACTTTACAAAGGATTTGTATGTGATTTCCACCATTATTTAGAAACAGAAACATACCTACACCATGTTTCATTGCATTAATATTTAACTTATTTATGGCACAAAAATTGCAATGTTTTTACATAGGTATCCCCGTTGTGAATATTTTAATGAGTAGATTTAGTTAAATGGTAGCATACATGAATACAATATTTTTTGCATATAACTGAAAAATAGTGCAGTTTTATGAGTTATACCATAATGTTCATTCATATGTTCCATATTATTGCATACTAAATAGTGTCCGATACAACTTTGTGCTGCTACAGCAAAATAAAATGATTTAACAAGTCAAAGGTATACCTCCACAAATGATTATGCTTCTAAAACCACGTCAATACTACGACGTGATGTGTTCAATGCGTCAACTCACAATTACTCACCATTCTTGTGTGCAACGAAAAAATACCTAATATTTTTTTTTATTGTTTGTGACTGTCTTCTGTGAAGTTTCCTCAACTAATAAAAGATACGTGTATGTTGTAGAGGTGCCTCAGGATGACTATGATCGACGGTGTTGGTGACGAAGTCGTGCAATTTGTGATCGTGGTACTTGTGGTGGTGGTGGCGGCCCTAGCCTGGTGGTCCACCAACGCGCGGCCCGACCGGTACCGAACAGTCCTGGTGATGCGCTCCAGGACACTACACCCTGTCACCGTCAGCATTCGGACCAGTAAGCAGCTATTTATTCGTGGGTAGCCCGCGAAATTAAAATTTTTCAATTTGCAAGCCAGTGCTAAGTTGTGCCTTGATTAAAATGTGATTTGCGACTGTAAGACGTTTGTAGTTTTTTACAGAATTATAACCATCAAAATCATCAATACAACCCTTCAAGTTCATGAAAGTCTATTGAATGACTTTTTCATGAAATATCATTCAATCGACTTTTATTTAAGTACACCAAACTGACTGCCTCGTTGGTTTAGTGGTCGCAAGCATGACTGCTGAACCCGGCAAAATGATAAGTACTGGGTTTTTCTATCAGGTATTTCTCAGTAGCACCAGCGGATTCTGGATTTGTGCTCAGTTGATGGCAATAGGTTTGCACCTTATTACATGGGACTTAAACAGCACCTCTGCCTAACCCTTCGGGGATTACAGGCGTCATATTATGTTAAGATTCGCTTTCCCATCAAAAAATATTACAATTCTTTTCGTTGACGGTGAATTTTGAGTAGATAGCTATGTAAATTAATGATTGGTCAGTGGTTCGTCTTAGGGACGGGATGCCTCGTTTACTGAAAATCATGTCTATCATCCCAGCGGGATGTGCAGCTACCTAATTACGGAGAGTATGGTGGGGATCTAGCTAGACGTATTTGCCGAGATGAGATGGACTCTTTTGAAACAATTTAAATACCTATAATTTTTTTAGAAAAGTTTTCTATATCATCAATACTATAGAGATGTAAAGTTTGTAGGTTTGTATCAATATCCGGGAGTATCATAGTCATATTTAAAACTTTTTCTCGTGGGTTCTTTTCCGACCATAACGAACGAGCGAGTAAAAGCTAGTAAATTAATAAAATCACTATCCATGATGACCCAGTTGTTTAGTATACAAATAAATAAAATTGAAATTTATTTTTGTCTGTCCGCTTGTTTCCGCTAATCTCCGAAACGGCTGGACGAAAGTCGCGGGCAACAGCTAGTTAAAAATTCATTAATAGAAACTATTTTATTTATATTCTAGAAGTAAGTATATTATGATAAATAGAATAATTAAACACTGCCCCATGCCCCACTCTGACGTCAATTGAGAAACAAGTTATGTTAAAATTAAAATCAGATAAGCGATTCAGAAAGCTTGCTCTAAAACATGTGTGTTGTTCGCAGGATCAAATTTAATGATTGCAGCTGCTCCAACAAGTACTTCTTCTATACAAGCTGCCACAGCAACTGATGCTGCAAGTATGTTAAAACTCTCTTTTTTACCCGACTACGGCAAAGCCTAGGGGGTTATGATTTAACGTTATTTAAGAGCAGAGCAGAGCTTTTTTCTGAGACTATTGAAAAATAAATCTTATGACAACTCCATACGTTGCAAAATTAAATACACGTCCAAACTTCTTGCTCGAGCTTGCAAAATACATGTTCGAGTATGCGTTTTGCAACGTATGGAGTTGTCGTAAGATTCATTTTACAGTAGTCTCAGAAAATACTCTGCTCTGCTCTTGGTGTGTGCTGGCGCTTAAAGATGTATGGGGTTGATTCAGGAGCGTGGAGATTGACACAAGCAGAGATGGGATGAATTCTAGGTGTGAATGATGATGTGTGAATACGGGTATCAGTCCTTCATTATCTAAATACACGTCATCATCTACTTAGCCTTTTCCCAACTATGTGGCGGGGGAGGGGGGGGGGCTCCAGTCTTGCCGGATGTAGATCAATACCAGCAATTTACATACTGCCTATCTGACCTCCAAAACCTTGTTAGTGCAGCTTTACGTGCTATACAAAACAAAAAAAAATATACATGTGTTGGCAGTATAATTTATTCATTTTACTAGTCCATTATGTGATTATAATCAATTAAGAAGGGAAGGGTTATCATCATCTGGCTATTTTAGATCCGCTATTATGTACATAAGTGAATAATATCAAGGTACACAATGTCACTTGCAAATAAATACATAATTATGATTACAGGCGTCATTTTGTCACTATTTTTCAGTGAACCTTGTTGGTCATACCTATTACAATTCAATGTAATGAATTAGTTTTTTTTTTCTAAAGTTATGTTTGTTTATTGTACTTTACATGACATTGATTTGTAGGTTGTAGACTCAATGCCACAAGCTTTAGCCCACGGCTTTGCCCGCATGGAGGACGGAAATTATCCCAAGGAAGGAAACCTTTCCTTCGTTGGGATAATTTAATAACGAGATAAAAGTATCACCCAGATAATGGTGTCGATTCTGTTCTGCACAAACTAAACTTAATTTAGGCTATTGCTATCTTTTTCTGTCTAATAAAACGAGAAAGAGACAGACGTAATTTAGAGCTGTCAAATTTAGTTGGAACTAATATTTCCATACAAATGAAGGATGCACGTGAAACCATGTCGACTAAAAACACGGTGAAGCGCAAGGCATAAACTAGTTTGACATGTCTAACTTAGTTCATAGCTATGGTCGTCCTTTTCTCGCACTGCCTTTTAGTAAAAGATAGCAATAGCCTAAATAAAGTTAAGTTTTTGCACAGCAGAATCGACACCAGTGATCTACTTTTGTGCCAAATACAATAGAAATATGTCCAAGTTGGACAAAGGCGTGAAAAGTGAACAGACAGACATACCGACATACAGATCTTCAGACAAAAACATTTGCCTATAGTACTTGCTTGGGGCACAGTTACTTTCGCATCCTACTTCCTACTAATAGTAAATATTATAAACTAGCTTCTTCCAGCGACTTCGCCCGCGTGAAGTTTGATAATTGTTCCATGGGATCTTACTACCGGGATAAAAAGTATCCTATGTTTTAATCTAGGTTATAAACTATCTGTGTGCTAAATTTCATCCAAATCTGTTCAGTAGTTTTTACGTAAAAGAATAAGAAACATCCTTACATCCATACTCACAAACTTTCGCATTTAAAATATTAGTAGGTAGATGGTTTTTCTGTTTTCCCTTGTAGGATGCGAAAGAGCATGAATAAATAATAATAATAATAAATGTTTATTTTTTTTCTTCCACAAATAATACTTATAAACTAACACACATGTAAATTGATTGAAAAAGATCACTATGTTTATTTGTGGGAGACTGGTGCCTAAACTAAGCCTAAACTTGTATTTCAGGACACCAGGGACTCCCCCCTACAGGAAAAAAATACTTAACGGATTTGGATAAAATTTAGCACACAGTTACATACACAGTTAATAACCTGGATTAAAACATAGGATACTTTTTATCCCATATGACAATTATCAAACTTCACGCGGGCGAAGTCACTGGCAGAAGCTAGTTTATAATATTAGTATGTAAATTAAATGTATAGTACGGATGGATTGATGTGGTACCTATATCTACCAGCACTCAACAATTAAATAATAAGACAATGGCAATGTGAAATGAGTTTAGATGCCGTAGCCTGCGCTTGAGCATTGTAATTCGTCATATTTATTATACAATAAATGGAAAGCAGTGAGCTGTTGTTATAGATCCTCATATAGCGTAACCTTTGAATGTTATACAAACAGCCAGTTTTAGTGTAGTGCATAACTTTCATCGCGGCAGACGCTTGTCAACATCGTAAGGTAAGCCAAGACAAAGTGACATCTATTGGGTCTTTGTCTGACTGTCACTTTATAAATATGTCAAAAATGTATCATGAAATAAGCTGGTGAAAAGTGTAAACATCAATCTTGTTTAAAGTGGCAAGAGAAATACGAAATTATTGTCACTTTTCTTTTCTCTCTGATGCCTACAATGATAATCACACTAATATTATATAGGCGAAAGTGTGTGTTTGTTATTCTTTCACGCAAAAACTACTTAACGGATTTGGAGGAAATTTTGCACACGGATAGTTTATAATCTTGATTAACACATAGGTTACTTTTTATCCCGGTAAAAAGAACACATGGGACAACTATCGAACTTCACGCGGGCAGAAGGTAGGCTCGACCACTCAGTGGCGTAGCTAGGGGCGGCCCGCACCGGGTGTCACCCGCGGTTCTCTATTGTATTACCTAACTTTTTTATTCATAATTTAAAGTGCCATAACTTTTTTTGTCCTAATCATCATTTGTCCGAATGATAACTTACCCGAACTTAATATCACATAATATCACATGCCATAAAATTGAAATCCCTAAATACAATATGCTCTAAACCCGTTTGTCATAAATATTACAATCAATAATATACAAAACACTTAAAATCGTTTTCAATAATACTTATAAATCCTAAATTTAAAAAAAAATGTTTAGATCTTAATAATATTTTTAAAACAAACCGGTATGTTCCCAGACGTTCCCAAAAGGGATGTTTTAATTGTGTCTGTAATTACGGGTACCTACAGTAAAGTATTACTTAGCTTTTGCTATGCTATGAACTTCTCTCAACACAACACATTTTTATACAATATTGCTTTTATGAAATTTGTAAGAATTAAAAAGTAGAACCATCATATCGCAGAAAGTTCATAGTTAGAATCTTCTTTTGTTTTGGCATACATTTCATATAAGTAGTCACTAAAAGGCAGAAAATCAATCAATCAAACCGTCAATCATTATAAAACAGTTGAGTGTGAACATAATTATTTTATTTTTCCCTGTAATAAGTATGCAAACATGCAAACAAACATGCAGCAAGCAGGCAGCAAGCATGCAGCAAGCATGCAGCAAGCATTCAGCAAGCATGCAGCAAGCATGCAGCAAGCATGCAACAAGCTTGCAGCAACCATGCAAGCACGCATACAGTATGCGAGCAAGCATGCAGCATGCAAGCGAGCAAGCAACATGCAGCAGGCATGGTTTCTGTCACGGCTCCGGCGCTGCGGAGCTCCGGCGGTCCCACGCGAGCTTATCGTCGCAGATGTGTTTAACGCTCACCACCACCGAGTGTTACAACCACCTGCTCCTCAACTCGCGGGCCGCCTCGCCCCTCCGCGCCTACGCGATTTTAAATTACACTCTAGGGGTAGGGCAGACAAGACTGCGTGGGGTCGGATTTATAGCGATTCGTTTCTGTCACTAAAACCTAATTTTTAGCAAATATTTTAGGACCAAAAATTTTATTACACTTATATGGACATTAGGAATAATACACATTATATAATTTAATACTTAGGATAATTGACTTTATGGCATATACAATTAGAAGATTCAATTATTATAGTATTCGATATTATGACAGAACAGTTTTAGAAATAAAGATAATTATGTAAAACAAAATTTCGGGATTTTGAACATTATGGTAACTGAAGTTTATAGCAAACGTTTTATGGATAATGATTTTCGGACAAAAATTTTTAGGAGATATAAGAGAGTACCGTCACCCGCTTATGGGTGACACCCGACCGTGAGCATCACTAATGCCACCTATAAAAACCGGCCAAGTGAGAGTTGAACTCGCGTGGAGAGGGTTCCGTACAATACCAGTCTTATATTGAGTTAACCACTTTATTATTTTTTTCAATTGATAGAATTTTCTGCATAAATCGACAAAATGACTCCTTGTACGAATAGACAAACGTAATTTTTATTTTAACTGTTTTGATTGATTTTTGGGGTGACACCTACAATATCCGCACCGGATGTCACCCATGCTACGAGTAGCTACGCCACTGCGACCAGTTACCATGTTTGCTCGCCATTAAACAGGTGTTTCTTGTATGGGCCAGTACATATGCAGAAACCTACTCGACCCACAATTTATTAGGTCCAATCAAAATTTTATTCAAGAAATCTGAAAACGTGTCGTACCTAGGTATATTACCTTACACTACACGTGAAAAACCAATTAAACGGTATAAACATTCAACAATAACGATTACAGTATCAAGAAACCTCAACGGAAATACATTGAATGTTTCGACATCGCATTGCCCTCCAAAAAGGTCGAGTACACAAGCAAGACTTATTTAAAAAAAAAAAAAAATCGTACAAATGTGGAATAAACTATGAAGATATGCTAATGACATATTTATAATCAGTCCGATACCTTGAACTCGCTGTGAATGGTCATGTGCATCTAACAAGCGTAATTGTTGTCTTCAATGTCAAATCAACAAGACAGTGAGCAGGTAGCAGGCTGGTGTTAGAATACATGATACTTAGTCGGTAAATGGCATAGTTTCTTCAACCCCAATTTCTACTAAAATGTAATTAACAAAATGTGGACGTACGGTGCATGAAATCCAAGTGTTTAACTCAGGAGCGTCAGGACGGCAATGTATATTAATTGCCATTGGGTCGACTTTTTTAATCAACAAATACTCTGCATCGAATATGTCCGAACAAGTGTGTAGCATAACGAAACACATAGTGACGTCAAAATCGACAAATCACTAATGAAATACACAAGTAACAATTAATTCAAGTTTAATGTGTCAATGTCAAAAAAGTTTCAACGTTTTCATTATCATTTATTCGATAATAATATAACCGTTATGTTATGTATTATTGTGCAGATGCCAGTACTCCAGAGACGACAGAAGAAACCAACGCGAGGGTGATTCCCCTACAAGAGATGGACAGCATAGTGGACGCTGATATGGCCATGCTGGACAATAATCGCCTGCATTTCTATAGGAGAGTTGACTGTGAGTTTTACATAATACCTTCATAGTAAACCTGTTCTGCCCCCAGTAGCGTGGCTGTTTAATAAATTAACATTTAAATTCTATCTTTCGAATTTTGATAAGGTCTCACTGTCTGGCTCCATAGATTATTTCTCTATTTAAATTAAATGACCTTGTATGAGGTCGAACTAGAAATGTGCTTTGAAACTTCAAGAATCTTCGTAAAAATGTCAACTCATGTTCAGAAATGTCATATTAAAAAAAATCAGACGAATTGATAACCTCCTTCTTTTGGAAGTCGGTTAAAAATATTTGTCAGTATTTAAAACAAACGCAATGTATAAGTGCAGTTTAATATCTTAAATAATTTACAAGTTGTTCTAACTAAACACAACACACTTTTCCTTCTAGTTACGTAAGCAATTTAATAGGTAAAGGTAGGGCTTATGAGGAAAATCTTGGTACAAAATTACTGTAATAATGATTTTATATTTTTGTATCTTTCTGTGTTTTTGTGTCTGATGCCAGAAATAGACTTTTGTACTTGCTAAAGTTGAGAACTGGTTTATGTTGGAATCTTCAAATACACTTAGCACCACTTTAGCAGTAATAAAACTATAATAAGAACATGAGACATTGACGATGCAAACATAAAATATTAAATATCTACATTGAATATTTAAGCCAAAAATAGTGTGACGTTAAATACATTCATACCACTAAATAATGACTGACATTGTAGCAAATAATAAAAACATTCATTTATATAACATCACGCCTGTATGCCCCGAAGGGTTGGGCAGAAGTGCATAGTAAATAACATAATAATAACTAAACAGAAACACACAAGTGTTTAGTTAAAATTTTGCCAAAAAAGAGGTTCTAAAACTATTGGTAGTTTCAACATGACTGATACTTATGCCATGTAGTATAATAGTTATTTATGCAACTGTTGTATAATGAGGGGTATTAAAACACGAATGTGGGTTTATCACACGAGGCGAAGCCGAGTGTGATAATAGTATCACATGAGTGTTTTAATACCTAATTATGTACAGTTGCATACAAGACTTTATCTACATCCATGATATGAATCCTCCACAAAAGGTTCTGAAACTATAGGGTGTAGTAGCGAAGAGTCAGTTTTGTAAGAGGTAAGACGGAGTACGTATCTTCAATGTGATCATATTATTTGTGTAAAGAATACTGACTGTACCATTTTTCAAAGGGAAGCCGGTAGGAATTGAGTTGTATGGAAACTTCGCCACTGATAGGGTGTTGTAGTGTTGTAAGAAGTCTATGTAAATTCATGGAAAGTTTAATTGCTGAGTATTTAATACAGACAAACCATGTATAGGTAATAATATAATTATTTACATTTCGGATTGTACAATTTATTAAAATCCACAAAGGTTGTATCACTCATTTTTGTAAACAACAAAGTACATAATGCAATACTATTATCCAAATATCGAACAAAAATGGATACGACGTGAATTCGAATTAACCTTTTTTTTTTTAATTACGGCGCTGTGGTAGTGAATCGCACGTGCTAGACAATGTTCTTTTTTTAAAACGAGTTGCAGAATGAAATTTAGTACAACATTATAACACCCGTTTGGATGTTATGTATTGTTGGTTATTATGACACTGGCTGTTTTAATGTTGGCAATAAGCTAACTGTTTCATATACTTTTATAAAGGATTTATAGCATGGGTGTAGTATAAACTTATTTTAAAGAACTTGTTCATTCTTTTGTCAGCTGCAAACAACTCACAGAGTGCCACAGAGTCGACGAGCGACGAGAGTGAGGTTCACGAGGAGACGGAGCCGGCCAGCAACGCGCAGATCAGAGAGATGGACAGCATTGTCAGCGCCATGGAGGCTGACGTCACTGCCGGCTGCGACTTCTTCACAAGAGCCAATGGTAAGACACTCGTCATCATCATATCAGCCATGTAACGCAGCGCCATGGAGGCTGACGTCACTGCCGGCTGCGACTTCTTCACAAAAGCCAATGGTAAGACATTCGTCATCATCATATCAGCCATGTAACGCTTACTATTTCTGGGCGAAACCTATTAATCACAACCTGAATTTACCATGCCTCCCAATGTGTCGCCGCAAAGACCGGTCTTGCTCTTCTCGCAGTGTATTCTCATGACCTCCACTGATTCATTCTTCAATATCTTTTTTGTGGGTATTTTCCTGAGCTCGTCACTACAGATATTTTTCATCCCATCGCCTTCATCTTCTTAGCATGTCTCATCGTTTGTGGAACAGGACCACATTTGCACAGCAAACTTTCAAACTCTGTATCATTTGTTTAATTCATTATTTCAGAAGCAAACCCTTCACCAATTACTCGGACTGCAGAGAAAGAAGAGGACAAAAAAGAAACGAACGCACCTTCGACAGCTGAAACAGAGAATAAACCGGAAGTGACCACAGACACTGCACAGCCCACAGTGGGCGCTGGCGACACGACCACACGAACGAACGAACATGCGGAAGAGAGAGCGAGAAAGAGGATATTGATCAAACTGAAATATTTGAATGACACCTTGAAAGAGGTTGAAGGGAGTCTTGATGAGTTATTGAAAGATTTTAAATGGTGAGTATCGCGATTGTCCTTGTAATAGGGAGGGATGATGACTGACTAAAAAAAACATGATTCTGTTTAGTCCGCCAGCTAGAAACTCGAAAAATATTGGATACGTGTTTTTTGTTTTGTCAAATTAAAAAAAAATGACGAAGTTATAACGTGTCAAAGTTCACGAATTTGCAGGTCAGTGCTAGGTTTTATGTTGATTAAAATATGATTCGCGGTTGTAAGACGTATGTAGTTCAGAATTATATTCATCAAAATCACCAATACAACCTTCCAAGTGGAAAAATTGTTTTTGAATGTCAAACTAATTCCTGCACCTTTATGAACTTAGAGGGTTGTTGTTGCAAATTGCAAAAAACGTAAGAAAATTTGAATTTCGCGGGCTACCCTGGCGTTGACGATACACGGGCCCTCTTAAGGCTGATGGCCTTAAGAGGGCCCGTGTATCGTCAACACGAGTATGGTCGAAAAGCTTGTTGTTTCATCCAGAGCCACAGCGACGATATTCTTTCAACTCCCCTGTCTCACCTAGCCCCGACTAGCTCCCGCGCACCTCATACCGCCTAACGCGATAATATTGAACGAAAAATAGTGTTCGAAAATTTATAAAACTTGTTCTAGGAAATACGTGTTTTTGAATAAGTCCTACAAGTTTGTGATATAAATATTTGTCATCTGCACTACATTTGCCAGGCTTCTATCAGGATGTTTTCTTTACTTTTACAATTTGTTAGTACATTATGAACGGCCAAAGTTGAGGTAAAATTTGTGCAAAACAGCAATTTTTGGAGGCTTATACTGAATTTGTTTCTACAATTTTTTATTTTTTGCTTTGATAGAAGCCTAGATATAGTGCACAAGATACCTATTAGTTAAAAAAAATCAAAGATATATGTGTAACAACGGCATAATCACACACGAGTGTTTGTATGAAAAGTGGAGGGTTGGCCGCTCTTACCGCGATCAAAGATATATGTGTAACAACGGCATAATCACGCACGACTGTATGAAAAGTGGAGGGTTGGCCGCTCTTAACGCGATCAAAGATATATGTGTAACAAAGGCATAATCACGCACGACTGTATGAAAAGTGGAGGGTTGGCCGCTCTTAACGCGATCAAAGATATATGTGTAACAACGGCATAATCACACACGAGTGTTTGTATGAAAAGTGGAGGGTTGGCCGCTCTTAACGCGATCAAAGATATATGTGTAACAACGGCATAATCACGCACGACTGTTTGTATGAAAAGTGGAGGGTTGGCCGCTCTTAACGCGATCAAAGATATATGTGTAACAACGACATAATCACGCACGACTGTATGAAAAGTGGAGGGTTGGCCGCTCTTAACGCGATCAAAGATATATGTGTAACAACGGCATAATCACGCACGACTGTTTGTATGAAAAGTGGAGGGTTGGCCGCTCTTAACGCGATCAAAGATATATGTGTAACAACGCCATAATCACGCACGACTGTTTGTATGAAAAGTGGAGGGTTGGCCGCTCTTAACGCGATCAAAGATATATGTGTAACAACGCCATAATCACGCACGACTGTTTGTATGAAAAGTGGAGGGTTGGCCGCTCTTAACGTGATCATATATAGATGTGTAACAACGCCATAACCACGCACGACTGTTTGTATGAAAAGTGGAGGGTTGGCCGCACTTAACACGTTTTTTAACATTCCAGGCGTCACTTCTCAACGGAGCTGACAGCAGAATGCCGCGTGCGTTTGATCTTCAACGGACACGTGTTAGTGGACGACTCGGCCACGT
This sequence comes from Xestia xanthographa, assembly GCA_905147715.2. Lineage (NCBI taxonomy): Eukaryota > Metazoa > Arthropoda > Insecta > Lepidoptera > Noctuidae > Xestia > Xestia xanthographa. The sequence goes on from LR990646.1 coordinate 11,838,670, forward strand.
TGCAAGCTTGCGGTCTTCACGATCGGGCTGTGGTACACTGCCTCGTACACCCCAAACGTACTGGGAGTAATCAGGTGAGCGGATAATAGTCTTCTTCACTAACTTATAAGACACACGCGTTGTGGCGACATCAATACCGCAACACACGGATTAAAGAGACCGCTGAACCAACCCATCAGACGCAACACCCTTTGGGTGGTGAGGATCCTCCCTTTTCTGTGGAGAATGAGGGACTCTACACACTATTTCTTAAATCTCTAAAAACTGGAGAAACATTCATTCATTCATTTATTCCATAAACAATGTTTACATTGTGTCGAAAATTCATTAAAAACTAACACAACTCGGATTTTAACGTTTACAATTCAAAAATAAAATAATACAATTAAAATTCGGTACAGCACATAACATATTAAACATGATTAAAACCCAATCATAAATTTGGTGGCACGCCACACGGACACCTATAATGAAGGCTTCCAACTATAGTCTCCGCCAGATAAGTAAGAATTAAAGGTCATTAACCCGCATACATTTATTCAAATACATAATTCCGAAAACAGAAATAATTACATAAACTTGTCCCGAAACGACCTTTATCGTGATTCTTGACTTTTTCAAGTAATAAAAACGATTTATAGTGTATTTTCGGGGTACCTATGCAGAGAAATTAAGGACAGAGCAATGACCTTTAATTCTTACTTATCTGGCGGAGCCTATAGTTCAACAGGGGGTCTAAAATGGCCGCTTTAGCAGAATCGTTTTGTGAATCACGTTAAAAATTTAAAATTCTTAAAATGACTTTATGATTATTGACATAAAGTCCATTTTAAGAATTTAATTTTTTTAACGTGATTCGTGCTAAGATTCTGCGTAGATTCTGCTATAGCGGCCATTTTAGACCCGCAGTTCTTTTTTGTTGTGTTCTATAGATGATTTTTTTTTATGTCCAATTAGGTACGGCTTTGTTGTGTACCGAGTCATTTAAAAATGAACAAAGCATTGTTGTGGTGCTAAACGATTTGGTTACAAAAAATTATAGATTTAGCTCACTCATACATAATCATCGTCATAAAACTACAATAAGGATAGGTAGGATAAAAAGTCGTAGGTATGTTGTTATAATGAGGGAAAAATACAATTTGCAAAGTTAGGTACTTTGCAAGTTATAATTTTTATAAATAACTAAATTACGTCAAGCATAGGCAATGCTTGACCTAATTTCTAACCCCGTTTTTAGGGTTCCGTACCTCAAAATGTAAAAAAGGAACCCTTATAAGACCACTCTCTTGTCCGTCTGTCTGTCTGACCGTGTGTCACCACCGATTTTCTGAGGAACGGGTGGACCTTGCAAGTTGAAATTTATACCAGATACTGAGGTCTATACTCCCTATTAGGTGTCTAAAAATCAAGGCCCTGAGTCAACACAATAAAAAGATATGGGCAAATTTAGATTTTCGCGACAACTTGTAAGTACTAAAATTTACCTTAATTTTCAGCTTTTTTTATTTTTCGGAATTTTCCCTTTACTTGTGCTAAGACTGCTGTTGCTGTTGAAAGCTGTTGTGTGTTGTGCTTTTATCCAAATTTGACAATTCTAGATCAACCGGAAGTACCCTATAGGTTTTGGGTCGATCCCGTTGACCTAGAATCATGAAATTTGTCTTACAGCATAATTATGTAAAGGGAAAAATCTGATATGTAGTTTAATAACAAAATACCTACTTACAAGATTATACGGAACCCTCGGTGCGCGAGTCCAACTCGCACTTGACCGGTTTTTTATGCGTATTAGCTGCCCTAAAAACGAAAACAATACAAGAATTTATTTAAATTTTCATGTAAATTCCAGCAACGCGGCGGCATGCCCGAGGAAGGCCCTGTGAACGCGACGCACGAGCTGATCACGGAGAGAGCGCAGCCCGAGCGCGCGTGGGACCTCGAGAACATTCTCATGACGCTCGTGTCCGTCGCACTCACCGTCGTCTGGTTCTTCAGGTCTGTACACTAGTCTACTGTGTGTTTGCTCATCTGCTGACTGCCCGGAATAACTGAATAGCCGTGTGGTATCCGGCAGAGTAGAATAGAACCAACCCATGACACTCACGGGTGTCGTATAAGGCGACTAATTCCTGAGGCAGAACACTTTGCGCCTCCGTAGACCAGAGAATGGGCAGCAGCGTTTTCTGTTAGTCTTTCATCACTGCGATCTCCAATCCGCCTGCCAAGCGTGGAGATTACGGCAAATTCCTCCCATCATGGGAGAGGCTTATGTCCAGCAGTGGACGTTATGGGCTGATGTAGTGACTGCCCGAGTTTGATTCCCCAAGTCGAGCAGTGTTATTTGGTTTCTTCCAATTAGTGGTGGGTCGTTGTCTAATTTTTGACGGATGAAATGCAACCGTTTTCCCGACGACGAAAACGGTTGCAGAAAACGGTCGTTGTTGCAACTGGTTTGAAGACGGCTTGAAGAAAGAAACTTATCCCAACATGCGTTTTCGTCGAGAGTCGTTCGTTGAATTGCGTTTTCGTCGAGTGAAGAACTAAATAGTTGCAGTTTTTTACAACTATTGTTAGGACTGTTTTGTAAACGAACGCGGAACGACGCGACGAGTGACTCTAGTGAGAAAGATAGTTGAATCATTGCGTTTTCGACTGTATTTTCATAGGCATAAAATAAAAATTCGCACCAAGTAATTCGAAGACTGGTTTGTGCAACAAAGACTGTTTGAACCCAGGACGTAAAGCGATTTCATTGTGGCAGAACACAAAACGGTCTTTGAAAATGGTTCGTCGTCGCAACGCCCACCACTACTTCCAATAAGATAGCAGTAGCTGCCCCGAGTTTAAAAGTTGTCGTAAGATACCCCTGTGCCCTGTAAAGTACGTTAAACCGTTGGTCCTGCTTTTGATCTCTGTCCGGTCGTTGCCTTCCCATTTTTCATAAATTTATGCTGTCCCACTGTTGGGCAAAAGCCTCCCCAATTTCTTTCCAACTCTCTCGTTGTTTTCAATCAGGAACGAGTCTAAATCGTCACGGCAGCGTTACTTAAGCCTGCCTCGGTGACGATGACAGTCTTCAGACACCCACTGTGTGACAATTCATAGGATATAAAATTGTACTGGTTGTGTACCTGTAGTTATACCAGATCTTGTAGTAACTGTATGAATTTCTGAGTTATGTCAGAGGCTGACAACCTCATCATCATTATCAGCCTATTAATGTTCCCACTGCTCACACTGGGACACAGGCCTCCTCTCTATGAGAGGGACAAACATACTTTTACATTTTGAATCATATTCCTTCCAGATGCGAATATTCGAACCTTTTCACGGCGAGCGCCAGCCTCGCACTATTCGGCCTGACAGTGTTCTACAGCGTCGCGATATTCGGCCTGTACCTCTCCGACACATTCCAGTTCGACAGAAGGCCAGCACAACCTGTGCCCGAAAACTAGACCCCTTTAACGTGTGTATTTGCCCTAAGGTTTGTAAATTTTAGATATGCCGCCTTTTCTACTGTGTTAAAAAGGTAGCGTTTGGATTTGGCGTACGCGAGTAGCACGGCGGACATAGATTGTCTACGGAAAGTAAAACATCATTGCGCAATGTTTATTTATTTTTAAATATAAGTTGACATCTTTAGTAGTTAGCCAGGGATAGTGAAAAAAGCATTTGGAATACTTTGCTCGTGACTGTCTGAATTCACGATAAGCATTTATCGTAGAAATAGAATAGAAAGTCTTCATCCTTTTCTATCGAAGATTTTATACCATAATAGGTATTGTCCTATCTCTAAGGCTTATTATAATTCTATGTGATTGCCGCAGTGCTACTCGCTACAGCTGCTAGAGCTCTATATGCAGGTCATATTGCTGTATTATCTTTTGAAATTAGTACCAAGCGCTTATACTTTTAGTTAAAATGTAAATCATTATTGTAATTGGCTTAGCAAAGCAGTCATGTATATAAATAAATGTTGCATAAACATAGTGTTATAAATAAAGGAATAGTAAAAAACAATTAATTTTGTGAATTTTAACTAAATCATTTGCAATAATAATTATTATTGAAAGTTTAAATGTGAATATGTTATCGGGTTTAGTTTTTACCAAAACTGTAATGTCATGGAAACCTATTTCTTGGACATGTGAAAATAGTATTTAAATTGAAAATTTTGTAATTTTACACTGTAAATACATACAGCTGAAACTATGCTACATTTTGAATAGCGAATGTTACAGATCTAATTCATAATCATCATCATACATTGCACAAAAACAATACAACAGGTTTGATTAGCTTACTGAACATTTACACTTCCACACATAATAGGTGATAGAAAAATTCATAGACTTTTGTGAATGTGACAAAAATGAATCTTTTTTTCTGCACTTATAGTCCTAACGGCTTGTACACATAAAAACGCCGCTACGTGGGAATCTACGTTTGAAGTCAATCTTATCTTTTTACTGTGCTTTAGAACAGGGAAATACGACCTAAATTTCCGTAGCGCTAATAGATTTACTGCTACTTGTTTTGATATAGATTCCCACGATACGACGTCGCATCGTGAAACGGTGCCGCGTTGTAGCACGATGCGACGACGTATCGAGTTGTGTACAAGCCGTTACTCAATTATTTTACCTCTGATACCAACACCAACATTCTTACAACGGGAATAAAAATCACACTGACTTCGACAGTGATTCAAAATCAGGTGTAATATATTAATAACTAGTAGGAATGTATGTTCTTTGTTTAATTATGTATCTCAGTCAAAAGTACTGTGTTAATGTAAACATAGGTTTACTGGTCTCAAAAATTGTAAATAATGGTAATAGATATAAACATCTGTTTATATTTATTTAGACGTAAGTTCCGACTTTTGTTTTATTCACTTAATCATCTTCATCCTTCAACTCAGATGTTATATTAATATTTTTCTAACATTATTATATGTCCCTTTATTACCAAAACATTTTAGTAATCAATCAAGCTTTTAAAATTCTAGTTATTATATTCGGGTACCTAATCGTTTTCTACGCTAATAAACGTTTTATTGTTATTTACTTTTAAGGACATAGATATACCTATTAAAAGTAAATTTTAATTGAAATCTATATTGGAGTTTGATTGTTTTCTTATATAGTTATCCCAGACCCAGACAGAGTTGAAAAGTTTCTATCATCACTTAATCTTTCTAGCGATGAGCACATACAGCTGATATATCAGTAAAGTGAGGGACAAATACTCAAGCTTCAAAATGATCAGAAGAACAACGTGGGGCCAAATATTCAGTTTGTCAGCCAGTTGTTTTACGATACAATGGAAATTAAACTACAACATCGACGCATAACAATTCGAAGACATGACGTGACATCTACCAATCTGCACTGGGCCCGCGTGGTGGATTATGGTCCATTCCCTCTCACTGAGGAGGCCGAGTCTCAACAGTGGGAACATTAATAGGCTGATGATGATGATCATCGACGCACAAACTATTCCACGGGCAAGGAATGCTGCCTAGCTCTTTGTCTATAAGTTGTGTAGGTTGACATCCAATGTAGGTACACTAAAAATAGGTCGTAGCACACGTATCAACTCTGAAAAGGATCGTCATCGCCTCGACTTTCCCCTTGGGCGTCAAACAGGCGTCCACGCCATGTAACATAAGCGGATCAGCGAAGCTCCGGCACGTCGACTCTGCTACAGCTAGGTGACGCCGCGCTTACGGCTCGCCGACTGCTGGTTAGGCTAGGCGGCGGCACTAGTTCAAATCATTTTGAATCCAAAAGTTAAATGTAGGACGAAGAGACGTAAGCTAGGGTACGGAGAGACCCGTAAGCTAGGATACTGAGAGAGCCGTAAGCTAGGATACTGAGAGCCGTAAGCTAGGGTACGGAGAGCCGTAAGCTAGGGTACGGAGAGCCGTAAGCTAGGGTACGGAGAGCCGTAAGCTAGGGTACGGAGAGCTCTGTAAGCTAGGGTACGGAGAGCCGTAAGCTAGGGTACGGAGAGCTGTAAGCTAGGGTACGGAGAGCCGTAAGCTAGGGTACGGAGAGCCGTAAGCTAGGGTACGGAGAGCCGTAAGCTAGGGTACGGAGAGCAGTAAGCTAGGGTACGGAGAACCGTAAGCGCGGGAACTGCAACCACGGACCGCACCGTGGTTTGTGAGCTGTTTACGTTACGATTCCGATTAGTGTGCGTTGTAGTAGGGAGTTTCATACAAATAATACTGAACGGCTCGAGTTGATACGTTAACGATCCCTTTCCGTGTTGATTTGCTAGAGCGTGCTCGAGTCTGTCCGGTCAACTGTACCATCCAACTGTACCACGGGCAAGGAATGCTAGGCAGATTGTGTGGTGTCTTATGAGCACAGGGCTGGTGTGTGTAGGCTTTTGTTCGGTACTGACGATGACGGCACAAATTTTATATTTTTAGAAGGCATGTAAAAAAAAAACAAATTGTTACTTAAATACTTGTTTTATTGTAATTTTATGCATCAGTGATCAGAAATCGTCAGATCAAAAATCCACGTCTTCGAAATGGCTTTGTACTTGCAATTTCAGTCGGAATATACCTGTGAAATGAAAAGTAATCGTTAGTAACGGTTTACAAATAGATAATGGATGATGCTTTATGTAGCACATTTGTTTCTCGCCGGATTGAGGTTTACCGAAAATGTACATAACAGTAACCTCACCTAGACAAGATTTTGATCTCTCCAAATTCGTTTTCTCGTTAACACTAGTTACTTTAACAAGCGATCTTATACGTCTTTGGATTGTTAATTTGAATTAAACAAAATTATAATCACCTTTGCAAATTCGTGCCGGCGCTATTATATGCAGGTTCATCTGTGAAAAATAAGAAACTTGTTGAAATATAATGTCCAGAAACAAATATTATTTCTAAACAATTTAATAATGTTCAGCCATCCAAGGAAGTTAAAATGCGTGGTAATCAGGGTTGCGCATTCATAAAGCATTGTATCATCATTCAAATTTCAAAATTCATATTTTTTTACCAATCATTGTAATAATAATATTCATGTCAGGATAAATTTTTTGAGGACATTCTTGTTAAGTATTGGATATATCTGATTCTACATAAGTACATACGTAGTTATTATCATAATTTCAGGGGGAAAATATACTTTGGAAATAAATAATTATGCTATGTTTAGAAAAATGAGGTAACACACTCTCATTCCAAACATGCGAAATATCAGGATTTGTTTTAAGCATGAATAAAATGTAATTGGTCATTTGTAGGGCACGGGGGACAAACTAATCAGGCAGTAAAAATGTTTTAGTGATATTTACCTTTTTGGAAGCGTTGTTCTCTTGAGAATATGTCTATTATCCAGTTGATTGTGGAAATCCTTTAGGTAAGCCTGGAAATAAAAAAAACCTGGTCAAGATTTCATTCAAGATACAGAAAACTTTTAGCTGTGTCACATAGTATCAGATAAAAATGGTAGGTGAAGATTCAGCAAAACCTTTCAGATTGGTGCATGACAAATAGTTCATCATTTAAGTTTATTTATTTTGGATGCGACTAGTCTTCTAAAACATGTTCAAATCTAGCATTGCATTTGGTTAGTGTAAATTAAAATATGAATCAAATATGGGCCCCAAACAACACAAAAAATTGCAAGCTTAGAGATATTTACCTTTGTGGGTTATGTGTGAAGATATGAAGAACACTGGAGAGCAGCAACTATAAAAAAAAAACTCTTGAGTTCATCTGCTTTGAAACAATAAAATAACAGAAAATCAATGAAATCAATACTTACACTTCATAATGTGGCGTATATAGTTATTGGTCTATTATGTTCTAGCAAAATAAAAAGTATAAATTGTTATGTAAAATTTTATTAGACACTGGCTTTCCATCTGAGAATAATAAAAAAATCAAATAGAAAGTCAATGGCTTGTCTGATGCAACATTTATCGCTTGCGGTGGAGCTGCAGTGTGTTGCGGCGGATCCAGGTGGCACGGCGGGAACCTCCCTTGGTCTGTGAGAAGCGGTGACCCTTGCCAAGACCACGAGAACTGCGGCCAGCAGATGTGAGACCACGCATCTCGCGGTGCTTGTGGACAGCATTTACTATCCAGTTGATCTTGGGGTCCCGGCGGATAGCCTGAGAAAAAAGGGTTTGAGTAAGTATTTTCCAAAATGAAATGTTTTGTATTATAATTCTGGTTCTATCAGATTAAAATGGTAGGTGAAGATTCAGCAAAACCTTTCAGATTGGTGCATGACAAATAGTTCATCATTTGAGTGGATTTTCTAGATTTAAAGGCAAGGGCAACTATCTCAATATTTACCTTGTGTGAGGGGTCAATAAGGATGACTTCAAAGTATTTGTATGAAGAGTCCTGAGCCACCCAGTAGGAGTTCAGCACACGCAGACCTCCACAACGACGACCAACACGCTCCTGAGAATATACAATATTAACATGAAATCACTACAAGTCAAGCATAAGCAACAAGTGTAAGCTAAATGTATTGATTTGGAAATAGATATCAAGAAAGTGTTTGGACAGAAATCTACCACTGTGAAGCTGGCAGGTGTAGTTATGATAACCACAGGGACATAATCTACACATGTCATGTAAGGGTGCTTGCATAGATAATGAATTTAAAGTACCGACTTATTGGTACGGGTCAGTACCTATAAGTACAGGGTTTATGCATAAAACACAGGTAAATCTGTTCATGTGACCATGATGTCGTCGGACGATGAGTTTTTTCTCCTCTAAAGTGTTTATAATGAAATCAAAAAAGGACAGTTGGTGTTTCTTATTTCAACAGTAAAAGAAAGAAATATGGATAGTTTTATCAATTATTTCTAAAAGATATATTATGGATAGTTTTATCAATTATTTCTAAAAGATATAAAGTTCGATGAACCCAAGGTTAATAAATTAGTTAATAATCTAACCGATAAAAAATGCATTCTTTAAGCAAGCACCCTAGGACAACACAAACATATACGGTTTGTAAAAGAACTCAATAAATAGTATAACCTCTTTTAGCGCGTATCAGAACCCTAACCTCAAATAAACACATTAAAATAAACTAACCTCAGCGATGGACTGTAGGTTGCGTGTAGGCTTCAGCTGGTTCACACCCTGGCTCTTGGGCTTACCGTAGGTGGCACCCTTGGGCACGGGGCGCTTACGGCCACCACGACGCACACGGATTCTGAAGATAACGAATCCTGCAAAGAAAAAATCACATCAGTATTCCTGCCTAGTTATTACACCACGTGCGTCAACAAATTAAGCCAGTCAAAATGATTACCCTGCTTAGCGCGGTATCCCAGCCTCCTCGCCTTATCGGGCCTTGTGGGCCTAGGGGCGCGATGCATACGAGTCAACTGACGGTACTGCCATACTCTGACACGCAAGAGGAATCGCATCACATCGCTTAACTTTTTTCTGTACAACTCTTGGATATATCTGTACGCTCCCATCTTGGACAGGTGCCTGTGGCAGACCTAGCAACAAAATCAATACATATTGATCAGAAGTCACATCATCGGTCTGGCCACAGATAGAGCGATTCTACACCCATCATGTATGCCATTACGAAACCACTGAAATTTTCGAATCAGATAATAAATACACTGAGAAACTACAACTTTGAACTGTAAGTTCACTTTTTGAATGAAACAAAACAAAAAACAGTGAATGATAACTTAAATATTTCAAGATAGAATTTCAACGTACGTCTCGCGTACTCCACAGGTAAACCGGAAAAGAAAACTGACAGAGTGACAGCAACTTTTGAAGTTGAATCAATGGTCGCCTATCAGAGACAAAATTGAATGTTTTTGTCTATACCTACTGAGTTTTTCTTTGTGCTGGACTTGTGGCACAATATAAAAATGGACAGTAGCGAAACTTAGCCTACTTGATGCATTATTTACCTACGCTCCATTGAAGCCATAGGGTTGGCCCTTTTAATGATGTTGATATTGTTTTTTTTTTTTATTATTAAAACATTTTTATTCTGTTGTGATCAATCGATTTATTTTAAATATGTCTCTAGCTTACAAATACAATTTAAATAGTATTTATGGCGTAGTTATCTTATGGTGTCGGTTAATATCAACAAAAGACGATAGTTTAAACACGGAAAACAGTTTATGCGAACCGTACCGCGTTTCAACCCGAAAATGCGTAGGAATACCTACCTACATAAACCTATGAATTAAAAACTTTAACATGAAAAAATACCTATAATACTTAAAAAAAATATCTTCGTTATTACAAATTATTTACAGAAAAATACTTTCTTCTGCTACGACACTTTCGAAATTCTATATTATTGAATTTATTGTGTTAAAAATTCAAACAGCCGTATACCGCGCAATACGTTCGTGGCATTTTTAAAAAGATTGGGAATAAAACTTATACATAACCAGTCGTCTCGGCGCGGCACGCGCTACTGACAGCACCGCAACGTCCGCTCGGGGGCCCCGTCGATGCACATGTTTGTGTGAGTGTGCGGTATTGAGCGTGATGTAGGCAGTTTCCCTACTGTCCATTTTTATATTGTGCTTGTGGCAATTGGCTTCACAAATCGATTTTTCCTACGCATTTTCGGGTTGAAACGCGGTACGGTTCGCATAAACTGTTTTCCGTGTTTAAACTATCGTCTTTTGTTGATATTAACCGACACCATAAGATAACTACGCCATAAATACTATTTAAATTGTATTTGTAAGCTAGTGACATATTTAAATTAGATCGATTGATCACAACAGAATAAAAATGTTTTAATAATAAAAAAAAAACAATATCAACATCATTAAAAGGGCCAACCCTATGGCTTCAATGGAGCGTAGGTAAATAATGCATCAAGTAGGCTAAGTTTCGCTTAACTGTCCATTTTTATATTGTGGTTCAGCAGTCAGTAGAACATGAGATAGATGCTCCGCCATGCACTCATTGACTAAGTTCACTTTCTTTTCTTCACCATTCACCTCACTATTATAAAGGCCTGACAGCAAACATAATTTTTAATTGATGTGCCTCCGGAAAACATACAGCATTGTTTATGAAGAAGCAGTGTATACCTGGCCTTTTGCGCGGTCAATCGTAGGGATAATTTAGTTTAACTTAATGATAATAGATGGCGTAACTATCGCCGATGTTGTATTTAGTCTGTGCCAGCTAGGACGCGGGAACCACTGTCACTTTTCGAATTCATAGCGTTGTGTACTTTCGCCGCGAGCGGTCGAAATCCAAAAATATTCGGTTAATCGTTTAACCTTTTAAAATACTTATTGAACATTGTGTCAGACATTTTAATAGTGCATTAATTGTTGGTTGTATTTTTAATCCTAACATTAAAATAACGGTTTTATCGTTATGAATCCCGGGCCGAGTTACGAACCCGAAGAGGCCACCGCCGCCGGGGCCATCGGTCGATCGTTTCGAACTCACCGACTTCCGAGAGGGATCAAGAAAAGGAGGACTCCTCGTGCGCTAGCAGTTCATCGGACAGTGAAGCCAAACGAGAGGAACCTCGACGCAAGTAACAAAAGCGGGATTCACAGGTGACGGTCGATCCTCGGATCGACGCGTTATGCAACCAGGTCAGTTTTTAAACTTTTTAATGCACCAAAATTACGTGCCGAATCCTGATGTGAACACATTAAGTGACGTTATGGAACAAGCAACATCTGCTTGATGATTTCGTGACTAATCCATCTATACAAATGCGTAGGTCGTTGGATTCAAATCGGCTGATGAATAACGCTTATGTCGGTTAATAAGTTTGTAGCATTTTAACACCGACACGTGGCAACATATCCGTTCTATGAAGGCATTAGTAGAAATGCTGGCGTACCCGGGCTTTTACAATTTAAAAATTAACAACGAACTGTGTTGCCTAAACAAAGGAAAATATTTCCTGGCCCCAAGGGACGAAATCATGGGTGCTACTACTAACGCCTTGTGACATCGAAGAGAGCTTTTACAACCCGTATAAAGGGTATTATTGATTGGGCTCACTATAACCCTGCCGAGTTAAAATCCGATAACCATTTGAACAACATTTTTGAAACATTCTGTACCGAGTCGTCCTCTTATACATTGTCTGAACAAACCTTACAAATAATTTGCGGTAAAAAAGCCGAATGCATTGAAAACGAAATTCCGTATAAAAGTGTGTAAAAAAAAAAAAAAAATATATATATATATTTATTACTTCTCAAACATAGTTATCATACATAAATTGAGGCAGCCCCAGTAAGTACCTCTTAGTGAAGAATTTCTATTTCACGTAACGTATGTCTCTTATCTAGTCCCTCGGAGGGCTTATCTTCTGGTTATCACCACCACAGGCTCAAAAAACTAAGGAAAAAAAAATTTCGTGATACCCACAAAAAAACAACATTCATTTCGAAACAAAGATGGAAAAAAGTGACTACTCGATACGTTTCAGGGGAGGTAATTTACTATGTTCAAGAACCGTTGGCAAGCACTGGGTGCAAACAAATTCATAATCTCAGAAGTTTCGGGGTTCCGCATACCCCTTTACATAAAACCTGCTCTGTTGCTAACAAGAAGGATCATGACGCAATATGCAACCAAACCATCCCCTGGAATGTCTCAGATAACCAAAGATCTTTCGGATCAAGATGTTTTGCAAATTCGCGGAAATACCCGTGTTTTACATGTGTATTATAATGTGTTTTGCAACTAGTTTCTGAAAAAACGCCCAGTTTTATCTCCAAGCTTTTTCTACGGAAGAAAACCGACGGATCGATGCGCCCAATTTTCGATCTTAAAAATTGAACAAATTTAACAGAACGAAACGTTTTTGTCTGACTTCTCACGCGTCAGTCCCAGATTTTCTCCAACACTGGATGATAAAAATAGATATTTCCCAGGCTTACTTTTACCTACGGGCAGCAAAATCTCACCGGCCGTTCTTAAGAATCAGCTACAAAGACGAAACGAGAACGAATACGAGATGACACATGTGTACCGTTTGGGCTGGCTTCAGCGCCACACCTATTTTCCTCCGTAACTTGCTGGGTCGCGGAGACCTTGCGAGCGAAGGGATGTTGAGTGCTAGTCTACCTACACTACTTCCTTTTGGTCAACCAAGACCAATCCAAGTTATGTCTTCAGGCTGCGGAAGCCGTGAGGCACTTGGAACACCGGGCTGGCAAATTAACTACCAAAAATCTGTTTTACTGGGTCGCGGAGACCTTGCGAGCGAAGGGATGTCGAGTGCTAGTCTACCTAAACGACTTCCTTTTGGTCAACCAAGACCAATCCAAGTTATGTCTTCAGGCTGCGGAAGCCGTGAGGCACTTGGAACACCTGGGCCAGCAAATCAACTACCAAAAATCTGTTTTGGTGCCAACTCAAGATTTGGAGTACCTTGGCATACGTTGGCAAACAGCCGTAAATACATTGTCCCTGCCAATAAAAAGGGCTATTGCCTCAAGTTGTGTATCAAGAGATAATGTCTAATGGCGCGGAGCCACAAGTCACACATTGCCTATATACAAAAAGCCTGCTACCCATTTCCTTGCGACGGACGCTTCGGATTGGGGTTGGGTTGCCCACATGGACGGAAATCGGTTGTCAGGTCGTGGGCAACTCTCCGAAAACGATGGCACTGCAACAAAAAGGGAGCTAGCTATATGCAGTAATAGTGGCAATCGGAATGAATGCGCAGACGTTGCAGAACTCCCACATGCTGATTCAATCAGACAACCGGACCTTGATAGGGAACGTGCACAACGACGGTGGTGCCAACTGGCGTCACCAATCCGAATCTTGTACCAAATTAATACTTGACATTGACATGTAAAACAAGTAAACAGAATTAATTTTATTATTGAAAATGATTATTCTAGCTAATCATAATCCATTGTTGCATTTCTGGATGTACCAATACATCCACAAAAATGAAAATTAATCAAATAGCGTAAAATAATAAAATTCTATTACTTTCCAAAAAATAGTACTCTCATACCATGTATAGGTGAAAAACGCAAAAAATGGATAAATGCAGTAACAAAAATATTTGAACACAATTTGTTTTTGTTACACTCTGCATTGAAAAAGTTCAATAGCCTTCAAAATCAACCGTGCAAGCAAACATTAAATGGTACTGGCGTACCATTTAAACTTCAGCAAACACACATATGTTGCACTGAAGTTCACACCGAATATTCCTCAACAGTTAAACAAAGAGTCCACATGTACTCAGATTATAAACATGGATAAACAATAAAGTTTTTAGTTGGCTGCACTCCTTGTGGTTTCCTAAGTTTTGTATCTAAATGCTACAGAGGGCGTTCTAGTGATTGCTTAGTTATAACAAATGATTATGGATTAGACTGCACTGAAGTTCACACCGAATATTCCTCAACAGTTGAACAAAGAGTCCACATGTGCTCAGATTATAAACATTGGTATACAATAAAGTTTTTAGTTGGCCGCACTCCTTGTGGTTTCATAAGTTTTGTATCTAAATGCTACGGAGGGCGTTCTAGTGATTGCTTATAACAAATGATTATGGATTAGACTGCACTGAAGTTCACACCGAATATTCCTCAACAGTTGAACAAAGAGTCCACATGTGCTCAGATTATAAACATTGGTATACAATAAAGTTTTTAGTTGGCCGCACTCCTTGTGGTTTCATAAGTTTTGTATCTAAATGCTACGGAGGGCGTTCCAGACTGCACTGAAGTTCACACCGAATATTCCTCAACAGTCTCCACATGAACTCAGATTATAAACATAGTTATACAATAAAGTTTTTAATTGGCTGCACTCCTTGTAGTTTCCTAAGTTTTGTATCTAAATGCTACGGAGGGCGTTATAGTTATAGTGATTGCTTATAACAAATGATTGTGGATTGATTTTTCTGCCTGGAGATACTGTTCTCGCTGATAAAGGATTCCCTTCCATTAAAACATGTGTTGAAAATAAGAAAGTTGTTTATGCCACCGTTTCTTCATGCACCACAATTTTCATCAGAGAAAATAAACGAAACATACAAAATTCATATTGGTCAACATTCATGTTACGCTGACAAACATTATTGATAGACCGGAACCCATGTTATATATATCCTATATGTATCCTACTAAATTTCTTTTAGGATGTTTGAATTTTAATTCCCTTAAAGTCAGGCGTGCTGTTGGCCAACTTACAATCTAAATATATAAAAGAAGAAACTGACTGACTGACTGACTGACTGACTGACTGACTGACTGACTCATCTATCAACGCACAGCCCAAACCGCTGGGTCTACAGATTCCAAATTTGGCAAGTAGGTTCCTTATGAGGTCTAGGGGTGCACTAAGAAAGGATTTTTCAAAATTCACCCCCTAAGGGGGTTAAACGGGGCTCCAAAGTTTGTATGGGGAAACAAGATTAGTTAGACTATTTTATTCGAAACTTCACAGGAGTGCTCCTATTGATAAATGAGTAGAAACGGGTTTCAGGGTTTTTCAGAATTCAACCCCTAAGAGGGAGAAATGGGGTGGCAAAGTATAAAAATCAATGAACAGCCCAAACCGCTGAGTCTAGAAATTCTAAATTTGGCACATTGGTTCCTTATGTGGTTTAAGGGTGCACTAAGAAAGGATTTTTCAAAATTCACCCCCTAAGGGGGTTAAACGGGGCTCCAAAGTTTGTATGGGGAAACAAAATTAGTTACACTATTTTATTCGAAACTTCACAGGAGTGCTCCTATTGATAAGTGAGTAGAAACCGGTCTCAGGTTTTTTCAGAATTCAACCCCTAAGAGGGGGAAATGGGGTGGCAAAGTATAATAATCAATGCACAGCCCAAACCGCTGGGTCTACAGATTCCAAATTTGGCAAGTAGGTTCCTTATGTGGTCTAGGGGTGCACTAAGAATGGATTTTTCAAAACTCACCCCCTAAGGGGGTGAAACGGGGCTCTAAAGTTTGAATGGGGAAACAAGATTAGTTAGACTATTTTATTTTCACTTCACAGGGGTACTCCTATTAAGAAATGAGTAGAAACGGGTTTCAGGTTTTTTCAGAATTAAACCCCTAAGAGGGGGAAATGGGGTGGCAAAGTCTAAAAATCGAGGGAAAAAAGGGATTCCAAATTTGTCACATAGGTTCTTTATGAGATTTAGGGGTGCATTAATAAAGGATTTTTCAAAATTTACCCCCTAAGGGGTTGAAACAAGGGTCCAAAGATTACATGGGAAAATAAGATTGGTTAGACTATTCGTCATTATAGTACTCCTATCGCTAAATGAGTTAACATTTGTGTTTCAGGTTTTTTCAGAATTCAACCCCTAAAGAGGGAAATGGGGTAACAAAGCCTGAAATTCAACATAGGTATTGTTTGTATGGTAAATTGGGTCAGGTGTATTACAAAAACAATGATTTTAAGATTTAATGTGGCGGACCTGAAATACCATCATTCCCTGTTGGGGTCTTGGGGTGCGATTGGGTTGAAATGTCTAAAAATCAATATGGGTGTCGATACCGAGATTTTCAGGGGTGCTGATTACGAAAATGGCATTTATTATGAGATCCAAAAGATGGCGGATTCGACTTCTGTGCAGGGTTGCTTCTGTATTGTTGATTTATTGTGATGATTGTGATAACGATGATGATGATTGTGATAATGATGATGATGATTGTGATGATGATGATTTTGATGATAATGATAATTGAGATAACGATGATAATGATTGTGATAACGATTATGGTAATTGTGATAGCGATGGTGATGGTGATTGTGATTATGATTGTGACAGTGATGGTGATTGTGATAATGATGACGACGATTGTGATAATTATCATGATGATTGTGATGATGATGATTGTGATTACGATGATATTGATTGCGATTACGATGATGATGTTTGTGATAATGATGATGATGATTGTGATGATGATTATTTTGATTACGATGATAATGATTATGATTACAATGATAACGAGTGTAATAACGATGATAGTGATTGTGATTGGAATTGTCACAGTGATGGTGATTGTGATTGTGATAGCAATGGTTATGATAACGAGGATGGCGATTGTGATGATGATGATTGTGATTAAGATGATAATGATTGTGATGACGATGATAATGATTGTGATAACGATTATGGTAATTGTGATAGTGATTTTGATGGTGATTGTGATGGTGATGGTGATGGTGATTGTGATAGTGATTGTGATAGTGACGGTGATTGTGATGATGATAGCGATGGTGATGGTTATTGTGATTGTGACAGTGATGGTGATTGTGATAATGATGAACATGATTGAGATTACGATGAAAATGATTGTGATAACGAGGATAGTGATTGTGATAGTGATTGTGATGGTGATGGTGATTGTGATGGTGATTGTGATCGTGATGGTGATTGTGATTGTGATAATGATTGTGGTTGTGATAGTGATGGCGATTAATCATATTGATTGTAATTAAGATGATAATGATTGTGATTACGATGATAATGATTGTGATTACGATGAAAATGATTGTGATAACGAGGATAGTGATTGTGATAGTGATAGTGATTGTGATGGCGATTGTGACGGTGATTGTGATGGTGATAGTGATTGTGATAGTGACGGTATTTGTGATGGTGATAGCGATGTGATGGTGATTGTGACAGTGATGATGATTGTGATATTGATGAAGATGATTTTGATTACGATGAAAATGATTGTGATAACGAGGACAGTGATTGTGATGGTGATGGTGATCGTAATGGTGATGGTGATTGTCAAGGTGATTGTAGTAATGATTGTGGTTGTGATAGTGTTGGCGATTGTGATCATGGTGATTGTGATTAAGATGATAATGATTATGATGATAATGATTGTGTTTGTGATGGTGATTGTGATGGTGATTGTGATGGTGATTGTGATGGTGATGGTGATTGTGATGGTGATTGTGATAATGATGGTGGTTGTGATAGTGAGGGTGGTTGTGATAGTGATGGTGATTGTGATAGTAATAATAAATTGTGATAATTATGAAATTTGGCACGTAGATAGTTTATAACCTGGATTTACATGTAGGACACTATTTATCCCTTTAGTATAATTCAGTGGGACAGTTACCGAACTTCACGCGGGCGAAGCCGCGGGCAACAGCTAGTTGCGTATAAAATGACACGCGGCGGCGGTGGCGTTGTTATACCAACGCCTCGGAATTACATGCTGAGCTGTGTCAATTATTTGTTCCAAATAATTATATTCGCTCTAGGAAACATAAATTGTTTAATGTTCCATTTAGTCGCACTGTAGCTCGATCCACTTCGCCTGTACCACGTATGCTTACGAACCTCAACGCTCTCGTGGAGACCAACCCTGGATTGGACTTGTTTGCTGATGAATGGAAGACTATATTGTTGGAATGTTTGTGGTTCTGCGAGAAGACCGAGTAAAAGGATTAGGTATTTAATTTAGTGTTAATGGTTTTTTTTTTTTTTATACTGTACTAAATAAATAAATGTTTTATATCTTTTATCATAATCAAAAATAATACTTTTGAAGAGATTTGCGTGACAGGTGACGGCATAAGTTTCCTTTACTGTCCGCATAGTGTCTCTTTTGTCGTTTAGTGCTGCCACCTATAGTTCCTGCACGTTCCCTATTGCATACTTCCGAAAGAAGGAAGGCACCAGATCATTGGGGTTACTGGCCCTAACCTTCAAACTGTTACATCTCACGGTTAAGTTCAACATAACCCTATCAGCCCATTATTTACATTACAGGACCGACTATCACGGGGTAAACAACCCGCGGAATGGCATCTTCTATCTCGAGCAACAGTGGCAGTCTTTCGGAAGTGTTAGTCTTCCACAAATCGACTTATATATATACGTATAGCGACACAAGCAACTGCGGTAGTAAAAAACTACGTATTCAATTGGCAAGCTATATGTATAGATGCCTTCAGCAGACCATGGACCCATAGACTAGTGTGGGTGTTTCCACCTCCACCCTCCACCAGGACCTGAAATCCAGAGCCATCCACTCACACGATTTTTTGAACCTGTCGGAGACCATGATAGATGTTATGATGATGTGGGGGGGGGGTGCCCAAATAATAGATTGGTCCACACAAGAAAAATATCTACTAAAGAAGAGCTGGCAACGCACAACTTTGTCGAGCTATTTGTCGCCACTTACGCGGGGGTTGAGATTGTTCTCTTACTCTCAATTAAACCCAAAATGTCAAAAACCTGCTGAAATTATTAAAGCAATAGTAATTATTGTCTATGCCTTTAAATCTCATCGGTTTGTATGTTGTCTACTTTATTTGTCTATGTCATCTGTCACTCCTCTTCTCTTTGACCTGTGAACGTGTACCATACGTGTACGCACATAATTTATTAAGTTGATTGCATTTTATATTATCAAAGTGATCCATTGTATTAATAAGCATCAAGTATCGATAATAAGTTGGATGTATAAGACGATCGATTCATGTAATATATTTTGGAAGAATATACGTCGTCTATCGTGCTGGCTGGTTTCATTTCTCAAGCTGTCACCATCACCATACTGCTGTAAAGGTTCGAATCCCCACGGGTTCCTCATCGGTGCCAGGCTTGTGCACCAAAAGGTTATTGGCCCAGGAGTTTTGCTGACAGAAACTGAGGAATCAGTTGCCGATAGCTCACAGTAAGAATTATTTTTTCTAACCTCCAAAATATGCCTGAAGACGTGCACGTGGACGCGATGCCGCCGCAGCCAGCTTGCACAGCGACGCTGCTACCGCCTGCTAGTTCTTTCGGTACGCAGATCGAACGCTTGGAAGGCGCACGCAACTATTATGCGTGGAAGTTTGCTTCTCGCATGTCATTGATGCACGATGGATTGTGGGATCTGGTGGTGAACGGAGCGACGGAGGGTGACGCTCGTGACCAGCGTGCTCTCGCCCGTATATGCCTCGCGATCAAGCCTAGCATGTACCAATATGTAAGAACCGCAAAGAGTGCTAAGGAAGCTTGGAAAAATCTCGCTGATGTGTTTGAAGACTCTGGACTGGTTCGCCGAGTTTTGCTACTACGACAGTTACATCGGGTAGATTATAGCAATTTTAGTAACATGACTGATTACATTGAAGCTGTAATGATGTTAGTGCAACAATTGGCAGACATTGGAAAAACAATTGAAGATCAAGAAGTTGCTGAGATTCTCTTAAGCGGACTAACATCTGAATATGATCCGTTAGTGTCTAACTTGGAAACTGTCAACATGACAAGTACGCTCACAAGTGAAGTAGTCAGGGCCCGACTATTACAAGAAGAGACGCGTAGGTCAACAGATGACAATACTGCTTTCGTTACAAAGAAGAGGGATTTCAGAGGCAAATGCCATTATTGCAAGAAGGCTGGCCACATCAAAAGTGATTGTTTCAAGATGAAGCGCGATAAAAAACATCAAGAAAAAGCTTTAATTACTACGGCTTTGATGGCATACCCGAAAGATTGTTGGTTTGTGGATTCTGGATCCAGTGCTCACATGTGTAACAATAGAGACATTTTTATGAACTTTAGACAAAGTTGTAGCAAAATAAAAGTGGCAAATAATGAAGAACTCGATTGTATTGGCATTGGTGAAGTAAATTTAAATTTCGGTAATAAGCTCCGCAAACTAAGCAATGTTATGCTTGTACCAGAACTTTCCAGCAATTTAATTTCAGTTAGTAGATTAATTGAAAATGGTTATGATGTGACGTTCAGCAGGAAAGGTTGTATCATTACAGATTCAAAGGGTAAAATTATAGCATCTGCTTCTATTGTTAACGGTATGTACAGGTTAAAGGTAACAATGAGTGAGCCTTCGCACAATAGGGTGAACTCTATGTTCTTGCAGGGGCAAGAGACTATGAGTTCCGTAGTTGCTGACCAAGGATTGCCAGTAGATTTGTGGCATAAAAGGCTGGGGCACATAAACTATAGGGATTTATATAGTATGAAGGATAGGGTGTCCAATGGTTTTATGTTTCAGAATCAAGTGGAACATGGCAAATGCATTCCTTGTTTGGAGGGCAAGTTGCCATCCAAACCTTTTGCTAAAGGACCAAGCAAAGTTGCAGGTGAGCCGTTAGCCCTAATCCATTCTGATGTGTGTGGTCCTTTGCCGATCAGCTGGGGTGGTGCGAAATATCTACTCACTTTCACTGACGATTGTACAAGGAAATCGTTTGGCTACCTGTTGAAGAGAAAATCTGAGGTATGTGACCGTTTTATAGAATTTGTTAATATGGTTGAAAGGCAGATGGGTTTACCGGTTAAATGTTTGAGATCTGATAATGGAGGAGAATTTGTAAACAAACAACTTTCTATGTTTATGAAACGGAAGGGTATATTGCATCAAACTACAATTCCATACTGTCCGCAGCAGAATGCAATTTCTGAAAGGCTGAATCGTACTTTAATGAACAAGGTACGGTGTATGCTGCAGCATTCAGGTCTGGACCGGCGTTTTTGGGGAGAAGCGGTGACGACCGCCATATATCTTAAAAATAGATCTCCTACAGCAGCTTTAGGAGGCCGAATTCCAGAGGAAGTGTGGACTAGGTCGAAGCTAGACCTTAGCCATCTTCGTGTTTTTGGCTGTGTGGCGTATGTGAAGGTTCAGAACGTGAATCGCAAGAAATTGGATGCAAAATGTAAGCCATATGTATTTGTGGGATATTCAGAAACTTCTAAAGGTTACAGATTGGCTGACTGTGATGACCCTAGAAAAGTTGTTATGTCTAGAGATGTTGAATTCTTAGAGCAAAGTTTTTATAATTTTAAACATAATGGTAATATTATTAATAATGTGAATTATAATTTTGAGTTTTTTAATGATTTTAATAATATTGACTATGGTAGTGCGAATGACAGTAGCACGGAGTCTACTGACAGGAATGAGAGTACTGTCGACAGCAAAAGTGTGAATGATAGTAACACTGACAGGAATGACAGTACTGTCGATAACAAAAGTGTGAATGATAGTAACACTGACAGGAATGAGAGTACTGTCTATAACAAAAGTGTGAATGATAGTAACACTGACAGGAATGAGAGTACTGTCTATAGCAAAAGTGTGAATGATAATAACACTACTGGCAAGAATGAGAGTATTGCTAAGGATTTTGTAGGGAATGATAGTACCACAAATTTTGATATGAATGACAGTAACATCAATGTTGTGAATGAAAGTAACAACGATCTTGGTTATATCCGAAATGAACATGATTATTCTATGACATTTCCAGGATCAGGAGATGAGGAGAACTACTGCACGGTGAGCGAGAGTGATTCTCTTGTTGACTGTCCTACTGATGACGTGGACTGGTCACCGGTGTCGGACACCGTTCGAGGGGAAGCTGTGACGCAGCTGCTTGACCCGCCGTCGACATCTACAGGTCGTCCTGTGCGTAGTACACGGTCGGTTCCACCTAAAAGGTATTGTGACACTGATTGGTCACTTATGGTCAATAATGGTTTAGAACCAGCTTCATACAAAGAAGCTATGTCTAGTCGAGAAGCCGATGAGTGGCTGAAGGCTATGAAAGAAGAGTATGATTCATTAATGGTTAACCAAGTGTGGAAATTGGTGGATAGGCCGAAATATAAAAATGTTGTAAAGTGTAAGTGGGTGTACAAAGTTAAAAATGACGCTTCAGGTAATTTTATATGTTATAAAGCACGTTTAGTTGCGAGAGGATTCACACAAAAGGAAGGTGTCGATTTTTATGATACATTCTCGCCTGTTGTACGCCACTCTACAATGAGAATATTATTTAGTTTAGCAAATGAATTTGATTTGAATATTGATCATGTAGATGTAACCACAGCTTTTCTTAATGGTAATCTAAATGAAACTATATACATGGAACAACCTGAAGGTTTCAGTAAAAATGATGAAAAAGTTTGTTTACTGCAAAAGAGTATATATGGATTAAAACAGTCTAGTCGCATGTGGAATGTTCGTATACACAGTGTTTTATGTAATATTGGCTTAATTCAAAGTAAAAGTGAACCTTGTGTATACTACATGATGTCACAAAATGATTTTATGATTGTAGCTCTTTATGTCGATGACTGCTATTTGTTTTATCGTAAAGATAGCCAGTGTAAAAAGAAATTCATAGTAGTATTGGAATCAGAATTTAATATTAAAAATCTAGGTCAAATACAAAGCTATCTTGGAGTACGCGTGACTAGGGATAGGAAAAATAAAACATTAACTTTGGATCAGTCTGTTTATATAAAGAGTATATTAAAAAGATATAATATGGTAGACTGTAAAGCCGTATCTACTCCCATGGTTCCCAGTAACAAATTGTTAAAAGAAGATGAATGTTTGAATGACGAACAGTATCAGTACAGACAGTTAATAGGCTCTCTTATGTATCTGTCTGTTTGTACTCGTCCTGATATTGCGTTTGCCTGTAGCCATTTAAGTCAGTTTAATAATTGCTTTGGAAAAAGGCATTGGTTGGCTGCTAAGCGTTTGCTACGGTATCTAGCAGGAACAATTAATTGCGGTTTACATTTTGTAAAAAGTAAGGAATTGATATTACATGCATATACAGATGCCGATTGGGCTAATGATTGTTTTGATAGAAAGTCATATACAGGTTATGCAATTAAATTAGGAAATAACATTGTAAATTGGGAATCTAGAAAACAACGGTCTGTGGCCTTAAGTAGTACAGAGGCAGAGTATATGGCAATTGCTGATGTATCTAAAGATCTTTGTTTTGTAAAGCAATTGTTGTCAGAATTAGTACCTAATGTAAAGGTGCACATCATTGTGTTTAATGACAACCAAAGCGCTCATAAGATAATAGAGAATAAGGAAATTAGTCACAAGCGAACAAAACACATTGATGTGCGCTTCCATTTTATTAAAGATTTAGTTTTGAAAGGTTTCATGTCTGTTAAATATTTGTGTACTGAAAAGATGTTTGCAGATGTATTAACAAAGTGTTTGAATTCTAAACAACATAATATGTTTAGGCATGATTTGTGTGTTAGGCCTTGTTAAAACTAATTTTATAGTTGTAGTTACCTAATCAATATGTGTACAATTATTAGGATACTAAATGAAATGATAATATTATTGTTGTGTTTACTAGCATGTGACTTATTGTATATGTAGAGCCATGTGTATGTAGAGCCATGTGTATGTAGAGCCATGTGTATGTAGAGCCATGTGTATGTAGAGCCATGTGTATGTAGAGTCATGTTGTATGTAGAGCCATGTGTATGTAGAGCCATGTGAATGTAGAGCCATGTGTATGTAGAGTCGATAGTTTTATTGTAACTTTACATAAGTTTTAAAGGCATAAGGGGAAGTATTAAAGCAATAGTAATTATTGTCTATGCCTTTAAATCTCATCGGTTTGTATGTTGTCTACTTTATTTGTCTATGTCATCTGTCACTCCTCTTCTCTTTGACCTGTGAATGTGTACCATAGAGATAGAAAGAAATATGGAGGGGCCCCGATATTCTATACCTACATTTGCATAGACAAATGTGAGTGAAATATGAAACAATGTGAAATATCGTTTTGCTTCATTCTATCTACTGTGGTAATCGTATTTGATAAAAGAGACAACAATATTTCAGCTGTTGCTCATAATGACAACATTTTGTTGTGACGTAGTAACAGTTGTAGGTAAGTGCCGTATCCGCCATATTATGCGACGAGTTTTGTGGTAGTTCTGCTGTCAAATGAGTGTTTACTTTTGCATTTATTGATATTTTTGAGAAAATTACGAAGAGTTTATCTTTAAAATTGCACGTATATGGTGGAAAACAGCTATTCAACATGCCTGCGTGTTGTGTTATGAAGTGTGGTGCAAGAAAGAAGGAAAATCAACCTCAATTGTCTTTGCACAGGTTAGTAGCCGGTTTTCATGAATTATTACACATAGTAATACACTTTTGAGGAAAAAAATGCTAAGGGGTCGTGAATTTATGGCTGTAGTGTTCATATTTGGGCTTATTTTCGTCCAACAGACCTTTTTTTAATTTCATAATTTCATTCGTTTGTTTACAATAATATGTCATGGTGGAATAGTGTAGTACCGTTGCTGTAATATTTTCCGATACTAGTTCCTTCGCTGTGCTGGTACGATATCGGTATAGTACATACGTGTGCTAATTAATCGGTTCGAAAATATATGATTATTATTGTTCGCACGCAAATTAGGTAGGTACGCGTTTTGACTGACGAATTTGACGTGGAGTTACGGACACCAGCCCATTACACAATACAAAACAAATATTGCATAACGAAATTCCTATTTTTTCCAGGCATCCATCAAAAAACAACATCAAGAGCCATATGTTTTCTGTGAGACGAGCAACGTTAAAAAATCGGATGTTTCTTGTACATCTACTGTAATGCCTCCATTGCAGCTACCCCATCTAATTGTGGAAACAATGCACAAAGAGGTACCTATGTCTCCATCTACTTAGAAGTCGACCGTTTTACGATTCGCTGGCCTTCTTGCAAAGTGTGCGTGTTTGCCTAGGTTGGACTGTGGATGGGTGACCACCCATTACATACCGAGTTTCCTGCGTGGCTCGGAAAGCAGTTTTTGAACAAACCAACATTGTTTAGAAATGAATAGGTAGTTTAAGTTTTATTTTGATATGCATATTGGTGTTTTCATACCAAATGTTTATTGAGTAAATAAAACACATGTTGATTTTTACCGAAGTTTTATTTAATTAATAACTAAAAAGGAGGTGCGATACTCAATTAATGTTTGTGTTTTCATATTTAAAAATAATCTGCATAGTATGAGCAATTAAAGCTGGTAAGTTAATTTTTGACATACCTAGGTGTATTGGTATGTTTGTAAAATATTACAAGAAATGCAATTTACAAAGACCAATAACTATTTTCGTACCCACCAAATTAGTATCCTTCGAATTGGCCAGGAAATGAAATTACTGTATCTGGCAAACCTAGTCCGCATACCTACTAGAAGCTACAAACCAGATATAAAATAAGCAGAAGCGCAAAAGTGATGCGACTAAAATTGTTTATAAATTCTGTGCAGAAAAAACACTACATTAATTAACGGTCAGATATCAGAGGAGCATTAAACTTACTCATTTTTTTGTTACAACAGACTAAGAATCTATGCTATAATAATATAGAGAAAAGATTTGCTTTTTTGTTTGTGTGTTTGTTACGATTTAACTCAAGAACTACTGTTAAAAATTATTTTAAGTACCATTAGAGCTACATTTTTACCGAGTAACATAGGATATAAATTATATTGATGCCATGCAAATTAGCCGAGCTATCACAATTTTCGCGGGCGAAGTGCTTAGTAAATTATAAATATGATTCCAACGTGATATCTAGTAAGACTCGTAAAACTATTATGTCGTATTAGTATCGATACTTGTCTATATTCCATAATTGGTACATCCCTATCATTGGCAGCCATTTTATGAGAAATTTTGTGGCACCTTTTTTTTGTAGGTATTTCCAGTCCATCTACTTCTCAAGTCAATGATGTGTACGCACATAATTTATTAAGTTGATTGCATTTTATATTATCAAAGTGATCCATTGTATTAATAAGCATCAAGTATCGATAATAAGTTGGATGTATAAGACGATCGATTCATGTAATATATTTTGGAAGAATATACGTCGTCTATCGTGCTGGCTGGTTTCATTTCTCAAGCTGTCACCATCACCATACTGCTGTAAAGGTTCGAATCCCCACGGGTTCCTCATCGGTGCCAGGCTTGTGCACCAAAAGAAATTGCTTAATTCTTGACGTTTCTCTTTCTGAAAGAAAATTTGTCCTTCGTGCAGTACTATCCTTGTCCACCAATCGGCAGTTTTAACTTTTTGCGGACCTCATGTCGAGCAACAAAAATTTTTATAGTTTTTTTATTTAATAAAGTAACAAACCCCTAAGGCAATAGGAGTGGCTAAACCAAAAAGAAACATGGCCTTAGTTCACGCGAGACCCTCGTATCGTACTAAATTGGCTCTCATCAACTGTACCTAAAGACACACTGTTCGATTTAGCACGTCGAACAGCCACAATTTTGTTGCTAGCATCAGGCTGTAGGGTTCATGACCTTGCCGAAAATTTTAAATGACAGTTTTTTTGGATGACGGTGACAATATCTAATTAATACCTGCATTTGGGTCGAAAACCAATACACATTATTATCATCAGTCCGCGTAGAAACTTTTACAACATAATGATAAAAACATATGACCTGTAACTTTAGTTAGGCCTTTATTAGATTAAACTCTGAAGTTATCAATTTAGACAATTTTTTTATCACTATATTTAGTAACACAAAAGCTGCCTCGCGCACTGTAATTAGGAACTGGGTACGTACAGTTCTCAGAGATAGTGGCATTCATGCATCTCCGGGAAGCTGTAGGTCAGCAGTACCTAGCGTCCTTAAATTGGTTAGATAATCAACCAATTGATATTTTATCATGGGGTAATTTGGAAATCATCCAATATCTTCTTCAATCATTACTGACGCGAAATAGAACTCCCTAGATATTGTCGTAATTCATTGTTCAATACATTTACTTCTACTTAGATAACTAGAATTTGATTTATTCCTAGAACATCTAAACCGTGATTATTGATACCCATAGCTGATAAGCTCACATTCTGTTTTTGATAAATTATTATTACTGTAACTATTTAATTCTCAGGATAAACATTTGATTATCATCATAGCGCACAACGCTATGATGATAATCAAATGTTTATCCTATAATACCTAACCTATAATATTTCACCAGCAGATAACAAACACGTCTTCATAAACAATGCTGTATGTTTTCCGGAGGCACATCAATATAGCGGTTTTACATAAAAATAAAACCGATATTATGTGCCGAGAGGGAAAACATACAGCATTGTAGGAAGTTCTTCCTGGTGAAGACTATGAATTTGAAAAGTGACAGCGGTTCCCGCGTCCTAGCTGGCACAGACTAAATACAACATCGGCGATAGTTACGCCATCTATTATCATTAAGTTAAACTAAATTATCCCTACGATTGACCGCGCAAAAGGCCAAGTATACACTGCTTCTTCATAAACCATGCTGTATGTTTTCCCTCTCGGCACATAATATCGGTTTTATTTTTATGTAAAACCGCTATATTACCTATGTATTAATTGCTTTACTGACCTAGGTTTTAAGTAACGCGATGTTTATTTGAAGATTCTCTATACATTTTTTCGCACAGCACAACTGTTTGAGGTCCTTGAGCAAGAATATAGCTTTTATAACTTATTCATATGCGAGTAAGTAACTAGGTAATTTATTAACTGTACTCGTTTTTAACCCCCAACCATCGATCCCCCAACTAAAAAAAGGGGTGTTCTGGTGTGTATATCTGTCTGTGTGTCACGTCTGTCTGTGGCGTCATAGCTCCTGAACGGGTTCTATATTTCTCTTCGTTTGAAATCTCATGATTAGAGGACACTTATATTAGAGAAATCCCATGAGTAAAGGCTGCTTTACACCAGGGCACACAACACAAACTGTGCGGCATTGCAGCATGCTACATATTGTGGCGTGCGTCATCTTATGGTATGCTGTAAATAACCAACATAGTCTATTTTACGCCGAGGCAACATCGTGCCTTGATAATTCTCAAAGCATCGTGCTGTAAAATGTTATTGGAGTGTTTTGATTTATCAACTTGATTGATCGAGTGGACAAGACACCGGAGACTATGGCTGATGAAGTAACTTTAGCAGCATGGCGCAAGGTGTTGCCACGCCGCACGATTTTAGCCACAATGTGCAAAATTTTAAATTATTGTAGCAATGGGCCTTGTGGCATGCCGCAAAACCACACAGTGTTGCCCCGGCGTAAAGCAGCCTTAATACCGTAGACAGACTGTCTGATAATTCTCTAGTCCTTGTAGTCTATAATTAGTCCTTGTTTTTTTTTTTTTTTTTTTCTCGTTTTGGCATTGCACTATTCGTGCTTATTGCCACTGACAATATTTATTTGATAACAAAACGTAAGAATCAAGTACTCGCGAAATGATAAAATCTAACAACGGAAAATTTGGAAATGGAAAGGAGATTAGTTGTTAAATATAAATGTAATATAATAAAAACATGTTAACAGTGAGGAAATATAATACAACAGAAAACTAACCATCTAACGCAACCAGGTGGCCTAACAAAAAGGTCGACTCGGTGCGTAAACATGGTAAATTAAATACTATACACAGTCTCTAGAATGTCTAAATAGCTATATCATTATTTACAAGGAAAAGAGCTATGGTTTTATAAATATCTACATTAAAATTAAATAAAATACATGAGATAGAAGTGGGTAAAGGGACTCGGAGGGAAACAAGACTTTGGAAAAGTGAGGAGTGGTCATAAAGGGGGCAAGAAAAAATAAGGTGGTTCAGATCTCCCACTTCAGCGCCACATTCACACGCAGGGTTCTGCACAATGCCAAGCCTGGCAAGATGAGCAGGAGTGCACACGTGACCCAATCGCATACGTATGAATATTGTTGTAATCTTTTTGCTTAGCTTGTACTTGCTAAACCAAGGTTTAACAAAAATGGATGGCTGAATATTACGATAAAATTTCCCTTTCGCTGATTGCTCGGACCAAAGCTGACCCCAGGATTTCTGTAGATAAACCCTAGGCAGAGCTGTCAGATCTTGGGTGTTATTTTTGTAAGGAAAAACGTCGCCACACAAAACGGCATCATTAGCTAACTGGTCGGCTCTCTCATTACCTAGAATGCCACAATGCGAGGGTATCCACGCAAAATGCACTGAATACCCCTTAATACAACACCTATAAAGGAGTTCACGTGTTTCAAATATAATATAAGGATTATGAGAATAGGAAGGGAATCTGGCCAAAGATTGTAAGGCACTCCTTGCATCAGTTAAAATGAGTGAATTCCGTAAGCCCATCATAAGTATATATTCGACAGCCAGTGCTGCCAACTTAGCGCTTTCAGCGCCAGATCTAGCGCTTTTTTTGTTCAATAGCGCGTTCTAGCGCCTAGCGCTAAATCTAGCGCCTTTTGAAATCATATTATGTTAAGCACATCTACTATTATTTTTTCTGTGATGTGCGTAACACGGAACGAATCACTTAATTTTTTTGAACTTGCATCACTTATATGCTGATAATTATGTTTCAGTTGGTATCGTAGTATGACAAACCTATTTTGATTCAACAAAAAATGCATAATTAATTTGAATTACTTATTAATTACTTCAAAATAATTAATTTGTCTTAACTAAGTACCGAATCATTCCGACGAAATTCGTTAATACATCCCTAGTCTCAAATTATTGGGCGTTTTATTTGAATTTGGGCGCCAAATACAGCGCTTTTTTGACAGCGACCATTTAGCGCTTTGTAGCGCTTTTTTAAAGAGCTGACAGCGCGTTTTTGTCAGACGGGTTGGCAGCACTGTCGACAGCTTTGAATAGACCGTAACATTCTCCCGTAAATACAGATGATTCGGGCGGGAGCTTTATTTTTTGGACAATATTAAATTGGGAGTGGTATACACCTACTCCCACACATGAGTCTCTTCCATGCTTCGAAGCATCTGTAAACAAGAGATGGCAGCCCTTCCAGTCTCTATCCATAGTGAAGTTGAAGTTAAGGTTATGACATACATACGTCATTTCGAAAAATGTTAAGGTTATAATGTATGTTCGGTGACATTATTAATGAACTGTAATTACAGTGAAATAAAGGAAGAAACTCGGATTGGTGACAAGGAGCTTCAATTAAATTGTATTTTCTAAAGCTTTTAACTAAACACGGAGTAGCTTTGTGCCTCCAGTAAGTGGATGAAATTACTTCTTCAGAGAGAATGGAAAGTTTATTTCGTAAAGGATGATACGTAAATTGCAAACACCGAGCCATAAATCTATCAGCTAAAAATTGACGTCGTAAATGAAGTGGAGGGTCTCCACATTCCACCTGAAGACAATTAATAGGACTGCTTTTCATTGCACCTGAAACCACTCTAAGTGCCTTGGACTGAACACTGTCCAGTTTCTTAAGACCAGCAACACTAGCAGGATCCAGCAAAAAAGTACCATAGTCCAATACGCTTCTAATCAAGGTGTTGTACAGTAATTTTAATGAAAAGGGATGTGCTCCCCACCAAACACCAGCAAGACATCTAAGTATGTTGATATTTCGTTCGCATTTAGCAGCTATATAATCACAGTGTGGTAAACCAGTAAGATGTGTATCCAAAATAAGACCTAAAAATTTTACCTGGTTTTTAATGGGCATAGGGATATTATTGTACCTTACTGTAAATATAGGAGGCTTACGCATTCTAGTAAACAAGACAATGTTGCTTTTATCAATTGACAGGTCTAGACCGTTTGTTTCTAGCCAAGTCTTCAGTAAGCCTAGAGAAGAGGTTAAGGAAGTACAAATATTTTCAACAGAATGACCAGATAAATAAAGAAGTAAATCATCTGCATATTGAAGGACTTTTACTGACTCATTTAGAGAGGATTCCAAATCATAAGTGTAAATATTGTAGAGAATTGGACTAAGTACAGAACCTTGAGGGAGACCTTTCCATACTAAACGGGTAAATGTATACCCTTCAATATGAAGATGTAAAGATCTTTCTGAAAGCATGTTAATAATGAACTTAGACAGCATTGTTGGAACTTGTAATGAATTGAGCTTTTGTTCTAGGATTGATACCAGGACATTATCGTAAGCTGAGCTAATATCCAGGAAAGCAGCAATTACAGAGTTATTAGAAGTGAAGGCTAAGCGAATATCAGTTGTGAACACACTAAGGCTGTCCATCGTACTTTTACCCTTCCTAAAACCAAACTGTGATGTAGCTAGCAAGTTTTTGCTTTCCAAAAACCACTCCAAACGATTCTTAACGAGATGTTCAGCAATTTTAGCAAGAACTGTAGAAAGTGCAATTGGTCGATAAGAAGCAACATTAGAAGAAGTTTTGTTTGGTTTCAGAATAGGAATAATTGTTTGAGACTTCCAACTTGATGGAATGTTGCCAGATATCAAAGCTGTATTGATGAGATTTAAATATATTAAAAGAACAGAGTCAGACAGATTAGCTATAAATGAATATGGTATACCATCTTCACCAGGAGCTGAATCCTTAACATGTGAAAGGACTCCTTTCAATTCACTTAGTGTGAAGAGAGAATTCAACTCAGAATTAGGAATAGGAACATAAGGAAAATGCATTAAAGATTTCTGTTCTGGGGCTGAAGGAGGAGCTAAATGATCCATAAACTCATTGGCTAATTCTAATGGTAGTTTTGAGGCTGTTGTGTCACTAAATGCTGACCTGAATCGCCTAATATTTTGCCATACTAGAGATGCATTAACTTCTGGCGAGATAGATGCACAGAATCTTTGCCAACCTTCAAATTTCTTTTTCTTAAGGAGCTTACGAGTTGTACGAGCAGCTTCTAGGTATATCTCAAAATAATGACGAGTCATAGTATGACTATAATTTTTTTCTGCTTCTTTTCTTTTTTTAATGGCCTGAGTGCACTCAGCATCCCACCAAGGTGGTGAAGGAATTTTAGCTGTAGCACCATTCTTAATAGGGAAAGTATTATCTGCCACCTCTATTAAAATTCTTGTTATTTGATTAGATAATAGCTGAGGATCATGTAGTTGTAAGGAATTAGTTAAAGCAAGAATTCTTTCTTCTACACAGTTTTTGTATGTATCCCAATCTGCATTTTGAAGTCTATACTTTAATCGTGGTGTTGGATTACAAGCAGCTGGTTTTTTATGTAGAAAAGAAATTATTAAAGGGTAATGATCACTACCATAAGAAGACTGTAAAGGGGACCAGGATAATGTCGATGCTAAATCAGGTGTGCAGATTGAGAGGTCAGGGGCACTTACTCCCTCATCTGGATTTGTTTGGCGTGTTGGGAGACATGTATTTAAAATACACAAATTATTAGAGTCAAGAATTTCTAGTAACTTTTCCCCATAGTGATTGGAACTAGAACTACCCCAGGACTGATGTTGTGTATTAAAGTCGCCCATTACCAAAAATGGTTTAGGTAAAACTGAAAGAAGATTACATAAGTCAGAAAGAATATTTACAGTGGGACGCGAATAATATATACATACTAAACAGATTTTATTTACAATAGCAGCGACAGCAGATATATCGTCACTGAGACTTGGAAGAGGAAAAGATTGAAAAGACAAGTTATTTTTAATAAGTATGGCGACACCGCCATACCCATCGCTTCTGTCTGTTCTTAGACACGCATAGCCAGGAATTCTAAAAGAGAACCCTGGTTTAAGCCATGTCTCACAGAGAGCGACTGCAAAGGGATCGTATTTGTTCAATATGTAGAACAAATCAGATTTTTTATTCACAATGCTGCGACTGTTCCACTGGACAATCTTGAGTAGACTTGGATCCATTAAGATTAAAGTTAAATAAGTTAGACAGCGTATCAATTATAGTAGCAACGTTGGACGGTTCAATATTATTATTTTTAGATAAGGTATTAATTAACATGATTATTAAATTTAAAATTTGACTCTCATTATTATTTGTTGTTTTATTTTGGAATGCAACACCATTCCCTGACGTAGAAACTTCATTACTGATTAATGCCTGATGAGCTGCCCGGTCATATCCCTTGGCAGTTTTTGGAGGATCCCGAGGTTTAAGGAATACCGTTTTTCTTTGTGAGGAGACAATTTGTGTGTTACGTGATTGGGGCAAAGGTTGTGAATAAAAAGAATTTTTATTGGTATGTGATGGGGCGGATGTTACCACATCTGCATACAATTTTGAGATTGGTGGATGAAGTTGCGACGCTTCAGCATATGACACGCAGCTATGGGCCATATAATGCTTAATTGATTTTTGTCTTTCAAATTCTGGGCATTTTTTATTGATGGCGTAATGAATGCCACCGCAATGGCAGCATTTACTATAACTCTCGTCTTCAATACTGCAAGTGTCAGCAGAATGCTTCTCCCCACACTTGAAGCACTGAGGGTTCGACCTGCATTGTACCTTTGTATGGCCAAAACGACAACAATTAAAACATTGAATTGTTGGGAATGTATACAATTCCACTGGCATGGAATTGTAACAACAAAACACACGTTTTGGTAGAATTTGTCCGTCAAAGGTGAGCACGACTGTTTGAGATGGTTTCCACACAGGGGTCGGTTCGTGTATTTTATAGTTGAGACGCCTTGCTTTGATGACTTTCCCGCATCCAGCGGGGACAGATATATTTTCCATGATTTCCTCCGGAGACCATTCGGTAGGTACGCCTTTAATAATTCCAATGCGACACACATTAATTGATGGAACAAATGCCTTCAATTTCTCCTTGGCCAAACTTGGGTCATTTATAAAAGAGTTAGCATCTACGTAACGGGAGAAGCTTAAAGATATTCTGTTTCGACCAATGCGTTTTAAAGAACCGTTAATAATGTTGTTATATCTCCTATTTTTCAGGAAATGCCCTAAAGTTACTGGGTGTAATGTCTGAGCCGAGTTTTGTGTATCAACATTTTTTTGGATGTGTACAACGTATGGCGACAGGTCTGTGGCTTCGTACAAAGCCCTTGCAACCTGTGGCGCCTTCTGGGGAAGATCTGACTTCTTGAGGTTTTCAGTCTGGGGACCATCCACAGAACGTGGAGTGGCTTCTTCGTGAACTAAAACGGAATGTACCAGAACGTCTGATGTTATTTTTGGACTGACTACTGATTCATTATTACAATGACAATTTGTTTCGTTATTAATTAATCCTGTTGAGTTATGACCACTTCGCCTTCTTTTATTACAACTTTTACAAATTTTGCGTGGAGCTCTAGCCCTTTTCCGCTCCGATCTGGTTAAAGACGAGTCTGTATCCATACTGGATTCGTAAATTGTAATATTATGCCCGACCGAGGGGACTGTGCCCCCCGGATCAGGCGGTTCATTGTCCATAGTGGCCACTGGCCAGAAAAAATAAAATATTTAAAAAACTTACCCTAATAAATGAAGAATTATAGCTACAAACAATTAAACTAACTAATCTAATGAATATTTACATAAATCTACACAACTTATCTCCAATCTCAAACGTTTTTTAATATTTTTATGAAAACGAAAGAAAAATCACGCCCGCCAAATTCGATGATTCCCGCGCTTTTTTCTTAGTCCTTGTTCAGTTTGACAGTAAATTTCTGAACGAAACCAACGGTTCGTATTTTGTGGTTCGTAAACTTCTATGTTACGCCGCCATCTTGAAAGCGTAATTGTTGTCATGTTTACGTTGTGCGTGAAAGGTGAAATTTATGATATTTGATAAATTATCGGGTAAATCTCACTGAACTAAGTAGTAAATACATGCTTAAAGAGTTATTATTACGTGACAATTGTTACTAACCAGTTAGACCAAATAGGCGTCTCTAAAAATTGTGCTTGAAGATTAGGCGCCAAATTGCTCATTGTCGTTACCAGTTATTTAGTTACAGCCCCTATGGGGCTACTTCGTGTACTCACGTTAATTTGGCTCGCCATGGACGTTATTGGTGGTGCTTAATTCATAGTTTATATTTCAGAACAAGGTTGATGTAAGTACAAGCCGGAAGCAGTAAGCCATCACAATGTTTTACGCACATTTCGTGCTGGCCAAGAAAGGCCCCTTGGCCAAGATTTGGCTGGCGGCTCACTGGGACAAGAAGCTGACTAAGGCCCATGTATTTGAGACCAATATCGAAAAGTCAGTTGATGGAATCCTGAAGCCTAAAGTGAAGATGGCTTTGCGTACATCTGGCCATCTGTTGCTGGGAGTCGTGAGGATTTACTCCCGGAAGGCCAAGTACTTGCTCCAGGATTGTAATGAAGCCTTTGTCAAGATCAAGGTGTGTTTATTTTTTGCATATTTTGAAACAATATGTGGCTTGTTTGTAAACTCCTCAAGAAAGCTCACTGTGTTAAATTATTTTGCTTTGTTTGGTTTCTTTTGACATTGTCAGAACTGAATAGAATCTAACTTATCACTAATCTTCCCAGTATTTTAACTAAGAATTTCTAACTAAAGCTTGTGCCCTGTTACAAATCAAAACCCTATACTATGTCAAATAGCAAAAAGCATACAATGTATGAAGAAATGATTTGTTACTTATCAGAAAACAAGATAAATGAATGTGGTGTTTCTTGTAGATGGCCTTCCGGCCTGGCATGGTGGATTTGCCTGAAGAGCACAGAGAAGCTGCCATGAATGCCATCACTCTGCCAGAGGTCTTCCATGACTTTGACACCGCTATGCCCGAGTTGAAGTGAGTAATTTTTGTTCTTATGTTTTTTTCTTCTGTAATATCGTATTAGCTTTTTAAATGCTACAAAACATATTTGGGGATAGGTTAATGGATTATTAGGAAAATAATATTGTTATAAAAACATAACCTTGCTTCTGGCGCAGTTGCATATAAATACAATACCTAGCTAAAAATGATAACCTAATTTTATGATATACTAATATGGAAACTATTTTCTTCATACATCTTTCCTAGTTTGAGAGCAGCAAATTGCTTTTTATAGCAATTAAATTTATTTAAGGGGTTTTTTTATGATGAAAATGTCTAATAATGTATGGTGATTTCTCAATGTAATAAGTTAAATAAATAAACTATCACGATCGTGTCAAAATTCAACACTCATGAATTGTTGTAGACTGTTGTAGCAGGTAATTTTCCTTTTAACTACACTACTACCTGAGAAAACATCATAAGTGCAAAATATCTTTGAATTAAAAAAAAGGAATTTTTGGTATCTCCATAGATACCAAAAAGTCCTTTTTTTTGCCTGTTTGATTTTACTACCAGCTTCTCTATTCCCGGATCATCGTAATCTGGATCTTATTAAGGTTCGAGTTGATCGGTTTCTTTTACATGAACCTAGGTTGCATCATCACAAATACAAGCAAATTTTTGTGAAAAAGACTGTGCCATTTTAGAATAGAATAGAAAGTTTTTATTTCAGACCGGAGTCCATAGGGTTAGTAACAATTTTACTTAAGTTCTAGTGTTAGTAGGTTACAGACACAGATGAAAATGTACAATCACAATTCAGCATGGAGCCGCATCCACCTCCTCACCATCGGGGAAACCCACCGATCTGTGAATACACTTAACTATGGCTCGACAAAGAAAAAAATAATGCACAATAACTACTGCTCTGTAACCATATCGATTCTCATTTATTTCTTTTTTTTACATATTATTTTACAATTTTAGATTTTAAAAACAAAAGCAATAAAACTTTTGTATATAAAAAAAAACATCTGAAACAAGGTCCAGACTGCTGGTGGTCGGCCTGGTGGGCTATGCGTGCTGTATCCAGGAATACTTCTTTCTGAATCAAAACCTTGACCCAGCCTTGCAATGAGAGCCTCATACGGTGTTTGTCGAGGCTCTTTGCTATTAGTCCATTAACTGTAAAGACTATTGGTACAATGATTGCAGCATCCACTTCCCACATGAAGAGAACCTCATGTGCTAAGATACTTGTTTTGTTTTGTGTCTGTGCAATTACTCGCCATCACCGGATTAAACTCGCCAAGACAGTACATGACCAACAGATGTCAATTGTACAGTCCTTGACAATGTTTTTCCAAATTATTTCTCATGACAGCTTCATCCATAATTGCACAGAGGAAACCTTCAATTTCCCCATCTGTTTCTAATTATTATTAACGTCTCGTCAACTATTAAAAATATAATTAAAACTATTGTCAATGTCTCGTCTCACTGCAGGACAAAGGCATCCCTGGTCTCCTACTTTTTTTTCTATTTGACGTTGCTAAGGGCTAGTTCATACGGACTGGTCTCTGCTCATTCCTGTCATTAAATCGATACGGCTCGAGAGTTTGACCCATTGGTGATTGTTAACTTAATTTTAATTACCCATGCAATATTAAATTCCACTGCCAAATATTAAAAAAAAAAAACTTTTATATTTTAGTGAGGTAGACATTGAAGCCCAGTTCTCTCTAAATCAGTCAAGAGCTGAAGAGATTACGATGCGCGAAGACTACGGCTCCTTGAACCTGGTCACCCATGATGATGGGTTCGGAGACATGGGGTTCGATACGGACAACCCGGATATCATGCGTGAAGCTATCGGCAATGAAGGTGGATTGGAACAGGTATGAAATATTATTGTCTTAACGAAATAACTTAGAAAAAATCTATGGTCATTGATTAATCAGCAAATTGAGACACAGTTTGACTGGACATTTTGTTGAATAATTTATTTTCTGCATGGCAATCAGTCTGTAAAAGATCTTAATTTGTGGCCAAGTGCAGCTCGGTTTCTCCTGATTATTCACAATCTAATCCAACTTTCAGAGTAACTTACTCTTCGCTGATGGGTCATCCCTGGAGTTAGCTGGCAAGGATGGCGGTGTGGACAGCTTGTCTGGCGGAGTGGCCACGCTTGAGCCGGAGCACCCGCGCCGCATGGAGGCCGCTCCTCATGCGCCCATGGATGACGGCTTCGGAGGAACCATTGGAGATGTCGCGGATTTTGGACGTGAGTACAACACCCTTTTTTTAGAGACTATTCTATTATTTTTACCTAGAAAAAGTTTAAGATCCGTATCATATCCGCATCGCCAATCCCACAGTCTACCATTTTAAAGTCGTCTGGAACTCCGCACTCCACAGATTTCAATTACAAGGCCTGACAAAGTTTACGACAGGGCTAAAAGACCTGATATCAGTCAAGAGCTGAAGAGATTACGATGCGCGAGGATTATGGCTCCTTGAACCAGGTCACCCAAGAGGAGGGCTAAAATACCTGACATGGCCGGATGCCTCCATCCATACTATACCTATATATTACTATAGCCTCCATACTATTAAAAATAAATTTAGTTTTACTGTTGAATGTCGATTGACCTATGAATGTATGTTACAAATATTGGTACTACTGATTGGTTGGTATTGTTTGGTACTACGGAATACTTTAAACTCACTATGTAACCTCTGTCTGTCTAGACGCTGGCGGTCTGTTCGAGGGTGACCTCTTTGGGGAGGTGTCTGGCGGTAGTAGCTCAGCTGCGGCTGCATCAGGCATGCCTGGCACTTCCGCACAGCCTCAGTCGCTCCAGGTAATTATTACTTGCTTTAACCTTTTTGAACTGTGTATTCTTTCTTTTGACCCAAATATCCTAAACCCCAATAGACCAAGTGTCTATGCAACTGCAGTTTTATAGATCTTATAAACACTACTGACGATCTGAAAACATGTTTTATTTATAAATACCGTTAATTCGAAAGGAATAAGCAGACCCGTTTATTGGTTTAGCATTAGAAGAATAACGTTTAATATACTCAACCATAAGTACTACACCTAAATGAATTGATAATATTTAGAAGTCAATCCTTATCTTTTCTCTTCAAGTAGAGGCTTTTCCCTGCCTTATATCGTTTTAATTCGTCTCATTACGGGTAGTCAGAATCCCGAAAGTCTGACAATCAGTGTTGCTAAGGGCGTTACGTGGTAATTACGTCGTGGAGGTCAGATTGACTTGGTCCATGGACTGGGATTTATATAATGGCATTATAGGCTTGTGTCCTAAAAAAATCTAATTAGTCCGTCAGTTAGATTATCAAAAAACATTTGACACGTATTTTTCTTTTGTTACGTAAACCAAAATTGACGAAAATACGACGCTTTTTAAAATCTCAATACGTCACGCCGTGCTGTAATTTTTAGTGCGTTGTTACTCTCGAATTTTGATGCGTTATATCTTTGTCAATATTCATTGATTTACAAAAACAAAAAATACGAGTCCATTATTTTCCAATACTCTTAACTGCACTGCAAGTACGTAGCAATCGATAACGATCGAATCGATACGATTCGATAAATTTGCAATTTATTGATGGTGGAAACTAGCCTTTTCTGCATCCAGTTAGACTGGAAGCTGACCTCAATATAGTTGGAGAAAGGCTAGTTGTATGCTAGTGGTACTATTATCCTGCAATGCAATATACCTCGTTGGGGTACAATAGGCCGAGATTGACGCGGCTGGCGTTGGCGGCGGCGGTGACACTGGCGGTGACGTGGCAGCTGCGGATGCGCCGGACTCCGACGATGATATGGGAGACCACTACGATGCCGGAAACTCTCCGCAGCACAGGTCAGTTTATACTTACTACTGGAAATGACAGACACAAGAGTTAAAACACATAGGTGTCGATTCCGTTGTGCACAAGCTAAACTTAATTTAGGCTATTGCTATCTTTTACTAAAAGGCAGTGCGAGAAAAGGACGGCTATAGGTATGAACTAAGTTAGAGATGTCA
Source organism: Xestia xanthographa (assembly GCA_905147715.2). NCBI lineage: Eukaryota > Metazoa > Arthropoda > Insecta > Lepidoptera > Noctuidae > Xestia > Xestia xanthographa. Next base: position 11,879,070 of record LR990646.1, read on the forward strand.
AACTAGTTTAAGCCTTGCGCTTCACCGTGTTTTTAGTCGACATGTTTTTACGTGCACCCTTTATTTGTATGGAAATATTAGTTCCAACTAAATTTGACAGCTCTAAATTACGTCCGTCTCTTTCTCGTTTTATTAGAGAGAAAAAGATAGCAATAGCCTAAATTAAGTTAAGTTTGTGCACAACAGAATCGACACCATAGTCAAACTAAGAAGCTTATAGATATGGCACCATATTACTGCTATGATCATCACAGGAGCATGATGAATTGAAGTCATGGTGACTGATAGTAAAGTCAGTGCCCTGCATTACCTCACCTCTGATGGTGAGAGGGCATGTCTTTACACCTAATGACATACTGTTTTCATCTCCGGAAGCTACACAAGCAAGCTTTTTTGTTTAATAAAATGGGAATTGCCTCCACAATCTAAAGAGAAGTAAATTCTCCATACAAATAATATTGCACACATTTTACATTTATGTATCAGAAGATGAACAATGTGTTATGTTTCAGTTGGGGCGGGTCTCCAGTCCCCGACAGCGTGCCACCGCCCCCTGTCACTGTGCCACCTTCCCCGAGCCCACATATACCTATGGTGAGACCTCTTTGCTTACTACTCTGTAAAAAAAAAGAAAGGAAATTCAAATCAAACTTAGTGACCGTGCCAAGCCGATGATTTGTTAAGGGTAAAATGTTTATTAGATCTTAAGGTTGCACTAGTTGACGGCTCGAACTCGTTGGCGGGCGTGGCTAATATGCATGCTATTTAGTAAAGTTTTTAATTTATTTAGTTCAATTTATTTAGTATTCTTTTATCTAGTTTTTTCATTTATTTATTTACTAGCTGACCCGCGCAACTTCGTCTGCGTCACATGAGCTACCTACCTACTACCTACCTACCTACTACCTACCTACTACCTACCTACTACCTACCTACTACCTAACTACTACCTACCTACCTACTACCTACCTACCTACTACCTACCTACCTACTACCTACCTACTACCTACCTACTACCTACCTACTACCTACCTACTACCTACCTACCTACTACCTACCTACTACCTACCTACCTACTACCTACCTACCTACCTACTACCTACCTACTACCTACCTACCTACTACCTAACTACCTACTACCTACCTACTACCTACCTACTACCTACCTACTACCTACCTACTACCTACCTACTACCTACCTACTACCTACCTACTACCTACCTACTACCTACCTACTACCTACCTACTACCTACCTACTACCTACCTACTACCTACCTACTACCTACCTACTACCTACCTACTACCTACCTACTACCTACCTACTACCTACCTACTACCTACCTACTACCTACCTACTACCTACCTACTACCTACCTACTACCTACCTACTACCTACCTACTACCTACCTACTACCTACCTACTACCTACCTACTACCTACCTACTACCTACCTACTACCTACCTACTACCTACCTACTACCTACCTACTACCTACCTACTACCTACCTACTACCTACCTACTACCTACCTACTACCTACCTACTACCTACCTACTACCTACCTACTACCTACCTACTACCTACCTACTACCTACCTACTACCTACCTACTACCTACCTACTACCTACCTACTACCTACCTACTACCTACCTACTACCTACCTACTACCTACCTACTACCTACCTACTACCTACCTACTACCTACCTACTACCTACCTACTACCTACCTACTACCTACCTACTACCTACCTACTACCTACCTACTACCTACCTACTACCTACCTACTACCTACCTACTACTACCTACTACCTACCTACTACCTACCTACTACCTACCTACTACCTACCTACTACCTACCTACTACCTACCTACTACCTACCTACTACCTACCTACTACCTACCTACTACCTACCTACTACCTACCTACTACCTACCTACTACCTACCTACTACCTACCTACTACCTACCTACTACCTACCTACTACCTACCTACTACCTACCTACTACCTACCTACTACCTACCTACCTACCTACCTACTACCTACCTACCTACCTACCTACTACCTACCTACTACCTACCTACTACCTACCTACTACCTACCTACCTACCTACTACCTACCTACTACGTACCTACCTACTACCTACCTACTACCTACCTACTACCTACGTAATTTATTTAAAAGAAATACAGACAAAAGCTTATTCACCCTTTTTTTTTTTTTCATTGTTCTTAAAATGTATTCTGCTATTCTGGGCGGAGACAAATCCAACGAAACAAAAACCATGAAAATTGATCCAGCAGATCTCGAGTTATAAGTGATGTAACAAACCCGTCTTTCTTTTATATATATAGATTTAGTGAAATATACGACGATTTCTATCGAAAATTAGCGCGTTAAATTTCATAAATTACCTTTGGGCGTATAAAGGCCCGGTCACACCGGATGCATAACGTGACGTGACATGCGACGTGACGTTCACAGGCGCGTGCGAGCCCTGTCCCACCGGCCAAGAGCGGGGCAGCACACGTCACGCAGGTAACTGCAACAAGCCACATTGTCAGCAGCTATATTGAGTTGAGAGCATTTGGCTAAAAGATGTTAGACAACAGCAGTTCTTCTGATGAAGAAGCGTTATTGTTGCTACTATGCCAAGAATCTTCTGCTGCTACAAAAAGACTTTGGGTCATAATAATAATTTATATCTTTTATTTTTGTACTCTTTATGTTTGGTTTTGTAGATACACTCATATTTGCGAACTATTTCTATTAGTGTTTCTGTTTGTAAATAAATACAACCTGCCGTGCGTGCGTACCTGCAGCAATGAACGATGCGTGTGCGTGCGTGCCCGGTCTGGCATCTAACAGGGAGCGCCATAAAATACAACGTCATCACAGCAGGCGAGTGTGCGACGTTGCCGTTCCTTTACACAAGCGCGCGGACTCGGTTTTTCAGTATATGCGGCTCTGTGTGCGTGAGTGACGTACGTGCACACGTCACGCATCTGGTCTGGCATCTTTCTTATAGTTTCATACTGATGTGTGCACGCTTCACGTCACGCTACGCATCCGGTGTGACCGGGTCTTAAATATTATGGAAAAGCTACTGAATGTATCTACTCAAAATAAATTATTTGAATTAATAAATTATCTTTCCCTGTACGGTTTCACTTTTTCCATTTTCATACCACATAAATGAATTATTTACACCCAAAGATGAGTTAAAATTAGTGTTGAAATATCTCTGCGCTCATAACTTCCAAACCAATTTTTTTTTTTCAATTCAGCTTCCATACAAGGCTAGATAATCACAAGACAGTTGATGCAATTTTAGTTTTGAACCTACACCGTCAAACAGACGAGTAATCACCATACTACGTTTGTATGGAAGAAAGACCGACTTGTGTAATCTTAAGGGCCTGCGCAGACGACAGACTTTTTGTGCGGATTTCTGCGGCGCACAAAATGTCTGCATGGCATACAAAAAGTCCGTCGCGGATTTTACGCTGCAGACTCAACGCACACGACGCACATCTTCATCGTACGTCGTCCTCTACTAACGAGTGCAGATTGCATACTAAAAGTGTGCGCCGTCTGCGTTAGTGCGCGTTGAAGCAAACGTTCTATTTTTTTCGCGCACTTTGTGCGGCGCGGGGCGGTGTGATCTGCCAGAATGACACGGATTTTTTGGCCGCCGGACTTTTTGCGCGTCGTACGCGTTACTGCATAATAATAGGCATGACGACAGCATCAAAAAATTGCAAATCTATTTAGTCCGTCAGTTAAGAGTATTGGAAAATAATGGACACGTCATATTTTTTGTTCTTGTAAATCTATGAATATTGACAAAGATAAAACGCATCAAAACTCGGGAGTAGGGGCTCGTGACGTCAGAACTAGCTAAAAATTATACCAAGGCGTGACGTATTGAGAATTTTAAAAGCGTCATATCTTCGTCAATTTTGGTTTACGTAACAAATGTGTCCAATATTTTTTGGGAATCTATCTGACGGACTAATTAGATTTTTTTGTCGTCTCGCCTATTGCTTGCGTCTGGTGTCTGCGCAGGCGCTAAAAGTAGATACATAAAGCTCTTGTCGATGTTCCTCAGGACGTGGACGTGGTCCCCGAGCCGGGCCCGCGGGCGGCCAGCGTGGAGCCGGGCGCGGGCGGCGCGTCGGAACGCGTGGCCGACAACACCACGCTGCTGCACAACGACGAGGAGTCCTTCGCGCTCGCACCTGTGGACGCTACTGTGCTTAAAGGTACTGATCAGCTAAACTAAGGGCCGGCGCACATATTGCGGAGCGCAGCGCAAAACATTTTTCACTGTCAAACTATTATCGACATGGTCCTCATTGAAATAATACCTAAAATCTAACACGACAATTATTAATTCCTGAAGAGCATCAAAGCGACTACAGGCGTAAGATAGCGTGCAGGAATGTGACTGCGCGCTACTCCGCGCGTATCCGCTTCCGGTCGCTGACGCTCGCGCGACACGGGCGAGAGTCGCCATTTTGTTGTCAACACACACGTCTTCTTTTCTCTATAATTCCTCTTTTTGAATTCCTCTTCTTCCTATTCTGCAAGTAATGTAATCAACAGCACGTCCCAATCCATCATTTTATTCACGAATGTTTGCACTCTCGAAAAATTGCAAAACGAATGACGACGATGTGTCGATTATGCGCAGTTTAGCGACTCTAGCGCATACTCGCGCACCCGCGCTCAGTCTCCACGTGGAAGCGCGCATTTTCGATTAGAAAATTTAGAAATTCGCCTAATGTGTCACGCGTTTAGACAACTTCACGGGTATGCTCTGCGCTGCGCTCCGTCATATGTGCGCCGGCTCTATCTTGAGAGTATTCATTCAAGTATTATTATGATGTCGCTAACACAAAATCAACTTTATTCCAATCAGTATAGAGTACATTTTACATTTTGACTAATACACCAAGTGAAATGCCAAATAAAAGACAGTAGGTAGTAGACATGCTGGTCACCATACATTTGATTCGACATGAGAGTATGTCGAGTGATATAACTCATCAATCAAATTGATCATTAATTCTATTAATCAGGAATAACAAAAACGAAACGCAAACGTAAGCTGATCGTGGACGAGGTAAAGAACATATCTGGAGAAGAGATGAAGAATCAGCTTAGCAACACATCGGATATCGTGACGACGTTGGACCTCGCGCCGCCGACCAGACGATTGATGCATTGGAAGGAGACGGGAGGCGTCGAGAAACTGTTCACCTTACCGGCTAGGCCGATACCTTCTAGAGTACTATTTAAGGTGAGTCAATTAGTTCGTACACCAGAAATTATGTCTTTATACTTATAGGGAAAAAGACTGAATATAACAAGAAATAAGCCTTTTTCCTGCAGGATTTATACAAGAGCTTAACGGACAAGCATTCTGTACATCAAACTAAGTAACTCAGCAAAAAATATTGCTGGGAAACGACCCTTTGCAAAGGGTGTAAAATGAGTTTTAACAAAGCCGAAAGGCACTTCGGCCTTCGGTCTTTTTGTACTGTATTCCAACTTTTTCACATGAAATTTTACAAACACAAGTTTTAAATTTTCTAATTTTACTTTAATCACCTCCATGACCCCTGTACTGTTCGTACTCAATGCATCCACAAGCACAAAGTTTTGATCATTTTCTATTGAGTGCTACCATAAACCGTGATTTTCGACAAAAAAAAGTCACTTCCCAGCAAAAAAAAATTGCGCAGTGTTACTTAGATGTACAGAATGCTGAATGGTTGACAGCTTCGTCAAGGGTCTTTTTACACCATGTGCATGCTTTGCCAGTATGTGTTAATGTCACGTAATAGGCGGCTTTTGTCATATACCGAGCACAATCCAGTTTATGGGCTGCTGAGTTTATTAATTTTACTGTTGATGGTTAGTAAGTTTATTGGTTGGTTGTCTTTTACGCTATCTGCAATTTTCTATTCTGTTCTGCTGGGCAATGGCCTCCCCATTTCCTTCCAGTTCTCTCGGTGTTTTACTTATTTGTATTGTTTTAATATGTTTTTTATACTCGTCCCAGAAATACCAGCGCAACATGACCCTCCGGAGCGAGGCGGAGGAGGGCGACGCGGCGCGATCTCCTGATCCTGCCGAGCCCGCCAGGCGCACGGGCAGGAAGCGACGCCATGACGAGGTCAGTGAGCTCAGGGCCTCCAAAATCAAAGCCAAAGCATTTATTTCAAGTAGGCCAGTTACAGGCACTTTTGAATTGTCGAAACAAAGATGAAAATAAAATGTAGCTGTCCCAGTCACAAGACATAAAAACTGTGAAAGTACTGTAGTTGCCCATTCCCTAGCATATAGATCTCAATGGAGAAGAATGGTCAAGAAACTCCATGGACACTCATTTAAATCAAAATATTGTTACAAAATCTTGGTTACATCATTCATGTTAAGATGGTATATTAGCCTAATGAACCATGCTCCACTACTTAATAATGCGACAGAGAACAACTTAACTGAACAGTTTTCTTTGTTTTGCTATTGGATAGCCGCGGGAAGCGTTTTATGCGACGCCTAGTACTGCAGCTGAAGAGGTAACTCATAACTAGAGACCGGATTATGTGCGACTTAAAATCGTCGAAATATGCATTTTAAATGCTCGAAATATGCAACAGAAATGCCAAAATAAGTACTAAAATATGATATTTCTTTTATACATATTGCATTTTCCAACTTTAAAAAATCGAGTACTAAATTCTCAGAAGTACGATTGAGCCTTGCATTAATTAAAATATTTTTGTAACTCGAATCTGATAGTACTATTTCTACTGAAGTCAACAGGATTATCACCCCTGGGCTTTGGCACATTTTGCAGTGAGATACAGTAAATCTTACAAGAAACAAACCCAAAATGCACGATCAGACGATTTAAACATTTTCTTAAAAAAATAGCCATGATATACAATTGCAAATGCAAATATATATTTGCATGCGAGGTGGAATGGATAAAATAAACATTTTCTTTAAAACATAACCATGACATGCAATTGCAAATGCAAATATCGACGATGACGGGATATAGACGCGCAAACGCCAGCCACAAAAAAAAACAGTTCCATACATTTTGACTGTTTAAGTGCTCTTTTGTAGGGAACAGCAGATTTGTTTTTAGAATTGCTGATTATAAATTTTCGTATAGGGGGATTCGGAGGATTGAACACGTCGTAACAGTTTGCGCGTCGATATCCAATCCAACCTGTATAATCCGGACTCTAGAAGTATAGACATAACTTTTGGCTTAAAATATATTGAAAATAAAAGCCCAGTAGCGTTATTACAGCGTTTTAAAATAACATTTGACAATTCTTAATTCATAGAAGTATGTCATAAAATAAAAATAAAATAAATTTCTGAATTGGTTTCGGTGTTTCTTCTCAGAGTAGTCTGATCACACCGAAGTCATCTAGTTTTAAAACATAATTTATATTGTGACATGTAAGGTTTTTTTTTTAAACAACTTGTAGAAATAAATATCATTTATCATTAATGGCAACATTTTACAGACCATGCTGCCACCTGAAACTCCAGCGCCTCTTCCGATTGCTGAGTTAGAACCTCCCACACCCATACCTCAAGAGTACGAACCCTCTGTCGGTAAGTGTACAACCGTCTTAACTCTGCTTCATCTCACCGGGATATGGTTCGCAATGCCAGCATCTCATTCAATACTTCAGCATGAATATCTGCTCTACCATGTGTTGGGTTGGTTACCTTCGACCTCATATGAATGGTGAACAAATTTTGCAACTTATTGTAGCAACTGCATTTTGTGTTGCTAGCAATACGCTTCACACTCACCCAGCAATGCAAGATGTTGTTGCTACAATAAAGTTGCGCAAAATTTATTTTCCATGCATTTGGGGCTTTTCATGAGATAACGAAGTCATTACTACATTTTGCAAAATGTCTAAGATCATAATTTTTTCAATAACGCCCATTTATGCTTTATCATAACCATTGCAATAAGATTCAATGTTTTGCGATTGATGGATATCTTGATCCTAAATGAATTAGAAGGTCTAAAAATAGCTGACATTGGTGCCGATTCCCTTGTTCACAAACTAAACTAAATTTAAGTTGAATGCATCTTTTTCTTTCTATTTCATTATGAAAAGGACAGAAGATAAATATTAGTTTAATCCTGTCAAATTAGTCAGCACCTGACGTAATTTGATGTAATTTTAGTAGTCAACTTTTTAATCGCGTCTAAAACTTGTATGGCACTGATTAATTTGACAGAACATAACTAAAATTTATCTTCTGTCCTTTTCTGAATGAAATAGAAAGAAAAAGATGCACTGAACTTAAATTTGGTTTAGTTTGTAAACAAGGGAATCGGCACCAATGGTGTCGATTCTGTTGTGCACAAACTAAACTTAATTTAAGCTATTGCTATCTTTTACTAAAAGGCAGTGCGAGAAAAGGACGGCTATAGCTATGAACTAAGTTAGAGATGTCAAACCAGTTTATGCCTTGCGCTTCACCGTGTTTTTAGTCGACATGTTTTTACGTGCACCTTTTATTTGTATGGAAATATTAGTTCCAACTAAAATTGACAGCTCTAAATTACTTCCGTCTCTTTCTCGTTTTATTAGAGAGAAAAAGATAGCAATAGCCTAAATTAAGTTTAGATTGTGCACAACAGAATCGACACCATAGATGCACTAACAAAAAAAGAAAATTGAATCCGTCAATAATTTCATAATAAATTCATGGGAAATGTTTACCATGAATTATAACTCATAATAATCTATTCATTCATCATTCTAACTGCATTTTCATTGTGACAAAACATGCTTATAGAAATGTAGGCCTTATTTACACAACGGTAAGGCCTATTCCGCAGCTAACAGATATTCATAGTAAACATTTCTAACCACTGTACAATGTACAATGCTACCTAACACTGGATCGTATGGTGCACGGTTAGAGCCGGACCCGGTGCCGGAACCCGCCGCGATCCGTCTGTCGCCGCGCCCCGACGTCGACGTGGAACTGCCTCCCACTCCAGGTACTTATATCCCTATACTACGGCCCGAATAGGCTTGTGTCCTAAAACAATCTAATTAGTCCGTCAGATAGATTATCAAAAAATATTTGACACGTATTTTTTCTTTTCTTACGTAAACCAAAATTGACGAAGATACGACACTTAAAATTCTCAATACGTCACGCCGTGGTATAAATTTTAGTGCGTTTTGACGTCACGAGCCCCCACTCTCGAGTTTTGATGCGTTTTATCTTCATCAACATTCATTGATTTACAAAAACATAAAATACGTGTCCATTATTTTCCAATGCTCTAACTGACGGACTAAATAGATTTGCAATTTATTAATGGTGGAAACTAGCCTATTCTTGTCGCGCTGACGGTCAGTCGCGTACAAGTATATAAAGCACCATTCTGCGACAAGAATTCAGGCCTAAGTAATTGATCTCGTCGTCACCAGCGTGGGGTTCTGGGTTCGATTCCCGGGTTGGGCAAAATGTTATTGGGTTTTTTCTATTTGGAATTTCTCAGTAGCAGCCCAGAGCTTTGAAAATCAAGATATGATACCCCTGTGCCTCCGTTCCGTCTGACTATGATTGTGATGAAGGAGAGAGTGCATCTGTGCCTGCGCACACGAAACGCAACCGAAAAACGGTCAAGAGGACTATTTTATTAGTTTCTACAAACGTCCCTTTATGACTTGTGTTGTGGCATACCCGCTGATCGGTGGCCAAACCGCGAAAGGTAGCGGACGTCAATCCACAAAGCGACTACAACACCTTGAAACCATTTTTCTTGAAGATCCCGGAAAAGCCAAATACGCAAAAGTCGCGTAAAGCTTTCATATGTATCTCATATGATAATAGGTTATTTTACTTTATATGAGAAAAAATCTAAAAATATATTATTGAGATAGCTTAGGCAAAAAGCGCGAGGAGCTCGTGGCTAAATAATAACAGCCGCTCGGGTCGATCGTTAGGTTAAGCCGTGCTTGCGTAGGTTGGTCTGTGGATGGGTGACCACCCATTACATACCGAGTTTCCTCCGTGCCTCGGAAAGCACGTTAAGCCGTTGGTCCCGGCTGTCAGTTGTAGATCTTTGACAGTCGTTAGGTAGTCAGAGGCCCAAAAAGTCTGACAACCAGTCTTACCAAGGGGTATCGTATTACCCGGTACTAACTGGGTTGTGGAGGTCAGATAGGCAGTCGCTCCATATAAAATACTGGTATTCAGCTGCATCCGGTAAAACTGGAAGCCGACCCCAACTAAGTTGGGAAAAGGCTAGGCAGATGATTAGGCAAAAAGCAGTCGGAAAACGTTAGTTTTAGTTCATAAAATAGCAAACTAAATTTTAAAATTCAATTCAAAGTTTTCAGCTTTTTAAATCTGATTCATAACACCATTATAGTAGTCGCCATGTTATTACGTCATACGGCTATGTAAACTTAGAATAGTGTCAACGGTCAACTTCAAATATCACTGCACAGCCAACTGACGTCATGACCACAGAGCAATATGGTGTCCACTGCGTCCAGTGTTTTCGTCAAATTACGGGCGAAATTTGAAAATGCAAAATTTAAATGCTTTTCGAAGGCATTTAACGATTGAATAAAATTTTTGTGATTTTTTTAGTGGTTCATTAGCACTACAGAATCTAATTGTGAGACTTTCGAAAAATGGGTGTAATACACTATTCTGATCAACTCTTGATCAGACCATTGTAATCAATCCATCATTATTCAAAATAGGCTCAGCCAAAACGTTCTTGAAACTTAGTTATGAAGAAGACCGAAGGTTCCTTTCAAACCAGTGATACTTTATCAGCCTCGAAATCCGATACTTTCAAACATTTTTATTCTGTCATTATATCGCATTTGTTTGCGTCTGACACCTTCGACAAGAATTAATTCGATTACTTATACAATTGTCAGGTATGCTGAGTGCGCTGGGCGCTCCGCTAACCCCGGGAGCGATGACGCCGGGCGCCATGACGCCGGGCGCACTGGGCGCGCTGACGCCCGGCACTCTGCTGCAGGGCGGCCTCACGCCGGCCGGACTACACCACGGAGCTATGACACCCGGTGAGTGAATGAGTCAGGTATGCTGAGTGCACTGGGCGCTCCGCTAACCCCGGGAGCGATGAAGCCGGGCGCCATGACGCCGGGCGCACTGGGCGCGCTGACGCCCGGCACTCTGCTGCAGGGCGGCCTCACGCCGGCCGGACTACACCACGGAGCTATGACACCCGGTGAGTGAATGAGTCAGGTATGCTGAGTGCACTGGGCGCTCCGCTAACCCCGGGAGCGATGACGCCGGGCGCCATGACGCCGGGCGCACTGGGCGCGCTGATGCCCGGCACTCTGCTGCAGGGCGGCCTCACGCCGGCCGGACTACACCACGGAGCTATGACACCCGGTGAGTGAATGAGTCAGGTATGCTGAGTGCACTGGGCGCTCCGCTAACCCCGGGAGCGATGAAGCCGGGCGCCATGACGCCGGGCGCACTGGGCGCGCTGACGCCCGGCACTCTGCTGCAGGGCGGCCTCACGCCGGCCGGACTACACCACGGAGCTATGACACCCGGTGAGTGAATGAGTCAGGTATGCTGAGTGCACTGGGCGCTCCGCTAACCCCGGGAGCGATGACGCCGGGCGCCATGACGCCGGGCGCACAGGGCGCGCTGACGCCCGGCACTCTGCTGCAGGGCGGCCTCACGCCGGCCGGACTACACCACGGAGCTATGACACCCGGTGAGTGAATGAGTCAGGTATGCTGAGTGCACTGGGCGCTCCGCTAACCCCGGGAGCGATGACGCCGGGCGCACTGGGCGCGCTGACGCCCGGCACTGCTGCAGGGCGGCCTCACGCCGGCCGGACTACACCACGGAGCTATGACACCCGGTGAGTGAATGAGTCAGGTATGCTGAGTGCACTGGGCGCTCCGCTAACCCCGGGAGCGATGACGCCGGGCGCCATGACGCCGGGCGCACTGGGCGCGCTGACGCCCGGCACTCTGCTGCAGGGCGGCCTCACGCCGGCCGCACTACACCACGGAGCTATGACACCCGGTGAGTGAATGAGTCAGGTATGCTGAGTGCACTGGGCGCTCCGCTAACCCCGGGAGCGATGACGCCGGGCGCCATGACGCTGGGCGCACTGGGCGCGCTGACGCCCGGCACTCTGCTGCAGGGCGGCCTCACGCCGGCCGCACTACACCACGGAGCTATGACACCCGGTGAGTGAATGAGTCAGGTATGCTGAGTGCATCGGGCGCTCCGCTAACCCCGGGAGCGATGACGCCGGGCGCACTGGGCGCGCTGACGCCCGGCACTCTGCTGCAGGGCGGCCTCACGCCGGCCGGACTACACCACGGAGCTATGACACCCGGTGAGTGAATGAGTCAGGTATGCTGAGTGCATCGGGCGCTCCGCTAACCCCGGGAGCGATGACGCCGGGCGCACTGGGCGCGCTGACGCCTGGCGTAATGATTAAATGGCGTTCACGTAAATTTTATGGATTTTTTGAAGTGATAAAAACTTACCTTAGACTACTGATGTTTTACCTTTCTATCAGAGTCCCGTTCTCATGGTAAATAAAATGCACAAACAAAACATGCATGCATGGTTTGATGTAAAGCATGCATGCATCCAACTGCTAGGCAAAGGATCTCCCCATAATTTCCAGTTCTTTCGATCTTAATGCCACTCAACAAAAAATAATCATTGTATTTCAACCTTTGTTTACCATGAACTCCGGGTTCATGTAATGTTGACCGGATTTTAATTATACATTTTATTTGCAGTTGGTTTACATCACGGTGGCATGACGCCTGCGGGTCTGCAGCACGGGGACAGTCAACACGTCGACTTAGGGCTCTCTGCGGGCGGGATGACGCCGGCAGGGTTACACCACGGAGGTCAGTTAACGTTACCAATCTGTAACACAGGTACTCTCATCGATATCGTCAGTAGCCAAAGCGTTGCTAGCATCGAATGATCGATTTTCCCACCCGTACGCAAAATACGCGCTTTGAGCAAGAGTTGCGTACACCAGCCCGATTTACAATACAATACGTCACTAATCCCGTTGTAAACAGGTTTACCTGTTTCAGAAACAATTAGACGTTACAAGCCGGTACAATCAAATAATTAACACCGAAAATAAAAGAGGACTTTCATCAACATCATATAACTTCACGATGCAACAAGTGGCTAAAACCTAAAAAAACCTTTTTTTTTTTTTCTTTAATTTATTTAATGTTGTTTCTGTGCAGTAAAACGAATGATGATGATGAATGTGAAAGTAAACGAATCATCGACACGAAGAAGAAGGACTATTATTGGTCTTATTTTTTTTTGTTTTTTTTATGGTATATATATATATTTTTTTTTTTTCGTTAATAAAAACAAGGGGTCAGATGCTGCGATGCTATTGGTTGATTAGCGGCCGAATGCTGCAAGCAAAAAGAGTCGTAGTGGTGGTGAGATTTCGTCCGAGCTCATAGTACAAACGCCTACTACATGTTCAGTACACATCATTCCGAGATTTAAATCCCCTCCATATAGATTTTTTCGCGTAAGCGTTTGTGCGTCGGCATCCCTTCCAGGTATTATTCCTGTATAGGTACAGGGGTAGAAATTGAGAATAGCTACGAAAGTGTGAAAACACTGAAGTTATAATTCGATAAATATATTTTCAGGAATGACGCCAGGTCTACTAGAAGGCGGCATGACGCCGGCGGGGCTGGTGCACGGAGGTCTCACTCCCGCTGGGTTACATCACGGAGGAATGACGCCAGGTACGCCTTTGACTATTGACAACGCCATCTTCCCAACAACAATAGGATATTGTTACCCTAGGGGTGAAAGTAACTTATTTAGTCCCGAGGCGGGGTTTGGCGCCCGAACGTAGCGAGGGCGCCCATAGTTCGATGGACTAAATAAGTTTTTAACCCGAGGTAAACACTGTGCTTTTCATTACGAATACAAGGAAAATAAAAACATGAATCAATTTGTAAAAAAAAAAAAAAGATCAGATTGCCGCTTTCCCGCCTATTTTTTTTTTGTGGTAGCCACCTATTCAGCCATTATTTTTCTTTTCATCATTGAAAAAATGGTAAATATTTTGCCTAAATCTATGTTATTTTAAAGAATTAGATGAAACTAAATTATAATATAGGTAATTAAAAAAAAAAAAACTAGAATTAATACTTAACTTTATGTTATTTCAATTTTACATCGCACTGTAATTGAGTGGCTGTATAGAAAGTCGGAACATGGTTCAATAGAAATGTGAAAATAGATTTTTCAATACACTTCCTCGAAAACTGGTCCATAACGCACTACGATTAGGTACAACATGCAATGTATTTCACACGCGTGCGTTTTTATCCATTTTCCCGCACGTGTGCGGGAATGAAAATTGCTACAGATAACTATACCTATACTTGTCCAAATTGGTTCAGTGCCTATAGTCTGAGGTGAATGTTTTTTTTTTAATTTCGTCAAAGCACTACGCATCTTTACGGCATAAATATTTTTTGAATATTCAAATTGTGTTTATAAATAGAATATCATAGATAAACATGATTATTAAAAACTAATAGTTACTTTTATACACAAATTCATTTATTTGTGTTCTGAATTCAAAAATATAAAATAAATATATTTGCCTCTCCTTCAACCTGGCGAAAGAAAAGCGCGAAAAAAAAAATTAATATCATAGTTTCTTGTTTCGTGACAAAAATATTTTTCGTTATTTCATTTTATTTCTTCAAAAGTGTATTGAAAAACGTCGTTTGATACACGTAGACATTTGTTATTGCAGTTCTCGGCTCAAAAGCACCGGCGCAATAACAAACTTTCTCCACTTGTATCAAAATGTATTTTTATAATTTGACTGCTGTCAGTGGAAAACGATTCTCCCTAGGGCTGAAAAGTATTACTTTCAACCCGCTCCTCATATGAGTAATGAAAAACATCTAGCCTGTTTCCCGAAGAGTTGGCAAATGTACCCTTCGAGTGCACCCACATTACAATTACCATATTACTTGTGCTGATACACATCGACTTTCGTTGCTATCTGGGGAACGCATAATTATACTAAATTTCATATGCCATGTGTGTCTAAATCCACGTGATAACTGCTACGCAGGACTCGCGTCTGTTTCCATTGAACAAGATGCTACTATACTTTCTGTATAGCTTTATCTATCTCTTGTATCAGACCAATAATGGTTATGACACGTCATAATACGGCCCTAAGAATGAAAAACCTGTTTAACTTTGGGCGAAAAGTTAGATGTTTCTGGTCAATCTCTCATTTCATTAGGAAAAAAACCATGCAATAGAGAATAATTGCAAATCTGTGTTGCAGGTGGTCTGGACCACGGCGGTATGACTCCCGCGGGCTTACACCACGGCGGTATGACTCCTGCGGGCTTACATCACGGCGGTATGACTCCTGCGGGCTTACATCACGGTGGGATGACTCCCGCGGGCTTACATCACGGCGGAATGACTCCAGTCGTGTTACAGCACAGCGGCATGACGCCCGGCGGGCTAGCGCATGGCGGGATGACGCCTGCGGGATTACATCACGGTGGAATGACGCCTGGCGGTAAGGATATACCACGATTTTATGATACCAATTAAGCTGGCTGCCAAATGATGTTATGTGGTCACCGATGCCTGTAGCGGTGGTACCGCATAGACAGGTCCGAACATGTTACTGCGTCCCACTATTCCATGGACGCAGCTGTACGTGTCCCGTCTACATCACAATACAACTCCATAGGAAGTCGTAGAGTATATAAGGAGCAAGACCAAATACACCTTTAGAGTCGAGAGGATGGAGTCGCAACTCGCGCCACAAGATTAACTTCAAGTCTTTTATAGTGCGGGTCCCAACAAACCATCTCGAGACTTTTATGAAGGAGACATGACACCTCGATTTGGCGCAATACGTCGCCGATCAAAAGTAGTAATTGTTCTCAAAAAGTTAGTAGCAAGAAGTAAAAAGAAAGAAAGGTGAGGTGTGAAGTAGTTTATTATTGTATGCGCCTTCAACGCCTGATAATAAAAAAGTGATTGATGGCGTCTGCTACACTAGAGGCGTTCAAAATGTTGGCCAACCCAAATACAAAGATGCATTTGTATTCTAATAATAGCAATTGCACACAGCTAAGCTGCTCGCTAGCAGCATTGGTGGTACAGTGGTACTCCCTAGACGACACTTACTCCACCTTTACAGTTACAAAGGGTCCACTTACAATATTAGTCTATTGCAGTGCACTACTGGACATAGGCCTCTCCTAAACTGTGCCACAGCACCCTATACTCCGCCTTCGGCATCCAGACTTACCCAGCCACATTTTAAAAGGGGGAAAATATATGACTACCAATAATAACAAAATATCAATTGATCACCAAATTTAGTAAATTGAGCACCAAATTTTAATGAGATGGTTGATGACAAACTAGTTTTACCTAGGCCGACTTGGGACATTTTTTTATAAACCATTCAAAAGTAGGAGCCCCGCGTCGACCGGGTCTCCCTCGACTCCCGAGTCGAAGGAGACTGGTCGACGGTCGGACGGTCGGTATGCTCTTGCATAACAGTTCAACTTCTGGTGGACATTAACTAAAAAAAAAATTTTTGGTTCTAATTTCACGATAAAATGGGGATTAACTTTGGTGATCATTTACTAATTTTGGCAATCAAAAGTGATTTTTTTTGCCGTTACATTTTGCTGAATCTGGTGATTCGCCATTTTAAAGGTCCACGTCACTGGCACCCATTATTACCAGTTAAATGAATAAAAGCAGATATTATGTAAATTTTTATTTCAACATATTCCAGGTGTGCAGCACGGCGCGCTGCTAGCGCACGGGCTGGAGCAGCTGCCCATGATGCCGCAGCTGGGCGCCGACCACGTCAGCTCGCTCCTGCGCAGCGCCGCGCCGCACGCGCCGCACGCCGAGCCCATGGAGCCGCTGCTGCATGGGCTGGACGACCATGGGGATTATCAGGTACGATCATCACACCCGAAGGTGGCTGCGTACCAAGTAGCTCTAAAGTCAAAGATCTTTATTGTGAGACAGTGGTTACAGAGTTGTTATCAGGTTATTTCTGTGTGCGTTTGCACTGCTCTACCATATTCGGCATACAATAGTTTGAACAATTTTGTATGTTAAATATTGAATCTTAGACCTAGGTTTAAGTGATATAATTATACAGGGTGTTTGGTGCATCGTGTGCCAAATTGAAATGGTCGACTGGGGGAGTCATCGGCTATCCTTTCAGACCCCTAAACACTATTCATGCCCTGTCGATTTTTTTTCATCGAGTTTTTATTATTTTATTAAAAAAATACCCAAATTTTACATTCAAATACAAATTAAAAAAAAAGTATAAGTCGTAGACTCTGAATTTTAATTTTGTTTAGATGTGTATTGTATGACAGTATTTTTTATATCAAAATGAGTGACATTAGCCATCTAGTTTTTTTTTAATTTACTCGCAAAGTTTCGGACTTCAATTAAAGATGTCCATGTTAGAGCTATTTACATGGCTATAAAAAAAAAACAAAAGCGACCGGGATCTTCCAACTTCCTCAAAAATTGTCTAGTCTATCCTCTTGCTAGTGATGTGCCACATGCCATAGAAATCTTTTTACAACTTTGTGAATTCGCTAGAATTGTGAATTGAGTCACAAAATACTACAATTCCAAATTATGATTTAAAAAAATATTCTTGCTTAAATGATACCTGAAATACTTATTAAATCTGTCATCTCACTCTTATAAGGTTAAAATCTGTCTCGTATCACTCTTGGAGGGGGCGGGGGGGGGGGTAATAGAAATAAAAAAAAAGCATTGTGCCAGTATTCTCTCGTCCACTTCAACATTATGTCGCACAATATGGCCCCTTGGTTCATGAAAAGTGACACTGCCAGTCTCGCGTATGCGTCGGTATGTGTCTTGGAAGACTCTGCGGCCAGGTAATCGTCTACCAGGAAAGCGTTCCTGGTAAATTCGTTGCGCTGCACGAGCGACACCATGGGCGGCTCCATAAGCCATCATGATGTCAGCATATTCTTCATTAGAAAACGTCGCCATTGCAACAACAAAAAGTCAACAAAGTTTAACAATAACACCAAAAGTTAAAACGTAACAAAAACCAACAAAACAAAGTAACAAAATGAAAAAAAACGCGGAGTACGGTGAACTAAGCACACACGTCAGGTAGCAGAGGCAGTGATGTCTCGACTAAAATGATGACAGATTAACGGCGTCGGCGGCAGTTCGTCATTTGTTCAAACTAGTTTACGCTATGCAAGAAAGAGATAGAAGATAGATTTTACTTTGCGAGAGTGAGTAAACAAATTTTACCTGTGTCTCAATTAACAATTACGCACAAAGACTTTTTTTCTTTAGAATTTGGAATTTAGTATTTTGTGACTCGATTCACAATTCTAGCGAATTCACAAAGTTGTAAAAAGATTTCTATGGCATGTGGCACATCACTAGCAAGAGGATAGACTAGACAATTTTTGAGGAAGTTGGAAGATCCCGGTCGCTTTTGGTTTTTTTTTTATAGCCATGTAAATAGCTCTAACATGGACATCTTTAATTGAAGTCCGAAACTTTGCGAGTAAATTTAAAAAAAACTAGATGGCTAATGTCACTCATTTTGATATCAAAAATACTGTCATACAATACACATCTAAACAAAATTAAAATTCAGAGTCTACGACTTATACTTTTTTTAAAATTTGTATTTGAATGTAAAATTTGGGTATTTTTTTAATAAAATAATAAAAACTCGATGAAAAAAAATCGACAGGGCATGAATAGTGTTTAGGGGTCTGAAAGGATAGCAGATGACTCCCCCAGTCGACCATTTCAATTTGGCACACGATGCACCAAACACCCTGTATTTATCTACACACCCATGCTATAAATCCTCTATAAAGGTATCTGAAACTTATGGCCAACATTAAAACAGCCAGTGTCATAATAACCATTATAACACCCAAACGGGTGTTATAACACCCAAACGGGTGTTATAATGTTGTACTGAATTTCATTATGCAACTCGTTTTAAAAAAAGAACATCGAATGTGGTAGTAAATCGAACGTCTAGCACGTGCGATTCACTACCACAGCGCCGTAATTAAAAAAAAAACTTATAGGTTAATTCGAATTCACGTCGTATCCCGCCATTTTTGTTCGACATTTGGATATTAGTATTGCATTATGTACTTCGTTGTTTACAAAAATGAGTGATACAAGCTTTGTGAATTTTGATAATTGAACAATCCAAAATGTAAATAATTATATTACTACCTATACACGGTTTGTTTGTATTAAATACAAGCAATTAAACTTTCCATGAATTTACATAGACTTCTTAGAACACTGCAACACCCTATGGTTTCAGAACCTTTTATGGAGGATTCATATCACAGAACAGAAAAAACAGTAGAAGCCGTATGTGGGCGGGGCGCGCGTACCCCGAGCTTTGCGCTGTTCCGCAAAGTGTTTCCCCCACGCACACGCCACGCACATCAGTCTAGATACAAGCGTCACAGTGACAATAACTCCTACAAAACTTAACTTAACTTAAAAAAAATACTAAAATGCCTTACTGTGCTGTTCTAGAATGTAAAAACGATAGCAGAACCAAAAATGTATCAAATGGTGGTATATCATACCATCGGTAAGTCTTAATTTGCTTTATTTCGATTAAAATTTGAAAAACATTATTTTATTAGACAAGACAAGTACAAATAGACTTTATTGTATACACCATAGGGTCTACTTTCTTTTAACTCAAACATATTATTCTCGCAGATTCCAACTACGCACATGTCACAGTCCGCTACTCAATTAGAGATTGACGTTATCGATAATGAGTTATCGATATTTTAAAGTTCAATGTATGGTGGTGTATGGTGTATCGGCGAAAAATTAACCCTGTGTGCGTTTTTTTTTTATGATTCTGAATTAATAATAGGTAGTACATATTTCCATATCAGGTTTGAAATAAGTTTAAAATATGGATATGGGGTATCTATTCGTAATATTCAAACGAGAAAAGATTTATCTCACCTTAGGTCATTCGCAAAGTCTCGAGTTGGTCAAGTCAAGTCGGAAGTCGCAGGGCGATTTCCGGCCACCGTAGGACGGCGAGCGATGATGGGTGGGTCGCCGTCAGATAGGTGGCCCGTATTAGTTTAATAAGTGGCCTATGTAATAAATAAGTGGCCTAATATGTGGCCTATGTCTGAAATTTCATCAAAGTTTGCTAAGGAGTTCGTCGAGCTAAAACATACTTAAAACGAGTGTAGCTGCCGGTGAAATCGCAGGGTTTCATGTCAATAGAACGTAGGTACTAGGTACCCGTAGTAACGAAATATCGTGTAGTTTAATCTGTTACCTTTCCATCAAATAGTATAATTTTCGAAATCAATCAGTTGTATATTAACATAACAATACATTCTTAATTATTCTTTCTATAAATCATAAGCATTATTATAAATTTATAACACTTGATTTCAAACATACTTATGTAACATTCATTTTGAAATTTAAAAATATTTATCGACTCTTGTATTATATTTGAAAATAAAACGCAATGTCGATAAAAAGGCAACGACAGTGGTACAACCCTAGAAAAGGACGAATAGCACAAAAATAGTAATGAGCTCGTTACGGAAATATCAATCTTATTACAAAAGTAATAAAGGTTTATTAAATGCATTTAGTGTAGTGACATCTAGCGGCGAGTAGCAGAACTTGCTCGTGAAACTATTCTCTAAGAGCTAATACGTAAATAGAGTAGATAATAAACCACTCTATTTGCATGTCATTATGGTTTATTTTCAAAGAAACGAAGACTGATATATTAGTTACCAATCACACTACGCTTTTCTTAGTGTTACGAAATACAATTAACCTGTTTATGTGTTAGTTTGGGGTACGCTGGTTCCGATACTAATAAAGCGCTATGCTGTTTCTACTGTTTTTTTCTTTTCTGTGATTCATATCATGAATGTAGATAAAGTCTTGTATGCAACTGTACATAATTAGGTATTAAAACACTCATGTGATACTATTATCACACGAGGCGAATTTAATACCCCTCATTATACAACAGTTGCATAAATAACTATAACTCAAATAGACATTTTAATAAGAGTTATATTTTGCATCAAAACAGAAAAAACAGTTTGGCATTACCTCATCATGAATCTGTAGGACAAAAATTCATGTACTTTATAATATGGTCTATTTACTAAATTTTATTATTATTTATCGTTAGTGGTGGCGGCCCCGACTTACGAACAGTAAGTCATGGGTTCGAACCCAGGCAGGCGCATTACTTTGTGTAATTTATTTCATCAACACTGCTCTCAAAACGGAGAAGGAAAACATAGTGAGGAAACCGGCATGTCCTAGAACCAAAAATTCGAAGAGATGTGACATCTACCAATCCGCACTGGGCCCGCGTGGTGGATTATAGCCCATTCCCTCTCATAAAGAGGAGGCCTGTATTCCCAATGGGAAGATTAATAGGCTGATGATGATGATAACTACTGGTTTACGTACCTTCTTCCGTAGCTATCGGTGTTTCTACAGGATTCGTTTTCAATGACCAGCCAAAATTTAAAATTATGATCTAGATATTAAACCAAAAGTGCATTTTAAATATTATTGTCGAAAAAAATAATATAATAGTATTCATTTGAAAATTTCCTAATTCATAAAGTGCGAATCAATGCACTTGTGTGCGTGCATGCACCGCCAAATTGATGTGTTTGCTAACTGCTACCTATCTAGGTTGTTGAACTGAATTGTGCTGTTGCAATATCCACACATTCGCTTTTTAGTAGTGGATAAGAATGAAATTTTATAAAAAAAAAAATGCTTTTTTTTTCATTACATCAAAAATACTATCGAATCTAAACCATCTAAAAATTTGGCCGGTCATTGACAACTAACCCTGTTTAAACAAAGAATATCCTAATGTTACCTACCTGTCACTTGATTATAGAAAAATAAAAGAAAGCTTTTCTGTGATGTTTTGTTTCTAACCGTCCAGTAAGCAAAATGTCAAACAGACAGAGATAGCAACCTACCGAAACCGAACAGTGAGTTATTGAAAATGGCCGTAAGAGATGCATATCTATCTAAATGAATTGGTAGCTGCACCATTAACTAATAACTCCGAAACACAACTTCTAAAAGCATTTTATTTTCGACCTGAACTGACAATTTTTTTCAATTTTATTTGCTTTAACCCGTATGCTCCCGGCCGTGCCTCCAGAGGCACGGTGCATTGTTATTTTAATTGTGTCTGTAATTGCGGGTATTGAAGTGTTAAATCATTCTAAGTTGGTAAATTAGTGATGCCACAGGTTGCTATTGCCATACAAAATCTATGGGAACCGCGTTTTTACAGCTCAAAAAAGTTACTCAAATGTGACGTCACAAGCCCCCAGTCAAGATCCTTGACACGTTTAATCTTCGTCAATTTTTATTTATTTGATAAAACAAAAAACACGTATCCAATATGTTTCGATAATCTAACTGACGGACTAAACAGAATCATATTTTTTTTAGTCAGTCATCATCCTTATTTATTAGTGGTCCAACTACACAGTATTTCGGGGTCTCTTTGCCCAGTACAGACTAAAAAGTTAATATCACATAGTAGATAACGGTAAGATTATCTCAGCACTAGCAGGACACGTAAACATATGAAAATATTACGGAGGGTTTCCGTGTTCTTTTAGGTAGGTTTTAAGTTTCTGACGAGACAACCACTAGTGGCCCTAACATGTATTTGCCTTGATTGTAGTAACCAAAATATTTTATAATTTCAGAATGGAATGCAAATGCAAATGACAAACTTAGGATACGACGACCAGCACGGGCATCACAGTCCACAGCACGATTACGATTTACCTTTAACGCCAGAAAACGTAAGTATACCATCAATTCAATCCAATAACAGTGCCTTGCTGGATATAAAATAGCATATTGCAATTTATGTAAATGTTATACAAGCAAGGAGCTCGTGGCTAAATAATAACAGCCGCTCGGGTCGATCGTTAGGTTAAGCCGTGCTTGCCTAGGTTGGTCTGTGGCTGGGTGACCACCCATTACATACCGATTTTCCTCCGTGCCTCGAAAGCACGTTAAGCCGTTGGTCCCGGCTGTCATTTGTAGATCTTTAACAGTCGTTAGGTAGTCAGAGGCCCAAAAAGTCTGACAACCACTTACCAAGAGGTATCGTATTACCCGGTACTAACTGGGTTGTGGAGGTCAGATAGGCAGTCGCTCCATGTAAAATACTGGTATTCAGCTGCATCCGCTAAAACTGAAAGCCGACCCCAACATAGTTGGGAAAAGGCTAGGCAGATGATGATGTAAATGTTATACAAAATTTGTTATCAGGCCGAAGAGGGTGAACGAGAGGCGGGTGAAACGGACGAGCAGTTCGAGGAACGAGTGTTGAACCGTCGTGCGGCGCAACTGTTCGCCGTCATGAAACCTAAACTCTCCGTTGGACAACAACTAACCTTCACAGATCTTGCGCCTAGACATAATAATAGAAAACAGGTACGTTTCTAAACTATTAAGTCTCTAAACACACTATGCCGAAGTTACGCGACAGAAGTTCAGCACAATTACGCCTGCAATGATATTTGAATTACTGACGACGACACACTATGCCCAAATTACGTCGCGTCATAGTGTACAGCCGAACTTCGGTCCGGTGTAAGTTCAGCGGCAATTCGGCGGCAACGTATTCTGTAGAGCCCACATTATACCAGCCGAAATTCTGTGCGATTGCAGACGAAGATCGGCGTGGGGAGCAGCGGGAGGCAGTATTTCCGCGCCCAGCGTGTTTGCGCAAGTTGGGCAACTGAATTTTTGCCGCGTAAGTTCGGCACTTATGGTGTGTCATATCAGCCGAATTCGTCGGAACGTAAAATCAGCCGCGGAACTTCGGTCGCGTACCTTCGGCATAGTGTGCTTAGACACTTACGACTAATATACGATGTATTCACTATCTATGTTTGCCTGCTTTATCACAGTACGTGACATGCCGCATACAGAGTACTTATATAACATTCATACATTGTTACAGGTCGCACAAAAATTCTACAGTTTACTCGTTCTCAAAAAGCATCAAGTGTTGCAATTAGAACAGCTTGAATCATACGGACCTATCACCATAAGCAAGGGTAATCAGTTTGAAACTGAAGCGATTTAATACTTGATTAACACATTATTTATAATAGGATGTAATATAAAGAAAATATCAAGACTAGTTCATAAAAAAGATTTTTATGGAGGTGAAGAAATGATGTTTAGTTGTAAAGTTATGGACTTCACGGGGAAACGCGTTGAGCCAAAAATAATGTGTAAGTTTGATCTTGTAATTCGAATTCATGAAAACATTTTATTTTTTAAATATTGGACCAAATAATATTACGAGTGTTGATCTCACAAAAAATCTAATTGCAATGCGTTTTGATAATGTGAAACAGTAGTCGTTCTCATGAATTCGATTTACTTGTGATGAGCAGTTTCTATGTGGATAATTATGTTTGATAGAAATGCGTAGGAAAATGCCTTATTTTGTTTTGCTGTAGACTAAGTGAAATTATTGTAAAGTTGTTTACAAACATTGTTTAAATAGTCAATCATAGAAAGAAATAGTACCTATTTGCTGTATTGTTGACCCCTGACTCCCAAATTATGTATGCATATTAACTGTTGCTGTAGCCACAAAGATTATGTTATGCCTTCAACATTTAACTGAAATGTACCTCTCAAGGAAGTGTAGACATTGAATTTTGTTTATATAGCTTGTTGTCCTTCTATTGGGATTAAGAGATTTTAGTGACTATGTTTATTGACAAATGATGTAAAATATTTTAGTAGCCGAAGAGTGATTGAAACATTATGTAGAAGAAATCGAGTGATAACCTCAACACCAAATAAAGAGATAACTATAATGTTCCCTTATGTGCGTTAGTATGAATTTGGTTTTTACATTTCTTTGAGATATTTATTATAATTATTATGTTAGTGTAATACAAATTGAATGCATACCAAATCCTGATTTGTTTTGGTTTGGATTCATTTTGGTCCTCATTTTTCTTTTTGTAAAATTTCTCGATCTAAAAGCATTATGAATGCCTCAAACAATTAAGTGACTATTGTGTATGTTATTTGGACTTTACTTCTAGAAAATTTAAGAGTTTACCTCTGCTATGACCTAGATTCGTCAATTTATTTCCCCCTTTTTTGTTCGGAGGTATCCACTTAGATATTTTTCATAAAAAAACAAACATTTGCAATAAATTTGTTGATAAAATCTATTTTTTTTTCTCCTTTTTGGCACACACATGAGTATTCTATGTTCGAGGAGTACCTGTAAAAACTACTCACATAAGAAAAATAAGCAGTTCAGTTTGTAATTCGGTCCCTGAAGAAACAATGTGACACTACTTCTTAGCCGAATTTGAAATACATATTAAAATACACATCCACAACTCGAGAGGCTATTTTTCTCTGCTTTTAGGTTTTTATTTTCTTTACCAAACCAACCAACATCAAACTCCATGACTGTCAATTGTCTCAACTAAGGTCACAGGTCTTTGTCATTTTGACCTTTGACGTGGACAGGGAAAAAGGATCATAGTAGATGGCGTTCTGAGATTTCTGCATACCTCCTTGGTGGAAAAAAGCGTGAGTTTATGTGTATTAAATAATCGTGTCCGTTTCGACCGCGCGGCCACGGCGTTTTTTTTTAAAAAAAACTATGTCAAGTTTTTGTAAAAGTTTGTAAAAGTTGATTCCCAAAACCATAAATTTGTCAAAGTTATGGTTAAAAAGTTATAAGGGTTTGAACGTGGCCGCGCCATCGAAACGCGGAGAACCGCGCGGCCACGGAGATCTTTAAAACTAAGCGTTGCAGACACCTGAAATTTAGGTAAATAACAGATTGAATTTGTAAAAAATTTGTAAAAATATACAAAAAAATCCTAGGTTTATATTTTAGGAGCTGTAAGACTAAAACCTCATGGCCGCGCCATCGAAACGGTGAATAACACGTTATCGCCGATATCTCGCTGAAAAAGCATCGTAGAGGTCTGAAGTTTTTTGTAAAACACAGATTTGAATTTGTCAAAACTGGTAAAAATACTTCAAAAAGTCCTAGGGTTATATTTTAGGAGCTGTAAGACTACAAACCCATGGCCGCGCCATTGAAACGGTAAAAAATACGTTATGGCCGATATCTCGCTGAAGAAGCATCGCAGAGGTCTGAAGTTTTTTGTAAAACCTAGATTTGAATTTGTCAAAACTCGTAAAAATACACAAAAATATCCTAGGTTTATATTTCAGGAGCTGTAGTACGGTATCGCTTATAACCTTCAAAACGTTCTGAATGTTTGGTTAGGGTGACCATGACTTACAAAAAACTTCCACCTATTACATTAAAAATTATTTTTCAAGGATTATAAATTAAATTAAAATGATAACATACAAAAACATGTTTATTTCTTAAAAAATCACATAAATCACAGATTGTTAACTTACATATTTCTGAGAAAACCACAAATCACAGATTATTTACTTACACTAAGAATTTTTTTTATATTATATTTTTTTAATACGACTGTGAAGTATGGTGTGTTTAAAATTACTGTTTTTTTTTTAAATATCTTAATCATCTATGTATAGACCATAATTATGTTAGATTATGTATTGTCATAGGTTGTTCGGAACTTGCGTGCATTTCGGTTTTACCATCGTCATAACAAATCATTCTGGAAATACTATGCAATGACACTTATTTCTGTAACAAAAAAATAAATTAAAATGTAACGATAAGATCATCGTCATCATCATCAGCCTATTAATGTTCCCACTGCTGGGACACAGGCCTCCTCTGAGAGGGAATGGGCGTATAATCCACCACGCTGGCCCAGTGCGGATTGGTAGATGTTACTCGATGTCAATCAATATTTTACAAAAACATAATTATGTTTATAGGAAAACATACGACTCTTCATTTAATTTAATTTAGGATCCTTGAGAAATAATTTCTAATACAATAGGTGGAAAGTTTTCTGTGAACAATAAGTCATGGTCACCCTATCGAAACATTGAAAACGTTATTACAGGGTTTATATTATAAAAAAAAAAACTTTTTTGCTTACTATCGTTAGTTCTACTTAATTAGGTTTTATTTACAAAAAAAAATCAAGCTAATACTTACTTTCTTCGATAAATAATCACGACATATTTCTAAGCAATACCGTACTACAGCTCCTGAAATATAAACCTAGGATTTTTTTGTGTATTTTTACAAGTTTTGACAAATTCAAATCTGTATTTTACAAAAAACTTCAGACCTCTGCGATGCTTTTTCAGCGAGATATCGGCGATAACGTATTTTTCACCGTTTCGATGGCGCGGCCATGGGTTTGTAGTCTTACAGCTCCTAAGATATAAACCTAGGAATTTTTTGTATATTTTTACAATTTTTTTACAAATTCAATCTGTTATTTACCTAAATTTCAGGTCTCTACAACGCTTAGTTTTAAAGATCTCCGTGGCCGCGCGGTTCTCCGCGTTTCGATGGCGCGGCCACGTTCAAACCCTTATAACTTTTTAACCATAACTTTGACAAATTTATAGTTTTGGGAATCAACTTTTACAAACTTTTACAAAAACTTGGCATAGTTTTTAAAAAAAAAAAACACCGTGGCCGCGCGGTCAAAACGGACATAAATAATCTTAGGCTAGGTTCACATAGGGTCGGACGGACAATTATGCCGTTGTATCGGGTTATGGTGTTCACACTATATAAGTAAGCGGTTAAAGTTCTAGAATTACTTGAGAATGTCTGTTGGTTCCTTTGATGACTTATTTGTGAAAGCTAAGTGGCTTCGCCGCTACGAGCCAACAAGTATGAACGGCGATAAACAAAGCATTATGCCAATATTATATCCGGTCCGACAGAAAATGTGTCCGGTAAATGTGTCGTCGCCGACAATTTTATCGAGTCGATGAAAATCAAAATCAAATCATTTATTTCAAGTAAGCCAGTTACAGGCACTTTTGAATTGTCGAAACAAAGATGAAAATTAAATGTAGCTACAGTCCCAGTCACAAGACATAAAAACTGTGAAAGTACTGTAGTTGCCCATTCCCTAGCGTAGATCTCTATGGAGAAGAACGGGCAAGAAACTCCATGGACACTCTTTTAAATCAGAATATTGTTACAAAATCTTGGTTACATCATTCACGTTGAGATGGTATATTATGTGAGAACAATATAGCAAGATGTGCACGGTAAAAGTCCACAGCAAAAACTCACAAACAAAAAAAAATACAATTCAAAATAAGTCATTCAAATAAGCCATGGCAACCAAGAGATGACCAGTCACAACTGACAGCGCCCGTTCACGGACATGACGCATGGATCAGCACCATTCAACTCAACCATTTTGAAGGGAACTAAATGATCCGACACATGCGCCACCATCAGCGAGACAATTGAGTGAGCATGACATACTCCAAACCGCCAGGGCACATTCAAGTCAAGAAAAGACATAGGTTTCCAGTGAATGATAGCTTTCTAGTACATAGTACTCACACAATATGGGCTATACATTTATATAATACTAAAGAGATTGAATCTATACAATGCAAAGATAGTTGTACGATCTTCAGCAGCTCCAACAATACAATTTAATGCTATCAATTTATGCGCCCCTGTCCATGTGGAGCAGGACCAGCATTGAGCCAAGCATTTTTATCAGCGATATAATCGCTCAACTTGTAATATGCTTGCTTACATAGTGTGCGTTTAATGCATGTTTTAAATTTCGTCTCATTCAGTTCAAGAATACTTTGTGGAATTTTATTATAGCATCTCAAACAGTACCCCATGAAAGATGAGTCTACTTTAGCGAGTCTGAAAACTGGCTGAACTAGTTGGTCCCTATTTCTAGTACTGTAATTATGTCTGTCACCCCTTTTACCAAAAAGGTGCAGATTTTTTCTGACGTACATTATGTTTTCGTAGATGTATAATTGACAATGTACCGTCATGATGCCGTCCTTAAACAGTTCCTTTATAGAATCGCGCCTACGAAGATTATATACGGCTCTGATGGCTCTTTTCTGCAGAATAAATATAGACTCAATATCTGCAGCCCGTCCCCACAGCAAAGACATTATACTATGAAAGTAACTAAAATAAACCAGTCTAGCGGTATAGATCTACATCAGTATACTGACGGATTTTTCTAATGGCATAGGCTGCTGAACTTAGCCGCCCCGCAAGAGATGTCAAATGAGAACCCCATTATAGCCATGAATCAAGCGTAATCCCCAGGAAAACCGTTTTATCTACGAATTCAAGTTTCTCTTTATTCAATACTAGCTGTTGCCCGCGGCTTCGCCCGCGTAAAGTTCGGTAACTGTCCCACGAGAACATACTAAAGGGGTAAATAGTATCCTACATGTTAATCCAGGTTATAAACTATTCATGTGCCAAATTTCTTAATCATCACAATCGCTATCACAATCACCATCACCATCATCGTTATCACAACAACCATCACCATCACTATTCCAATCACAATCACTATCACAATAATTATCACAATCACATCATCGTTATCACAATCATCACAATAAATCAACAATAATCCTGTATAGAAGTCGAATCCACATCCACCATCTTTTGGATCTTTAAATAAATGCCATATTCGTAATCAGCACCAATGATAATCTCGGAATCGACCCCCATATTGATTTTTAGACATTTCGACCCCATCGCACCCCAACAGGGGATGATTGTATTTCAGGTCCGCCACCATTGATTTAAATAGTAAAGATACGGTCATCCGAACATTCGCCGAACGCGGTCGCCATACAGAAACACTAACGCCATCTATTAGAACTACTATGAACTACGATGTCAATCGGCGTGGTCTGCCCCTAGACGTAACCTTGTAAGAGCGGGTATTTTTCGCACCGAATCAGTAGGAAATCTGAAAATTAAATACGTATTTTCACTGTACTTATAGATTTTTACCAGTAAGTACATAAAAACACATTTTAATTTGCTTGTAATAAACAATAAAAAATATTTTATACATATAAAATTAATTTTATGATATGAATTATTAAATCTTTTCATTTCATCGGCTAAAACGCGCGCCGCTGCAAAGTTATGTCTAACTTTTACGGGGCTTCGCGTCGTCTTTGCCAAACGTTGAGACAAATACGAAAGAAAATTGTTTTAAATAATGTTAGAAGTTGATATAATATTTTTTTTTAACTTACCGGTGATAAGAAATGTTATCATTTATTTTATTGTGCTTTTTGTCGTAGTTCACGCATCCCTTCACGACACAACTTGGCATTTTTGCTTGTAAAATTTACGACCGCTCCCGAAGACAGCCGAACGCGTTCTAGTACTTCTAGTTTAGTTCGCTATAGGGAAGACCATTTTGGGACCACGTTCGAGGCGTCATTGTAACATGCGGTCCACCCAGTCCTTACGCAGTAATATATATGTCAATGTCCGCCACATTAAATCTAAAAATCGCTGTTTTTGTAATACACCCGACCCGATACACCATACAAACAATACCAAACCCATTTCCCCCTTTAGGGGTTGAATTCTGAAGTAACCTGAAACCCATTTCTACCCATTTATCGATAGGAGTACTACTGTTAAGTTTCGAATAAAATAGTCTAACTAATGTTATTTCCCCATGTAAATTTTGGACCCCCGTTTCAGCCCCGTAGGGGGTGAATTTTGAAAAATCCTTTCTTAGTGCACCCCTAAACCTCATAAGGACCTATGTGACTTTGGAATCTCTAGACTCAGCGGTTTGAGCTGTGCATTGATTTTTATACTTTGTCACCCCATTTCCCTCTCTTGGGGGTTTAATTCTGAAAAAACCTGAAATACGAATGTTTACTCAATTATCGATAGGAGTACTCCTGTTAAGTTTCGAATAAAACAGTTTAAGTAATCTTGTTTCCCCACACAAACTTTGGAGCCCTTTTACACCCCCTTAGGGAGTGAATTTTGAAAAATCCTTTCTTAGCGCACTCCTTGACCACTTAAGGAACCTACTTGCCAAATTTGGAATCTGTAGACCCAGTGGTTTGGGCTGTGCGTTGATATGTCAGTCAGTCAGTTTATTCTTCATTTATATTATTTTACCCCACTGCGCCAGGAGGTTACTGTATAGATTTTATCTAAAATAGAAGTAGCCTAAGTTACTCCTTATTTCATCACCTGCCGCCCATCCTTATTTCACTGCCAGTGAAAGTCCCGTAAAAATCGGTCCCGCCGTTTCAGAGATTAGCCGGAACACACAGACAACAGACAAAAATTAAAAAAAAATGTTATTTTTAACCGATTTCCAAAAGGAGGAGGTTCTCAATTCGATCGTTTTTTTTTTTTTTTTTATGTATGTACACCGATTACGCTGCCGTTTATGATCCGATTTAAGTGATTCTTTTTTAGTTTGATGCGGAATAGTTGCCATTTGGTCCCATAAAAATTTAACATGGTTTCGCCCAGTAGTTTTCATTTTATGAACATTTTTACTTCAGTTGTGTGGTATAATTTCATGTATGTTCACCGATTTCTCCTCGATTTGTGGAGCTATTCTCAAATTATTTTTTTTGTATTTGAAAGAATATACCTACTCCTGAGATGGTTGTATTTAAATAAGATCTGATGCTGATCTTCGGAGATATACAATGGAACTCTTCAAAACTAGATGGTAAATCGGTCGTGATAGCTGCAATCGCTTGGATGTTTATTGTTTACACAACATCATGACGTAACATCACGCCTGTATGCTCTGAGGGGTACGCAGATGTGTACAATACACCCAAATTTTGACAGTTTAGGTATGTTATGTTCCATTTATTGGGCATAAGCCTATTACCATGACATGTATTTTTAACAATGTAAAATAAATGCATAGCAAATATTTGTATAGGATATTACAACTAAAAATGGAAAAATAAAAAAACTTTTTTACAAAAAAATAAAACCGACTTCAAAAAACACAAAAAAGTTAAAAATAACTTTAGCTTCAGAAGTCGGTGACAAAAAAAAACTGAATGAATCAAACAAAGGTCACCGACTTCTGAAGCTAAAGTTATTTTTAACTTTTTTGTGTTTTTTGAAGTCGGTTTTATTTTTTTGTATAAAAGTTTTTTTTGGTATATGTACCCTATATACATTCATATGCATGTAAAATGCGGTTGTTTTAATATTGCAAACAGACACTTCAATTTTATTTATTTGTAAAGGCCTAGATAATAAATTTAGTGAGTTTTACTTCGAAAATTAAGGACTTTCCATAAAGAACTTCCATCCTCCTTTTTAACCCTTCGGGGGTGGAATTGTGAAAAACGCTGAGACACGTATCAATTAATTTTTAAACATCAGCTTAAACACAAAATTTAAAGATCCTAACTTTAAAACTGACGGACTTTCGTATGAAAGTCCGTCAGTTTTAAAGTTAGGATCTTTAAATTTTGTGTTTCCCCCTTTTTAACCCTTTGGGGGTAAAATGATTAAAAACGCTGAGACACATATCAATTCATTTTTAATCATCAGCTACACAAAATTTGAAGATCATAACTTTAAAACTGACGGACTTTCATACACAACAGCTTCATCCCCTTTTTAACCCTTTGGGGGTAGAATTATGAAAAACGCTAAGACACGTATAAATTATTTTTTAATTGACAGCCTAAACACATTTGAAGATCCTAACTTTAAAACGGACGGACTTTCATACAAACTTCCATCCCCTATTTAACTCCCTTAGGGGTTGAATTTCTAAAAATCTTTCCTTATTCCTTGTCTACATTATAAAGGGAACCTCTGTGCAAAATTTCAGCTTTCTAGGTCCAAGGGTTTGGGCTGGGCGTTGATGAGTCAGTCAGTCAGGCCTTTTGTTTTTATTTATATAGATTATATATCACAATCACTACTTTTAACATTCGTTAGAGCAAATCTTATGCATTTGTTTTTTTTTTTTCATTTAATACCAAATTGTTTGCTGTGAATCAATTTTGGAACTGAAGTAGGGCATTATTCACGTCATCTAGATTTTGGGCCCGCCTATTTATCTTAAAAAATAGGGAAGTGTCATCAGCAAATAACACCATATTTTGAGGTTGGTTTTTCAGTAAATAGGGTAGATCATCTATATATACTAGAAAGAGGAAAGGACCCAATATTGAGCCTTGTGGAACCCCCATTTTTACTTTTACCCCCAGTGAATTAACACCATTTAATTGAACATGTTGTTGTCTATCATTCAAATAAGATTTTACCAAACTAAGTGCAAGTTTACCCAGTCCGTAATGCTCAAGTTTCAAAAGTAATGTGTCGTGATTTACGCAATCAAACGCTTTGGAGAGGTCACAAAAAAAATCCTATAGCGTCTTGAGACTTTTCACACGCAGTAAATTATGTGCTTTAATAAGGTTACACCGGCGTCAGTTGTACAACGTCCCTTGGTGAAGCCATACTGTTGATCATGTAAGATTCTGTTGGTGTTAAAATGATAGAGCATTTGATTAAGCATTACTTTTTCAAAAACTTTTCTAGAAACTGGTAACACGGACACAGGTCTATAATTATTAGTATCTTTACGGTCCCCGGATTTGAAAAGAGGTATGACTTTACGTATTTCATTAAATCAGGGAAAACTCCTTGGTCTACACAAGTTAAAAATTAAAGCTAAATATGGGGCTGTAGTCTCAAGTATGGATGTACAAACTTTGACCATCGCCTTAATATGAGCAGCGCTATTGAAATACATATACCAATTTGTTTCAGACACCTTTGTCGTTCCGGTGAAACTGTCGGTCCGACCATACATGAACCCGTCCTTAATCCGCGCGTTAAAAAGTCATTATACTGAGAATAGCGGCGAGACAGTACTATTTAAATCTCATTGTCTACGAAATAAAAACGTGAATAATTTTTGGTACGGTATGGCGACTCTACGGAAATACCGTAATCGGAAAAAATAATAAAGCCAGGGTAGCCCGCGAAATTCAAATGTTCTTACGTTTTTTGGAATTTACAGGCCAGTGCTAGATTGTATGTTGATTAAAATATTATTCGCGGCTGTAAGACGTATGTAGTTACAGATTTATATTCATGAAAATCATCAATACAACTCTCAAAGTTCATAAAGGTGTAAAAATGACTTTTGTTTGTTGTATTGATAAATTTTGATCATTATAATTCTGTAACTACATACGTCTTACAGTCGCAAACAATATTTTAAACAACATACAACCTAGCACTGGCCTGCAAATTGCAAAAAACGTGAGAAAATTTGAATTTCGCAGACTACCCTTGCGCATCAGCCTTAAGGTGAAAGCTCCAGGGTAGCCCGCAAAAATCTGTGACTACATAAGTACGTGTTACTTGCACTAATCATAATATCATCATCAGCATACAACCTGACACTGCCCTGCTAAAAAAGCAAGAAAATTTAAATTTCGCGGGCTACCCTGATAATACTTCCAACGTAATGGAACTCAACCCTACGGTGCTTCATTGAAAGAACTTAGGTCTACTGGATAGTAAACTCTCGATAACTAAGCCATTTCGATTGAAAACAAAATATAAACATGCCATTTTATGTCTTACATTGGGGGAGTACCGGAGTGCCTACTTGTTCATTTACATAAACATAAGTACACTCACATGGCGCAGTTATGTACTTGTATCGGTGTAAGTACATGACTACAAGTATTTGGCTTGGGTTCAAGATCAATACTCACAACACTGCAGTGCAGACTCACCGTACGCCTGGTGGTACGAGTTACGATACCACCAGGTAACAGTGTTGTTACACTATTAGTTAGAACCACTTGTGACAACAACAATTTTATTTTATTAGAACCTGCTACGACTCCATGACGCGAGCTCGCTTATTAATAACACTCCGACTTCTGTCCCCGAAGTCCTCTGCCGGCCTCCTTCGCCTACAGCCCGGTGCCCATAAATTGTTGTTGTCAGGAGTACGGCCAGGGGGCAATGGGTTCGAACCCGCTTACAACATGGAGAAACTTCAGCTGTGTGGCGAAGCAGAAGGATAATACAAACCCAGTCGACAAACCAAAAGCTCTATTTTCAGTTTTGACTCCTGTGAAAAGTTGTCACAAGCTGACTGATACGGTGAATTAGTCCCACGCTGGAGCATTCGTGAAATCTAAGATTCGAT
The DNA here is from genome assembly GCA_905147715.2 of Xestia xanthographa. Lineage (NCBI taxonomy): Eukaryota > Metazoa > Arthropoda > Insecta > Lepidoptera > Noctuidae > Xestia > Xestia xanthographa. Next base: position 11,914,443 of record LR990646.1, read on the forward strand.
TTCGAGCATTACGTCACAAATTAATACTCTCTCGGTGAGAGATCGGTAGCCTGCAATGTAACAACACAAGATTCGATGTATCATCCATCACAGGTTGCGTAATGATCGGTTCCCTTCAATGATGTAATGGACCTGCCACACACTCGACGAGTGGCATGGGAAGTGGCGAGGAAAGGAGGCAGGACGTATATAGTGTGGTGACAACAATACTCGTCCCGCACGTCATGTTCCTGCTAGGTTCTTGAGCTAGCCAAAGGACCGGCAATATAACATTTTCTCAAGTGCGGGGCGCGACGGCAACATCGCGGCAGCGCGGGGAGCATAGCGATGAGCAGCGCAAGGAGCCTAATAGTGAGGCTGGGCCATAATGCTCGAATCTGAACTGTTTTTACGACAGGCGAATGCTTACGTTGAGGGAGCGCCTGAACGTCAAACATTAATTTACGACAGTCCGCCCACCCTTAGCCACTTTCTTTCGGTCACCTTTACGCCTTTTTTTTAACGGATGGGAAATCATCAAATGACTCCTCTCGTTTTGGGCGGTGCAGAAGGGAGGGAGTGTCAGACTTTTACTGACTAAAACCCATCCATGTTCCTTCATCGCCCTTTGTGTTCCGGGGCCACGGTTTGGCTACGGTACGAGTATCTCTTTCAAAGTCCCGCAGCCCCGGCAGGCATCGGCCCTTGTCGACCCCACCTTTACGCCCCCCTCACGTGTCGGTACCTATATACAGAATGATATAGTATAAACATTCAGGCACTTGCCCTAAGCTGCGTTTCCACCAGATATGTTTGTTAAGAACCAATAGAATCACTTTATTTACAAGACACAAAACAAGGGATAGATGTGTGCTAGGAACGGACGCGTATTAAAAGTAACATTGTCTAAAGGTCACGGTACAGTATACCGGCACCGCAACTGAAAGCGGTCCGGTCGCTTGCAGCGCGCGGGCTGCGAGTCGAGTTTTATGCTGGGTTGGAGCGGTGCCGGTATAGTGTGCCATGGCTTTAAGGTGAATGCTTCAGGGTAGCCCGCGAAATTCAAATTTTCTTACGTTTTTTGCAATTTGCAGGCCAGTGCTAGGTTGTGTGTTGATTAAAATATTATTCGCGGTTGTATGACGTACGTATGTAGTTACAGAATTATATTCATCAAAATCATGAATACAACCCTCAAAGTTCATAAAGGTGGAAAAAAAACCGGCCAAGTGCGAGTCGGACTCGCACACGAAGGGTTCCGTACCATTGACTATATTTAGTATTTGTTGTTATAGCGCAGCGGCAACAGAAATACATCATCTGTGAAAATTTCAACTGTCTAGCTGTCACGGTTCATGAGATACAGCATACAGCCTGGTGACAGACAGACGGACAGACAGCGAAGTCTTAGTAATAGGGTTCCGTTTCTACCCTTTGGGTACGGAACCCTAAAAATTACTTTTCCATGGTCAAAATCATTCTTGCACCTTTATGAACTTGGAGGGTTGTATTGATGATTATAATTCTGTAACTACATGTCTTACAATCGCAAACAATATTTTAATCAACATACAACCTAGCACTGGCCTGTAAATTGCAAAAAACGTAAGAAAATTTGAATTTCGCGGGCTACCCTGGAGCATCAGCCTTAAGTCAAACATTTTTTGCACTTACGCCATTCCTATGGCAAAACATGAAGATATTTTTCATATACAAGACCTTTGTTATCCATGTTTTACAAAATAAATACAACTTTACGCGAACGAAAAAATAGCAGTCAGTTGAAACGAGTCCGCAACACATCCCCTCGCACCGCTCAGCGTCTAGCCTAGCACATCTCAGGTGGAAACGCAGCCTGCCTTACACGAACGACTAGATACAACTACATGCACCCACGGGTGTACGTCCCTATTGATTTTCTAGGAGAAACCTGCGCATTTGCTGCGAAGTTATATAATAGTGCCGTAAATCAATATTCAGTTGGATAAATTTGTACGCTAGATGTTACAATAGGTCATCGTTTGGTCAGATTCTTGGCACCTAACATTCCTCTCGTATGGGTATTTGGGACGCAATTTTTTCGGTTTCGTCAACGATTTGTGTACCGCATCACTACAGGTGGTCTTTATGCAGGCCCGGGCATTTTAGAGACGGTCGGCCCTCGACTATCAAGAGAAAGGAAAACTACTAAATAGTACCTACTAATACTAATAAATTTGATTCGACCGATAATAGGTTGAAATATTGAGAGCATAGAGCAAGCGAAGCGAGCTCTAAAATTTTTTGACGCCTTGTGCCTTGGACTGGTTAGAATTGTTTCGACTATGGGAGACAATTGGAGTTACTTGGTCGACTTCCGGCCCATCGGGCATTTGCTCGATTTGCCCAGTCCGGGCCTGTCTTTATGTATCTTATACTACATACAACTCCCACTTATTTTTCAACGGGAAAACTGATCAAAATACTAATATATTAGCATAAATTAGGAAAAAAGAAATTTTATCAGCCTAGGGTAATTTAGGAACAGTCACATGTGACTTCTTAAATTACCCTAGGCTGATAAAATTTTCGTTTTTTTTCTAATTCATGCTAATATTAGTAATTTGGTCAGTTTCCCCCGAAGTGTTATGATGTACTGTCGAGGACACTCCCGCCTGACCACCACTAAGCTTATTTTTGTTTGCACTCGCGTAACATAGAAACGCTCTCTAGCCCCGCCTCGTTGACTTTGTATAGAAATAATGAATGAAAAGATACCGAATCGGCCAAGCGAAAGTTATTCTTATTTTGCGCGCCAAAGTTGAGGCTTTCCTAATAGGCCCAAACTTTAAGGGGGCGTGGTTTGGCGCCTCCACATGTTTTAAACGATTTTTTTTTAAATGGTCAGGCGGAAAAGACCCCGACTGTACCTAGTAATCAGAAGAACAATATTGTGTATATTGAGTATGTTCCTATCCTCAATTTTTGCACCCAAAAGAAAACTTCAAGACTTGCGTGTAATACTAATCGTAGCTCTTAGATTTTTTTTTGTTGAATTTCTTTAAAATTCTAAGAGCTCGTATAGACCAGGGTGATAATAGGTCATCAACAATAAACGCTCGTGATTTTGGTTTTGTATCATTTAATCGCCCTAAAAATGTACAATACAGATGCCGACATTCTTCAACAGGATAAACTCACACTACAAAAATCGATGACAATACTCACGCAAATATACGCAGTCACTGGCTCAACTATAATATTGTCGCCGACTTTTGATATGAGGCTAATATGTTTTTAACATGATTCCAGAACAGTCTACAAAAATCAGGAATAAAAATAACTGTAGCATCAATGTAATGTTTTACGTACAACATTTTATTTGCTTTTCTTTTATACTACATAATTAAATAAATTGCATTCCTGATGACGCGCACTGGTAAGTGTAACACTTATACACATCAGTCCATGCATCACTATGAGGGTGAGGTTTCCACACATTCGATTCCATGGCCGTCCACTCCAGATAGTATTCACTGAAACCTCGTCATGTGGGATGGCAGTAGTAGTGTTCTTAAAAGTAAGTAGCTTAGAAAGCGAACAACAGCAGGAACGCCATCATAAGACAGAACAGACCCATAGCCTCAGACAGGGCGAAACCCAAGATGGCATATGAGAAGAGCTGCTGCTTGAGGGAGGGGTTCCTGGCGTAACCGATGATGAGGGAGCCGAACACCGTTCCGATTCCAGCACCTGTAATACACAAATGATGCATGAGACATTATAATATAGTTAAATATTTTTGTAACATAACATTTACAAACAAAACACTAATTACGAAAGATCTACAGCTAACTACCAAGTGCAACAGAATTAATCTCACCTTTATTTCAGATAGTCGTTAAATTGAGATTGAGTAACTCCCTCATTCAAATCATGCATTTTATTTGTATATAACACTATTTGGATTGGATTCATCAATACGGTTAAATAATTACACTTTTCATAAAATAAATCACTTAGAAAAAAAAATACTAAAAAGCAAACAGCATTAGGAACGCAATCATTAGACAGAACAGGCCCATTGCCTCAGTCAATGCGAAGCCTAAAATGGCATATGAGAAGATCTGTTGCTTTAGGGAGGGGTTGCGAGCATAACCAATGATCAAGCATCCAAATACCACACCAATGCCAATTCCTGTAGATAACACAAAATATAGTTCTGTTAGTTACATGTGCAGGACAAGCATTCAGGCAGTGAATAGGTATGCATTATGAGTATGAAACACGCTGAACTAAGGAATTATGGAAGGAAACCATCATATTGCAATTTTATTAACTTGTCAAGAGAAAATTAGTCTAATGAACAGTGATAGGAATAGGTAGTGCTTATTAGCCTAAACTTCGAAGAACAGAGGCAAGAATAGGAGACTTCCTTAGACTATATTTTTTTCCGGGACATCACGTAAGTACATCAAAAATTAATGTTATTTGGAATAAGTAATTGGTCTATGTTTACCTAAAGTTTGCGACTAGACATAACATAACACAGTTGTAACAACCATCAAAATTTCTGAAAGTTTTCTTTTTAAGAACATTTTGGAAACGACTTCTTCATCATAAAACTATGATACGCTCTCTTAGGTACGCACTCTTAGAATTTACAAAAAAAAACTTGCCGTGGTCGCATAATAAAATATAGTCTAAGGAAGTCTCCGATTCTTTTCTCTGTTCTTCTTCGAAGTTTAGGCTAATAAGCACTACCTATTCCTATCACTGCTAATGAAAGACTTCTTTCTGACACTTTCAGTTTGTTAGTGCTTCAATTAAAAGATGATGGAACCAAGTTTGAGGTTGGTTTTAGTTGAGAAAAACTAAATATTTGAATAAACCTGCTGAACATTCCATTAATCCCGTCTTCGAGAAGGTTACTGGTTTCCTGTTAGTCCACATTTCCTCAATACACATTGAATTGAACCTTTAAATACTTATGTAAGCAGGGATAGTCCTATGTTGAAAAGAATCAATAACATGCTGCTTGTGTTATGCAATCACACCATCTTGCTAAATTAATATTAATGGTAATTTATCACATAAATGTATGTGAAAATTGCATAGAACTGCGAGGAAAGGCAAGCATCACTTCAGCTTAGGTTATCCTGAATGAAAATATGGTTTTTTAAATATAATTTTTGTAGTAAAAGGTTCAATAAAGCTTGTAATTATTGCTTTACCAGTTAATATTGAATAAAGAACATCACAACTAGGACATCACAAGAAACAAAACCATGATTAATTGCTTTAGAAAAAGGTAGACAACTTACCAGATCCTGCTACTCCTACTGTCGCTGCACCAGCACCGATGAATTTGGCTGCAGAGTCAATGTCCTTGGTGACAGCAGTGGTCTGGAAGGACCGCACTGCTGACAGCTGTGCTGGCGCAGCAGGGATTATCTGTGTCTGCGAGGGGAGGGCAGCAATTGGTCGCACAAGGGCTGGGTTGCTGAAGATCTATAACATACAAAACAACTTGATAATATACACCTTTAGTTCTCTTCAAGGGCTACACCCTAAAAATCAATACTGCATCAATCAATCTAAAAATAAAAGTTCATCAATTAATCAGATATCGACGGTTCCATTCCGCGGCGCTTATTCATTCCATTAGAAATTGTGATAATTATTGTTACCTAATACTGGAATAGAAGTTGGATTATGTAATATTTTATCATCAGTGTCAGGACTGTCTTGATAATATACTGATAATAGGGAATTAAGTGACTACGAAATATGCACTCAATAACCTAGAACCGGCAAGTACAGCTTACATTGCTGAAGGAACTTACCAAGGTCAATTAATATAATTTCTATGTACAAAATTAAAGTCCTGCAGGGACGACAAAAAAGGGTAAAATTGCGGCAAATAATAAAAAATCCAATACGGAAACTGTAGATTACTTACGGCAGACCTGGCTGCAGGAGCGATCAATCTGGCGGCGGACAGCATTTTTGTTTTATTTGGGTGCGGCGAGCGACAACTGAAATAAACCGTACGACTAGATGAGTTAGCTACTCGAGACTAGTGAGACTATAATGCCTACTGATAGAAATAAGTTTATGTGAAGTCACTTGACAGTTTGACCGACGACCGCAGAATGTTACGTAATTTACGGTACTACGTAACGGAGACTGAGGTCGTACAACCTATACTATCTCGAACAGATATCAATTTTGGTAACACCGTGAACACGATTTAACGGGCAGAGCTACTGTATGTTACCTCTAATAATACAATTGAATGTCGAGCGAAAATGGCTGAATCGGCGAGCTGACTTCAGACGACTGATATTTTTCCTTCTATGACAACTTACGAGTACACAGATAAATATTTCCACTATCACACACTAAATGCTTTTATGCGCGATTATAATCACTTTTTACCAAATGATGGCTTCAAATTGTTACACTTTTTCACGATTAGTTTATTCACGAAATTCTGCCGCACTTACCAAAGAACACCGAGAGGGAGGAGACCGGCCTTTGGAATGTTCAATTTTTGAGTGGCGAAGTGAAACAGAGTACAAATGCGGCATTGCTATTGGTCGATATAGCGGGCAGTTCCGTTCAGAGCTGCCAACTGTCGATCAATATGCGCGAGTGACAGAAACTTTCAGGACCTATTATTATAAAATTGCATTGAGAAGAGTAATGTCGAAGAGTGATAAATGAGTAAATCATTAATTATTTTTATATTGATACTCCTTTGGTTCATTAGATATTTTTATTCAATTGGGAGATATGATAAAGAATTACAGCCCGAACGAGCACAGTGTTGTCATTGACTAGAGCATTACCATTGTACGACATGGCCGTCTTCATGATAAACATCTGTAAATTTAATGGCTGTGGCATAACATTTCCAAGATTAGCGGACTTAATAGAACACATCGAAGATGTTCATATCGGTAAATATTAAATATTCATTTCTATTAAGAGTAATAGGCCTTATTTTAAGCATGTAATGTAATCCATGACCCTCCCAATTTACGTCTTATCAATATGCCAATGTTGTCATCATTGGAGGGTATTTTTGCGTCAATTATAAATAATGAGTGGGTCTACACAGCTTTACTATTGTTATTTTAATTAATGGTTTGTTTAATTTCATTATAGCATAGTGCGTTCAGATATGCGTTGCTATTTTTTTTAAGTTGGTTTCCTCTTTAACATAAGGGCAACGAAAATAGTTCTGTCGATTGGAACAGCTGATCGGGAGCGGCTGTTATAAACACATACAATAATCATACAATAATCAAGCTCTAACCCCGAGTTTTTTTTTCAGATTACGATCCAGCTGTAATAGAACAAAAAGAAGCATCACAACCGGCATGTATTCCGCTAAGCTATATCCTAAAATACTTCTCGGAGGCTTCGAGGCGGGAAAACCAGAACACAGCTCCACCGCCCGATGTCCGCCGGCGCCTGCTGTCCGCGCCCAAAACTCCTTCTGTTCGCAGCAGCACGCCCACCGGTATTTTAATTACACATAATTAATTCCCGACATAGAGTATGGAGAATATATTATATATAAATAAATGGCCTCAGTTAGACCTTTAAACGACTAATTAGTAGGTCACAATAGTTCAACAATTGACTTATTAGTGGGTAATTGGAGATTTTGGAGTAACGGACGGGTCGGACGGGAGGATAACTATATTCCAGAAAAGATACGGATGTTTGTGTATTTCTTTGAAATTTGCGTTCCGACGTTTCTGCTGGCAATTACTAGAAATGAAAACGTAAAACATATTAGGTATTTATTTTTGCGGTATCGATTAGGTTTGGAAAGCAAGAAAAATAAGAAAATAATATTATAGGTACCTACTTAATTATTGTACTTAATTATTATTTGTCTGTAGAAAAATAATAGTTTAAAAAAAAAAAACACGCTTTATATAGAAAACCAAACTAAAAAATAGAAAATAAATTTTAATAAATTTGAATTATGAATAGTGTAAAAAATTCTAACAAATATAAATGAATAATAGTGTTAATAAGAAAAAAAAAAATATTTAAAAAAAAGCGTCGGGTGCTTTTTAAGATATTTTCGAAATGATAGTCCTTTTCTCATTAATTTACAATGAAATATTTATAACTATTGACACCATGCACCCCACGCTTTTTTTTAAATAAAACATTTTTTTCTTATTAATTATTAACACTTATTCATTTATATTTGTTAGATTTTTTTACACTATTCTTAATTCAAATTTATTAAAATTTGTTTTCAATTTTTTAGTTTGGTTTATATAAAAAAGCATGTTTTTTTAATTTTTTTAAACTGTTATTTAAACTATAATTTATTAAGTCAGTAACTTATCTGGGAAGTGGGTAAATCGGGCGCCTGCTGCCTTCTTTAGGTGAGGTAGCTGTTTCTCAGATTCCCTCTCCGAAAGGTTTATCTTATTGAAAGTTGATGACTTTATCGTCTGTAGATCCTAGGCTACGCTAATTACTAAATGTTATTCCGCAAAATAAAAAATTGAGATTTCTGTCCTGAATATTTTGTTTGATGTTTATAAGAAGCTTTTTTGTAAATCACGGTTACCGTTATATCAAGAATACTAGTTGTTGCCCGCGGCTGCGGCCCGCGTGAAGTTTGGTAACTGTCCCATGGGATCATATTTATTCATATTAGAGAGATAAATAGTATCCTACATGTTAATCCAGGTAAAAAACTATCTATGAGCCAAATTTTATAATCATCACAATCACCATCTCTATCACAATCACCATCTTTATCACAATCATCATCACTATCATAATCACAATCACTGTCACAATCACCATCACTATCACAATCATCATCATCATTATCACAGACATCATCATCATTATCACAATCATCATCATCGTTATCACAATCACCACCACTATCACAATCACCATCAATATCACTGTCACTATCACAAATCACAATCACTATCACAATCACCATCACTACCACAATTACCATTACTATCACCATCACGATAACAATCACGATCACCATCACCATCACAATCACCATCATCGTAATTACGATTATCATCATCATCATTATCATAATCATCATCATCGTTATCACAATCACCATCACCATCATTATCACTATCACAATCACTATCACCATCACAATTACTATCACAATCACTGTCACAATCGCAATCACAATCACCATCATCGTAATCACAATAATTATCATCGTAATCACAATCATCATTATCACAATCATCATCATCGTTATCACAATCATCACAATAAATCAACAATAACCCTTTAAAGAAGTCGAATCCGCCATCTTATCTAAATCATCTAAATCTTCTGGATCTCAAAATAAATGCCATATTCGTAATCAGCACCCCTGATAATCTCGGAATTGACACCCATATTGATTTTTAGACATTTCAACCCCATCGCACCCCAACAGGGGATGATGGTATTTCAGTTACACATTAAATCTTAAAATCGCGTTGTTTTTGTAATACCTACACCCGCTCGACCCGATACACCATACAAACGATAACCATGTTGATTTTCAGACTTTGTCACCCCATTTCCCCCCTTAAGGGGTTGAATTCTGAAAAAACCTGAATTGTCATCGGTCTTTGACGGGTGTGCAAAATTTGAATGAAATGTGGCCGTTTAAAGTGGGTCAAAATCGCGCCCTAAGAAGTCGGTTACTAACATACAAACAAACAAACAAACATACAAGTGAAGCTAATATAAAGCGTGTAAAAAAAAATCGCACTTGTCACGTAAGTTCAAAGCTAATTAGGTAGGTATAGGTAGGAGTTGAGAAGAAGGGTACATTTTTTTCTACGTATAATTCCGGGTTTACAGTATTTCAGCAGTCCAGCTATGGTCTAGAATGGATGATGATGCGGTCCTCTATAATAATGTAGCCATCGAAGAGTCGTAACTAAGGAAAAATTAAAAAATAGCTTAATTTTTTTTTATCGTTCTGATACAATGAATTAATGCACTGGACTAGCTGTTTAGAGACACTGAACGACATGAAACGCTTGGTTTGAATAGAGCAGCAGCTACTTCACTAATTTCCTGCAATATTTCCTTTACGCATATTTTTTTCGGATGGGAAATCATCAAATGATTCCTCCCGCTCGGCGCTCTGGGCGGAGGAGAAGGGAGTGTCAGACTTTTACTGACTAAAACCCATCCATGTTTCTTCATAGCCCTTTGTGTACCAGGACCGCGGTATCGCTTTCGAACAGTCCCGCAGCCCATCTAGATACCCCTCAAATCTTGTCCTACCAGTAGGTATGTGGCCCTAGGCACCCGCACATATCATTGGCTTCGTTTAAGTCCTGGAAGGTGCAGGATAGGCACGAAAGGAGGTCCCCGGCAAAGGGGCTCCGCACATTGTCTCTGGGATGGGGCGAATTGGCTGCGCTGAATCAAAATATTAGCCGGTCACACTCCAGCACGTGCTTACATAATTTGCGTGGTTGAAAAGAAACCCGCCAATCCAGTTCTTGCTCAGGAGATGATTTGGGGCGAATTTCACTAAATAAAGTGTGCACGATCAGTTCATTGAAAGCGAGTTCTAGAGCCGTCGGCGTGTCAATATTCTACGACAGAGATGACATAATGGTCTTGAACGTGGTTTAGATGTGCTGATCGCGTTCAATTTCATTTGTGAAATTCGCCTTAAGAATCTTAGCCTTTGTCAGAGAAGTCGAACCACCTTTATTTTAAACTAGCGGACGTCCCGCGGTTTCACCCGCGTAGTTCCCGTTCCCGTAGGAGTACGGGGATAAAATATAGCCTATGTTACTCAGGGTGAATGTAGCTTTCAAATGGTGAAAGAATTTTTGAAATCGGTACATTACTTCCGGAGATTACCCCCTACAAACAAACTGACAAACATACAAACTTACAAACAAATGAATCTTTATAATATTAGTATAGATATAGATTTTTAGTAGTATAGATAGAACAGCATGAGAACAGCTGATGATTACTTTATGTTGGTTTTGTATGTTCCAGGGAGCGAGATGGATGAAGACGAGCTGGTCAGTCCATCCGAAGACAGCAATGACTCGTGGACCACGGCCGAGGAGTACAGCTCCGAGTTCATACTGCGATATGGCGTCAAGTAAGTGCAACTAGGATCTTAGAATCACTGAATACTATTGAATTAGAAATACTGTTTGCGAATCGCGTAGCGTAAACCTTTGTTTGTGAAATGAGATACAGGTGACATTTTTATCACTTTAAAAAAAAAAATGGGTATAGTGAACGGAGTAGAAGCAAATGATGAATTTTTTTTTAATAAAAAAAAAAATTAAATTCGTAATTTTTCATTTTTTTTTTCAAAATGTCTCTTTGTTCTAATATGAAAAGTTTACTTGAAATTTGTGGCGTTTTTAGATGATGGATCATTTTTTTTCTAAGCTGTGGAAAAAAGAAAAAAAAAAAACTACGAGGTATGCCATAAGCTTCTACTCTGTTCACCTAATATATTATTACCCATTTTTTGGGAGGTGATAAAAAAGTCATCCAGTATATCAGTTGCTGACCATAGTACAAAACATCACAAGATCAGTGAATCAAAATATTGATGTCTTAACTTTCAGCATGCCTTTTCGTCTACTGCTGCTTTTTGGATGGGGTTAACGGATTCTGTTATTACCTATAATCAATATAAATTTGTATAAATTTGTCCTTGTTTGTATGACTAGTAGGCGACATGAAAAACTTCGGGACAAGAAAACCTTCAAGCTGTGAAACGGTCCTCAAACAACTCTTCGGCATTTTCATAAACCACCTTGTATGATAATCTATGATGTAGTTGCAACATTTCGAGCAAGTTTGATAACTCACAGTACTAATGGCAAGTCGAAGTCTCAAGAAACAGAGATTGTATTTTAAAACAATATTTTCTTGTTCAGAATGAACGCTAGTGCGTCATCTGGGGCCCTCGGGCCCGCCGCTCAGGAGAAACCGTTTGCCTGCCCAGTCCCCGGCTGTAAGAAACGATACAAGAATGTCAATGGTATCAAATATCACTCGAAGAATGGACACAAGAAGGACGGGAAGTGAGTATGAGTATATTGATGATTTCTGTAACCTTACCAGAGCATTTAATAAATCTGGATACATTGGTAATGTTCGATTAAGTATCTGGATCGGCAAACTTTAAAAAGTAAAAACACTGGATAAGTAATTAGGTAGTGAACATTTATTTTTCGACAGGATAATCTGTTACTTACGTATTTGATGTAGGTATACCTGAGTTTTAAAAATTCGCCTGATTAGCAAGATAATTATGAAATGGCTTTACTATTGTAATATTTGTAATGTGTAACGGCGGCGCTCCCTCACCGGCAGCATTCGCCTGTAAGGGGCCATCCATAAATGATGTCACACGAATTTCATGAGTTTTTGATCCCGGCGGCGCCCCCCCGCTTTACATCTTTTGGCCCCCGCGCCGTTTTACATCTACAAATTATTGAATTAAAAAATCAGTTCCGAAATTAGTTTTATTTCGATTTAAATGACTGTTTAATAAGATTAACATCAAGTGAAACATATAAAAAATTTAACAAAACTAAAAACGATTAATTATTTTTATTAAAGATTCAGATTTATTAGGCGGTCTGCACTAGTAGAGCGAGGGGCCGACAAAACAATTTGCACCTTATGCCTATACAGATAGAGTTGGAAATGTTTTTGAGTTTTTCAATAATAGTTCAATGTTCGTGTTTTAACACTTAAATTATAAAGATTTTGAAATGTGACGTCACGAAATTTAGGACCCCTGCCACCCCCCTTGTTACACAATGTCACACTTCGTCGACCCCCTCCCCACCTTAACGTGTGACGTAATTTAAAGATGGCCCCTAATGTAACCGTTGACATTTACTTGTTTCTGTACAAACTTGAATCTTGGATTGTTGCATTTTTACCATTACAGGCGATTGCTCCCGTTGAGGGAGCGCCATCACGCAATAGGCTAGTTTCCACCGTCACTAAATTGCAAATTATAATTTAGTCCTTCAGTTAGAGTAGGTACCTATTGGAAAATAATGGACACGTGTTTTTTGTTTTTGTAAATCAATGAATATTGACAAAACTCGAAAGTGGGGGCTCGTGACGTCACAACGCACTAAAAATATAGCACGGCGTGACGTATTGAGAATTTTAAGAGTCTCTTCGTCATTTTTCGTTTGCGTAACAAAAGAAAAAATAGGTAGGTACGTGTACAAACATTTTTTGATAATCTAACTGACGGACTAATTAGATTTTTTCAGGACACAAGCCTATAAATTTAATAGTTAGAGAAGTTCGACTGCGTAAACTTCGACCTTTCCCATGTGGTTAAAAAATCGATAATAGACATAGCATAGATTCTATTAATAAACGAGGACAGTTTTATGTGGGTCAATATCGATTCTTTCTTGTTTTTAGTGTCACAGATGCGACCCTCGATTTACAGTATAGGATCCGACCTTCACCGAGCTGGTTAATGGATGAAAAGTATTTTAAATATCAAATTAAATGTAAAAAAATATAAGTATTGCAAATGGGTTGACTAAAAAATCTCAGTCCAGAATATTTTTTTTTCAACATTTCACTGGTTTGGCTAATAGACAAATCCCATACCAATCGAAAGTATGAAACCTGTATAATATGCAAACTTTAGGTTAACCTAACGTTTGCATATTCTGTAGGCTTCATAACTTTTGCATATATGCTATAGGCTTCATACTTTCAATTGGTATGAAATTTGCCTAATAGCCAAACCAGAGAAATGTTTAAATAAATATATAATTTTGAAATTGCTAATTAATCATTCTGGACTGAAATTTTTTAGTCAACCCATTTGCAATATATTTATTGACATATTTAATTTGATATAAAATACTTTTCATTCATTAACCAGCTCGGTGAAGGTCGTTCTGTAAGGGATCTTAAACTATTATATTTGACTGAAAATTATGCCTTTTCAGTTATCTGATCTCGTTGCAGCTAGTACTTATTGTATAATGATTAAAGTTGTGACCTACTTTATTACACACTTAATCGCATGTAACATTTATGTTTGCTGACTTAAGAATCTGACTATATCATAACGGAATAAATGATTTCAAATCATCTCACCTGATCTGGCAGCAATGTTGAGAATCTAAGAATAATCAATGCGTTTACTTTCATTAGAAAATACCCGGCCTTGTCGAACCCAGAACAGTACACTAAAAAGATTTTATCTGGGCCCAAGAAGCGCCTCTCGGCCCAGGAGTATTTCTGGAAGAAATGGGTACCTACAATTCACCTTTGTAGTCTCAGTCTTTGTAGTTAGTAGATATTTTGAGGAGCCTATATTTTCGTATTTCAGGGCAAAGGCCTCTCTTCCCTCATAATAGTTATTGTAGTTAATAGTCAAACAGCAGTTTTAGTAGTAACTTGGTAAATTACTCCGTACCTACCCAACTGTGGGGTTGTTGCGTTTTAGCATAGCATTTATTGATAGATTCTAGCATTCGCAGTTTCTAACACAGAAATTAAATTGAATCGACTTCTATCGTGCGTGATCCTCAACATTTTTTTCTAACGAAACTATATAATGCCATAGTTTATTGTTCGGGCTCGTACGAAGAGATAGGACAATGGCCACTATTGCCATGTTAAAACGCAAAAACTATAGTAGAAAATAAATTGTCACTCTTATGATTTTAGATTTTACCTGTACTACGTAATTCGAACTCGATGATTTTTGTTGATAAAATGTAAATTCATTCTCAAACATTAATTAATTTAGTCATTTGGCGGTCGCCTTATCGTACAGTGATTAATGTAATCAGAACATAGTTTGTGCAGTATATAACAGTATTATATGGGTCGGGTGATATTTTTCAGGGTAAAAAAGGCATACAGATGCCAGTGCGGCAAAAGCTACAAAACGGCACAAGGGCTTAAGAGCCACTCGATAACGCAGCACATCGCAGCTGCTGGCCCGGAGGTGACGCTGGCACACAAGCTGCACGCGCACAAGATGCCCGGCCTCGTGGTCACCAGCTCGCCCGCGCACTCGCGCACTCTCAACTTGCTCGATTCTGTCGATGGGAACAAGCTAGTCCGTATCTACGACACTCTCAAGACCAAAGACCTGCCGGCGTTCACAATCCCCAAGCACAGCCTGTCCGGGGTGAGTGTGGTGAGCGCGGTGCTGACGCCGGCCTCCACGCCGGGCTCCAGCCCCATCGACAAGCTCAAGTTCGAGCGCTCGCCCAAAGTCACCGTGCAGACCGCGCACATGCCTCAGCTCACTTCCATCTACACCGAGGCAACCGACTGAACGCGTCGCGACGTCGACCAAACGAATTTAAGTCACTAGTATAGTTTACACATGCAGTTCCTATATAAAAATGTAAAAAAAAATGTTCATTTTCATCAAATGATTTTATTAATTTATTAACTCTCATTATATAAAGGTGTTTATGTGTACCTATCGTTGAATGAGCTTGTGCATGCTTTTAATTTATCATTCGTTGCACAAATTATTCCTATCGCACCTACGTGTAAAGAGGTAAAATATTTGTTTCTCAAAGAGATAGGAAAGTTATTTATTTGTTTTTGTTTGAGATTTTTATGTTGATTAGTGAGTATGTATAAGTTATTGGAACGCTAATTTGTTTTAGTATTTTTAATTATTACAAGGAGATGCGGTGGAGCCAAAAGTTTATTTAATTGGTGGATATAATTTTGTTTGTCAATTGATGTTTTTAAAATACTTAAAGTAAGAATATACCTACCTACAATATTGTGTTTATTAGTGACCATATTATTGTAAAACTTGGTCTCCGCTGTGTCTCGCGTATGCGACGGCTGTGTGACCTGTCGTGTTTGTCTCATGTATACGCACCGTACGCGACGGGTTGTACGCATATAGTTATATTATATAACGTAATCCTCAAGTGTATAGGGAACGATTATATTTTAGTAAATGTTTACCCCGCTCGATTATTATTATATTAAAATTTCTGTGATCTCTATGCGGGGGTTCTGATGATTGTGTACTCTAAATACTTCTACGTATACGTCATACATGTATGACATCCGTTCGTATCTCTTTGTGCCATTATTTCTAAATTGTGTACTTAATCGTATAATTCACGCGAAACGCTTACGTTCATATATGGTTTCTCATAAGATTTCACTGTGTTAGATTTTATAAATTAAGAGGAAAAAAACAAAGAAAAAATAGCGTTCACTTATGTATCTTTCAAAGCTAGAATAAAGGTCATACTCGTAAATGTGATATGGTATTTAGAAATAAAAAAAAAATGCTTATAAGCGTACACGTATTTAAAATACCTAGTTGCTAAGGCTGGCAATGTTTGTTTGTTATCTGTTTGATAAAATGTGCGTTTTGATGTGTCTAGGTTTTGGTGCCTTTTGATTTTTACGTTTTTTTGTTTTTTCGCGGTGTACTGATAGTTTTATTTTGCTCGGAGCACTAGGATGATGTAGATTCACATGGTGGAAATGTGTGTCAAATAACGTGTATGTACTTGATGGAAGGTATAGATGTTCATTATTTAGTACCTCCCATTATTGAACTGTCGGTTCACAAAAAGGAGCTTATTGTAGGAGAACATTGCTACGATTAGGTACATCTGCATAAATGCTAGTTTTAATTTTATTTGCCATATCGCTTAACAAAGATTATTACGTAATAATAGAATAAATAACTGCTTTAACATGTTATTAATGTATATATGCTTATAAAAATGTATGCAACTAGAATATGAACATAAAACTTTAATCAGGATTGCGAAACTTTCTTTGAGATGATATGTAATCGTAGCAAACGTTTGTAAGACATTAAGTTAGGCAGGAACTAAAATATCCTCTCATAGTATTTAATAAATTGAAAAAAAATGTTTGGCTGGTAAGCTTGGAGAAAACGGTTGAGGTGCTACCAAAAATAGTGATTTGGCCAGTAGGCTACGAATGATGTAAAATAAGTATAATATTTATTATGTATAATGTCTGTTCCAAAGCGAAATTAAATTATCTAAAGATAGCTGTACCTACGGACACGGTGCTTAACGGGTAAAAAGTGTGATATTTGGATTAAAAAAAAGTATGTTATAGTGAGACTACCAAAGAAACGACATTTCAAACTACGATAAGTATTTATTATACTCAACAGAGTGTAATAAATACTTCTCCTAGGTTAAAGTATTTTTGTGAAACATCACAAAAATACTTTCTCTATCTTATGAAGGACATGATTTTAAAACAACTTGCATGTTTAAGTGGTTTTGTTTGCAAACTGGAAAAAAATCCTTCACATTTTTTTTTCAGGAGCCCATTTTGTTTGTTATACATTATCTAAAATATTAATAATGTTGTATTTTGATCTTGGGTTGACGGGAATATTATGGGGGTTTGAAAAACACCGAATTCAGGAAAAATTGTTTATGCAAACTCACTCTTTCCCTTGGTAATGATATGACTGGGATTTAGAAGGCTGCAAAGTAGAAGGTATTTGCGTAACGATTAGATTATTACGTGCCTGCTTATCCGCTATAAGTCGCGAAACACTAACGCGTCGATGATATTCAAATTATTGTACGACCAAAAAATCTAGACAATTTTCACATTATTCTTTGATGGGTTACTCATCTTGGTGTTAATGTTTCAGGTAGAAAAAGTGTATTCAGTTCTACTTAGAACAAAAATGCCCATTATCCTTTGTAATATTTTTTAATGCAGTTGTCTAGTTTTCTTGGTAAAATTGTACATCCCAATTATTGTATCGCTATTCGCTAAGTTAGTAGTATGTGTTGTGCCACATGCCTTTGTATGAGGCATGATAATATTAGTGACGATGTGCGGAGAGGGGGAGCAAGTATCTCATATGTCGTGCCCAAAAATATTTATTTAAACCTCAGATATTAAATGTAAATATTTGGTCCTACCAGAATTATTACTCATTTAATTGAGTATCCAATTTTATTTACATGATTGCGGTCCGTCCTCACTGAAAGTAACCCTTTCTGTTAATTTTTCAGTCCGTTTGTTTACAAAGTGCCCTTTACGTTTCGACATGATTCGTTCAATTAAATGTGCGTAGTTTTAATATGAACGTATTTAATCGTATTGTAATTGGACTGGAAGTGTCCTGGTTATACTTATCGTCGATGCTTGGAAGCTAAAATGCGCTGGCTTCGTAACATTAGCTTCGTAAAACACTGGATGTGGCAATTGGGTTTATGTAACTAATTAGTTATTGCACTGTTTGTTAGATCTAGCGTATGATGATCGCTGTCTTATTTTATGTATGTTACGTGGATTTTTTTTACCGTTATATCGTATGATATATGCTCATTTTATTATAATATCGTCGGTATAGTTTCAATAAACATTGTTAGTCATGTTTAATTTAAGACTGATTGTTGGATTATAGAATTGTCTCCTTAATTTATTTTGTGTGCATAAGTAGAAAGACATTTTGTATTGTGGGGAGGATTTCAGTATAAATGAAAATTGTAACGGAATACCAAATTTATAAGATTATATAGAATTGTGCCGACTGTTTAATAATAATGCTCTTGCGACCACAACAGAGAAATAAACTAACATTTGGGTCTATTCTATTTTTTATTTCTTTGCATTGAGAATTTATTCTAACTAAAAGTTAAATCTAGGTAAAATAATATTGTCTGAAAGACTTAGTGAACAGTCAGCACATTTCTACAGACGTAACTAAAAGTAAGAGGTGTGCAATGCCTCGAACGTAAGTTCTGAAATTGAATTATAAACTATTTGTCTA
The DNA here is from genome assembly GCA_905147715.2 of Xestia xanthographa. Classification (NCBI taxonomy): domain Eukaryota; kingdom Metazoa; phylum Arthropoda; class Insecta; order Lepidoptera; family Noctuidae; genus Xestia; species Xestia xanthographa. The sequence goes on from LR990646.1 coordinate 11,933,248, forward strand.
GTCTCCAAGAGTAACTGAAGTTGATGATTAATTTTATCAAAGTGATTGAGATTTGTGTGTGTCAATTAAAGAAATGACCAAATTTTACAAATTGTTGATTAGGATGGATACAAAATTTGAAGGAATGTTGGTAATTTGGTATTTGTACACAGAGTAAAACGCGTGTTGATGAATTCCTCAAAGTTATTATAATTTGACAGCTCAAGTCATTTTCCATTCATTTTATTATTTGTCGATACATTTGATTTTGTTCAACTATTGTTTTTATCCGTTAATGGTTGTGAATAATGTATAATATTCTACTTACTCGTATAGTCGGTGAAGCTACTTTGTTCCTTGCTAGTTGCAACGACACCGTCAGTAGTAGTCCCTTGGCCTTATAAACGACATGCATGTTTCAATGGGGTAGATGACACACCAATCAATTGAGATACTTTTTAAGAGCTGTCAAAACGCGGTTCTCTCATAGATTTTGTATGGCAATACCAAACTGTGACGTCACTGTTTAGTCAACTCAATGACTCAACTATTTACTGATTTCAAAGCAACTAAAAATCGAATTTGGCAGGTAATTAAGGTGAATGCTTCAGGGTAGCCCGCGAAATTCAAATTTTCTTACGTTTTTTGCAATTTGCAAGCCAGTGCTAGGTTGTATGTTGTTTAAAATATTATTTGCGGTTGTAAGACGTATGTAGTTAGAGAATTATATTCATCAAAATCATCAATACAACCCTCAAAGTTCATAAAGGTGGAAAAATTACTTTTCCAAGGTCAAAATCATTCTTGCACCTTTATGAACTTGGAGGGTTGTATTGATGATTCTGATGATTATAATTCTGTAACTACATACGTCTTACAGTCGCAAACAATATTTTAATCAACATACAACCTAGCACTGGCTTGCAAATTGCAAAAAACGTAAGAAAATTTGAATTTCGCGGGCTACCCTGGAGCATCAGCCGTAATTGAAAATAAATCAGGTTTTCAGGCCCAAAATAAAGCGTTTTTTTTTTAGAGATTGGTGTCTTGGATTTTTTGTTTTATGGTGTCATCTACCCTATTATATCTGCTTCTTTTAAAAAAGCTATAATTGATGGAACTGCAGTTTAAATTATCGATAATCTCGTTAGACTTAGTACGGTGTCGCTACAGATTGTTTACAGCACTATATGGCTGTATAAGTGTTGCTTATTAATAAAACAAGCGGATATAGCTCACCGGCTGTCGACGATTTAACATAATTTGAATAAAGATTGATGTTATTGTATTTCTCAATTCAATTTATGCAAAACCCTTTGACTGATAAGCGATAACTTTCAGAACGCTAGTTGTTCAATCAAACAAATAAAATTGAATGTATCTTTACAATATTTGCATGTAATAAACACAGTTCCATTTTACGCGAAGTGTCGAATATCATTCTGATGTCAATCTAAGTGTTGTCTTTATAGTATTTTGTATGGAATTGGAAATCGTATGTCGTGTTATTATCAAACTACCTTCCTACACGCTTACTATGTAACAGTGTCTATATTAAAAGGAATTCGCGACTCATGTAATGCCTACATACATGATATTTATCTCCATCTTGTCTTGATAATAAAAAAGTAAACAGCAACCATAGATAACTTGTTTTATTTGAATATTAAATGGCTATACGTTTACAAGCTTATTGAGATTTTCTACATTTATATACGTACACAATAATATATTATAATATTATGACTTGAATAAATTATATTTAGATTAGATAGTCGATATCGTCAGCGTCAGGATGGCTGGACCAATAGAGCTATTTGATGTTTCGAAAATACCAAAATACACTACCTTTCTTCTACTATTTGATACCTAACTTCAAATATTTGCTACCTCGATGGACAGCGAATAAACGCATAAAGAAAGTGGCCAGCCATTCTGACGTCAGGTTGGCTGACCACTTCCAAGTTCTCATAGTTTTAGCGTTGTATTAACCGCGTTGTTAATGTAAATATCTACTACCTAGTTGCTACCTTAACATATATTTTTTCCACAACTCTAAGAAGCTCCTATAAAAAGTTATGAAAGCTCTTATAAATTAACGTTAAATTTAGAAAGTGCCTGCAAAACCATTATTAGCAATATTACGAAAATAAGACTTGGCGTTATAAATGTATGTGCAGGCGTTTTATTGTCTTTAATTAATATCTTTCCGTGTGTATGTACACGGACATGTATAATATCTCCACCCCTCTCGCCACCTTCGACCTTATAAATGAAACTACATAACAAAACATCACGCCTTGTTGCCCCGAAGGGTTAGGCAGAGGTGTACCTACCCATAGTAGGTACACCCACTAATTGCTAATAATGGTTTTGCAGGCACTTTCTAAATTTAACGTTAATTTATAGGAGCTTTCATAACTTTTTATAGGAGCTTCTTAGAGTTGTGGAAAAAATATATGTTAAGGTAGCAACTAGGTAGTAGATATTTACATTAACAACGCGGTTAATACAACGCTAAAACTATGAGAACTTGGAAGTGGTCAGCCAACCTGACGTCAGAAAGGCTGGCCACTTTCTTTATGCGTTTATTCGCTGTCCATCGAGGTAGCAAATATTTGAAGTTAGGTATCAAATAGTAGAATAAAGGCAGTGTATTTTGGTATTTTCGAAACATCAAATAGCTCTATTGGTCCAGCCATCCTGACGCTGACTCGATATCCGAATAGTAGATATCCGAAGACAACTTCTCCGTACATATTCGTATAGTTGAGAAAAAGTAACATTACCTAACACAATCTTAATAATTTATACAGGATATCTTTTTTATCACTTTCCAAAAAAATATGGGTACGGAGTAGCAAGCAAATGGCATAAGTAATTAGATTTTTTTTTCGAAAAATATAAAAAATCGAAATTCAAATCATACGCTTTTTGCGTATGATTTAAAATTCGATATTTTTGTTTTTTTTTTTTCAAAATTTCTCGTTCTTTGTTCTAATCTGAAAAGTTTACTTGAAATTTATAGCGTTTTTAGATGATAGATCATTTTTTTTTCTAAGTTGTCATACATTTCTTTAGCTTCTACTCCGCTCACCTAATATACTTATTTTTTTTGGAAAGTGATAAAAAAAAGTCATCTGGTATTAGACCTAAGACCAATAAGATAATGTAGCCAGTCCAGATATTTTTCGAGTTTAAACAAAATAAAAAGGCTCGCCCCCCATTACATGGGACTTATAACATAACTGGCGAAATGTGGATGAACAACGCCCATCTGCCTACCCCTTAGGGAGTTAGAAGCGAGATGTCATGCTTGCACACAATATATTTCAGTCTATTGTACCTATTTACTGTTCACTTTTTGGTCGGTAACTTTTCAAGCAGTGATGTGATCTTGTCACGTTTCATGGACTCGTTCAAAGGACATTTGTTCAGCACAAAGACTAAGGCACTTTCGTCTTTCTGCTCAAACGCTACTTCTGCTGCTTCCTCGTAGAAACTGTTAAAAAACATTGGATTATTAAAAATAGGGCGATAGTAAAAAATTGGTGATGAAACATTGGTGATAGGAAAATTGGTGAAACAGAATCGTCTGTTGTGCACAAACTTAACTTAATTTAGGCTATTGCTATCTTTTACTAAAAGGCAGTGCGAGAAAAGGACAGCTATAGCTATGAACTAAGTTAGAGATGTCAAACTAGTTTAGTCTTAGTCGACATGATTTTACGTGCACCCTTCATTTGTATGGAAATATTAGTTCCAACTAAATTTGACAGCCCTAAATTACGTCAGTCTCTTTCTCGTCTTATCAGAGAGAAAAAGATAGCAATAGCCTAAATCAAGTTTAGTTTGTGCACAACAGAATATACACCATTGTCGAATATACAACAAAAACCAAGGGCATAATAATATGTTATTACTAAATCCAGTAAAAACTGAAATCATAAAATGTGAAACATCCTAGATCTGATAGCATATCACGGTATCCTGTGAGTAGTTTGTAGTTCATGTCTTATTTTAACGATAGAACTTGTTAAGTATGGAGGCAGTCAGTGGTAGTACTGCCCTGGGCCATGTCCTTTATAAAGCGCTTCTACTAGCAAACTGTCTTTCATGTATGACGGCCACATGAGAGCACAGTAAGTGGCGCTGTCTAATAGGGATGGCAACTGTAGAAATAATGGCGCTAGCATCGCTTGAACTAAACATCGTCATTGGTTGAAAATCTGTCAATGTCATTTTAATAGTTTGACCTCATTGGTCAGATTGGGACTAAGCTATGGACGCGCCATCTACAATCAGCTTTGACCAGCCTTCCCCATTTTATTACGACGTTACTAAGAACAACCAAAGAGGTGGCATGGAGTGGCACTGGCTGATAACTGTCACTTTGGCGGAGCGTCACGTCAATGAGGTTTTTATAGGACAGCTTCCTCTAAAAAACGATAGATAGCGCTGGACATGACTTTTTATTTTATTTTCGGTGTCCGGTTGTAGCCAAATCAAGAGTTTACGTGCAGCAGTTATCGGTGTCTAAATATTCGGTACCCGGTCGTATTTTATTTTATAGAAATGATTGCCAAATTGAGAAAAGTAAATGGCAAAGCAACAAAAACGCAAATCGAATGAAGAAAGACGAACGCACACGAACTAGGAAGGAACACTTTTGAAAGGTAATGAACGCCACCTCCATACAGCCAAACAAAAATTTTTACATTGGTCATGTACAGCGCCATCTATCGTTCTTTGCTGGAAGCTGGCCTAGGAAAACTTCATTATTTCGTGGAGGCTGTCTTCTGATGACCGATGATATCAAGGAGAACCGCTGTCATAACTTTGTATAAGTATAACACGTCCACCGAACTGCTCTAATGGGATGCTCTTTGGAATGATTGGTTAACGGTGCACCTATCAATATGGAGACACAGGCAAAGATAATCTAAGATGGCGCCACCATAGCTTGGTTTCAATCTGACCAATTATAAAATGACATTACCAATTTTCAACCAATGACGATGTTGGGAACCAGCTATGCTCGCGCCATTAGTTCAACAGTTTTCTTCCCCATTAACTTCACGATCCTGATGATATTCAAGTAGCTGAACCACTAATACAATGACCACTACTGGTAAAGGTCATCGTGCGCCGATACATAGTTATGCACTTACCCGGCTTTAACATAATACTTGACTTTGATGTCATCGCTGCACCTGGGCAGGTACTTCAGCGCCTCATCCCGCTTGCAGTACTTGAGGCACGCGTCCACGAACGGTTCGTACCCGACGGGAGATTTCTTAGATTTAGAGAAACGCTCCAGTTCCGCCCAGTCGTCTTTGTCGGCTAATGCTAGGATTCGCAGCCACCAGTATCTGAAAAATTAAATATTTTTAGTTGGGATCACGTTATTCTAGTTACAAATGAAAATAATGAAGAGTAAGAAGGTGCAGTACTTTTAGTGAAAAGTCAGTTTGTAATACCTATCAGAATTGTTTAAAGACATCTGGTTGAAAATTAAACTTATATGGTCCTATGTTGCATAATTGATTCAATTTAAACATTAACCTTACTGTTCAAGGAAAAAATAAACGCCAGCACAAGTGATTTTCTTGCAATTGTTTGTGTTGTACTTTTCCTGTATCCCTGTTAGCATCTCCGTCTATTTGAAATTAATCCCCTTGTTATAGCTACAGGTATGTATAGTGTGTACTATCAAAGTAAGTAATGCGAGCAGAGCGGGAGGAGTCATTTGATGATTTCCCATCCGAGAAAAAAAAGAGTGCACCGGGTGGTGGATCAACGAGAGGAGCACGACTATCTCGCGTCATTGACTATTAGCGCTTTTTTTAAAGAGAAAAGCCCGCCACACTATTCCCAAACCACTGTAACTCCTGAAAGCCAGAATCAACAGTGGCGACCACCAGAAAAGCGCCGAGACAATGAAGCTCGACGAAGTCCCAGAGAATGAATTTAACTGTCTTGGATCCCGCAACGAAATTAATCAGAAAAAATTAGCGGAGGAGCAGGAAAATACCGTATTTTCCACTTCGCTCCATATAAACAGGAGACAGAACGAAACAAGGCCAATAGGCACAAAGGGACGTTTACAACTGGGATAGGCCAAGTTGCCTAGCACCACGGATAAATATTAACATAAATGAGTCCTAAGTTGTGAGCTGTTGTATTTGATTCCAATAACAGGTATGGCAAAAACGCTTGAACGCATGGAAATTTGTTCTAGTTTCTACAAGGTCGGTATAGTACTATTAGAGCTTATAAAAACCATCCATTGTTTTCCAACCTACCTTCTATCAGGTATCCTGTTCTCGGAGCGCAGTTTGTCAGCCAGCGAGACTTCTCCCATGTCGAGCAGTTTCCTCACGGTGTCTTGTAGAGAGAGGCCTACGAAGCTGGTGCCGCCGTACTTCAATTGTAGGCTTGACTGCTGTTTGCAGAGCTTGCGTGCTTCTTCACATATTGACACTCCTGGAAGATAATGTTAAGATTATGAATATTGGTGTCGATTCTTTTGAGCACAAACTAAACTTAATTTAGTTTAGTTAATTATTTAATTTAGGCTATTGCTATCTTTTATTAAAAGGCAGTGCGAGAAAAGTACGGCTATAGCTATGAACTAAGTTAGAGATGTCAAACTAGTTTATGCCTTGCGCTTCACCGTGTATTTGGTCGACATGTTTTTACGTGCACCATTCATTTGTATGGAAATATTAGTTCCAATTAAATTTAACAGCTCTAAATTACGTCCGTCTCTTTCTCGTTTTATTAGAGAGAAAAATATAGCAATAGCCTAAATTAAGTTAAGTTTGTGCACAACAGCATCGAGAACACTGTAAAAGTTTATGTTGAGGTGTCACGAGATTGTAACCCAGCGCTCTGTGCCCCGTGACCAGCTTGCTTGTTGTTAACCGTCACGAATATGTAGATCTTATGCTGCGTCAATACTTCGGTAATGTTCGGGATTGTTCGGGCCGGCCGGGCGGCCGCACAAGCGCGGCGGCAAAAGCGTCGCGACACTTTTCATTTGATTTTTGGTTATACGCGCCTATAGATGTTTCACATCAAAACCTACCTAAATCATTCTTCCCTTTCTTGTAGCACTCTCTGGCAGATATGAGGCTGGCCTCGATGCTGCCGGGGTTGGGCTGGTCGATGGCGTCCCGGATGTGCGTGGCGGCCTGGCCGGGGAAGTCGTCTTCCTGCACGTGCACCTGGCGCAGCGCCTCGCGGTTGGTGCCGCCGCAGAACTTTATGTACAGCGCGTGCGCCAGCGGGAAGCTGCGGATTGTTAGCTGGGGATCAAAGGAAATTGTTTATTATCGAATTATTACAGTGAACTGAACATAGGTTAAACATAGAATGAGAAACATGATTAGCTTAAAATTTTACCTACAACTTTTGTATTTACAAAAAAATATTTGCCAGTGAGCCTTTCTTAGGGCTCAAAATCCGAAAATATATTAAATGTTCCTTTCAACCAGAGACATTGCTTAGTGACAGAATAAAATAACAGGAATCCAACACAGGAAGTACTCAAATATTATGTTCTTCCTGTATTTTATATATTTAGAATGTAAATATTTTATTTAAGGCTAATAATAATAATCAAAATCATCAGTACAACCCTCCAAGTTCATAAAGGTGCAGGAATGATTTTGACCTTGATAAAGTCATTTTTACACCTTTATGGACTTTGAGGGTTGTATTGATGATTTTGATGAATATAAATCTGTAACTACATACGTCTTACAACTGCGAATAATATTTTAATCAACATACAACCTAGCACTGGCCTGTAAATTGCAAAAAACGTAAACAAAAATTGAATTTCGCGGGCTACCCTGGAACATTCACCTTAACGCCCATGAAATAACAAAGAGCTGTATTTTTTTATTCTCTAGAGAAAATGTAATAAAGTCGTATGTTCATAGGTGTTCTATGAAAGGAAGATAGCATATTACTATACTTACTTCGAATTCTCGTTTGCCCATTTTTTCTTTGAGATGTAACAGTACTATGTAAATTAAATCTGTGTCACCACTGGCCGTTGCTTTCAGCAAAGCGGTTGGTCCCTCACCCAAAGATAAAAGTAGAGGAACTTGAAGTTTACTATGAGTTTCATACTCCAATATCTGTTAAAACAATAAAAAAAATCAAAAACATAATCATAATGCAAAAAGCCAACGTCACGCGGTGTTCCCAGGCGGTCACCCATCCAAGTACTGACCGCGCCCGATGTTGCTTAACTTCGGTGATCGGACGAGAACCGGTGTATTCAACGTAGTATGGACGTTGGCGAATACTTCAACGAAATTATTTATATGTATCCATCGACAGTTGCGACGTCACATTAGTGTTGTTCATGGTGATATAACCCTCACAAAATCTTTTGCTACTTTCTACTTTCTTTTTAGCAAAATTCCCCAGCAGGTTTAATTACAGATAAGAGTTGTTGTATCCTATAAACTAGAAAAATAAATTGATAAGTATTTTTTACTATATTTTTTTCAATACACTTCCTCGAAAACTTGTTCTTATCGCACTATAGTTAGGTACAACATGCAATGTATTTCACACGCGTGCGTTTTTTTTTTCATTTTCCCGCACGTGTGCCGGAATGACAATTGCAATTATTTTTATTTTGGCAAAGCAATATGCGTCTTTACAGCGTAAATATTTTTTGAATATTCAAATTGTGTATATAAATAGAATATTATAGATAAACATGATTATTTAAAACTAATATTTACTTTTATAAACAAATTAACGTTTATTTGTTTTCTAAATTCAATATTATAAAAAAAAAACTTTTTTTTTTTAATATTAGGATGTTTAGCGGCTTCATACCTTTGCTTCTCCTTCAACCTGGCGAAAGCAAAGCGCGGAAAAAAGAAAATTAAAATCATAGTTTCATAATTCATGACAAAAATATTTTTCGTTCTTTTATTTAATTTCTTCAAAAGTGTATTGAAAAACGTCGTTTGATACACGTAGACATTATTTTGTTATTGCAGTTCTCGGCTCAAAAACACCCTCGCCTACGGCTCGGGAGTTAATTCCGTCTCGGATGCATTATCAAACTTTCTCTACTTGTATCAAAATGTACTATTTCTAGTTTAATAAAATTAATGAATGCCCTAATTAAAAATATTACAATACAATAAAAAACAAATTGGAAACTGCAAAAAGCCAACGTCACGCGGTGTTCCCAGGCGGTCACCCATCCAAGTACTGACCGCGCCCGATGTTGCTTATCTTCGGTGATCTGACGAGAACCGGTGTATTCAACGTAGTATGGACGTTGGCGATAGAAGTGTTCAAATTATCGTTTACTATTATGTAGATACTAACGTCATAGGTATTGACTTACTTTGATAGCGAGTGCTTTCCGTCCTTTTTCAGCAGCTTTCATGGCAATAGTGGTGTAAGATATACCGGGAACGTTGCGCAGTTTGTCGCCAATCTCACGGGCAGCGCTCTCGTTGTCCAAGTGCGGTTGTGTCACCTGAAAAAAGAAAGCCAAATTATAGCAGTTATGATAAAAACAATAAAGACTTTTTTTTTGTAATAATATCTCTTTTTATCCAAACTTGGTCCCTTAGAGCAGACGCTCGACCGGTAACGGTGGTACGTTTTCGTCTTTGGAATTTTCAATACAACAGGCTTTGCAAGTGCGTAGCCATGTCAGGGATCGTTGGTAAACGCAACACTAGAGAACGCGTTTCTTTTTAAATATTATAAGAAAGTTACAGAACAACATTTGTCTGATTACCCAATCTATCTAAATAAAAATCAATTGCCACATGTAGGATCAATAGGCTTGTGTAATGAAAAAATCAAATTAGTCAGTCAGTTAGATTATCAAAAAATTCTTGCCCCGTATTCTTTCTTTTGTTACGTAAACCAAAATTGACGAAGATACGACGCTTTTAAAATTCTCAAAACGTCACGCCGTGGTATAATTTTTAGTGCGTTCTGACGTCACGAGCCCCACTCCCGAGTTTTGATGCGTTTTATCGTTGTCAATATTCATTGATTTACAAAACTAAAAAATACGTGTCCATTATTTCCCAATACTCTAACTGACGGACTAAATAGATTTGCAATTTATTAATGGTGGAAACTAACCTACCTATTGAGGAAGGCTAGACCGATTTGGTTGATTTTTATTTTGTTCGTAATTTTCAGCAAAAGGATTTTTGTCTAACTTCTCTTCTAATTTTTTTCACTAGTAAATTAATTAAAAAAAACAAAAGCGTACCTTGTAACACGCCCAATGCGAGAGTACTCTCGTCCTCCCATCCTTCAGTTGTAGATAGGACGCAATATGTCCGGCTAGACAGTGGAGTCGCCGCCATATCAACCGGTCTAGTAAGACTCTTTCACCTAGGTTGGTCATTCTGAAGTTTAGTTAAGGTATTATAGCAGAAATAAGGTATAATACTTTGGGAAATTAGCTGGTCTGGTAAAAAACTCGTAACTAGCTTTTATCTGTAAATACCTACAAGTTTTATTCGCGGGGAACTAAAAACCATACATTTTTATTTACTATGTCCATGGAATCTGGTTTATCCGTATCGCTATTTTTTTAATAATGAAATCTTTTAAAGTCACAGTTAGGGCTTGCGCAGACGACAGACTATCTGTGACGCACTTTTTAGTCTGTGAAAATATGCATACGACGCGCAAAAAGTCCGGCGGCCAAAAAATCCGTGTCATTCTGGCAGATCACGCTGCGCCGCACCGCACAAAAAGTGCGCGGAAAAAATAGAAAGTTTGCTTCAACACGTGCTAACGTAGACGGCGCACACTTTTATTGTGCGTCGTGTGCGTTGAGTCTGCGTAAAATCCGCGACAGCCTTTTTGTATGCCATGCAGACATTTTGTGCGCCACAGACTCATCCGCACAAAAAGTCTGTCCTCTGCGCAGGCCCTAAATTATTTAAAAAGACTAGATGAGGCCCGTTGATAAGTCTAGCTTAGCTGTAAAGGCAACTAGGAAAGTTGAAAGTGAAAACTTTAAAAATTACATCCTTCATAAATTCAATAAAATCTTATCACTATAATAGGCATTTTATTAAATACTAGCGGACGTCACGCGGTTTCACCCGCGTAGTTCCCGTTCCTGTGGGAGTACGGAGATAAAATATAGCCTATGTTACTCAGGGTGAATGTAGCTTTCTATTGGTGAAAGAATTTTTGAAATCGGCGCAGTAGTTTTTGAGTTTATTCAAACATACACACACACAAAGATACAAATCCTTCCTCTTTATAATAGTAGTGTAGATTGGAAAAGGATACTGCACAGAAGTAAGCGGTATTCCCACTTTGGGGTCCCTCACGGCGTTCAAGACCCTGAGCCATCTGCAAGTCTTGACGTAAAGGTCAGTCAGCTCAGGGTCCATGATGAAGCACTTGCCGAACTGCGCGGCCCTGATCAACATCTTCTGAACATCCGGATTGAACTCGAAGGCAGCTGCCTCGATGCAATCCTGGACGGCTATCGAAAGAGTTGGCTTCACCAGTCTTATGTATTCGTCAGCTCTGTGACTGTGGTTCTGTAATAATTTTTTGACAATTAAAACACACATATTATTTAAATAATAAGTAAATAAGAGTAAAAAAAGACGAAAAAAAACCTACATAAATTATGTAAAAAAATGTTAATATAATTTTTTGACAATTTTATCATACATATTATTTAAATAATAAGTAAATAAGAGAAAAAAAAATACATTATGTAATGTAAAAAAATCTAGTAATACAAAAAGCCAACGTCACGCGGTGTTCCCAGGCGGTCACCCATCCAAGTACTGACCGCGCCCGATCTTGCTTAAGAGGGCTATTACAAATTTTCTTGTTTTTGAGTGTTTTAAGAGTCTAGCACTCAAATATAAGAAAAATTTTATTTATTTATTTATTTATTTGGATCTCCAACAAAAGATACACAGATACAATATAAGTCACAGTTATACAAAGATTCTTTTAAGTGTGTTCCTTCAATTACAGGAGACCACAGCATGCACATAAAACTAGGTGTTAACACAAAAAAATGAAAAAAATATAAATAATTCGAAAAACAATACAAAAACCAAAATAATAAAAAGCATTTGATGACAAGAAATCATACGTATTAAAATTAGCGTTGAAAATTGAATTACAATAAAAGTTAAAATTAAAATCAAAATCCAAATTAAAAATCAAAATTAAAATCAAAATCAACTTCAAAATAAAATTAATATCAAAGTCAAAATTCAAATTAAAATCATAATCAAAAATAAATTGTATTATATTAAAATCGTATTAAGAATTATGTTAAAATTAAAGTTGTACTTCACTTATAAGTTATTCTACATTAATATTGCAGTGGTCAATTTTTTTTTGTATTTAGAAATGGGTAAGGTTATGTCCATTTCAGATTGCTTTGACAATTCATTATATTGCCTACAGAGTCTTGGGAGAGCGGCGAAATGTCCTAAATTAGTTTTGGAACCTTTGACGTAAAACAAATTGTAACTAGTTTTCCGCGGCAGGCGAGATGGCGCGTTCATATGTAATTTGCCTAGTAATTCGCTGCAGTCTATGGCTCCATTAAATATTTTGTGGAGTAGAATCAGGTCTGCCGTTTTTCGCCTGTCAGCAAGTGAGACCATTTTATAGTGCCCTAGTCTGTCTTTGTAGCTGGTTACCTTTTTAGCTAACCGTTCTTTGTAACACAGATGATACAGGAAGCGCCTTTGGACACTTTCCAGGTGTTTGATGTATATGTCGTAGTGAGGATTCCAAACCGGGCTGCCATATTCAAGTATAGGGCGAACCAGTGTGTTGAATAATTTTATTCTAGTAGACGCTTTTTTAAATTCTTTACTGTTGCGTAAGATAAATCCCAGAATTTTAAACCCCTTTGATACCGTGTTTAGGATATGTTTGTCGAATTTAAGTTGTTTATCTAGTGTGATTCCTAGGTCACGCATTTCTTCTATTTGTTTTAGTCTTTGTTGGCCAATCGTGTAAGTGTTTGGTTTGACAATTTTGTTACGGCTGAATTGCATATAATAACACTTTGAAACGTTAAGGAGCATTTTATTCATTTTGCACCAGTTCGTCAGTCTATCCAGATCTTCCTGTAATAAGGCAGCGTCAGATTCGGTTACCATTGGTTTCATTATTTTCATGTCATCGGCAAAAAGATAGTATTTTGAATGCTTAAAGCAGTGCGTGATGTCGTTAATGAAGATGTTAAAAAGAATTGGGCCTAAATGTGAACCCTGTGGAACCCCGGATGTAGCTTTGAAAGACTTTGAATGATGGCCACTTATTACTACTTTAGACGACCGGTCACTGAGGTAAGACTGAAACCACTTTAGCATTGATCCTCCTACAGCCAAGTGCTGGAGTTTCACCAAAAGAAGAGAATGATCTACCTTATCGAACGCCTTACTGAAGTCAGTGTAAATGGTGTCAACAGGAATACGTTTATCTAAGGATTCAGATAGAGCTGACACGTAGCACATGAGATTAGTGGTCGTAGATCTGTATTTGATAAAGCCGTGTTGGTCGCTGGTGAGAAGGTGTTTTACATGCGATGTTAGGCGTTCGGTTATGAGCTTCTCAAAGACTTTGCCGAAGATGACTAAAATAGAAATAGGTCTGTAGTTTGACACCATGTTCTTTTGTCCTGCTTTGAAAATGGGTATGACCAGTGCTTTTTTCCATTGGTCAGGAAAAATACCGTCTTTCAGTGATTTGTTATAAATAATGCAAAGAGGTATAGCCAGCGCTTTAGCACATCTTTTTATAAACACGGGAGGAATACCGTCGTCTCCTACGCTTTTCTGTTCATCCAAGGACGTTAAGGCTCGGAATATTTCGCTAGCATTGAGTTCTAGTTTACAGAGAGTCGGCGAGTTGTTGTTTATATTAAGATTTGACGGTTGCGAGAACGTAGTAGTGTTATAGACACCTGCGAAGTTTTCAGCAAACAAATTGCATATGTCGTGGCCAGTTGATGCAGTTTTGTCGTTGTAATGCATTTCTGCGGGGTAATTGCTGCAGGATTTCCTTTTATTTTTGATGAAAGACCAGAAGACTTTAGGGTTTTTTAAAACCGCGGTTTCTAATCTCTCGATATATTGTTTGTAACAAATCGTTCTCAACTTACCACAATCAGCACGCAGTGTTTCAAATGATATAATATCAAGGGGATTATTGTATTTTTTTACTCTAACGCGAAATTTGTGTTTTTCTTTAAAGAGTCGCTTAAGCTTCGGCGTGTACCACGTCGGGTATTCCTTCCTAGATATCGTTTTCATTGGTACGTGTTGCTTAATAACGTCATGCAAAATATCATATAAAATATTGACCATCTCTCCAACCGAGGCACAGCCTCCCATTGAACTTTCCCAGTCTATAGACATAAGTGAGGTTAAGATTTTGTCGTAGTCTGCCTTAAAAAAATTAGGTCTAGTGGACGGTTTTGTTTGTAGGGAGTCGACGTTGTTGATTGTGGGTATAGCGAACTCGAGCGGCGGGTGTAAAGGATCTTCTTGTGTCAGATGTGTGTGGCAACGTGTCAGGTTGTGTACTGTAGTGTTACAAAGAACTAGATCTAGTGTTCTAAATTTGTTATTTGTAAGGTAATTGTATTGACCTAAGTCATTCATAGAAATATAATCGAGGAAGTGTTTGGTAACATCGTTATTGTTGGTAGGGCAAGGAGTAGTGTGACTCACCTGACTTTCCTCATTAGTTTTCCACGTTATGGTACTAAGATTAAAGTCACCAATGATAACAGTACATTCGCTTTTGTCCAGGGCATTTTGAGCTGAGTCTAGGAATGTTTGGATGGTTTCTCGGGTTATCGGGGGAGGTAAGTACACGCCACAAATGTAGATCGTGTTTTTCTTATTACCGAGACAGACCGTATCAATGGAAATCCACAAATCCTCACATTGACTTTCTAAGTGCGACATACGACATGAATTTAAGTGCTTAGCTACAGCTATTAAGACGCCACCTCCGTGGCTACGTGCTCTATATCTACTGGACTCGCGATCTCGCCTGTAGATTACATACCTATCGTCAAAAAGTTCTGAGTCATAGATGCCACCGTTCAGCCAAGTCTCCGTTAGCACAACTATATCGTAGTCTTGTAGAGACATGTTATGATAAAAAGTGTCGGTTTTAGTTCTTAGACCACGTACATTTTGGTAGTATATCTTCAGATCATGATTGAATATAAACCGGTTATACACGTTATCTTGCACAGAACAATAAAAAGCAATAATAGTAATAAAAAATATAAAAAATTAACTAATAGTATGTAAGACCTCCTGACAAGTGATTACAATACGTTCAGATTGGTCAGTCTTCTTCATGAAAATTCTGCCATTACGCACCCACACGAATTTGTAACCAAGCTCCTTGCCTCGAAGTCGTGCCGCCGCGTGCAAGGCTTTATTATCAGCTGACAGGTGTTCAACAACGTAGATTGGAGTAGGTTTATCCATTGCAATGCCGAGGTGGCTTGTGTTCAGTTTGTTGTTGTTGTTGCTTTTGTTGTAGTTGGTTACCGCGGCGAGGAAAGAGTCCCGAGTTCGTGGGGTGTTGAACTTTACGAGGATAGACCTGGGTCGGGAATTTTGGGTATCTTTTTTAGCTGTCCTAGTGCAGAAGGCAATATCAGCTTCATTAATTTGACATTTGATAGTATTACTGATTTGCAATATAGTAGTGACAATGTTTTCAGAGCGGTTCTCTGGTACGTTTTGCAGTTCAATGTTGGTGGCTCTGTTGTGTTGTTCCATTAGGTTGATACGCTTATTGAGGTCTTGTACAGATGATTGCAACTTACTATTCTCTCTTTCCAACACTTGCAATTTAGAGGAATTATGCTCAAGAGTAACTTTCATTTCTTCATATTTTTCGTTGAAGAAGTCTAGAGAGGTACGAAAACCCAAAATCAACTCGCTGAATTGTTTAATTGTTTTGATTTTTATTTTGAGCACTCCATAGAGAATTAATCAAACTTTCTCGGGCATATATCTTTTTTAATTTTGTGGCCATATTACAATACAAAATACAAAATTAAAAAAGATATATGCCCGAGAAAGTTTGATTAATTCTCTAGGGAGCGCTCAAAATAAAAATCAAAATTTTTCTTATATTTGAGTGCTAGACTCTTAAAACACTCAAAAACAAGAAAATTTGTAATAGCCCTCTTAACTTAGGTGATCGGACGAGAACCGGTGTATTCAACGTAGTATGGACGTTGGCGAATGCTTCAACGAAATTATTTATCTGTATCCATGGACAGTGAGTGACGTCATTGTTCATGGTAATATTATCCCTTTTTTTTTTCTTTTTCGAATGGGAAATCGTCGAATGACTCCTCCCGCTCTGGGCGGAGCAGGAGGGAGTGTCAGACTTTTACTAACTAAAACTCATCTATGTTCCTTCATCGCCCTTTGTGTTCCGGGGCCAGCCACGGTATCGCTTTCGAACAGTCCCGCAACCCCGGATTATATTATCCCTAACACAAACTTTTTCTACTTCGTGGGAAATAATATTATACTGGTTATCAGCAGGTTTAATTAATGACAAGAGTTTTTCTATCCTATAATCTCGAAAATAAATTGATATATTTACAAAAAAAACATCTAGTGTAATTAATGAATGCCACAATTAAAATACAATAATAACGAAATTGGAAACTGCAAAAAGCCAACGTCACGCGGTGTTCCCAGGCGGTCACCCATCCAAGTACTGACCGCGCCCGATGTTGCTTAACTTTGGTGATCGGACGAGAACCGGTGTATTCAACGTAGTATAGACGTTGGCGATAAAACTGTATTATCCATAACCCGCGAGTGACGTCATGCAACTGCCTACGCTCTCGTACGGCCATACCTAATTTCAATGTTGCGAGAAGTTTTCCGGTGTTACTATTTTATTGATTACCTAACCGATTTCTTTCTTATTAGTGTTTTAACATGATGCGTGAACTGCTACAGTGAGTTTAGTACATGATTCTAGACCCACTAGCAGTGAAATTGCTGCAGGGTGTTTAAAAAACAGATGTTGCATTCTTTTGCCCAGGGTATTAAACTCTTTTTCACTTCTCATGCTGTAACTCATGCTGTCTGTCTATCCGTCTCTGTCTGTCTGACTAAATTGACTACTTTCTCGCACTCAAAGTGAAAAGCACGGCGCTAAAATCCCATTATAACTCGGTTCCTATTTAAATGGGTCATTTTAGCCCCTTGTTGCCCAATGTACTATTATGAAACAGCTGATTTAACGAACAAATATAGCTAGTTATTATCATGTGCTTAATTTATGAAAACAGTTTGTGTGTCGAGATGTCCCTTACATTGTTTATTATACCGGATGACTTTTTTATCACTTAAAAAAAAAAAGGGTATATTAGGTGAACGGAGTAGAAGCTTATGGCATACCTAGTCTTTTTAGGGTTCCGTACCCAAAGGGTAAAAACGGAACCCTATTACTAAGACTTCGCTGTCTGTCCGTCTGTCCGTCGGTCCGTCTGTCCGTCTGTCTGTCACCAGGCTGTATCTCATGAACCGTGACAGCTAGACAGTTGAAATTTGGATGGTGGTGGTTGATGGTGTATTTCTGTTGCCGCTATAACAACAAATACTAAAAACATAATAAAATTAATATTTAAGGGGGGCTCCCATACAACAAACGTGATTTTTTTTATAATAATTGGTACGGAACCCTTCGTGCGCGAGTCCAACTCTCACTTGGCCGGTTTTTTTTCTTTTTACCACAGCTTAGAAACAAATTGATCTATCATCAAAAAACGCTACAAATTTCAAGTAAACTTTCCATATTAGACCAAAGAAAGAGAAATTTTGAAAAAAAAAAAACGAACTTTAAATCTAAGTATGCTTTATGCTTCTACTCCGTTCACCTATTATACCCACTTTTTTTGGAAAGTGATAAAAAGTCATCCTGTATAAATAAGTACGACAAAAATAAAAACATCATACCTGAAATTGTCTCGAAGCTTCAAGCAAATACGAGCCGGGAGCGGTACTATTAAGCCTGAATATTTTCTCGACGACAAACGGTACTTTTTGTATGAGTTCGTGGGTCATCTCGGAGACGACTCGGACGCAATCGATGTCTTGTATGAGGTGGAATGGGCCGTCGTAGGGATATTGTACTGACTGGCCCTTCGAGCCATATATGCACAATGTGTCGTCCCAATGAGCCACTACTGCTTGGGAACCGCACCTGGAGTTTATAAGCACGTGGATATAAGTTTTAATATGCTTAATTATAGGAAGGAGAATTCTATGCATATATTTTAAATCTGATACTATTAAGGAGTCGTTTTAAAATTAAAATTTCTTGGGTAAACCTTCAGGGTGTCTATCTATGACAGAACTCTTATCCCTTGAGTTTTAAATTAGAAATATCAATCAGAATTTCTTGATACTCTTATTAAAGCCACGTATAATTATTACGAGGGTTGACTAAAAAAATTAGTAAAGTTGAATTGAGGATCTCCTCCTTTTTAAAAGTCGGTTAAAAATACATATGAAACAAGGTCCTTGTCCGATAGTAGGATGAAACAGACTGAATATAAAATAATATAGAGATAATAATCATTCGTAAATTAATATTGTTCAACTGAAAGTACTCCAACTCAATACAAAAACAGAATAGAGAGAGTTACCTATTTTTCTCTATTATTTAACCCACTCAACCGACAACATTATTAATAAATGTATAACTAACCACATCAACTCCTTAGGCTGTTTTATGAAACCGGTGTCAATCTCGGAGTAAGGGGTCTTGAAGTCGGACGAGCCAATCCATAGAAATCCAGAATCGGTGAACAACGCCACATGCATGCCATTCTGTGACGCCACTATCGACAGAATCTGGGTATACAGACTCTTTATGTAAGGAGGCTGAAAAAAGAAATAAAAATCGGTTTATACAAAAGTTGGAAATATAATGTGCAAGGAGCTTTTGTTTCACAGACTATCATATAATACTGGTTTTGTTTGAAAGCCAAAATAGGAACTAACGCTTTATATTATTCTTAAAATATATTCCACAAATTAAAAATAGAAATTAATTTTTCACAAATAGCTTTTTTGGCGCCTGGCCAAGTAGTCAAAACCAACACCGCCATCTTATTTTTCATAGTATTCCACAATATTTCGCAAATATTTACAGCGTCCTCCTGCCAAAGACATTCAAGGGCTAAAGGAAACACTTTCGTTGGCTTTGGTGTTACTACTTACCAAGTTACTACGCCCTACAAAATTTAATTATTGTCATGAACAATATTACGTTGTTCATCAAATAGATGACAAAATTATGAGCACCAAAACATTTTAAGATCGTCGAAATGTATAAAAAAGCAAAAAGCCAACGTCACGCGGTGTTCCCAGGCGGTCACCCATCCAAGTACTGACCGCGCCCGATGTTGCTTAACTTCGGTGATCGGACGAGAACCGGTGTATTCAACGTAGTATGGACGTTGGCGAATGCTTTAACGAAATTATTTATCTGTATCCATCGACAGTAAGTGACGTCACATGTTGTTCATGGTGTTATAATAAAAACTTTTTGTTTTTCGGATGAGAAATCATCAAATGACTATTCCCGCTCTGTGCGGAGCCGGAGGGAGTGTCAGACTTTTTTGACTAAAATCCATCCATGTTCCTTCATCGCCCTTTGTGTTCCGCGGCCACGGTATCTCGTTCGAAAAGTCCACCAGCCCATTATAATTAACCCTAACACAATCTTTTCTAATTCCTGGGAAATATTATGTTGGTTATTATTCCCCAGCAGGTTAAATACTCAATACTATATTGCATTCCACATGTTTTTAATTACAGATAAGAGTTGTTGTATCCTATAAACTCGAAAAATAAATAAATTGATAAGTACTTTTTTCAATATTTTTTTCTAGTTTAATGAATTAATGACACAATTATTAAAAATATTAAAATACAATAAAAATGAAATTAGAAACTGCAAAAAGCCAACGTCACGCGGTGTTCCCAGGCGGTCACCCATCCAAGTACTGACCGCGCCCGATGTTGCTTAACTTCGGTGATCGGACGAGAACCGGTGTATTCAACGTAGTATGGACGTTGGCGAATGCTTCAACGAAATTACTCAACTGAATCTGTGACCAATGACGTCAATGCGATAATATTGCATTTGGTTCAACAAATACAACGGTTTTGATGTTATCGTGACGATAATATTGTCAATGGTAACGCCCACTACGTTGGTTCTGGCATGAATAATAGTAGATAAAATTAATGTTAAATTAATTAAAGATTTAATAAATTCGGCTTATCATAAATTCAGCCAACCGGACCGGATTCGGTCCACAGCTGAAGGCCTCCCCCAAATTGCGCCTAGCACTTGGATGCTGATCATTCAAAGTCAAAGTCAAAGATCTTTATTGTGAGACAGTGGTTACAGAATTGTTATCAGGTTATTTGTGTGTGCGTTTGCATTCATTAAGGAAAACCTGTTCAGGTGGACTGATGACTTTCCTGGAGTGTAAAAGTGATGTTGCACCACAAACGATGGGGAACTTGATATCGTGTCGTGTCTGTCCTGTTACTTGCACATCACAGGAGCTGATATACCCTACTGAAAGTGCCAAACTTATCGCAAAACTTCGGGTTGACGACTCAATTTAAATTGTCATCGACACGCTAGAAGCAAGATTGTTTCATAAATCGTCATCATGAGCCTACAACATAATTCTGCTGGACATAGGCCTCTTTGACCGCACACCACTCAGATCGATTCTGGACAACTCTCATCCAATGGGGGCTATCGTTTTAGAGCTCACCAGATGGCGCACTGTCGAGTAAGGTCCTGTCAGTAATTCTATTCAATACTTTAAAGCACCAATAACTTCATTTTTTTTTTTTTTTTTATTACGTATAACAACAGCTTTAGATATATATTTACAATATTCTTCCTAAAATTAGCAAGCATGAAACATTTAAAAATCATTCTACCTCCAAGTACTAACAATATTATGATCCTAAGTTGCTACTTAAAATCTTCAAGTCATAATTAATCAGGAATGGCTCAATCTAGAACACAATCGTGAGTATTAGTATAAATACGTGATAAAAAAGCACACAACGCGCGAACACTCTATGACATCTGACATTTTGGAGGACCTTAGTCTACACAAGCGCCTCTAGCGGAAAATTCACACGCGATAGCCCCCATTGCCACCAGCTACCCTGCGAAGATCGCTTCACGTAGCTTGGCCCGTCCTACCTTACGTTTGCCGATTCGCGATCTCAACTCAACCCCAACGGCCATTGGTTCTACGGCAATTATTTTTCAATGAAAAAAACTTTTATCACATCACATTATTATAAAAAGTATTCAATAAGTAGGCTAGACACGGAGATGGCTGATGGAGTAAACTTGTGACCGAATGGTGGGCCAAAGAAACTCAGACCGTACAAAAGCGCGTTGGGTTGACAATATCGTCAGGGTCATGGGAAACAGAAGATAGGGGAGGCTTATTCTCAACAGTGGGTGATTCCGGGCTAAAATGATGATGATTTAATAAGTAATAAACATAACATTACTTAACATCACGCCTGTAATCTCCCATGGGTTAGGCAGAGGTGTGGGTAACTGGCGAAATGTGTGTACTAATGGGTATTAGTACACACATTTCGCCAGTTATGTAAAAGAGCCTATTGCCATGAACCGGGCACAAATCCAGACTCAGTGGCTGTCTACTGAGTAATTCCTGATGGAAAAACTCAATCACGCTTTGCTCGACCTGGGAATCGAACGACCACTATGCCAATGAGGCAGTCAATCTACACGAATATTATAAAGAGGAAAGATTTGAATTTTTGTATGTTTGTAATGAATAAACTCAAAAACTACTGAGCCGAATTCAAAAATTCTTTCACCATTAGAAAGCTACATTCACCCTGAGTAACATAGGCTATATTTTATTTCTGTAGGTACTCCCACGGAAACGGGAACTACGCGGGTGAAAAGGCGTGACGTCCGCTAGTAAGTAAATAAAGTTAGTAAGTCAGTATAGTTAAGTAATAATATTTACCATAAGCACAGCTCTGGACTCGCCTAGTTGACATTTGTAGATTTCCTTGTCCCTGCACACAAGGAATCCAGAACTGATGACGCACCAACATGATATTGGGTCATTTGGTCCTGGAATTTAAACATGAGCAGTTAATTTTTGATCAATCTATATTGATAGTATTAAAATGAGGAGACGAATTTAAAAAACTATCTGGGTACCTAGACAGTTTTTTAAATTCTAATATTTTTTTTCTATTCTTACTCTAAATTACTTTTTTTTTTCTTCTTTTTTTTAGACTAGAAATACACCAATGTTATCTGCCTCTTCGGTAAACACAACAGTGTTTGATGTTTTGTAATATCGTTTGCCTTCTGTATCGCCTCTTATATTATTGACGACACTCCTTGTTCAAAGATACAGTTTGTTAATTTTGTTACTACTGTCGCCAACGTCCATACCGTAGTATCGTCGTTGTCGTCGTTGTCGTGGTTCTTCTGTCTGTTACGTTCAACGTATTGAATACACCGGTTCTCGTCCGATCACCGAAGTTAAGCAACATCGGGCGCGGTCAGTACTTGGATGGGTGACCGCCTGGGAACACCGCGTGACGTTGGCTTTTTGCAGTTTACAATTTTTTTGGATTTTAATAATTTTAATTGTGGCATTCATAAATTAAACTAGGAAAAAATACTGTATAGGTAATCAATTTATTTTCGAGTTCATAGGATGAAAAAACTCTTGTCTGTAATAAACCTGCTGGGGAATAATAACCAACACAATATTTCCCACAAAGAAGAAAAGACACTAATCAACATTAATATGACGTCACTCATTGTCCATGGATACAGTTAGATAATTTCGTCGAAGTATTCGCCAACGTCCATACTACGTTGAATACACCGGTTCTCGTCCGATCACCGAAGTTAAGCAACATCGGGCGCGGTCAGTACTTGGATGGGTGACCGCCTGGGAACACCGCGTGACGTTGGCTTTTGCTTTTTTAAACATTTAGGTGATCTTAAAACTTTTTCGTGCTCATTATTATCGCATATTTGATGAACAACGTAGTATTTATTGTTCATGACAATAATTGAATTTTGTAGGACGTAGTAACTTGTACAAATAACGCCAAAGCCAACTTAATTTTTTTTTTTTTTTTTGGCGCGGGAACACCGCGTTACGATGGCTTTTTGTTTTTGTTGGTTGTTTGTGCCAATATGAGAGACGAAAAACTAATAATAAAATTGAGATAGAAAAATACTTACTTGGTAAATCAGGAACAGATCTCACTTTTGGTTCAGAGACATTACTGAGTAGGAACATTCGGTTGGTGGTGGTGATTACTGCCAGGCCTATCCCATGGGGGCTGGGGAACAGCTGGGCTTTGCACACCTGGAAATACAGACAAGAATATTATGGGCTGTGTGTTGTGGCAATTTTTTAAAAGAAACAGTTTATGTCTACTAGTTTGGGACACTATTCAGATGACAAAATGTAATCCCCCTGGATTGTCATCTGAATAGTGTTATAAACATAAGTTTTGTCTATTCACTTTACTTTAAAACTGCTTGATGGATTGGATGAATTACATAGAGATTTTTTGTGAAAAACTAAAAAACATTGATATTTAATCACTTGAGAGACAGAATATACTATCTAGTATTGTAATACTGTCTAGTATAGACTGTATAGTATGTGTGACGTATTCTAATAACCTCCTGATACGTCCGGCGCACCCTGGGCAATCGACGACTTCTTTCGATTGGCTAATCCTTTCTCCACGATGGCAAATAGTGTAGTATAATTTACTGTATAGTATAATAAAGGGTGTCAAAAACCTCTTAACGAAACCGAAAGGCACTTGTTCTCCTCGCCATTGCGTTATTTTTTTTGTTCTACACCATACCTGGCAACCTTCTAGTTATAAGAGCTATGTATATCATTGGGGGTCAAAGTTTTTAATTAATACAAGTTTTTAATGTAAGATTTTTACTTTAACCACCTCCACGACCCCCATACTATTCAATCCATCCATCAGCACAATGTTTTGAGTGCGTTACATTGAGTTCTACTACAAAACATCATTTTTCACTCCAAAAAAAAAGTTGTTTCCCAGCAATAATTTTTGCACAAAGTTACTTAGTTTGATGTACAGAATGCTTGGTCGATGGCTTCGTGATGAGGTTGTTTATACCCTGTATAGTATCTAGTGCAACAATAATATTGATTTAGTTACATATGACCTACCTTGGTATCCCTGACTTCTTGCCCCATATTGAAGGTCCTCTGGTAGGCTCCGAACATGTCATAGACTAGAACATCCCCACTTTCTTGAACACATAACAGTTGCTCACCATCTGACCAGCCCATGTGGACCAGTTCTCCGCTATTCCACTGGAATATGCAGAAGTAAAAGATTTGGTAATCAAAAACAAGGCATGTTTTACATAGAATCTAAACTTGTCAACAGTCCACAAAATATATTGTTAGGACAATGTTAATGGGTTTTTGAATAAATCTAGCAGTCAGCATGCATACTTGTACAATGTGATGTTAATGATAATTATTCTTTTACTACAGTAAAGAAAAAGTCTGACTGCCTTGTTGGTCTAGTTGTTGCAAGTGCAAATGCTGAGTTAGAGGTCCTGGGTTTTTGATTCCCTGGTTGGGCAGTGTTATTAGGTTTTTGGATCAGGAATTTCTCAGTAACAGCCTCGGGGTCTGGATCTGTGCCTGGCTCACCGCCTATTAAATGAGACTTTTAACTTATCTGGCAATATGTGTGTGTACTATTAGGTACACCTCTGTTTAACCCTCTGGTGATTACAGGCGTTATGTTAAGTTAAATATATCTCACACTATTTCACAGTTCTCATGTCTGATGTTCATTAACTGCCATATATTTCAGATAAAATAACCAATCACTAATTCTACTTTAAAATTTGTTATCCAAGCTACATTTATAAGCTTCTTCACTATTATTTCCCTTTACACAAAAAAACATACCAGGATCTTCGAGATAATAGTTCCGACTCCATTAAACAGGGTGACCACAGGTTTGGCCGTGCCCATGATGCGTACAAACTGTTTGCGGTCCCTCACTACAGCAATGGGACCCCCATATTGAGCCCCACTGACTATCATGTTATCCAGCCCCTCATCCATTAACCAGTTCATGGTATACAAGTCAAACTTCCTGAAATCATAATGCAAACTTCTTAGTAGTTTTGAGTTTTGAGATTTTACAGGAACGATTCTATTTTGACAAAGGGTGCAGGAAGGAAATAGTGCTAACAGTTACATACAGTTACTGAGTTAAACATATATATCTATGCATACAGTAAACATAAAATGGTCATGACAGCTATTGTTTTATATAGAAAGAAACAACTTTTATAAAATTAAGTAATAACATACCTGTAATAGGAGTCTAACTGAAACCAGTCTGCAGTTATTAGCGCCGACATTTTGTGATATTAATTACACCGAAACAATAATTTAAAACACTGTTGATAAGAGATTTAATTGATTGTATTTTCCTGTTTTGTTTTTCAACACATCTTATCAATGATTGTTTGGCATATTTGCAGTACGTGGTTTATTGTTCTAAAGCCTCACTTCAAAGTTAAATCATAACACACAGTTGATTTTTAATATAGTTTGGCTGTAAGATTTAAAACAATATTTTAATCTAAGAATATAAAAACATGAATCAGTTTTTTCGAATGAGATGCAGACAAAATGACGTTTGGATTTCACAGGAATTTAAATTAAACTTTTCTGTTCGTCGATCTCTTTTTCATCAAAGAAAATTCTGATCTTCAGTCTTCACATCTCTCCTAATAAAATCATTGTGCTTTACAACTGGAATTAGACTGCAGTCAGCGCTGGAACGGAGCTGGAGCTGCGGACCGGACTCGCTCGAGCCGCATTTGACAATGACATTGACGTTAAAATATACGTGCAGAAATGTAGTACCTACTGATTTATCGCAAAAAGCAAATAACAAAATCAACAATTTAGCAGATTTTTAGTACCTAGGTATATTTTGTCAAAATTAAAAACAATAGTACATTTTGATACAAGTGGAGAAAGTTTGTTATTGTATTCGAGGCGGAATTATAACTCCCGAGCCGTGGGCGAGGGTGTTATTGAGCCGAGAACTGCAATAACAAATGTCCACGTGTATCAAACGACGTTTTTCAATACACTTTTGAAGAAATAAAATAAAATATAACGAAAAATATTTTTGTCACGAACTAAGAAACTATGATTTTAATTTTCTTTTTTTCGTGCTCTGCTTTCGCCAGGTTGAAGGAGAGGCAAAGGTATCAAGCCGTTAAACAGCCTAATTTAAAAAATAGATATATTTTATATTTTGAATTCAGAACACAAATAAATGTTAATTTGTGTATAAAAATAACTATTAGTTTTTAATAATCATGTTTATCTATGATGTTCTATTTATAAACACAATTTTAATATTCAAAAAATATTTATGCCGTAAAGACGCGTAGTGCTTTTCCGAAATTATTCCGCAATTTTCATTCCTGCACACGTGCGGGAAAGTGGAAAAAATTGCACGCGTGTGAAATACATTGCATGTTGTACCTAATCGTAGTGCGTTAAGGACCAGTTTTCGAGGAAGTGTATTTTTTTATTTATTTTTATTTTATTTATTTAAAATAGGTGCACCAACAGTACATACATATAACATTATTTATAAAAGTACACTTGCTATGGTTCTAATGTACGTACCAATTATAGGTGTACACAACATTTTTAGTATAATAAAGCTACTTTGCTAAAAAGAGATCAGATAACAGACTTATAGACTACAGACTTATACAATAACAGACTTACAATAATAATGTGGAATAGACAAAATAACATAATAAAATATCAATATAAAAACTAAACAAAGAAATATTACTTAGGACTGTTGAAATGTGGGTTCAAATGGGAGCGCAACAGGGTTTTGAACTTGGGTAGGGAACCAAAGAACACATCCAAGTCAGGCAATTTTGAATTTAGTTCGTTGTATTGTACGCACATTCTTGATACTGGTGAGTGTCTCCCGATGTTGCTTCGACTGGCTGGCGGTTGAAACAGTCTAGAAATTGGCTGTCTAGGACGGTTATATGGGACTGACAACATGACACGTTCTAGCAACTGTT
This sequence comes from Xestia xanthographa, assembly GCA_905147715.2. Lineage (NCBI taxonomy): Eukaryota > Metazoa > Arthropoda > Insecta > Lepidoptera > Noctuidae > Xestia > Xestia xanthographa. Next base: position 11,960,518 of record LR990646.1, read on the forward strand.
CGCATTCAATTTGACTATTCACAACCTTATGTAGAAAAACTAAGTCATGGACAGTGCGACGGTTTCGAAGTGACTCAATTCGAAAGAAAGCCAAACGTTGTTCGTATGGACACCTGTGTGATATTCCTGTGGACATGTAAGCAATATGTCTTGTAAATGCTCGCTGGATGTTCTCGAGACGTTGCGAATGTACAGCATACATAGGATTCCATGCTATACTCGCATACTCTAGTTGACAACGTACCAACGCTTTGAAAAGGATAATTTTAGTTTTTACCCCAAATGTTTTTGCGTTTCTTTTGATAAAACCCAACATTTGAGCTGCTTTCTTCACAGTATTGGAGATATGAGAAGTGAACTTTAGTTTTTGGTCCAGAGTTACTCCCAGGTCACGGATTTCTGAAACCTCTTGCAAGATAATGTTGTTTATTTTGTAGGGGGAAATTATTGGCTCTAATTTTCGACTGTAACGTATACAAAAACATTTCTCTGCATTCAAGGTCATCCCGTTAGATTCACACCAGAGACTGATTTGATCAAGATCGAGTTGGAGTAGACTGGCATCTGCCGGCGACTCAATTCTTTTATACATTTTGAGATCATCAGCATAAAAGGAAAAGTCGCAGCTTATTCGAGAAGCAAGATCGTTGATAAATATAATGAAAAGAAGAGGACCCACGTGCGAACCTTGTGGTACACCAGACTTGGCATAATACAAATTAGACTCGTGACCTCCCACTGAAACTACTTGTTTCCTTCCGCTCAAATATGATTTAAACCAGGCAAGAAGGGAACCATGTATACCATAAGATTCGAGTTTCTGTAATAAAAGTTGATGGTTTACTTTATCAAAGGCACTAGAAAAGTCCGTGTATATCGCATCAACCTGGTGTCCTCCATCAATGGCAATTGTTAGATCAGAGATAAAACAAGTCAAATTAGTCTGAATAGAACGACCACTTCTAAAACCGTGTTGATGTGTTGAGATAAGATTACTAACATGTCGATATAAAACAGGATAAATAAGGGATTCAAAAATTTTGCCCAAGGTTGAAAGAATAGCAATGGGTCTATAGTTTTTAATACTGTCTTGGTCGCCTTTCTTGTAAACAGGAACAATTCGAGATTTCTTCCATTGTTCTGGAAAGATTCCTTCGGCAAGAGATCGGTTGTAAATTTTGGCTAACGGTGCAGCCAGTACATTGGCACACCGTTTTAGAAAAAAGGGATGTAATGAATCAGGACCAGCACCTTTGTTAGTATCGAGCTGATTTAACTTAACAAATATATCCTTTGTGGTGAACTGTATATTACAAGATAAAGAATCGCTAGTTGCTGTAGTTGTGTAGGTCAAAGTTTGGGAATCGTCATGGTATACAGAGGAGAAGTGTGAAGCAAATAAATTAGCAATAGTGGTACCATTTTCACCAAAAATACCGTTAAGATGCATGCGTTCAGGATATGAGGTGTTATTGTTGCGCTTTTCCTTAATATATTGCCAGAACACTTTGGCATTTTTAGTCACAGCCTGTTCTATTTTGTGTTTATAAGTTTTATGGCAGATATCAAACAACTTAGAACATCTTTCGCGTAATATCGAAAATTCTATTTTGTCGCGCGGGTTGTTAAACTTGCGGTACCGTTTCCTGATTTTGTTTTTCTCAGCAAGTAATTTAATAAGTGAAGAGGAAAACCAACGTGGATATTTCTGCTGTTTAAGTGAGCGCTTCGGCACATTGCTCTCTATCGTCGCATTAACCGTTTCATAAAAAACAGACACCATGTCATCAAGAGTACAACAAGAAGAAAACATTGTTTCCCAGTTAGTGTTCTTTAGTTCCCTTAAAATTGCAGTGTAGTCCGCTTTGAAATAGTTTAGATTACTGCTGTCGTTATTGCGGAGCCAGGCAGTATTCGATGATTCAATACAATATAAAAGTGAAGGATGGTGCGGATCTAATTTACTCAAAATGTGTGAGGGTTGGTTTATTTTCCCGTCCTCAAAGCTACTCATAACTAAATCTAAAATTCTACCGTTACAATTACTGATATTGTTAACTTGAAAGAGGTTATTAATGGCCAAAAAATCAACTAAAGAGCATTCCAATCTACTGTTATAATTGCTAGGTACTGTGTAATTACAATTAGAATCGGTAGTCCACTGAATTCCTCCTAGATTAAAATCACCGAGAACCACCATACTGTCAATCTGATTCATAACATTGCTAACATTATCAAGAAACTTAGTTTGTGTATCCAGTTTTGGAGGGGGTGGTGCATATACAGCACATATTGCAATTTTTTTAGGGTTTTTATCTTGTGCTATATTGACTGTAACCCACAAATCTTCAGATTCAGATTCCCAGTTGGTAATTCGACAGGAGACAAATTTCCTTGAGATTGCAATCAACACACCTCCACCATCCAATTTTAAATTTTTATTACAATAATTCTGATTAACAGTATTACGTGTTATACGATCTCTTCGATATACAATGTATCTGTTATCAATGAACTCATTATTACATATGTTTTTGTTAAGCCAAGTTTCAGTAAATACAATAGCATCATATGAACAAAGTAAGATATTTTTATACAGTTCGTTTGTTTTGGTTCTCATTCCTCGTACGTGTATTGAAAAATTATTATCGCATTAGTTTCACGCATGCACGAACCTACGTTATAAAAGTTCGCTCGATCTCCAGTCCGCCGTAATACATAAACTCCACATTGATAGGATAGTCAACTGTATTATTGTACCTTATAAGATACTAATAAAATTTGAATGTAAATTTTGCAGAATTTCACCAATCGACTTTATAGAACACTAGCTGTTGCCCGCGGCTTCGCCCGCGTGAAGTTCGGTAACTGTCCCACTGGATCATACTAAAGGGATAAATAGTGTCCTACATGTTAATTCAGGTTATAAACTATCTATATGCCAAATTTCATAATCTAATTATTATCATCACAATCACTATCACAACCACCATCATTATTACAATCACCATCACTATCACAGTCACCATCATTATCACCAATCACCATCACTATCACAATCACCATAATTACCACAATGATTATCACAATCAGCATCACAATCACCATCACAATCACCATCACAATCACCATCACAATCACCATCACAATCACCATCACAATCACCATCACAATCACCATCACAATCACCATCACAATCACCATCACAATCACCATCACAATCACTATCACAATCACCATCACAATCACCATCACAATCACCATCACAGACACCATCACAATCACCATCACTATCTTAATCACCATCACAATCACCATCACAATCACCATCACAATCACCATCACAATCACCATCACAATCACCATCACAATCACCATCACAATCACCATCACCATCACAATCACCATCACAATCACCATCACACCCACCATCACAATCACCATCACAATCACTATCACAATCACCATCGCTATTACCATCACAATCAACGCCACTCTCACAATCACCATCACAATCACCATCACCATCACAATCACCATCACAATCACCATCACAATCACCATCACCATCACCATCACAATCACAATCACAATCACAATCACAATCACAATCACAATCACCATCACAATCACCATCACAATCACCATCACAATCACCATCACAATCACCATCACAATCACCATCACAATCACAATCACCATCACAATCACCATCACAATCACCATCACAATCACCATCACAATCACCATCACAATCACCATCACAATCACTATCACAATCACCATCACAATCACCATCACAATCACCATCACAAACACCATCACAATCACCATCACAATCACCATCACTATCTTAATCACCATCACAATCACCATCACAATCACCATCACAATCACCATCACAATCACCATCACACCCACCATCACAATCACCATCACAATCACTATCACAATCACCATCGCTATTACCATCACAATCAACGCCACTCTCACAATCACCATCACAATCACCATCACCATCACAATCACCATCACAATCACCATCACAATCACCATCACAATCACCATCACCATCACAATCACAATCACAATCACAATCACCATCACAATCACCATCACAATCACCATCATCGTTATCACAATCATTATCAACGTAATTTCAATCGCTATCATCGTTATCACAATCACCATCATCGTTATCACAATCATTATCAACGTAATTTCAATCGCTATCATCGTTATCACAATCATTATCATCGTAATCACAACCATTATCATCGTAATCACAATCATCATCATCCGAATCTCCATCCTCGTCATCACAATCATTATAATCGTAATCACAATAATCACAATCACTATCATCTTAATCACAATCATCATGATCACAATCGCCATCACTATCACAACCACAATCATTATCACAATCACCATCATTATCATAATCACCTACACTATCACAATCACAATCACCATCACAATCACTATCACAATCACTATCCCCGTTATCACAATCATTATCACAGTAATCACAATCATCTTCATCATTATCACAATCACCATCACTGTCACAATCACAATCACTATCACCATCGCTATCACCATCACAATCACCATCAAAATCACTATCACAACCACCATCATCGTTATCACAAACATTATCATCGTAATCACAATCATTATCATCTTAATCACAATCATCATCATCATCACAATCTCCATTCTCGTTATCACAACCATCGCTATCACCATCACAATCACCGTCACTATCACAATCACCATCACTGTCACAATCGCCATCATCGTTATCACACTTATTATCATTGTAATCACAATCATTGTCATCGTTATCACAATGATCATTATCAGAATCATCATCATCGTAATCACAATCATTTTCGTCGTAATCAAAATCATCATCATCACAACCATCATCACAATCATCGTCATCATTATCACAATCATCATCATCGTAATCACGATCATTATCATCTGGAACTCAATATAAATGCCATTTTCCTAATCAGCGCCCCTGATAATCTCGGTATCGACACCCATATTGATTTTTAGACATTTCAACTCCATCGGACCCCAACAGGGAATGGCAATAATTCAGGTCTGCCACATTAAATCTTAAAATCATTGTTTTTGTAATACACCCGACACAATTTACCATAAAAACAATACCTATGTTGAATTTCAGGCTTTGTTACCCCAGTTCCCCCTTTAGGGGTTAAATTCTGAAAAAACCTGAAACCCAAATGTTAACTCATTTATCAATAGGAGTACTCCCGTTAAGTTTCGAATAATGTAGTATTAATAATCCTATTTCCCCATGTAATCTTTGGACCCCCGTTTCAACCCCTCAGGAGGTGAATTTTGAAAAATCCTTTCTTAATGCACCCCTAAACCTCATAAAGAATCTATATGCCAAATTTGGAATCTCTAGACTCAGCGGTTTCGCTATGTATTGATTTTTATACTTTTCCACCCCATTTCCCCCTCTTAGGGGTTGAATTCTGAAAAAACCTGAAACCCGTTTCTACTCATTTATCCATAGGAGCACTCCTGTGAAGTTTCGAATAAAATAGTCAATTTAATCTTGTTTCTCCATACATACTTCGGATCCCCGTTTAACCTCCTTAAGGGGTAAATTTTGAAAAAATATTTTCTTAGTGCACCCTTAGAGCACATGAGGAACCAATGTGCCAAATTTGGAATCTCTAGACTCAGCGGTTTGGGCTGTGCATTGATT